>CAOKZL010000178.1:0-600000 GCA_948472985.1 Iguana delicatissima
GGCTCTTTCCTATGCTGCATTGGGGAAGAAAGAGCCTCCATCATGCTTCCTGTCCTTCTGCGTGGCTGGTAAATACAGGAGAATTGCATGATCATGGGTGCTTAACAGATTTAATCTGTTAAGCGAACATCCTGCAATCAGGATGTATGGGGATGGGATGGCAGCAGGACCACAACGACTTCATGTGAAATCACGACCTGCAGACCTCTGCCATCCCATCCCCATAGCAGGACTGCTATACCATGCAGAAATGGCCTAAGTCACTGGCTGCAGACATTCTGAATACCATATGGCTCAGTATAGCACAGTAGTTCCATGTGTGGAACTATAATATAGTTGGCTGTTCATTTACACTGGATTCAGTGTAGAGCTGCTGCAGCCACCACTAACCCCTTCTGTTTGGTGTGCAGGGTTGATTGGGGAAGATTTTAGCTATGTCCCCGTGGCCAGATGTGAAGTGATTATATCATCCATGGAGATCTGTCAGGGTCCTTCAGAGGTCTCGGTTGATGATATAATCATTTCATTTCTGGCCAAAGATGAAACCAGATGCTTCCGCAATTGCCTCTCTCTGCCTACATCCACCAGAAGCAGAATGGATGGTGGTAGAGGCTGCAGAGGCTCAATGGTAAGGTGAGGTGGGGGCTTTGGTCATTGTGGAGGGAAAAGGGGTATACCAACTCTGCACTGGCCCAAAGGAAAAGGCATATACAAGTGTAAGTTTGATGCAGACTTGCATACGACACTACAGGACGCCAGCCACTGTATGACAAACTTGTACAAATCAGAATGCTGATGTTTAAGAAGAGTATTTCACCCTATCATTTGTGCAATGTTGAAAAATAAGACATGCCACACTTTGAAGCTAGCATGCACTTTCCAAACTATTGAACAACAGAAAATATACAGTTATTTGTTCTAATGCCCTCACTAAGTTGTCCTAGGGATCCAGGTCACAATAATATCAATAGGCCTCCCTTGGATAGGAACACAACTTAAAATGTTACTTTTTCAAAAGTAATGAGCTCCAATTATACTTCCGAGGCCTCAAAGTCTTTAGTTACCACCACAATTGCCATTAAAAGAAAAAAAAATTTGTTTACCTGTTTCATAAAAGTAAGTAAATAGCTACTTTCAATGGCTTTTACAAACACAATTGCAGCAGGCACAGTATGAAGCACAGCACAGACTAGCACTTGAATATTCTTCCTTCAGCATTTATGAGACCACATCCCATAATAATATATATACCTTAAAAATTACAACAAAATTCAAAATTGACAAAAGAGTGATGCCTTTATTGGGCAACCAAGATGTAGAAAACACATCACGCAAGGTCCTGAAGCTTTTGTTGCAACTTTCCTGTTGCTAATGGAACAACTTTTACATCATCTTACATTTGGTTTCAGATGTCATTTCTGCTGTCGGTAACTTTTCAATGGAGCAACTTTTAATGTTGCTAATGGAGGAACATTAGCAACTCTTCTGCCACTAATGGAGGTGAAATTGAATTATCTGTCTTTTATTGTCCTCTATCCCTGGTCGCCACGGGACCAAGAAGGGGAGTGGTCTCTGCCTACATTGAGATCCTTCTAGACCATCTTAACTACCAAGAGAAATAACATCTGGGACAAAATGTAGGGCTCTGACTCTAACAATGTCACTTTTCTTTTCCTGTATTATTGTTATCATACAGCTGGCCTTCCACATTCATGAAGGTTAGGAGTATAGGACCCCCACAAAAGTGGAAAAACCACAATTATTAGAGTGTTTGTCTGTGGGAAGGGGGGCAGAGGCATGATGGAGGAAACAAGCACCCAGAGTCCAAAACCAGGTGAGGAAAATGAGACAACATGGGGTGGGTTTGCATGGTGTCCCTATACTTCTTATTTCCCAGGCAATTCCTTCCTTGGGTGTGGGAGAGGCATGGGAAGATGGTTTGTAGCATGGAGAAATTGGGTTGTAGCCTGTCCTTAGCTGGCCAGGTGGCAACTGGTAGTGGTGGTGAAGGATGAAGACCAGAGGTGAGTTTTTAAAGGGCTTCAGAACTGCTTAGAGAGAACGTCCCTATAGAAAAAAAAAAGCACTTGAAGTAGGTGGGCAGGGTTGGAGAAATTTGCAAATAATCAAATTTGTGAAAATGAAACCTGCAAATGTGGAGGACCAACTGTATTTGCCTGCTGAAGAAGTCAATGAAGCTTCAAAGGCTTGCCTATTTTGTGCATTTTGGTTTGCCAATAAAGGCATCTTTATCACTCCATTGTGGATTTTGGATTGAATGCTAACTAGATCCAGTTACAGGGAGCACAAAACACCCCTGTTAAAACAGCTTCACTGGCTTCCTGTTCATTTTCTGGCACAATTCAAACTGCTGACTATGACCAATAAAGCCTTATACAGCTTCGGTCCAGACTATTAAAAAAAGTGTGTCTCTCTATACAAACCTGCAAGAACCCTAAGACCTGCATGGGAAGGCTTTCTCTCACTCCCATCACTGTTCCATGCTCACCTGAGGAGGACATGGGAGAAAGACTTCTCAGTGCCTGCTCCCACCCTGTGGAGCTTTCTTCCATGGGAGGCTAGGCTGGCGCCCTCCCTGTTGTCCTTTCGTCGGCAAGCAAAAACATTTCTCTTTAAGCAGGCTTGTATGTGAGCTGGGGAGCTTTTAATATATTTATTAACCTGTTTTAAAATTGTACTTTGTTTTAGGTTTTTATGCTTATGTTTCCACGTTTTTAATTGACTTAAATATTTTTAATGTTTTCAACCTGAAGTGGGCTTCAATCCTGTTCTGCGAGAAAAGGTGGCACACAAATATAATAAATACATTAAATAAATACACTGCAATTCACAGATTTGCATAGGGTGTTGTGATGAATACAGCACTATCACAACAAAGTGTAATAAGGATATGAATATGTACAGGAGAAAGTAGGACTATGTCAAGGCGGTGGGGGGAGATTTAATAAGTAGAAATTGCAACACAGTTCTTGTTCAGAGTTCTGTCCAGCCATAACTGTCCCTTCAATTCTTTCTGTCTTTTTCCTCTTCCTCCATCTCTCTCCATATTTTCAGATTGGTCCTACCTCCAGCAATGAACCAGTACCTTTGGTTCCCTTTGCTTTCTCTATGTGGATGATGCTGTTAAGCTAAATGCAAGGATCAGCTGTTACAGAATGAGTTCACTGGAACTCATTTCAGGAAACATATGTCTGTTTTATATGTTGTTATTTCTCCAAATTCCGGCCCCTTTCCCATTTTGTCCAAGTTCTATACTGAGCTGCCAGCCCTTTTTTTCCCCATCCCACATGGAAATCTTTGCATACTTCCATGTGCACATTTGCTGAAATATATTTTATTGCATATTCCCATTGGCTAAAGCATGCTTGCGTATGTTTTTCAAATGCCTTTGAAAATATCCTTATTTCTTTGGATATAAGTTGAAGAAAAAAAGCAAGAAAGCAAGAAAGCAAGACAGTTGTGTTCCTGATGGCATACCAAAATGTCCATTAAGAACCATCAACTGAATAAATTCATTTTACAAATATCAGTTAATGTGAATTTTGTTTCCATCCCTTCATAACATTTCAGGAACAAACTGAAATCAACAGACAATCCTTCAGTCCTTACAAAGAAAAAACCCACAATGGCTTTCCGGGAGTATGAATTCATTAAGAAATTGGCATAGGCATATGTGATAATTATGACTTGAAGAATTGTGCTTTTTAAACATACCCTGCTGTTGAGAAAAGTTATCATTTCTTATGAAGAACTAATGCAGTATTTTTTTAAAAAATGTTTTTTTAAAACAAAACAAAACAAATAAACTTGCTTGTGATCGAGCTGATTTAACAGAATAAGTGCTGCTCAGAATGATTTTTCCCAGGACTTCTGTCAAACTTCATTATAGATTCCATTGTCTTAATTAAAGTATCGCAAAGGTGTCTTCTCAGTCAGGTAGTATTTAGTTCATTTACAGTTATTTTGTGTGATGTTTGAAAGAGCTGGTAAATATGAACCTCTACCTGTTTGCGTATAGGTGTGTGTGTGTGTCTGTGATGAACTGCGAATTACAATACTTAGTAATCAATAATATGGGTCACTAAGAACTGATTTAAGGTTTTCATTAGCTTGAAAAAAGATCACAGTTAAACTAATGCTAACTGGTATTGATGTTTAAATTTGATTTAAGAATGTTATTGAAACATATCACCCAGTTTATTTTTCACTATTATGGAATATTCCAGGATATCTCTCAAATTTAAATAAGATGAAACACCATGCAAACATATTTCTTTGAAAAACAAACCAAGAAAAAATACCATTTGTGTCTTTTTTATATTAAATTATCCGACAGCCTATTGATTTTACCCAAACTGAAAACTTACTTAGGAAAGAAACAAAGTGCATAACAAGCTCATTCTTGATCTGTAGGTCCCAGGTGGGTCTAGTACATGACCGCCATGTCATATACAGACTATGCTGGCGAATATGACAGGTCTTGTCTACAGAAACTTGTTGAGACAAAGAAATACATTGGGTATTTATATAAGAAAGTATAGGGAAGGAGAATAAAAGAGATTATTCTGAAATGCAGTCATAGTTGTGTCTGACAATCTGAAAACTTGCTGAAGGCAGCTCCTTTACCAAATCACCTACAAAGCATAACCTCATTTTATCAGAATTTTAGTTAACAAAATAGTTATATCCCTCCCATCAAAAGATCTATACCTTTTCTATCAGTCTGCAAGTAGGAGTGGTCTACAGCAGAGACAACCTGGTATGTCAACTCCAAAGTTGGGTGATTCAGAGGTCCACCTGTAATGCCGGTGCCTTCGTGGAACAGGGGGGAATTATTAACTCAAAAGAGGCCTGCTTGGAAACAGACTGGTGTGTGGTGGAGCTGTTTCAACAAGGGAGTTGTATATTCCTTTGGATGGCCTTGAGATGCATATGTTATACATCCTGACACTTTCTCTTTTTTACATGAGTTCGTGTAGCGTAGTGATTTGAGCATTGCGCGGTAGAGACCAGGGTTTGAATCTCCATTCAGTCATGGAAACTCACTGGATGGCCATGAACAAGTCACACTCTCTCAGCCTCAGAAACCCTGTGACAGGTTCACCTTAGGGTCACCATAAGTCGGAAATGACTGAAAGGCATGCAACAACAATAGCGATTTTGTATGTAAGCGAGAAGACTTAGCAAAGCAGGCATTTGGAAGCTTATTTTCTGATTCTGATATATATATTTAGAGAGAGAGAGAGACAGAGAGAGAGACAGAGAGAGAGGCCATTTCTGCACTTTGAGGCCCCTCCCTAAACTGCAAACCCCAGAATTCCATAAAATGTTGAAAGTGGAATAATAGCACTATAACAAGCTAGTGCAGAAATGGTCAGAAAGAGAGAGAGAGACTGAGAGAGATTGAGAGAGAGAAAGTATCTATAGCAATCTGATGATATAGGATGATACATGCATATTATTTGCTTGAGATAATTTAAAGAAATGTGATAAATTGATCCAATAGAGTGCTATCAGATCATAAATCTCCACCAGCATGACGGCCGTTGGGGACAATGTGCTCCTTTCTTCCCAGCAATTTCCTTGGGCCCACAACAACACTCTCAGGGTTTCTCAGTATTACTCCATTCCCTCAATCACTGGCCCTTTTCGCATGGCATTTGTCATGCAAAAGGGCCTCCAGAGTGTTGTGAGATTGTGAGGAGCATTTCAGACAATGTCCTCGCAATCGGGCGACACTGCTGGGGCCAGCAGGCACTGATTGCGCACTATATCATTTTCAACTTCTAGCCCAAAATGGTGTGCGATCACACATCGCTCTGGGGCCCCACACGCACTTACGTTGAGTGTGGAGCCTCCATAGCCGCGGCCCTCACGCTTCCTCCCCCAGCACAGCCTGGGAAAACACCTGCCTGTGCTGCGGAAGGAAGAGGCGGAGTCCTCATGCTGGCTGCCAGCTGGCCGGCAGCTCCTATGGAGCAGAAGCAGCGGGGATGTGAGAGCCTCACGGAAGAGGCTGCTCGCATGATCCCTGTGCGGCCGCACCGGATGCAGGTAAGTTGGGGAAAGGGCCACTGTCTGACAACAGGGAAACACATGGGCATTCTGGCTGCCTTCTGCATACTAAGAGGAAAGAATAGGCTCTATGCCCAGAGAATGGTTTTTCCTTCTTCTCTGAGTATATCTGTAAAGCCCCCAACACATCCCCACTGACAAGGACAGTGCCTAAGATCCTGCCTCCATGGATCAAGGAACATGATTGTGTGCTTGGGCTGAGAGGCATTGTGTAGGAAGGTGAATACACCAATATTTGTCATCTTCATGATTCTGGCCGTTAATACATGTGACAGATTAAACAATGCCTGTGAACCACTCCAAGAAGAAAAAAATGCGGGATTAAGGGCTTGTCTACTAGAGGACTCCCCAAATCACTACAACAAAATTATTCCAACCATCTTACCCAGATAACCTAAAATCAAGATGTCTAGTACCCTACACATAGACCAGCTGAAGTATTTTTGGCATCTGAGGTAGAAAATCTTCTCCTTCCTGGCAGAACTGTACCATAATACATTAACTAATAATTTGCTATCCTTTGATGGCATCCAAAATCTGATCCTTGTGGCTAATTCTGTCAAATGGTACTGGATCCTGATTAGACAGTGGCCATTTCCACTCTGCATTGTTTTAGTGCTATTATTCTACTTTCAACATCTTGTGAAATTCTGAGTTTTGTAGTTTACTGAGGCCCAAGAGCTCTCTGACTGAGAATTCTACATGCCTCTCCCTAAACTGCAAACCCCAGGATTCCATAGGAGGTTGAAAGTGAAATAAGAGCACTATAACAGTGTAGTGTGGAAATGGCCATAGATTCTGTGGACTGATGGTTCTTGGTACAGGAATTTGGTTAGCAGCCTGCCTGGATGGGGTTTCACTTCTGCACTGAATAAATAAGTGCATAGTTTGGGGCTACTTCTACATCTATCTCTGCCACTGAAACCCAAGTATACTCTGTGGCTTTTAGTAATTGAGGCCAGCTTTGATTGTTCCACCAGCCTTTTCTGGAGAGAGATAACATGATTGCAGTACTTCATTCACTGGTAACCTGCCAATGAGACTAGTCCAATAGACTCTACATAAGGTTGCCATGGAAGATGCCTTGGAAGCTGCTGCTAGTGCAATATACAGACAAAGACTAGATGCGAAGAAAATTGGTCACAATTCTACCTCAAAATGCATGACCTGAGACTGTTTCCATAGTTCAACTGTAAAAAATCTTTCTAGCTAATGTGTCAAGCGCCACTTCCAAAGCCTTCTTTAATGTGTGTTAGCCTTCTATCTTCCAAGGACTAACAAACAATCTCCCAATGGTGCATTCCCAGGAGATATAGGTCCTTTCCACATGATGACAGTATCCCAGCATGAGGATGTCAAAGGAGTGGGATTGCAATGATGCTGCGGCACGATGTCATCGCAGTCCTGCCCTTCTTGCATCACCAACTGGCATGATTATGGGCTATATCATTGATGGAAAAACTTCGTCAATGACCCCAATCACACAAACCTTGTGTTGCGGCTATCCATTCAGAAGGGCAACAAGCAAGTTCTATGCACTTCCTCCCCTACTGAAGCATGGGAAGAAAGCTGGCTGTAGTCCAGAAGGACAGACCATGTCCCTTGTGCTCCCTTCTGCAGGCAGCCATTCATGTGTGGAGAGGAGCATTGGGAATATGCTCCCATCGCAGCAGAGGCGCTGCTGGGATTGTGATGGGATGACACATGACAGCATCATCATGCAGAGAAGGCCACAGACTAGAATCCTGTTTGTGACATATACTGAGGTAAATATCCTTATAGTAGCTGCTGTATGTTTTGTAATTCTGGGCAAGAGATGTATCCTGATCACAGCTGTGGAAATAGAGTTCCACCAGCGCACATGTTACACAGGTGGTCACACTTTTCAAAGCATTACATAAGTGTTTCATTGGCACACTTTGACTGTGGATGTATCAGCTGTTTCACAATGGGAGTACTAACAAGTTGCACAATGGTGTGATCCAGTATATGGACAATGTAGGACATCCACAATGCAATGCAACCTTATACACTGCCTCTTGGCTGGAGGCTTTTAAGAAAACTATTACGTGCATCTCTTCAAGTCTGGTTTGCCTCTAAATTGCCTAAATAACAGATGCATAAAACATCCAAGTCTGGAATCTCTTGTGTTTGGGGTAAGAGACAGCTTAACATTTAGTTCACTAAAACTTTATTCGATGCAGTTAATGAAACAAGCAACTAGTTTATCGAATCTAGTCTCTTAAGAACACTTATAGTCTGATAGCAGCATAGGACATGTTTAGTAAGCTATCACTGCATGCTGAAAAGGAAGCCTTTGCAATTAACTCAAAATATTATACATAATGTTCAGTTACAGCAAAATCCAATTTTATATGTTATCCATGCCAGACAGCTTTGCTGAATGATATTAGATTTTAATGAGATTTATGACCTTATTAATAATGTATTATTTAAAAAAAAATAGGAAAGCTTTAAAAAGGTGACTTAAAAGCAGCAAATCTTGGGGTTAAAAGCAACTGCACTTTGCCCAACTTAAAAAAGAAAAAAAAATCTTCCTTTGCAAGGACCATTTCTCCACATAAGAAACTGACTACTATCTTATTCTTTCCAAATGTTGTCCATGTTAGTTCTCCTTTTTTTTCACATACTAAAATTGAACTCAAGACGAGAACTAACAACCAAGATGAGGAATATTAATCATGACACCGCTGCCTGCCCAGACTTTCATTATTCCTTGCAGAAGTAAATTGCAACCATTTCATAAAAGGGAGTAAAGTAATTGAGAATGCTTTCATAGTGAAGGTTAATCTAGTTGTGGATCTCAGTAATCAAGAAGCCAGCTTAGAACTATATTCATAGCTCAGTTTTAGTTGCTTCTGATTTAGGATGTTATACAAAATTACATTTCTAAATACTTCAGACCAAGAGTTAAACTACATACCACATTAAGCATGTGTCACACAACCTAACATTCCAGTCTTTGAACTGGAAACAAATTCTGAAAGCCCTATAACCCTAACAGACTCCACAACTTTAAGACTATGTCTCTCCTTCAACCACATTGTTCCATCTGATAGAATGCTGGGATTTGTAGTTTTGGAGGGGTATTTAGAATTCTCAACCAGAAAGTGCTAGTGTCTCAACAAACTAGGAACTCCAGAATTTCAGAAGATAACAACCATGGCAGTTAAAATGGAAAAAGTACATCAGGTTAACTTGTGGTGGGAGACAGGATAGGGGAACATGACATTTTCCTGTAGTCTTAGGGATGGACAAACTACTGCGGCCTCTTCTATCATGTGTGCTCTTCTTTATTAATAAGTTTTGCTATCTTGACCACACTTGTGGCTTGGCCACATGTGTCCTGGTTTTTGTATGTGAAATGTTGGATGCTCTGTATATGGATGGCATTTTTTTTGGTGAAATTTATGATGAACGTTATTCAGGTTTGACAAGTTTTTTTCTTTTTTTTTTTGCGGGGACAGCGGAGGAGGACAATGGAGCTCCCGGCAAAAGTTAGAAGTGTTCCTCTAAGCAGAATTATGTTGTGCATTCTCAGTTTCATTCAGAAGCTAAAATGGCCAATAGCACTTCAGAATTTTAAGAGGGAAACTGGTGTATTCAATGCCTATTCTTCTTGTTATGAAATGTGACTTCACAAGGTCACACTACATGTTATTACATAGGTTTGTACTGTGGAGACACTGGTACCAAATGTAATGAATGTACATTTTTTCTTCCTTAAATTAGTCCAATAAATTCTATTGATGCTGAAAAAAGTTCTCAAGGAGTCAGTAGGTTCAGATATCGCTGCATTTTACATTGTGGTACTGTTTTGATCTATTCCATTCTTCTGAATATTTTCTGCTAATGAGCTGAGAACAAATTTGTATGGCAGAAATCACCATCAGGACTTCTTCTATTTTGTTCCGCCACGTTCTTTGAACTTCTACAGCACACTGATGCACTTTTTGTTCCTTTCCTTTGAATATGTCCCTACCATGTTTTTTGTGAGAGGAATAGCAATGCATGTTATTGTACTGTCTGGTTCTATTGTATTAACAACCACATTTTGCAATCTACTACAGTCAATTGTTTTGTTTGCAGTTTTTAAAAGGTTATAGTCATGAAGAAATGTAAAGAAGCAAAGCACACTTTCCCTTGTCCTGCTTAGCTAAGCTTCTTTCATGTTTTAACAATTTGCCTTTTTTTTTAAAAAAAAAAAACTGTTTATCTGGAAAGGATGGTAAGTTTCAAGGTCTTATTTAAAGTGAAGAAAAAGAAATTTGATTGATAGCTTTCAAATTGGAATGAAACTTTGGATGAGTTACTTCTTCCATGACTGTGGCTTTAGATCCACAAGAAATTACTTCATTATGAAAAAAAAAAAATGAATTTCAACCAAAGCATAACATTAAAGTAATTGTACTATTAAGAATTAGAAATCAGTCTTTTTATCCTCAAGATGCCATGTATGACATTTGTTATTTCCACACTGTCTTCATCAATGTGGGCTTGTCATACAAAATTTACAATGTGATTTATGGTTATAAATGTAGTTTCCCCTCCCCTCCCCCATTCTCATTCATTATATTGTGTCACATTTTATCACAACAGCATTTAATCATATCTTGTCTGATTGCTAGTAGTGACAAATAAGATACCTGTGTAGGACAAGCAAATCCAGTGTCTGCTTAACTGTCTGATAATGCAACACTTGGATGCATTTGGGGTAGGGGGAGTAGGATTGAAAAACAAAATTCAGAAAATGTTTGCATCCATAAATATTCTCCTATTTTCCAAGCTGCCATAAGATTTTGAAATCTGTTGAAAGACCTTGTTCTGCTCAAGTCATAAGCCCTTGAAGACCTTAAATGAAATACAGTTCATCCCAAAATGAAGATGTCATCCAAGGAAATACAGTTATTACTAATGACTTCCAGTTGCTAACACAATGTCACCTAAAAGAAAATTCAAAGAGAACTGACCCTCTTCAGAATCGGCTTTTTTTTGGTTAAAAAAAAAATTATGGCACAGCAGGATAAACTAAGGCTGAAGAACACACAACTCCTTGTGTAACTTACTTCTATATTTAATAAAAGTTACAGTGTATTTGACGCACTCATTACAACAACTTGCATCCAGGCTGGCCACTGGCTCTCCTCAACTGAAAATGCTATCAACACTTCCGGTGTGGACTCTGCCAGGCCTTCCTGGCTCTTGCTTTCTTTCTGATTCATGACGCCAACTGTATAATTGCCATATTTTGAGCAGGGAACAAGACCTGATCTCAGAGTGCCAGAACAAGGTGCCTTTCTCCCCTCAATCAGACCACAGGGTGCCTTGTTAGTGAGTTTGCTCCCCCTCTTCAAATCGATCAGTGCAGAATGCAGCATTGCAGGGGGGAAGTGTTTTTGTTGGCCTCACACGAAGAAGAGGCTGATAATGCCTTTCACAGCAAAACATGCTGGACATGGAGGCGTGGTGATTGGAACCAGAGGCTTTGTAGGCCAATCTCACCCCCCCTCATCTCCCTATCTCTGTCTTGGCAACTCAGCAACCCACCTTCCCACCTCCAACACAGTATAAGCTTGCTGATCATTTGTGCACTAGATAGGATTTTTTTCCCCTTTTCCATTTTTTCTCCTATCCTACACTGTTGCAGGGAACTTGACAATTGGCATTATAGTGGTAACTTAAGAAGGCTTCCAATGGCAGGTAGTGGGTAGAGAAAGTAACAGCTTGGTGAACACCTATGGGACCATTTTAGTGTAGGACAGACCTCTGGAGCTGCCCCTACATATCCTGAGACCTAGGAGGTGGGGAAAGAGGCTGTTCTTGGGGCTGGTCTGAGTTTTCATCCTCACTTCTCATTGTATGAGAAGGAGGGATACATCCTGAGGCCCACCTTCTAGTAAACAGTTGGCCAGGGTAGCAACCTAAACTCTTGAATTCACCTTATGACCTTGATGTCTACCCAGAAAGTTGGGGAAGAGATGTGGTAGAGACTCCTTGCCTTAGCTGCTCCCAAACTAGGTTTCCCCCTTCTTTGCACTTGAGAATCAATCTTAATAGACTAGAAGTAAAATAAATTTGCCAATGTGTAACTCAAGCCTTGATGAGTGCTCTCATTATTTCATAGGTTGGTCATCAGCTAACACTTCCATACTTAACTGTTGGTAGATTTTTACAGTTATTTATTTTTGTAAAGACATCTTGCTAATTCATTTTGAAGATTTATTTTCCTGAAGTCATAAAATAGAGTGTTGTTTTTTTCCTATGCTTTGCTGTTGAAACATAGAAAATCAATTTCAACAGAAGATTTTGACACGGGTATTCAAGGAAGCTTTGCAAATCCCCATGATGCTTGGCAAACATCCATTGGTACGAAATGACTAGGGCCCTTTTTGCGAGGCATTTTCCATGTGAAAGGGGCCCTTTAGCATCACGCAAATGTGAGGAGTGGTCCACACAGCTCACTCACATTTGCATGACATTCCAGGGCCTGGCAGGCACCACTCGCACACTTTTTCATTTTCGGCTTTAAGCTGAAAATGGTGTGTGGTTGTGCATTGCTCCCAGGCCCCATGCACACATACCTTTCAGGCAGAGCCTCAGGATCTGGGCCGGTCATGCTTCCTGTCTCAATGCAGCCTGGGAAGGTCCCAGACTGCACTGAGAAAGGAAGAGGTGAGGCTCTCACACCAGCAGGAAGCTCGTGCGGAGCTGAAGAAACCTGGATGCGAGGGCCTCTCACAAGAGGCTGTTCACGCGAGCACCACACCCCAGCACAGAGAAAAGGTAGGATGCGGAAAGGGCCTAGGTATCAATGGCTGGGCTTTGATACAAGGAGTTTGGAGTAGTGTACTATATGCCCACTAGTATTTTTAATGGGATAAACAAATGGAATATGCAGGGAGGGAAAGCATGTTGTTGTTCTTTTAGGAATCTGTCCAAACACTCTACAGTCTATTCTAAGATAAATCATTCCATTCACTCTTTCTCCTGATTCAGTTGTCCACGCTTCTCCCACAGCTAGGTATTTCCCATACTACACAATTGCAACATTTTTATACCACTTTAACTGCCATGATTCTATCCCATGGAATCTTGGGATTTTAGTTTCATGAGACATTTAGAATTCTCTACCAGAGCATATAAGCACCTCACCAAATTATAAAGGATTTCACTGAATGCAGCCATCATATGTAAAGTGGTATCTGAGTACTATAATTATGTAGTGTAAAAGAGACCTCTGTCAAAATTCTGTGTCTGTTTTTCCTTAGGGGGTATTTGAGCAAACCTAGTGTGATAACTGAAGCCCCCATCAGAGCTGCTGATGACGAGCAGCAGCTGTGGGTCCCTGTGGCTCTGGCTGGAGATGAGTCCTGCAGCTCGAGAGCTCCCCCTGCTGCCATGGACCAAGCAGGCACAGACATCCCTCTGCCTGCTCCTTTACAGCAACAGGGATCTGATTCTGAAGATGGTTTGGAGCCTGTGCCAATCAGCCCACAAACACGACTCAAGAGAGCTGAGCAAAGGGAGGCTTCCTTGATTAAGTTCAAGAAGCAGTAACTAGCCACATCTGTGTCTTGGGCTATATAACTGCCTGCCTGGAAACTTTCCTTTGCTTGTGGCAAACTTCTTTCAAGTCTTCCTCTTGCTTGTTCCCAGCACTGGGTTCCTGCTACCTTGAACTGATCTCTTGACCTTGGCTTTTGGAACTCTGACTATGGCTTTCTGTTGACACTCTGGTAAATGAACTCCCTCGTGTAAAGTGCTTGCTTGTCTCCTCCCAGCTGGACTTTGCTGGCTCTCACATTCCCTTCTCTGGGCTGGCTTGCCGCCTAGGCCTCTGACCTTAACACCTAGGGGTTCCCATTGGCCTGCTGAACTCTCCCTCTTGCATGTGAATGATACTACTTTAGCTACCTGTAGATCAATATTCAAAGAACAAGAGCACCATAACTATGTATAACAATATGAATTGCTGATTGTACTCTCCATTCAAAGGCCAAACATTTCTCCAAACATTATACTGAAGACGTGAATCATGGTTGGCTTTCAAATGCACAGTTAGTTGAATTGCGTGTCATTTTCAGCATCTTACTCATGTTTTGAATTTTGTGGAATCAATGATGATGACATGAATCCTATTGGTAGTTCTAACTAGAGCAGATCCACTGTATCAATCAGTGTTCAACCACCACTGAGTCATTGATTCAATGAGTCTGCCCTAGTTAGGGTTTCTCATAGGATTCATATCAATATTCTTTATCCTGCCATATGGGGAGGGGAGCTATTTGTATGTAAAAGTGAGCATGCAAGAGTGGAAAATGACATGTACTTGCAACAAAATCCTGTTCTCTCTCACATGGAATCATAGAATCATGAATCAAAGAGTTGGAAGAGATCACAGGGGCCATCCAGCCCAACCCTCTGCCATGCAGGAGCAGACATCAAAGCAATCTCAACAGATGGCCATCCAGCCTCTGCTTAAAAACCTGCAAAGAAGGAGGCTTCACCACACTCTGAGGCAGCATATTCCACTGCTGAACAGCTCTGACCACCAGGAAGTTCTTCCTGAGGTTTAGGAGGAATCTCTTTTCCTATATTTTGAATTCATTGCTCCATGTCCTAGTCTCTGAAGCAGTGGAAAACAAGCCTGTTCCCTATTCGATATGACATCCTTTCAAATATTTAAACATGGTTATCATGTTACCTCTTAATCTTCTTTTCTGCAGACCAAACATACCTAGTTCCCTAAGTCACTCCTCATAGGGCATGGCTTCCAGGTCACTCACCATTTTGCTTGCCTTCCTCTTGATACATTCCAGTTCATCAATATCCTTCTTGAAATGAGGTGCCCAGAACGGGACACAATATTCCAGATGATGTCTCATCAAAGCAGAATAGAGTGATATTATTCTTTTCCTTGATCTAGACACCATACTCTTATTGATACAACCAAGAATTGTATTGGCTTTCTTGGCTGCTGCATCACCCTGCTGACTCATGTCCAGCTTGTGGTCTACTAAGACTCCTAGATTCTTTTCACGTGTGCTGTTGTCCAGACAGCGCATGTGGATATTTGTGCATTTCATTTTTTTCTGCCCAAGTATAGGATCATACATTTTTCTCTGTTGAAATTCATTTTTTTCAACTATGATCCAGCTCTCCAGTCTTTTAAGATTGTTTTCAGTTTTGATCCTGTCATCTCTGGTATTAGCAACCCTTCCCAATTTGGTATCATCTGCAGACTTGATCAGCATGCCCTCTAGTCCCTCATCCAAGTCATTGATAAAGATATTGAATAGCACTGGGCCCAGGACGGAACCCTGTGGTGCCCCACCAGTCACTTCTCTCCAGGATGAAAAGCAGCCATTAGTGAGCACCCTTTGGGTTTGATCAGTCAACCAATTACAAATCCACCTAACAGTAGCCCCATCTAGCCAACATTTTACTAACTTCTTTGCAAGAATATCATGGGGAACTTTGTCAAAGGCCTTACAGAAGTCAAGATACACTATGTCCACAGCACTCCCTTCATCTATCAATCTTATAGCTCTAGCATAAAAAGAGATCAGATTATTCTGGTATGACTTGTTTTTGAGAAACCCATAGTGACTTTTAGTGATCACAGCGTTGCTTTCTAAATAATTACAAACTGTCTGTTTAATGATCTGCTGTAGAATCTTTCTGGGTATTGATATCTCTCCAGTCTTCACTGCTTGGTGTCATAAACAAAATTGTTTGCCAGACATATAGTACAATTGCATCACCAACAGTAATGTTCTGTATGTCAGGAAAAAAAACATGACAATTGACAATGCTGAAGGAAATGACTGTTTTTCCCTTCACAAAAGTGCTTTCTTTAGGGTACCTGCATCTTCCAAGAAAAGAATGTATGTGAGCTTGATGATAGATCATACAAAACTACTTAGATGTTACTTTTACCTACCTTAGGTTGCAAAATACAGCATGTAAAGAAGTGGACTGCAAGTTCTATAGGGCAGTGCTAGATGGATAATGGATTGATATATTTGCCAAGTAATGCCAA
This sequence comes from Iguana delicatissima, assembly GCA_948472985.1. Lineage (NCBI taxonomy): Eukaryota > Metazoa > Chordata > Lepidosauria > Squamata > Iguanidae > Iguana > Iguana delicatissima. The sequence continues at coordinate 16,160 of CAOKZL010000178.1, forward strand.
AGTAAAACAATTTCAAGCTAAGTGTCTAATCTTCATAGTACCTCCTCTGTAATGATTCTAAAGAATTTAACATCTGGAACAGCTTTTCATTTCCACTGAAATGAGTATAACTTGCTTCCAATTAAATGCCTCTATGCTTATAACACTTGTGTGCAGAGAATTTTTTCTTCAATATGCAACATGGCAAGCATGTAATAGCATGCCCAATGCACAGTTAGCACATGAATTTGTAGGGTCCGTAGGATTGTTGCCTGAGTCTGCAATTTTGTATTTGCTTAACCAAGTCAATCTCATAGAACCAAAGAAGAGATACTTCCTAATGTGCTATTGGTAACTGCCATCAAGCTGAACCTATGAGTGAGAAATCTCCAAGTCATGCTATCATCAGTCGCTTTGCTCAGGTCTTCAGCACTCAGGGCTGTAGCTTCCTAGATTGAATTTATCCAACTGTAACCAAGGTTTACTCTTTTCCTATTGCCTTCTACCTCACCATGACATGCCCAAAGTATGACAGCCTCAGTTTTCTCATCTTGGCTTCTAGGGAGAGTTCAGGTTTCATTTGCTCCAGGACCCCCCTCGCTTTTTAGCAGTCCACGATTTCCAGCAAACTCTTCTCCAGCATTTCAAATGAGCTGATTTTCTTCCTATCAGTTTCCTTCACTGTCTCGCTTTCACAATTGTACATTAAGATTGGAAATACAACGGCATGAGATGATATAGGGGCTTTCTGCACTACACTGTTATGATGCTATTATTCTACTTTCAACATCCTGTGGAATATTACTAGGCGTAGCTATTAGGTCTTGTTATAGTGTTTGTGCTTGTTATATGAGATAGTTATACAGTGTAAGATTGAATATATTATGAACAACAATAAATAGCTTAGATTGTAGTGGTACTTTTAAAGGAATGATAAGTACAATTATTATTGTAGGATCTGTTTGCAATAAGGGCTGCAATCACATTTTAAGTATGCGTTTGTTAATCTCTGTCATCTTAGTGTAGTTCAGTAATGATTGGTTGTTGTATCTTCTTTTTTATTGTTTTGGTTGTATAAAAGACTTTGGTATTGTGTTATTTTTATTAATTTTCTGTTTTTGTTTATTTGTGTTTTGCTTTAGTGTTTAATAAAATATAATAAATAAAAAAACTGAAAAGGAAATACAATGGCATGGACAACCCTAATTTTAGTATTGTGATATATCTTTACTCTTGAAGGTCTTGTATAGCACTTTTATAAGCACTTTTGTAAATCCTTCTGATTTCTTGATTGCAGTCTCCATTCTCATTAATGACTGAGTCAAGGTGTAGAAAATCTAACTATTTTGCTGTTTTCGTTATCTACCTTTAAGTTGTGTGAATCATCTGTGGTCATTAATTTTTACTTTCTTAATGATCAGCTGTTAGCCTCCCTTTGCTTTTTCTGTCTTGACTTTCTTCAGTAATTGTTCAAAGTATTTGCTATATTCTACAAGTAGTGTGGCTTCATCTTCATATTTTAAATTGTTGATGTTCTTCCCTCAGTTTTCACACTTCCTTCCTCCAAGTCTAATCCTGCTTTATGTATGATATGTTCACTCTACAGATAGGATGATAAAATGCAGCCCTGCCTGACTCCATTTCCAAATAGAAACCATTCCATCTCTCTGTATTCTGTTTTGGTGGTAGCCTCTTCTCTTGAGTACAGGTTACATATCAGGAGAACAACATGTTTTGGCATATTTATTTCTTTAAGAGCAATCTATAGTTTTTCATGATTTACACAAAGAAAGCTTTGGTATAATCTATAAAGCACAGGTTGATTTTCTTCTGAAATTCTTTGGTGTGCCTCATTATCCGAAATATGTTCACAGTATGATCCTAGTGCCTCTTCCTTTCCTGAACCCAGCTTGGACATTTGGAATTTCTTGCTCTATATATGATAATAGTCTTTGAAGTAGAATTTTGAGCATCACTTTGCTTGTGTGGGAGATTAATTCTGGAGTCCTATGATTACTGCAGTCTCTGGTGTTCCCTTTCTTGAGTACCAGAATACATATTGAGTGTTTCAGATCAGTGGACATTATTTGTTTTCCATATTTGTTGAGAGATTTTAGTTAGAGTTAGTGTAGATTCTGTCTCTGTAGTGTGAAGCAACTCTATTGCCATCTGTTTCTTGAGATTTCTTTCTCCCAAGTGCCCTGAGTGCTGCTTCAACTTCATTTTCTAAAATTGTAGGTTCATTTTCAAATGGTAATTCCTTGAATGAATCAGTCATCCTGTTATCCCTTTGATAAACAACCATGGAATAATGAAACCAGACACAGAAAGATGGGTTAAAAAATGAGAGACACTTTATGTGACCTAACCTATGTAAGTCATGTTGGAAATGGAGCTGGGCTAGGGTTCAAGAAGGAGAGCAACCAAATGTGGGTCAGGTTAAGGTCAGGAGTCATTCCATCACTGCCTCCTCAGTCTTTTCTTGGGTGAAACATCTGATAACTGAGGGCAATCTAATCATTAGAGTTGTTCCCCAGCTGTCTGTAACTGGAAAGTAAAGCCAAGGGACTCCCTCACAAGACCCTACAGGTGACAGTCCAAATCTCAGTTAGCCTGAAGGGTAGCCTCAAAGATAGGGACTGGGGAAAGAGAGAGAATGCAACAAAAATTGGGGAGAAGGACTGTAGAAGGAAAGAAAAGGTGGGTGCAACTAAGAGATAGAGTGGTCAAGGAAAATAATGGGAGGGGAAGAAGAGAGTTAGCAAGATGTAGTGGTTTGAGGGAGAGAAGGGGAGAGAGAGGGAGAAAAGCAACAGAAGAGAGGAATTCAAAGATAAGGGAATCAGGTAGCTAAACACAACTAAAGGAAAAACTAATTTAGACAAAGTTGTGTGTGTGGGTGGTGTTTTTTTTAAAAAAATGATGAAATCCATATGTATTTCAGGCCAATAAAATAAATTGCACTGAAGCTTCGACCATTTAGGACAGGGTGAAGAAGGAAGGATGGAACTATAAGGAAGGAAGGTAACTGTAAGGAAAAGTCACAAATCAGAAATTATTTCGTGCTAGTGAGATTCTGAATGGTGTAATGGTTTGAATGCTGGATTAGGACTCTGAGACACCAGGGTCTGAATCCCCACTTGGCCATGGAAACTCATTTTGAATGAAATGCACACAGCAAGAAATTACAATTCCCTTCATAAAATTGATGTCCCTTTATTAACTACTGCAATAATAATTGTGATATTTACCATCTTCCAGCTATAGGAAAGATAACTTACATAGTTAAGTCCTGTGGATTTTAGAGCCACATGGGTTCATTATGTTAACATGTGGCTAATTCTCTTTGGGACAGTCAGCATGGTGTGGTGGTTTGGACATTACACTACAACTCAGGAGATCAGGGTTTGAATCCCACTGCACTCAGCCATGGAAACCCAGTGGGAGGCTTGTCAGACTCTCTCAGGCTCAGAGGCAGGCAGAGATACACATACAACCCAGGATTGTGACAGGATTGCCTTAGGGCTGTCATAATTCAGAAATGACTTGAAGGCACACAGCAACAACTTTCAGCAACTCTTGAGGCAGTGAATACTCAGGCATCTCAGCATTTCCCCATGCTGACTCCCCTGTTCCATGGAGGCATTGTTCTGTATGTGATTTAAGAAGCTGAGAGAGGAATTAAAGAAGGGAGGAGGTGACTAAGTAGACCCAATGCATACTTTTTTGAAGCCTTTTTGAGAAAGTTTGCAACAGTGCGGACCAGGAGAAAGCAAAGAAGCAAAACATTTTCTTTTTTTTTTTAAAGGCCACATTCTTGCCTGAAAATTCTGAACTTCACATTGAAGACATAGGGAAAGGTGGCAGATCCTGAGAAATTGGCACCCTATATGTTCATTGAACATTTGGCATCGAGTGGTGAGAGATGAGAACACAGATCCTTTGAGTTCAGTTCTCTCAGTCCCTGACCATGTCCACAGTTGAGAGAAAAATGAAACATGACCCAGAGCTGGTCTAAAGCTTTTCTGCTTCTGGATAAAAGTGTGTATGTGCATGTGTGTGTGTTTGTACATCCATAAATAAAAATCCATACAGAGAGGAAACAAATCTGAGGAACAGTTCTGATGATTCTTTCAGCAAGAGTTGCTTGGCACCACTTTGCATGAAGCAGAGCCTAGAAAATGTGGAGTGCCCCATTTGCTTCCTTCCCCAATAGGTTTCACTCTTAATTATGTCTCACTCCTATAGAGCATCTTGAAATTCTCTTTCCTGTTTCACATTCCTGATTTTTTTCAATGTCTTTTCCATATTCAGAATCAATGTCAAAACAATAGCAACGACATTTCGAAATTTTTCAGACCTCTGATTTTTTGTTCATTTGTTTATGAAACAAAACAGTCACTAACTGCACATTTATCATCACTTTGCCAAATTGTTTCTCACTTTCACGGTGTCTATCCTTTGTAGCACTTTATTCTCTCTGATTTTAAAAGAAGGAAGTGAGAGATAGTGGCTTTCTGGAAGGCAATGCAGCCAGTATATACCTGTCAAGGAAGCAGGGTGTAGAGATGGAAAGATTATTCAAAAATATTCAGAAAATTGTCAAACAAACTTTTTTTTTTTTTTTTGAGTGTTGAGAAGTCCTAATGAAAAGAATCTTGGACTGAGAAGAATTTTTTGCGTTCTTGCTGTTGTTGCTTGCTGCTCTTGTTGTTGTTATTATATGTGTATTTATTATATCCTAAGAATTGGAAATCAAGGCAGCTTACACTCTAAAAGAACAATACAGTTAAAAGCAAACAAAAAGTGAACATTAAACTTTAGCCTTTACTCTATGTAAAATTTGCACATGGTGGTTTATACAGAAAACAGCACTCTCTAAGCACAAAATAGCATTTTTCTCCATGATTTAAGGCTATAGTTAGAGTGAAAGGGCCTCATGAAGTCCCCAGGATTCCCAGAAAGTGACACAAATGAGTCTTGAGATCATTGCATGAAGAAGACAGTGAATTCCTTCCTCTTCAGCAATCATGAAAAGCCATATATCAGCATCACTCTAGTGCATCATGCTAACAGGATACCAGCTGCTCTTTCAGTCATATATATGGGCAACCACTTAAAGGACCAATGTTGCATATAACGCACTACAATTAAAGATTTAAATAACAGATTTCATTTTCCCAGTTTCATTCATGGTTAGTCCAAATATATTGAATTGAGAAAATGTTGGAGTGGAAACTAAGGATAGAATCCTACTGGTAAGTCCATCTAAAAAAGATACATAGACTCAGTTTTTAATGATGAGTTAATGTATAGGTAAATCCAATTGATTCAAAAGCAAAAAGATAGTTTGGGGAGCTGTGGACTGCATCCACATTTCTCCTTTAAGATGTCAATTGGACTATGATGGGAACAACTGTATAAAGTATATTTCTATTTCAAATATTACATTTATTTCCAACTATGCATCTATACACATCCATTGATGTAGGCAATTTTTATGCAACTCTCCCCCCGCACTTGTTAAAATTTAAATGTTCACCCTAGCTACATAGATGGGAAGATATTACTACTGATATTACCAAATATCATACACGATACCAGATATTACTACTCTTATATGAGAGAACTTGACATTCTCCAGAAATTTTCAGGCATTTGCTTGAATAACTGTTAAAATAGGTTGAGGACAAAACTACTCACATAAACTCCACCTTAAATTTGGTTTAGAACTAAATCAGCCCTTTTTGCATTGAGTGTAAATATCTGAAGGAGACTTTGTAAGTGTGTTCACCTGAACCTGAGTTCTTGGTCACAGGAGCTCTAAAATTATGTCCAGCCAAATGCAGTTACCAAGTCTCTTCAGGCCTTCATGCTCTAAAAACAATGGTATGGGATGATGCTGGATATTTGGAAATCTTTAAATGTGGGGATTAAATGCACATTTGTGCCATCACTACTTATTTATCCTTCCAGGCAGTTAAGGGAATGTATGATTCTGTGAATTATGAAAGCATTTTGACAATTGGTACCTGAAGTACAGTCAGATTGAAAGAGCCAGAGAGAGACTGGATTTTGGCTATGTGAATAAATATGACTATGTGAACAGTGCAGGAGAAGCAGGATTGACAAGACAGGGACACTGGAGACCCTTTGACAAACTGGATGTTGAAAGAGTCTCTCTAAGGTCTGAATTTGTCTTCCTGGCATTCTTAGACAATGGGGGCAACTGGAGCCCCATCTTATATTGTCCAAACTACTAAATGAGATCACTAGGCATGATTTTTACTGTAGTTGAATAAATGTGCATATCAGATGTTGGAGAAAGAGAGAATGAAGGGCAAACTTTTGATACAGTGGAATGCAAGTGCTAACTTTGGATCAACGTCCTGTTCCACAAAAGTACTCTATGAAGACCTCAAATTCAATGCCAAAAGGATGTAGGAATATTAATTATAGCATTGGTATGAAGGTAGGATATAAAATCATACATTTTTAAAAAGCTGTTCTTCAATTATTACTGTAGGTTCAAAGCAATTGGTTTCAAGGACAAGGCAATGACTCTTCGTGCTGTGAGAGCTTGTAAATGGATGGCGGCATATATTGTGTTTCTTAACACTTTTGACTAACCAATTACAGGTGATTCAAACGTCAAGGCACAGCTCAGCCCTCAGTCATGCATACGAGTGTCACACATTTCAGCAAGTTTCACATGAAATGCATTTTCTCTGATTGACTACAAAAATGTGCCCTTTTTGTTCTCTTGCTGAACTCCAGATTGAGCCCTCACAATGCAGTTCTGTGCATGTCCACACAACAGTAAGTTTTGTTGATTTCAATGAGACTTCCTGTCAGGGAAGTGGGCACAAGATCACAACCTAACATTTTAAAACATTTTAATATTGATATCACATAACCCAACTGATTGATGAGGCTGTATATTAACTACGAACCAGCTGTACTTTATCTTTTCCAATTTGGCTTTAAAATTGATTTCACATTTGTATTCATGAAACTGATGAGGCAAGAAAAAGTGAGCATCTCAGTTCACTTGCCCTGCTCTGAACAGATAGTGAATGTTTAGTAGTAAGGCAACTGAAGAAATCAAAATATGTATAGAAATTTCTGTTGCACTGACAACTCTAAGGCTCATTATTTGATAGCCTTTAGCTTCACCTATAGCTAAAATCCTTACCAATAAATTGCATTTTATCATCACTTCACAAAAACAGCTGACTAAATGGGAAAAGGTATTGAGAACTGAATTTGAAATGACTAACATAAGTAGAACCACGTTGGATCATGCAAAGGAATGGTCTAAATCACCCTCTGTTGTCACAATGGCCAGCCATGTGCCTACAAGAAGTCCACAAAGGAACACAACCACAATATTGTTGCTTCCCTGTAACTGATATACAAAAGCATGCTACCTTTGGCGCTTAAAGTAATTTATATCCATCAGGACTCAGTTCTAACCTTATCTTTCATTAATTTGACTAATCTCCTTTTATTTCTTTAAAAAATAAATTAATTATCCAGACACAAAGACAAAATGAAGTGAACAAATGAAAAAGACTTTTAAAAAACCTGAAAGAAAAGAACATATATGAAATAGAAATTGAATTATGGAAAGAGGATATTATATTTAACCCTTTCCCTTTACGTTGGTATTAAAACATGAAATAAATTAAAGGCTTGGAGATTTTCTTTATAATTCTTTATGGCCTTCTTTTGTATTTCTTCTCTTTCCCACGTAAAATAATGTCATACTATATTTTATGAAAAATAGATTTTTTTTGGTGTTATCTTTAACTAATCTAAGGCCATTTTTGCACTACAATGTTATAGTGCTATTGTTCCACTTTTAGCACCCTATGGAATTCTGGAGTTTGTAGTTTAAGGAGGGGCATTTAGAATTCTCAGCCAGAAAGTTATTTGGCCCCAGTAAACTATAAACCCCAGAATTCTACAGGACGTTAAAAGTGGAATAATAGCACTGTTAGAGTATAGTGTGGAAATGGCCTAGGTTGGTTTGTCCATTCTTCTGATCTGGCTATTTGACACAGCTCTGTCTACCAAGAATATATTGTTACAATTCTATAGTTTTCAAACAGCTTGCTATTACACTATAAACTGCTATCAGCCTTTAGTCTCAGGCTGAAGCTACACTTGTAAAATAATTCATCCTTGCCTCAATCCTAGTCCTGTTGGAACACATGATGTTTCTCCAGTTTTGAAGTGAAAGTGCATCCTTTAGATCAGTGGTTCTCAACCTGTGGGTCCCCAGATGTTTGTAGACTTCAGCTCCCAGAAGCCCCAGCCACTGTGGTCAATGTTCAGGGCTTCTGGGAGCTGAAGTCCAAAAACATCTGGGGACCCACAGGTTGAGAACCACTGCTCTAGATGCTGAGGGGTTTAATGTGGTCTTTTTTAGAAAAACAAAACAACCCTGTTATTTCACTGTTTCTGGGAAGCACCAGTTTTTGGAAGTATGTGGCTTGCGCTCTGAATCGAGAGAAGGGCAGAATTGAGGTGTTGGAGTGGTTGGATGGTGTTTGCCAGGTACCAAAGCCAGACATTCACCTAATCATTCCCACCACAGAAGGGTTTCTCTCTTGTTTTCATTGAGTCCAGCTAATGTGGTGTCACAATTTTTTTTAAGTTCAGTATTTGTTTGTGGATATTCATATACAAAGCTTGGTGTGCCTCCTTAGGTTAGCATTTAAATTCATCCTGCTCTTATGGTTTTACTTTTTAGGATGGCAGATACCCTTTTAAGCTGTGGAGAAAGAGCAGGGTGTCTTATGCAGCAGGGTAGGAGACTACTTCTCTGATCACCGTTTTGGGTGAAAAGAAGGTCCAGAAGCAACAGAAGGAAAGCCACAGGAACATCAATGTCTTTGCAAATTTTGCTCATACAATGCAGAAGGAGATCCACCAAAGGACTGTGGAAGAGTGCAGGAGAAAAAGCAAATCTGTCTGAAGTGCTACAGGGAAGTCTGTTCATGGCATGGGGTGTGGCCTAGTTACTATGTTCTTCCATAAGGAGTTGCATAACTTCCTCTGCAGAAGTTACACTCAAAGTGCTTAGCTTACTGTATGATGATTTCCCAAATTCTGACAGGGCAGGCTCCCAGTGTGCAGCAAATTCATGCAAAGCACCTGGCAGATGGCATCAAGGAATGTTTCTCTGGTAGCTTTGGTACCATGGATAAGAGATAGTTCAGGGCTGTAATGCATGGTACAGCCTTTGGTAGGCATTTCTGTCCCACTTCCTGTGATTAGGAATATGTTCCAGAAAACCTCCATGGCTATTGAATAGAGGGTTACTTTGTTTGTTTTTAATCTGTAGGTGATGCTGAGCTATCTGACTCCCAGGACCTCGACACTACATTCATTTCCAAGAGCGCTGTAGACCAATACCCAAATACAGCATTAGGTGATGGTGGAATGCCTCCCCATCTTCCTCTGAAGGAAATTGCTACCCATCATGTAACCTTCCATCAGGGATATTTTTCCCCAGGTGGAAAAAATGGGGATGCTCCAGCTGCTGGTGTCAGACAAGGACATCCAAAGCAAGCAAGGCAGGTAGACCCACTCTTTTAATACAGGATACTTGGATCTCCACACATTCACATAATATCAGACTAATTCTATTGTTCACATTAAAGGTTTTACTCTTCTGCAGAAATCATACTTTTTCCCACCCCACCTAATTTCCATATCAAAAAAGCATCCCATGTGATTTGTCATCTCCTGTAGAAGAATGGAGTAGGTGTGTGTTCTGTTTATGAATTCTTTGCCTTGTCTAATTGGAGAATCAATCCTGTAATGACATCTATTAACTGCCCCCACCACCTGTGGAAATCCTAAAAGTGGAGAGCTGTCCATTATCTGCAAGGAGAAAAGAGGGATAGGAAAGAAAAAGAATGACATCTTTTGCAAATATATGGATCTGCAGCATAGGGATTGAACTGTTACCCTTATCTCACACATCTCAAGCATTTCCCAAGAAAGTGGTGCAAGGCAGAAGCACCACTTCCATTCTCAAGGATAATTCTATAAAAATTTCAGTGGCTGTTGGGTGACCAAGCCCAAACTGGTTGACTTCAAGTCAATAAACACAACTATTTGGAAGCATCCAAACAATGAGGTGACCCTTTTTCACAGGGTTGGCCTGCCTCCTGGTCATGCTGTTCTCGTTCTTCTGGATGGTCAGACAAAGTCCATCTAGAAATACAAAAATGGTGGACTAAATTATGTGGAAATTATCAGAACATTTCTCATCTGACCAGATCGACATCACAAAAACCTCGTGCCACTTCTCACTGCCTGGGTTAATCCACCAGCACTGAAAAACTGCAGATTCCCAAGGAATGGCACCAGCTACAGCTGCTGATACTACTTCCAAAAACATACCTAAGTAACCACAAATATGTGAAGGCTCTTACTTGTCTATGAAGGGCAGTGTCCATCTGCTTATGCTCCATAGAGAGAAAGAAAGAGAGAGAGAGAGGAGTAAAACAAACATCAATAGGAACAACTCCAGTGTGATCTCCATTTTTACCCCAAAAAGGAGACAGTGAATGTATTTGAAGGTGATCCGGGCAATTTAGTCTAAAAATAGGAAAGGCTATTGGGTTATGTGGATATATGCACATATGGCAGGTACAAAAAAAATGCAGCCACTGTGGTTGTGTGACCTGAAGCAAACCAATATGGTGAACATGTGCACATGGCAAAAATATCCTTTTGTACAAATGTGAATTCAGAATGAAAACCATGTGGCTTTCAAAACTGGTTTGAGTTTGAATTAAAATAGATGAGTGGGGCAGTAATGGGATCAAACCAGGGTAGGATGCTATGCACTGGAGCAGGGATACATCCCTCATGTAGATGGAGTTTTAGATGACATTTTCATTTTGTTCTTCCCAGCTGGCATGACCAGCTTGACACATGTTTGTTGCTTATGGAAATAAATTTTTCCCAAAACTTACATGACCACCATATATAGATGTTGCAAGACTTGCTGGCTGCAATCTTGCAATCCAACATTTTGAACTATTTGTATTGTGTAAGCTTGGAGATACACCAGGATAAAATACTATTGGTGTAATAATTTTCCAGAATTCTCCCTAAATATTTTTTTTCTACAATTATCCTTTATTGAGCCATCCACTTTGTTGTTGTTGTATGCCTTCAAGTCATTGCCAAATTACAGAGACCCTAAGGTGAACCTATCACAGAGTTTTATGGTGCTGAGAGTATGTGATGTGCCCAGGGTCCCCTAGCGGTCACCTATGACCAAGGGGAACTGAACTCTGACCTCCAGGGTTGTAGTCCAATGCCCAAACCACCACAGCACGCTGGCTCTGAGCCATCCGTACTTTGTTATCACATTTTATTGCTTTCTTCATATCAGCTTCCACATTTTTTTTTGTCCATCTGACATACTCGCATCTCTTTCATTTAAATGTGAATATATTTTGGAATTCAAGCCTTTTGTGTTACTCATATATTCTATGTCTGCATTTTGTCATATTCCTGGCCAACCATTCCCCTATTGTATGGTTCACAATAAGTTAATGCAACTGATGAAAAAGGAGTCAATTGACTTGTATGCCCTGACATTTTCTGTTAATTTTGCTGCAGCTTTTCATTTTCATTAAATTCTTTCATTTGATGTAATATCATTTTTTCACAATTTAATATTTGGCTCTCCTTTACCTAGGTACAGTATGAAAAAAAGTGGATATGACATGAATGTGAACAAGAAGGAAATTTCTGTAATCAAATTATTTCCCCCTCCAATTCTTAATCTAACATAGAAAAGAAATATTATCTGCTTATTTTAAACTTATTTCCCCTCTTGCAACAGAATCTTTAAAAAAATAATTATAGTTGTTTCCCTGTTGTTTCCATACTCTCTGTATAGCTTCTCTTAAGCTTCCTTCAAATGTGAAACTGTGGTTCTTAAATGATTTGCTTAATAATAATGGTGTATATGTTGCTCTGCCAATCTTTTTGGTTATCTTAAAGTTATCTGTGTTTAGATATATCTCTCAGCATAAGATCCTACGGTGACACTGCTGTGTAAAAAAAAAAATCTTCTCCTCCTCCTCCTCCTCTTTGTCCTAGATCTCCAAAGTGTTCAACTGCAGTGGATGGTCTTGGATTCAGTTTTTATGAGAATGCAACGCAACCTTGTTGAGATTCCAGGATATATTTAACCTACTGATTGCTTTAATATCCTGTTGCTCCTGTGAGTGCATCCACACATGTTCAGATGCTAAAATATTTTTCCTGTTGACAGTTCATTTTGATAACCTTTGAACTTTGATATTTACATCTTTGTGGTATCTATGGTGGGATGGGGTTGTCAGCCTATGTCAATAGCCACTTATTTTAAATCAAAAGTAGATTCTTGAGGTCTAAAGACTTTGGAGTTAATTTGAGGAAGATAGCCAGATTATTATTTTTCTCCAAAAAAGATAGCAGGTACTCATGTATGCTACAGAATTATAGTGCTGCTATTCTACTTTATGTGCCGTGATTCCATGCTATGGAATCCTGTAGTTTGTAACTTTGTGAAGCACTGGAGTGTTCTGACAAAGAATTCTAAATGCCCCTTCCTAAACTTCAGTTCTCAGGATTGGGGTGTTGCCATGACACTTCAAGTGGAATCATAGTACTATAATACTGTAGTGTGAATGGACCACTGGTAGCAGTGGAGACACTTACTGGAAAGGATGAGCAAAAAGAACACAGAGGAATGCAGGTACATTTCTGAAATTTCTTTTCACCTCATATGTTATGTCAGATCTCTCTCTCTCTCTCTTTCTTTCAGATTTGCTGATCCATTTCAAAGATCAATGGATTAGTACTGATATACTGCTTCTCCAAAACATCTGACTGCACAGACTGCCTAAAAAAATGCTTTTCCACAGAGTCTCCATATTAGGAAAGAACAAATAGAGAGGCAGCAATTCCTATATACAACTTTGTTGGCTTGATTAACTTCAGAGAAATAATATACAATTTCTGCAAATCAGAAAGGTGCATATGAACATAAATATAATTTAGAAATAAATACATAAATAAAGAAAAAGGAATGTTGGAAGCCAGCTTCTGCTGAATTAGACTTCTGGTCTATTAAGTCCAGAGTTGTTGAAGCTGATTGTCAGGATCTAGAGACAGAGTTTCATGAAGGAGTTTTCTCAGCTCTATCTGGTGATAGCAGGGGAGACTTCTGCATACAAAACACCTGCTGTAACTTGTGTCTCTCCCCAAGGAACATGTTTCTCAGCAAGAACTTTCTGTCCTCAGCTAAAATAAACATGAGTTTCACAGGCATTCTGGTAAAACAAAATCCAAAATACATATTACAATATTGTCTTTATAGGCCAACTAAAAAGTGCAAAATGCATTATGTTCACTATCAAAGCTCATTGTCTTCTTCATCAACCAAAGATATTGAAAATCATATCAGAACAGAAAAGAGATGATATTAGACTCAAAAACAAGTATCTTGTCTGACATGGTTTACGTTACAAAGATCTTGAGTACTTGATGGAAGCTTCCATAAGCCTTTCTGAGAAGCTAAACTAGAACTTTTCAATTATGTCTGAATTCTAACAGCCAAGTCAAGAAGCCATGCTACTCTTTATCATCAAATATGGAAGGACTTTGTGACAAAAAGAATTAGAGATTCAAACTCATATTTCTTGTTAGCATTAGCTGATATAAAATTACCAAGGTGGCCCTGACAGACAAAGAAAAGTTTGGATGGACCAGACTGAAGGTTAATCTAATCCTGCATTCTGCTTCCCACAATGGCCAATTAGAAACCTCAGGAAGTCCATCAAAGGAATAGTCCTCTTTCAATGTGACTCTTCAACAATTGATATTCTATCACATGCATAGTAAAACAACTGATAGCTTTATCCTCCATGAATGTGTCTAATCTCTTTTTAACATATAACCCAGTGTGTTTTGCCATACTTTGTGTATTTCATAAATCAATCAGACACTGAAAAGTAGTGCTTGCTTTTTCAGGTCTGGTCCTCAGACCAGTCGTTGCTTCAACGTATTCTTTGGCTGCTATTAAACAGCAACTCAGCAATCAAGCCTTAATAAGCAATCCATCAAAGGCATTATTGCACAGACTGATTTCTGTTTTAATATCAAGCATATGAGCAAATGGATTTTTTTTTTATAGAAATAAATGGAAAGAAGCTAGAGAGTGAAAGGACTATATTTTTTTTTCCCCCAACACCTTTCTGTGAGTGATATGAAACTTGGTATCATGGATTACCTGAATAGATAATAATGGAGCATTTCATTATCCTTTAATGCCACTGGGAAAGATTAAAGAGAAGAGTACAAGGAAATAACTGATCTCTCCATTACTCTGGACTGAAAAGGAAAGCAATAAAATGGTGAGTAAATGGCAAAGGTAGCACTCAATTCACTAAATACTGGAGAATAATCCCCTTTATGTCAGATCAGCATCTACCACCTGCCTTGACTCTAAAGGATTGAGTTTCACTGGCACTGTGTTGCCATATTCATGCCCAAAAATGGAAATAATATTCCAAAATAAATTAATAAATAACAATTTAATAATAGGTGAAGAATGGTGAGAAGAATCCTACTGTCATGCCCTGAATAACTCACAGTCCACAAACTCTACATTGAAGTAGTCAGTACTGTTTATTTGTAGCATAGTAAATAACACAGCACATTTCTTCCAAAGTTGCTGAGACTAAAGGATATGTGGGTCTCACAGGCTTTATACTCACATGTACAAATTTCAGGCATGCAAAGCTGTAAATTGGGGGAGAATCATAAATTTAACATTACCCCACATCTTTAAACATTTCCCAGACCTGCATTTGTTCTCCCACTTTTCATCCTTGGGGCAGGAACGTATTTTCTGCCCCTTATCTTAAACACTTCATGTTCCCAAAACACCTCTTGATACTTTTGTTTTCCTCCACTCTGATCTTTTCCCTCTTCATCAGATCCATTGTAGCAATAAGCAATAGAGCATGTTTCCCATTTTATTTTCTTTCCCATTGGCTTGTTTGCAATTGTGCTTTTTGCAATTCCTTCTTCAAGAACCCCCACTCTGTTCCTTTTTTCCTTTCACTTGTCTAGCCATGGGATTCCACCCAGTAATTCCATGAACATACTAAAATCAACTTTCCAGAAATCCAGGACCCATATTTGACTATATTCTTTGGAGATTGTTAATATCGCATGGTCATTCCCCGTAAAGCACCAACTACTTTGATTCCATTGACCAATTCCTCTGCATTGATTAAGATCAAGTCCAGGATTGGTAATCCACTTCTTCCTTCAGCTGCCTTTTGAAATAAGAAGTTACCTGCAAGGCACATTGGAAATTTGTTGGAGAGCCTATGCTTAGCAAAATTAGTCTCCCAGAAGGTACGAGGATAACAGAAGTCTCCCACAAGTACTAACTCTTGCATCTTTGAGATTTCTGAGATTTGTTTCTGAAAAGTATCATCTACCATTCTTCTTGGTTTGGTGGCCAAGAAGTAAAATTGCATCACTTTGCAACTTTCTAAGCTATGCCTGGAAAAGGATAGTCCAAGATATCATAACCAGAAATCTGATGTAATCCTTCTTACTTAGAACAAAACTTCCTTTAACTCTCAGTGCTTTTGGGAGTGCTTTTTGGCTATTCTGCATGCACAGGGGAAAGGAAAACTGGTTTTAATTTTGGTTACTCATGTCCAGGCTGGGAAAAGTGGAGAAGAAAGCACTGAGGAGGAATAGCAGTGCGGAGTTCTTGTTGGTTTGCCCTGACTTTTTTTCTGAAAATCTTACCATGACATAGGCCATTTCCACATGGGCTTAAAGAAACGGTGCACAGCGTCCTCCAGGGAGGATGTCTGCACCTGGGAGCGGACTGGGTCGGATCCACTTAGTGTAGTTCCACACCTCTGGAATGACCCAAAGTGGTAGTCCAGCGTGCTTTTGAAAGACTGCTTGAAACAGGTCTTTCGAAACCACAGAGCGTGCCACTCCGTGCCTGCGCTCTGGTGCAGAGATGCAGGCTTGCACCAGTGCAAGCCTGCGATCTGCCGGGGGCAGGCTTCAGGTTGGTGAGCTTCAGTGGTTGGTGGAGAGCCTCGACCAACCAGAAGCCACCATTTTCGTCCCCGGAGTAGTGTGGAGTGGCGGCCACGCACTGCTCCGAACCAGCCTGGACCCAAGCGTGGAGCCAAGAAGTCCGGTAAGTACCAGCACGGGGCGATTCCCTCGCCCCCTGCGGAAATGGCCAAAATATTTCAGAACTTTCTTTCTACAAGGAGAAAAATATATATATATATTCTTGCCTACAACATATATGCTGATTTAAAGTAATAGATATGCATTTAAGCACAATCAGAAGCACCTCTCCTTGGTTCTCAGATGAACAGATATCCTAGGAACATATTCAAGGTGATCATTACTGGGAAAATTTAGATTTGTAGTAGGAATGCACAAATCAGCCCCAATCATTGTTCCCTGTTATCAGCCAAATACAAGAAAATCCTTTTTCTGCTTTTGCATTCTTAACCAAAAGAGGAAAAAACACACATCAGTAGCTAGCTAGATAATTACAAACATTCCATTATTTATGTACTTGTCCTTCCCCACCCACCCATCATCTCACTCCATTCCACTCCATGAAAAGAGAAGAACAATGTGCATTGACTGACAAATTCTAGGATCTGGTTTGGAGCAGGGAGTGTTTGCTTGCCAGTGTTTGATTTGATTTGCCTCATAAAGATATATAGTAGCCACTATCATGATAGCTTCTGGGAGGATGGTCTGCCATTTCAAAGGGTGTCCTTTTACTTCTCCAGAATGCTGGTAGCCTGGAAGCTGAGAGAAATGTGTGTGCGTGTGTGTGTGTGTGTGTACATACGTCCCTGTAAAACCTCTCCTTCTTTTCTCAGCTGCTCAGCTTTCACACAAACTTCTCCTCTTCTACTTGTTTTCCAAGCTTTTGTATGTCAGAGTTGATGTAAATATAAAATATTTATTTGCTTATTTATTTGATTAACTGATTGATTTGTATCCACCTTTCTACCAGTACGGGGATCAATGCAGGTTAGCTGTATCTGTTTTGTCAACCTTTCCTTCCCAAATTCTTTCTGACCTCTCTTGCTCTCCCTCTAGTATAACTTTTCCCACAGTCCCTTCCTTCCCCCTCCCTTCCTTGCAAGCCAAGCCCATATATACAGGAACACATATCAAGGGAATGCTTCCAATGTGAAGTGTTCGTAACATTCCCAAAAAGAAGGAAATCTGCCATTTTGCAATCAGTCCTTAGAGGAATGACCAGCCACAGAAACACACTGATAATATTGTTTGCCTTATGTCTATGAACAATGAAGTATCTATTTGGTGGACATTTTAAGTGAAATCCTTTTACATCCCTAATTTTCTTCTTGGCACAACCAGTGGGAGACAGATAATACTATTAATACAAATCAGCTTTAAAAAAAAAAACATACTTGCCCTATAATTCTTGTATTTCATGGTTTCTATCCTGTAATGCTATACCCATGCAAATCTGCATTCTTCCCCTCCCAGAAAGCAGTTCCAAGCATCAAAGCACACCTACACCAGCCATATACAGGACATCACCTGCAGTCTTGTCTCCAGAAAAGAGATCTGACCTGGCTTCAGTAAAGTGGTACCTAAATGTTTCCCCACAACTAAATGGCTATAGCAAAATAACACTTAAAAGCTATTGGGAGAGTTGGATGTCATAAAAAGTGGTAATGAATCATCTCCCACAACACCCAAAAAATGGCAACATATGAGTAACCCCACATTACGTGCACGAAACTCATAAAAAGGATTCCAACTTGTATGACAGATCCTGGTGCTGGAAAAAAATGAAGAGAGCAAACAAAACAAGGAATTGCAGTATAGTTCTCCCGCCACATTCATGGGTTTGACTTTTCTGGGTTTGATAATTCACGGTACCCACTGGCCTCCCCCCCTTGCCCTCAACTGTTAGCACCATTGTGCTGGCAGCGGGCAAGACAGTGAAGGGGAGGGAAGATCTCCCTCGCATGGTCTCCTGCCACCTCTGCCCACTTGGTCACATGGGTGGGAGTGCTAAGAAAGCCAAGCAGGGAAGATCTTTCCCATTTGCCCTCTCCCGTGTCCCTCCCACCTGTGCAATAGTGATTGCATGGATGGGGGCAGCGAGAAGCCAAGCGGGGAAGATCTTTCCCTGCCCACTCTCTCCTGTGCTGCCTGTTTGAACACGATGGCGTGGGTGGGTGCCCATGTTTATTCACCTTTTTTCACTTTTGCGGGGCTTCTGTTTCCTATCCCCCATGAATGTGGACGGCCTACTGTAATTCCAGAGGACAAAATGTTACAACCTTTGGGGCTGTTTAAATATAGGGGAAAAGCGAGCCTTTGGAGCCTAATGATTTCTTCCAAAATGTGCATGTATATGGTTAAAACTGTTTTAACTTTTAAAGCATTTTAACTTGTTAGACTTTTAATACTCCATTAGTCTGTTCACACTGCATTTATTGCTTTAAATTTAAATTGTTTTAACTGTCAAATTAATTCCACTTTTAATTAATTTCTCTTTCCTTGGGTGTTATCCAACATCTACTTATATAGGATGGGGTATAAATATGGTCATAAAGACAATACAATACAATATAATACAATAACTTACAGTGTTATTCTTCCATACCTAGCTATTGGAAGTGGAGGGTTGAAAGCTACTTCGCTGTGTGATTTCTTGGAATAACAAGATTGCTGTATCAATATTTGTGTATCATTATTAGACTTGGCTAACAGTTTCCCTGAATGTTGTCTACTCCTGGTTCTACTGGACTATCTCATGTTAGAACCTGGGTGATCTCTGAAATCTGCTTTTGGATTTGCCTTTACTTCAGTAAGTTTTCCACATGAAGACCGTACTGGTGTCGACCCCTGAACTGCCTTGACTCTACTTCCTGAGCCCACCTCGCTTTTTTTTTTTTTTTTTGCTGAGCCCAGGACATCAGAGTTTGTTTAGTGTCTCTATAGGAGACTGCTTAACCTGTTCTAACCGTCATGAAATAGATGAATAGAAATATATAGCTGATAAGCCAAACATAGAGAACTAGAGTGGTGTGGTGGTTTGAGCATAGGATTATGCCCCTGAAGACCAGGGTTTGATTTCTCACTCAGCCATGGAAACCCTCTAAGTGATCTTGGGCCCATCACACTATCTCAGCTCTCTGACAACCCCATGACAGGTTGGCCTTAGGGTTGCCGTAAGTTGGAAATGACTTAAAGGCACACAGCAACAGCAACAACAGCCAAATATAGATAGGGGGGCCCAGAATAAAAGATATCCTATCTTTAGTATTATGCTCTCAGACCATTTAAATCACTTGGAAGTATTATTGATTTCAGATGGAGACATATAAGTATTTACTCTGTTCTTCAGTTTAGCTCAGTTGGGCTGTTAAACTTTTTTGCCTTGAAATCAGGTGAAGTTAAAACTGGTTGAAGACACTGAAATCCCAAACATGCTTATCTGGAGATAAATTTGTTTGTTTATAGTATTTCTGTATCACCAACCAGACCACAAGGGCTCTCAAGGCACTGAACAAATAAAAACCAATTAAAAAATACAAAGATAAAAATATTGTTAAATCATATCAAAGTACTCTTTTAAAATCATTCAAAGCAGCCGGAATCCTATTTTAAAACTGCTAAAACAGCCATTTGAAATACTGAATGCCATGTGGAACAGTACTGTTTTGGCTGCACAGAGAAACCTTAAAGGAAGTGGGGCCACCCTAATTTCCTTGTGTGGGCAATTCCATAGTCCAGGCTGATCTGGGAGACCCTATCAGTAGCTGTGGTACTGTCAGCATAGCCTCTTGCTTAAAGGAGAATGTAATCTCACATCACCACAGAAAGGTAGTATTGTTATGCCATCCCCTATCTTCATGATTGGCATGGTTTAATTGGCAAATATCCTTTAATTGGCACTATTAAATGGTGTTGATATAAATAATGCTTGAGGTGACTGTGGGGTCATGTTGAAAG
This sequence comes from Iguana delicatissima, assembly GCA_948472985.1. Classification (NCBI taxonomy): domain Eukaryota; kingdom Metazoa; phylum Chordata; class Lepidosauria; order Squamata; family Iguanidae; genus Iguana; species Iguana delicatissima. The sequence goes on from CAOKZL010000178.1 coordinate 36,236, forward strand.
AGGCATATTACTGACTGTAAGCATGAGATTGCAAGGAAGGTCAGCCACATGTACCTCTTAGGCAAGAACCAAGTCATTTTCAGGCTAATAGAGTGGACTGTTTCAGGACAATAGGCTAGATGATAATGAGCTAGACATCTCAGAACTGAAAGGGGAAATTCCCACCAAACTGTGATTGTCTTCATCCTGACCTTGAACACCTGGACGTTTCCCTATTGTTTTCCCACCTCTCCACAATACAGAGCTATTACAACAGCTGTTACCCTTTTCTCATCTAAACACCAGTTAGCTCTGTCTGGACTTCATTGTTTGTGTGGCAACTCTCATTGTCCACTTGGCTGGGAGAGTGATTCACACTCATACCTGCAGGATATTTTTTTTTTGGTATAAGAATCCCTGATTTAGGGCTGTCCAGTGCGCTCTGTCACCTTTCTGAATGCCACGCTGTCCGTTTGATTCCCGAGTGAGAACTGTCCTTAGGTGTCCACCTAAGCCACATCACAGTTTTTCTTGTTGCTATCTGGACTGGTAATTATTGCCTCATCCCTGGAGGTCTTTTTTCACACTTTCTTCCATTTTACTTCGGCTAGTCCTTGTATGTTTATGTGCGTGCTTGGATCTTTGCATGGGTGTGAGAATTTCTTTCAATAAAACATATTTTTAGTTTACAATTGAAACTCTCTGGCTGGTTCTTTTGTGCAAGGACACCACAAACATAGGGAACAGATCTCGTTAAGTTACCCCTCCCTTGCAGGCCTCCTGACCTTGACCTAATTATTCCCCACTTTTGTGAGAAGTACTGGCTTCACTGGTGGGCCCTTCTGGCACCCACTTTTTAGGGTAGCTGTGTTGTGACCAGAAAAAGGGTTTACTAGGGAGAGCAGCTGTACAAACTGAGGAAAAACTAGGGCTTTGCTCCATTTGTTTAGTTGATTTATATCCCACTTTTCTCCCAGTATGGAACCCCCAAAGTTTCATGTGGACGTTGCTCATAGAATAGCTTCCTACCCTCTGCCCTGGAAACAGATGTCCATTTTTCAAAATGGCAGACATCCTCAGTGCTTCACATCTGTGCTGTCATACCATCTTATTCATTTTTTTTTCCTTTCAGATTTGTATTTGTTCTTCCCAGTTTTGGTATTCAGCATACTGAATAACACCGGATCACAAAGACAGACTAGGAAGCCTTGATCAGATTCAAAGGATGAAATTTCCTTATCTGAGTACGAAGTACTAATAACAAACCAGAGTGTTAGAGATAAAGGAGCCTCTGTGAAAGAATTTTTATGGTTGAGAAATATGGGTTAAGAGGACGTAAATTATAACTAAGATTGTGTGCCTGCAAATCCTTTGTGTTTTTAATTTTACACTTTGCCATTTCACCCATAATATCAAAAATGCTTTTAGTATGAAGCATTAAAAAAATAACTCAGGCATGACGTTAACCTCACTTATACAAATAGATTGTTTTTGTTTCTAATTGTAGGCAATTTTACATTTCATTCTCACATGTGAAAGATCTTAGGTAACAATTTTTACTCAGACTTCTATATAACACCAAACTAAATTTAATTGAGAGAAACTGTTTGATTCTTTAAGATAAACTGCTATTTCATAACTATAGCCTTCAAAATACGGAATTGCAATTACGGCCTTTCAATCCATACAGAAATGAATAGGAAGGATGTACTTCCTCAAATTTATACAATTATAATGTTGCAGGAGGTATTATATACCATATGGTCAAAAGACTGGATTGCTCAAGGGGAAAGGGCCTAGCATAATGTCTTGGATTTTTTTAAAATCTCTTTTCATTCTAAAGGTTTGTGTTTCTAACAGATTTTAGGGATCTTTTTCTCATAGTTTAATTACATCTTTAACTTTTGTATGCTGTGAATTTTTAGCTATGCCTCTTTTAACTCTTGTTAAGCCACCTTGAGTCCTGAGAGGGGAAAAAGGCAGAATATAAATACTATTACTACTACTACTACTAATAATAATAATCTCTCATACAAACCTGTCTTTGTTTTAAGGTTATCTAAGGAGGCCCTTCTCTCTGATCCACCATCAGCACAGGTCCACCTGCTGGGAACACAGAAGGTCTCCATGGCTGTTCCTTGGCTTTGGAACTCCATTCCCAGAAAGATTAGATTGTACCCTCTTTGCATTCTTTCCTCAAGCAGATAAAGATTTTTCTATTTCAGCAGAGCTTGGGATACAGACTACTAAAGAGGAATGGGCCTTGCATAATGTGCTGGATTTTTCTTTTTAATGGTTTATAGCAAGTTCAATTTTTCAATAATTTAATGACCTCTTAAAAAAAGGTTTTCATGTTGTTAATTTTAGCTGTGTTTGTTTTAACTGTTGTCAGCTGCCTTGAGTCCCAAACTAGGGAAAAAGTGTGATGATAAATTATCTTCATCATCATCACCATCATTATCATCTAGCCCAAGCCATAAGTCAGTGTCTACTCTCTGCAGAATGAGTTACAACCTTGATTTCACTACCAAAATATCTCTTAGATCATATTCCCAAATGGTTTTATTGCCTTTCTAGTTTCCAATGGAGCTACAACCATTGGAATTTGATCTCATTAACCTATTTTTATATAGATTGTACAGATGTTTCCTCTTCTACCATGAGATAGTATCATGTACAGTATGTGATTGAAGAGTATGTGACTTTAACACCATAACTTCTCTCTTCTCTGACCTTGCATTTAGTGTGTGTGTGTACAGAAAATATCTATCTATCTATCTATCTATCTATCTATCTATCTATCTATCTATCTATCTATCTATCTATCTGCGTGTGCATACACATACATACATACACACATATATTCCATTTTATTTTATTCACATCCTATTTTGCTCCCAGTGTTGCGTCCAAGGGGGCTTCTAGCTTAGATTAAAACAGGCAACAGTTAAAATAATTCACAAAAGTTTTTTTTAAAAAATGAAAACAATCAAATATTAACTGTTGTTATATGCCTGCAAGGTGGCCCTGACTTATGGTGACGTACAATAGGAATTATTTATTTAATAACCCATCTTTCTTCTAGGCTGTTCTTGGCAACATTTATCCAGAGGAGATTTGCCACTGCTTTCCACCAAGGCCAAGAACCTTTCTGCACTATACTCTTATAGTGCTATGATTCCACTTTCAACATCCTATGGAATCCTGAGGTTTGCAGTTTAGGGAGGGGCATTTGAGACTCTCAGCCAGAGAGCTCTTCAGCCTTGGTAAACTACGATGTCCAGAATTCCATACAGTGTTGAAAGTGGAATGATAGAACTATAACAGTATAGTGCAGAAAGGTCCTGAGAGAGAGTGACTTGCTGAAGATCACTCACCATGATTAAGCAGGGATCTAAACCCTGGTCTTCTAGACTTAGTCCATCACTCAAGCCACCATAATCACATCCACTATCAGATTAAAACAGATCAAAAGACAGTGAGAGCATTTATAACATACAAGAAAAAGGTACAACACATCCCTCAGTAACAACCATTTAATAGCCAAAAGCCTGTCTAAATGAAAAAGAAGAGCAGAGAGGGAACCAGTCTAGCCTCCCATAGGACAGAGGTATCTAATTTGGAGAGATCCACTGAGAAAACTTTTTCCCATATCCTTACCAAATGTACCTTTGACGGTAGTGAGGCCAACAAAAAGTCTTCCTTCAAAGGTGTCAGAACCTGGATAAACTCTTATGGGGAAAAATATTCAAGTCTCTACTCAAAATGTGTAGTACTTTGTATATCATGGACAGCACTTTGAATAGTACCCCAAAATGGACTTTGCCTGCTTTTTAAACAATATTGTTGTTTAACAAAGGTACTTTTGCTTTTGAAAGTTTCCATAGAGGAAGCTTCCATTGAAATCTTCCATAGATATTTATTTTTATATCACTTTGCTTGACCTTATAAACTTATTATAAACTTATTACCAAAATATGGAGTTTGAAATTTTTTATATTGTTAAGAATTGTCTTATAATGCTCAGCTGAAATGAACATACTCATAACTTAAGATCATTAAATCAAAATGCAACAGATGACACATCTTTATCTACTTCTAGAAGATGATGCTCCAAGTATTCGAAGAGTACTTTCATACTCTTCCTTTTGTTTTCTGGACAAACATGGCTATTCCTTCAACTCTTTCCTTATTGCATTTATTTCCCATCTATTCATTTTGAATTTCTCTAACATTTAAAAATGATGATGACATGTAGATGTGGAAACTCCTTTTTATCTATTAAAACTTTCACTGATCTTTTGGACACATTGTTGGAATAGCTAAAAATTTCTCAAATGATTCAAGAGGTGGTTTTAACATTTGATTTGGATTTTTTAAAAAACAGAAACATGTCAGGCAAAATTTGGTGAAAACATGGGAATATGTTGGGTTTTTTACCTGATTTTTTTAAAAAAATACGTTTTAACCCACAATATTACTTAGATTTTTTCTCTCAGAGGAATAAATTTACAAATGTTTCATAAATCTTGTTTCAAGTGAAATTTCTATGAAAAATCTTGGGAGAAGTAATCTTTAGTGTCTCAGACTTCTCTGGTTAGGAGCTAAGGCCATTTCTATGCTACACTCTTATAGTGCTATTAGTCCACTTTCAACATCCTATGGAATTCTGGGGTTTATAGTTTACTGAGGCCAAAGAGCTCTCTGGCTGAGAAATCTAAATGCCTCTCCCTAAGCTGCAAACCCCAGGATTCCACAAGATTTTGAAAGTGGAATAATAGCACTATAACAGTGTAGTGTAAGCAAATTTACTTGAAGATTTATCATCTTACATACCATCATTTCAAATATCTAAGGAATTTCTCATTGCATTAAAAAAAAAGACAAAAGTCTTTTTAAAAAAGGTTTACATCAGTCCAGTAAAACACTGTTGGTCCATTGAAGGACACATTTTGTATGATTCAGCCAATATATGAAACCTTGCAAATTTGGTCCATTTCACATATTTCAACATCTTTACCAAACTTTGCCTAAAATATTTTTTTTAAAAAAAATCAGTTCATTCTACTCAATTTCTACATCAGTTTGTAATTTTACTTCTAAAAAGGCTGCAGAAAAACACTTTACATTTTAAGTGCATTTATCAAAATGTATATTATTTTTCCAAAGTGCGCACATTTTGCATGCTGTTTTCTTTAAGGTAAAACATTACTGAGGGAGCTCAGTATATATCTGTGCACTCTCTTCCATAATACACAGAATTTTCTGCACACCTTTCTATATTCTTGACATTGTAATACACCTTTTTATGTGCAACTTTGCAAGCTTTGAAAAATATTAATATCAGTTGGGTCATGCATATATTTGAGTGGTTATGTTTTGAAACATTTGCATGAAAATGATTTTCTTCTGTATTTCTAGATGTAACAAAAATGTAATCAAAACATTTTGTAAGAGGTACTGCTTACTTGAATGAGGAAGGAGAGCACCGAAGGCAGTATCTAATTACATCCCCCTGCTATGCCTCACAATCACAAGGTTGCAATTAGTCTTACTGGTGGGGGGAAGGCAGGCATAATATGTGTGAGGCAATGTTATACAATTAAGGAGTGGATATTTAAAGTAGGGAAATTTATAAAAACATTTTTAAATGTCTGTGTCATGTTGGCTTAGATTTCATTGCTCAAACAGTATGCAATAAGGGTCGGATGCTGCAAATGAAAAGACCACAGCTAAACAAGGAATTGATGACCAACTATGGAATAGTGCAATCAGACACAGGAAGTTGTGTTAAATAAGGAAGACTTTGTTTGTTCTAAAACCTGAAACCTATTTCTAGGTCAATGCAACTTTGTGTTGACCTGGAAATGTAGCAAGATGGGAGAGTAACCTGATCTGGGTCCAGCTGAGGCCAGGTGTCATTCCTTGACTATCTCCTCAGCATTCCCTTGGGCAAAACACCAGAGCTATGAATGTCCATGCTTAGTCTGGTCTGGCAGCCAGGAGAAGCTAATAATATAGGTAAAACAGCTCAGATAGTTAAGCAATTAGTCAGTTTACTTCAGGAAGAAAACAATCTTACAAATGAGAAGCAAATAATGATCCCAGCAATGTCCATAAATCAACAGCAGGCAATATAAACACCGGTCAAAGGACAGAATAACAAGCAAGGGAAGCAAACAGAAGCATGCACAGGAGAAAAGGTCAGTTGATTGCTGACAAAAGCTAGAGGGGAAAGGCTCAGTTCCTATAGATTCCAAGGTCAGCGCAGCTGGTGCCTGATTAATTGGTGCTTGGCCTAAATTCAAGGGGAGTGATGCAGGAGACATTTTTGGTGTCTATGCTAGGTGAAGGTAGGTATAGCTAGATCATTCTCTATGTCAGAATGAGCAGGGCTCCCTGCTGGGGCTGACATTTCTGTCCCTGGGGTGGGTGGTGGCACTGTGCTCTGCAGGTTCTGCTGTAGCAGTCTCTGTGTCAGGGCTCAGAGCAGGTCCTGCTGCCTCATATTCTGATTCTCAGTCTGGGCCCTGGAAGCCCATGTCACCGAGGGCAATCCAATCATTTGTGTTGCTTTCCAGCTGTCTGTTACTGAAAGGTAAATACAGGGGACTCCTACCCAGTCACAGGACTCTACAAGTGAGAGCCCAAATCCCAGACTCACTTCAAGGGCAGTCTCCTTCCCTACCACCAGGTTAAGGGGACTTAAAGAGGAAGTTTCACAGCCCTACCCTACACAAAAGGGGTACAAAAAGTGTTCATCACTCACATATTCTCCCCCACCATGAACAAGAGGCAAATGCCTGCTTAGTCCTTTTCCCCAACAAGCCAGCCTAAGTGGCTCTCACCTCTCTGTTGCAACTCCCCAGGAACAACAGGTTACCCTCCTCTGACAAATGAATGCTATCAGCCTGGTAGAGCTGTGGCCATGAGAAAACTATGACAGGATGTGGGAGATAGTGGTCCAACTTTTTATGTAAAGCATTGTGAACTTCTCTATTTATCATTCTATGGGCAAGGTTAATACACCTGGGATGACCTTCAGCCCCCCAAACTTGGTAGAGCAAAATAGTGAACCAAACAAGTGATAATCCAGGATGACTTTGTATACAACAAAGATCACTCAAAGCTTATAAAATCAGGGTCTTGGCCTTCAGCAAGCCCAAGTCATTCCCACCATGGTTAAAGGCTAAAACATGAGGAGGCCTGGTCCACTGCTCAAAAAATGATGCAACAAATCATCAGAAGCTTATTTGCCCTAATCCACTCCACAGTGACATATGGCTGCCAAAGAGGACAGTAAAAAGCCATGTGATCAGCTCACAAAAATATACTGTGACTACACTTCCAATTGGAATCCCACTGGAGCCTACAAATTAATCAAGGAACTGCTGCATGCAAGAAAATTACTGTCACAACACTTCCACCACCACTACGTCATGACGTCTTGAAAGTTCCTGCCTACTTAATAGGCAGCAGAGATGTCACCTAAGAAAATGGGAAGGGGGCCCTGTCACTACGACTACCACCTCCCTGAAGAACTAAAAAATCCTCCAACACTCAAACTGGCAGTGCTGCACTCACAAACTCTCATCCCACAGCACACACTCAACAATAAACCCACACTGAACACACACTCTTCCCCAACAATTTGTGCAGACACACTCACCCTTCCTGAAAAATATTCTCACATGCAGAGAGAGAGAGACTCACACTCCATCCAGATGCCAGAGCCACACAGAGCCACGCAACAAGGGAAATGCTCCTGGTCTGTGGGCTCTGGGGCTCTGCCAACCATGAACAAGAAACTTAATGGGAGGAAAGAAAAAGAAAAAGAAAAAAACTGGGGTGGGGGTTAATGAAGCTAAATTAACTGAAAGCAAAACAGCAAAAAAAATCAGACAAAAATAAAATATGAATGCTATCTGATAGGGACAGAGCAGAAGCCCTGCCTGCTGTTTTATCTCCATTAGTCCCAAACACCAAACCCATAGCACAGATGAGCAATGATTGTCCAAAACTCTGATCACAGGCTGGTCTGTTTAAGAACTGAAGACCAAAGAGGCATGTGAAAGGACAGGAGGGCCTTAAATAACCCTGAACTCCTCCTCCTCCTTCACTTGTAGCATTCTGGCATCCATCACCATCTGCAAAGGACCATGGTATCTCCCATGGAGGCCATCAAAGTAATGCCTTCCCCCACATGTTGCTCACTGCATAGGTCCAGGTACATAATCTGGGGGTGGGAGAAGAGAGGAAGGAAAATTATTCTTCACCTTTGATAGAGAATTTCTAACAAAATCTTTTCCTAGCTGTACCTCCTCTAAGCAAAACGATAGGCCTTGGATGGTACAGTGCTCTCCAGACTGGCATCATTTTGAATAGACAGCTACCTGGCCTGGGAATTTGTCCAGATTTCTTTGTGGCTTTCCAGTCTTCTCTTTTCTTGGATTTGGTTTCAAGTGTATTGACTTACTTATGGCAGTAGAGCATTAACTTTTTATAATGGAAATCAAAGGTTTCAAATCTGTTTACTCATCAGCCACGCCCACCTTAGCAAGAGCGCGTTCATTTTTTGTTTCATGGTGTTCACATCTGCACTTCTCAAATGGAAGTGTTAGTTGGTACACTGAACTTAAGATATGGTGCTGATTCCATGTGTCTTCTTTCTGTCTGTGTGCTTTGTTTTTGGTCACAAAGTAGAGAAGATTCAGTCACGTGATCCTTGACATATGAGACCCTTTCAATAGCCTGAAGAATACACACACACACACACACAGAAAGAGAGAGAGAGTGTGTGTGTGTGTGTGTGTGTGAGAGAGAGAGAGGAGGAGAAGGGAGAAAGGAAACCAAGAGCAGATTCACTTGGCAATGCACTAACTTTTTTTCCCCAATTAGATTGTAATCAGCCATGATCTTCCCACATGTTTGCTTGCTGCTGTTGTCACTAGCTGTTCATTGCCGGTTCATTCTAGGTAGAAGAATTTTTATCATCCTGTACCATCCCAGATCTGCCTTATAGCTACAATTTTGCTATCCCTCAGATAGTTAAGGAATATCCGGCAGCTACAACTGCTGGTCCATAATTATGAACACAAAAGGTTGTTAGGATCAGTCCCTGACATCACTAGGTGGCAGATGAGGAAACATCTTTTCCATACCCCAGAGAACTTCTGCTACTCAGCGATAATAACACTGGTCCATCTACACAATGGTCTGATATGGTTTGTATGGTCTCCCTCCTCCCCACCGGTAATAGAAGGGTAAGTAACTGGGATAAGTGAAAAAATGTTTGGATCAACTCATTTGCAGCTATAGCTGGGAAAAAAACATGCTGAAGAATGCCTGTAGCCTCATCTTATTTTATTACATTTTTTTCCTCCATTCTTACTCTGTTTCCATGGCCATGGAATAATTTTCCTGTTTTTTGGCATGCAAATATTTTAATTTCCTGAAATCTGCCAATGTCACTTTATTTGTCAGTTTTGTGACATCTATTGTGCTAGTGCACAATAAATGTCAAAAAGAAGCAACAAAAAATACATGCAGATGGTCTTGTTTCATCTGTGCAGAGCATAGGATCACAAAGAGATGTGCTGAATGATAGTGAGAGGCAATAAGTGTAAGCATACCATTCCATTGTATGGATCTTTTGTTTGCTTTTGTTTACATCACTGTTTTAATTCCAAATTCACAAAACAGAAACAAGAAGGGGAAAGTAACAAGGAAATTTCTCTCTTTGCTCACACTTTGCAGTCTCCTCCCAGGTTGCTCTGTCTTAATCCCAGTTAAGAAGATCTGCACAAAGCAGATTCCCCTTACATGCACCATTTTTCCTGGATCTGGATCACAGACATAAGTTCAACACGGAAAACCAGTTAAGGCTGCATCAATCTATTTGCCCACCTACACCAACACTGTCTACACTGACAGGCAGAAACTCTATGTCCCACCCTACCCCATCTCATTCTTCCAGACATTATTTTTGCTGACCCATAAGTTTTCTACATCCACATTTACCTTTGGGTGTCTCTTTGGGTAACTTCACCAGTCCCAGTCAGGAGGATGTGGGAAACATATTTTTTTTTCCTAATTCTAATCTATCTTCCAGTTGTTCCTGTTGTTCCCTCCCCAATCTTCCTCCTTGATAAAGTTCTCATTTTTCTGCCTTATTCTCAGGACACTTTGTAATTACTTTTTCTTTTCTAGAGCTGTTTTTAGAACTTCTATTATTATTTTTATTTGTTTTAATTTTGTAAAACACATTGAGTCCTAGCAATCAATCAATCAATCAATCAATCAATCAATCGGTCAATCATGACTGGTCTACAGGGGCTGTGAGTTCTCCTCTTACTTTTCTAATGCACATCTCTTCATCATTTAAGAGACTGTCTTCCTTATCTGGGGGAAAAAATGAGTGTTTTACCTCATAATGCCTGCTTCTGGATTTTAACAAAATTGTGAACACCCAGAAAGCTGGCAGCTCATAGACAGATGATTGTACAGAAAATGTCCTCTTTAGCCATTTGATAACTATGAGAAGTGCAAGGGCCCTGTACCTGCATTCTAGAGATACAAAGAATGTCCCTGCCTTTTCCTTGGTGAAAAAAAGACACCTCAGAGCTCGCATTGCACCAAAATGATGGGGAAGCAAAATGATGGCAAGTAAGGAGATGCAAAAAGGTGACTTTTTTTAACACTTGAAGCAAGAGAATGAAGAAGGAATGGAGGGGCCATTGTTCAGGAAGGATGGTAAAATGCTAACAGATCATAATGAAAAGGCAAAACTGCTCAATAACTATTTTGCTTAATTTTTCTCCCAAAAGAGGATTGTGTGCTTCCATGCATCAGCAGAGACTTTGGCAAGGAATCTGAGTTGCAAATCAAAGTTGATTTATGGCTTATGAGATCCCAGGGTTTGTTGCTTAGTGAGACACTAGCATTCCAAATACCCCTCTTTAAACTGGAATCAGAGCAGTATAATATTCTTGCCCAAGAAATAGTGAATTATATCCAACATTGGATTGTATAACATAAATCTACACATATGATGTTACACATTAATTGTGCCATATGATCCTTGTGTCCAATGATAATGTTGTATTACTGAACAACCATGTGTTCAACTGAATCTGATATTCAAAGGTGCATGCATGTACACAGTGCATCTCCATATGTATCTACATGTATTATAACTCCACATGTTGTAAAATAGAAATTAGAAAACAAATGGATAATAAAAATAATTCTTTTATCTATTTCTTTTAAAGGGAAAAATAGCAAACATAGGTATTTATACAAAGACAATGTATAAAAGGAACAGCATAGTCAAAAAAGTTAAAATGAACATGAACAATATAGGGAAGTAAAAATAGAAAAATACAAAATATATCAAACTACAAAATAACATAATAAAAGGATCAAACAAGATACTATACAAGGACAAACAGCAACAGCACAGCAGAAGATAAGATCACTAAAGAAAATGCTACTCTTGTAGAGGCTTCACAGCTGCTTCAAACAACATTTATAGCTGTAGGTCCTCTCTATCTCACTAATACACAATTAACCCTGTAATGATTGAAGTTGTAAGTCTTTTCTATATTCCAACACAATTTAGCTTCCATAAACATGAATGGAATGCAGTCATTCAGCCTGAGACAAACATGCCCACATTTTTCCATAAGGGATTTATACAACCCTAAACCTTCATTTCACTGTAGGTTTTGGTCTTTTCCACACTGGGTGAGGGAATCGCCCCGCGCCGCTACTCACCAGAACTTTCGGCTCCCCGGTCCAGTCCACGGCGCTCCGGAGCAGTGAGTGCTCATCACTGCGCTCTGCTCCGGTGTCCCAAATGGTGGCTTCCGGTTGGTCGAGGGTCTCAACCAACCACTGAAGTTCACCAGCCTAAAGCCCGCTCCTGGGCAGATTGCAGGCTCGCATTGGTGCGAGCCTGCAAAACTGCATAAAGGAGCAGGCTCGCAGTGGCGCACTGCGTGCTTTTGAAAGACCGGAAAAATCAGGTCTTTCAAAAGCATGCTGGAGGACCATTTGGGGTCATTCCAGACCGGACTGAGGTGCAGACTCACCTTAAATAGGTCTGACCCAGTCTGGTCCGAGGTGCAGACCTCCTCCTTGGAGGACGGACTGCACCGTTTCAAAAACCCCATGTGGAAAAGGCCAATGACTGTGAGATTAGCCCAAATAGAAGTTTTCTACCTTTTTTCCTGAGTCTTTTTGCCAACCCTCCACTGAAGCTATAAGAAATATGGGAGACTAGCATTGTATGAGGTCTTTAACTGGATGGTCACTTGGCAGGTAGTGTGGGGGAAAGTATTAAGTATGGTGAGCACCAAAAGACACTCCTGTGGTAAATGGGAGGTTTAAAGAATTGCTCCTTTTGGCTTTGGGACCCAGTGGTTGGAAAAGGAGATCACCCTTGAGGTTTACTTGGTGGTTGTCCTTGTTTTAAGTTATGGAACTTGAGGGAGGGGGTTCCTTAGGAGACCTCCTAGCAAAAAAGAAGGCCAGGATGCAATCAAATTCCCTTGGAATTTGTCTTGATGATGCTAGATGTCTTGCCCAAGGATACTTGACCAGGAGGTTGTAAAGGAATCCCCTGCTTCAGTTGAATCCCACAATAGGCAGCTTTCTCCATTGCAGTTCACATGTAAAAGGTTTAAACATAAGCAGTTGATCAAAATGGCCCCATTTAACCCAGATCCTGGTGTCTGGTTTCCTTAGTGAACAGAATACAAGTTTGTTGAGCAAAACACACAACTATGTTATGTGTTAATGAGTACATTTTAGACAAATTAATTATTTGGGGGGAAAAAGTCCTGAGGAGTAAATAATCAAAGAATCCTGTGTCATCTCTTGTAGTGGGTAGAAATCTGTTGGAAGCATTCATTCTTGCATGTAAGAACAAACAGAGAAGATTTATATTCCTGCCCCAGCCACAAGAACTTCAGCCAATTTCTTCTCCTTTATTTTGGTTTGTTGATTTGAAACTAAGCTCTTTTCATCAAATTTAATCAGAATGTTTGAGGAAAACATTACTGAAGAAATTCAACATAACATTGCCTCTTTCTTTCTTTCTTTCTTTCTTTCTTTCTTTCTTTCTTTCTTTCTTTCTTTCTTTCTTTCTTTCCTTCCTTCCTTCCTTCCTTCCTTCCTTCCTTCCTTCCTTCCTTCCTTCCTTCCTTCCATGCACTTGTTACCCTGTGACTTGATGGTCCCAGGAGGGGCACCCAAATAACCAAACCAAACCAAGCAAAGATGGGGAAACTAGCTGGAGCACTCTCTTAAGCTAACGAAAGGCAGGGTAACTTAGCGGGAATCTTTTACCCTATGTATACAGGTTCAGGTCAGTGAGCAGTCAGACAGTTTAAAATGGTAATAATGATATTAACAAGCAGACAAATTACTTAAGAAAACACAACCACACTGCTAACTAGAAATAGGAAATGAGAGTTTTGGGGGGAAATGAGTGATACACCACCTTTCTCGTAGTCCTGAAGAAGTCCAATTGAAGAGAAGCTCGGTGTGGCGGCCGAGCGGAATTCGCTGAACAGAGTGGCAGCAAGGCTGGATGGAAGTCTGGCAAAGTCCAGCGAAGTCCGAGGAAGCTCTTGGAACTGGGGATTTTTATTGGGGAAAGTATGACCGTGGGCTAGTCTGGTCTTGGGTGAAAACAATGAGGTTTGGGCTGGAGACAATGTCTCTGAAAGGTCAGAATTTACATGATTGAGTTAAGGTCCGAATCAACAATAGGATAGCCAGTACGCAGATGCGGCTAGCTCGGCAGTTGAGCACTCAGCTCGCCAGGGTGACCGCTCAGGGCAGAGGTCTCTTTCTGTTAGTGTGCATTCCTTGATTGAGGTGTTTGTTTCGGGAGGTCTCCTAAAGTAGATCTGGCAGTTTCTGGCTTACCTTGGTGTAAACAAGTATGAGTCAGCATATAATAGCCATGCCTAGCTCAATGCTTGTACGGAGGCCTTACAAACACGTGGCTGAGGGTGGCAGAACAGGGCCGAATTGTGATATCAAAATGATATCTAAAGTGTACCAAAGGCCAGACCAGTTCACGGTGGTAACACACTTGCACATGACATAGTTATAATACGATGACTCCTTTTTAACTGATATGGCTGCATTCTATGGAATTCTGGAGTCTGTAGTTGGCAAGGGACTGGAACAGTCCGGCTGAATTCTAAATGCCTGTCCTTCACCCCCAGGATTCCATAGGATAGCACAAGGGGAGTTAAAGTAGAATTGTAGAGCTCATTTTTGAATGGGCCCCAAGTGAAAAACAAACAAAAGAAAGCATATCAATACTTCTTTCCTATAAGGAAGAAGATAGCTATACTGGAACTGCATTTTGGAAGGATGTAGGCATTTGTATTAGCTGCACAACATCATGATACAAAGAAGGCAAGAGGACGGAACTCAATCAGATTCCAGTTCCTATCACAACAAAAATATGCATCCTACTACAGGAAAAAACATCATTCTTGCAATCTTTCTATAAAGGGAATTTTCTAATGGCTGACCTAAAATAGTGACAACAGAAAGTTGGTTTTTTTGGGCTTTGAAATAATTCATTGCATTAATTAATCACCCCCCCCCAAAAAAAATGCCTGCAAATCTAAGCTGGAAGACAGGTTTTTAGGAACATATAACAACAGCACATTTCTTTAAGGGATTATAATTGTAACACACTCAACAGTGGGTGCATAATGATTATGTGAAATCTAAGAAGTGAGTATCCAAGCTGAGAGCGGTTTTCTCAACACAATAGAAGCTGCAGAGAAGGTCAGAGGAAAATCTGAAAAGCAATTTTCCAGGCACGTTGTCAATTTTGTCTTTGAAAAACTTTATGGCTTGAAACTGGAAAAAGGGCTGAAACCATTTAGGACATCCATGTTTCCACTTGTGCCTGAGAGCTAGAAATTTTGCAGCTGAAGCTTTACTCATTGCTATTCCCCCCTCTCTCTGTGCATGTGTGTGTGTGAGAGAGAGATTGTGTTTCAACAGCTCAGTTTCTGTATGCCAAGTAGTTTGAGGCATTGCTAGGGGCAATCCTCCGCTTGAAGTAAGGGTCAGGGAGAAAGTTGTTTGCTCTGCATTTTTAAGCCAGCCAGGTTAATTCACTATTCCACACAGTAACCATTTGGAATACGTACCTCTTCTCAGCCCAAAATTGTGTTCACCAGTGTGCATGTTAGAGAAAGGTTTGTACGGGGGTCCAAAGCCTGGGGGAGAGGTATGGGGAAGTAAGATATAACTATCAGCAACAGCAGCAACATGCATGCATGCATGTATCAGAGAAAACCATGTATGAAAACAAATGCATGAAAGGTTGCCTTTTTAACATCACAGACTGGCATTTGGAAGGAACATATAACCAAATGCTTGGGCTAGATTTAAACTGATTTGTCCATCCTCAGATTACAGCAGGATTAATATATTTCAGCTCATCAACCATACTTCACCTCTGTGATTGACATGCTTATTATATCTTCACATAGATCCATTTATCCACAATCCTGTGAGTTAGAACAGCGTGACAGAGAAATTGGGGTTCGTGGTCACCCAAAAAGTTTCATTGTTCAATAGGGGTTCTGAATCTGGATCTTCCAGTCCAAAACTTCCACCATTATATCACACTGGCTCTGTAAATCAGTAGCATCTTCTCAGCCTACTATGGAGATAAGTTTTTGGACACTTGCAAAAACAACATGGAGTCGGCCATCCTTGAATAAATTTATCTTAGAATGACAAAGCTTCTTCTCCCATTGTGATAATGTATCATATTCTGTACAACCTGTTGTATAATGCATATTCTCTGAACAACAGACTGAAATGATAGCTAATTTTAGTAAATTGGTCATAATTTCAGTATCATATTTTTTTTCAGCTAATCGATTAAGACATTATAAGACTTTCTGGGATTTTATACTCTATAATCTATTTAATGTGCAGTAAGACTTTTCCCCCCTATTTTTAAAATCTTTTTGCGTTTCCAAAATATATGAATAAGGTTGGTATATTTCCCCCTAACTTAAACACATATCATTACCAAAGCTGTGTGTCATTTCCAATTTATATTGTTGTCAACATTAATATACTTTCTTTGCAATTCACAACAATCAATGAACTACTGCACTTTTTCTTCTTCTTTAGCAGTGTATTCACAGAGACATATTTCTGAGGATGTACAGCCTAAAAATATTAAGTCATCAACTTTCAGAAAGTATTTGAAAGTTAAATGGGCCAAGTATTAGTAAAGCTCTTATGATGAGGAAAAAAAAGTGATTCGCCTAATGCAGTCATCATGTTTAACTATAGGTGAGAGGCATGATTTCTAATGAAATAATAATTTTTAATACTGGAGCCCATCATGAAAACTGTCAGTGAATCTGAAATTTGCATATGACTATTGAGCTGGGAATTCTATCCATTAAATTAAAAATGTAATCCACTGGGCTCCATTTTGAGAGAGCTTGTTTTGCCTGTTCTGTATTACCTTAAGTGTAGTCAGTCAGACTACTTTGCTTCAATTATAACAGCAATAGTCAACTTCCTTCCTGCTCAAAAGTTTACTAATATACTCTGCAATCTTTTCATGCTGTTAGAATATGTGTTGTTTGCTTTAATGGTGGTTTACAAAAAAAAATATATTATACTATCTAATGTAGTATGCAAAATGCTTTTGCAGTACTGTGATTTCTGCTACTATTTATTTTTGGTCTTAGGGGATTTCATTGCTGGATGTCTATTTCCATCATTTCTGAGTGCTTTCTGCTTTTGTGTTTGGAGATATATTTTTCACAAACAAGCAGGCAGCTACTCAACTGCACTTAAATTACATAGTCAACTCTAAAACAGTGAAATGGGTTTGCACTTATTTAAATAACTCTTGTATAAACAAATTTGACTAGTAATAATGATTAGGTGCAAAAATTTTTAGATCATATAAAAAATACTCCAAATGGTGCTTTTGGTTGGGTTACCATCTGTCGCAACAAAAATCCAGAAAGTAATAAATGAAGGCATGTATATTTGTGTCATTCAAGGGTGTAGGCTAACCTTGCATGTGTCTTTGAGTGCCACTGCTGGCTGAGAAATTGTTTTTCTCAAAAAGCTCTTGACGCAGGATTCACTAGGAAAAGAATGTTAGAAAATATTTGAAAAATGACTGAAAAACACGTTTTGTGTGTTTGTGTTTCTAGAAGTTCTGATTGGGAAGCATTTGGCACTCATGAGATTCCTTGTAAATTTGGACCTATACTGCACTAAATTTTCATTTATTATTTTGCTAAAAAAAACCAGAATTTTCTGCACAGGAAACAGCATTTTCTGTACAGAAAATGGTATTTATATGCAGTAATATTATTTCCTATTCATAAAAAGCTTTTTTCTCATGTAAAAATTTTTTTTAGTTACTGACCTGTTCTGAGAAAATATTTGTCCATGGGTGATTTGGATAGGACAAAAAGCAAATTCTTCACACAAAACATTTTCTGTGCAGAAAATGACACTTTATTCAGGGTTATTATGTTCTGTGCAGAAAATGCTGGTTCTTGCACATAAAATAGTGTTTTCTGTGCAAGATAGAAAGGAACAAGGATTGATAACACCCAATAGAAAGAATGCAGAGAAGAGACAAAGTCTTGGGATGTTAAGACAATTTTATTCTTCCAATTAGCCCAACAGGTTTCAGTCCAGTAATATGCAATGGCTCTCTTTAAGAGCTGATAAAAAAAATAAATATTACTAGGCTAAAATGTGTTGGGCTAACTGGAGGAATTCTCTCTCTTTTTTTTTTAATCAACCCTGAAGAAGAACATTAGATATTACTAGGCCAAAACACATTGGACTGATTGGAAGAATAAAACTGTCTTTTAAAATGTCCTGAGCCTTTCTCTCTTTTCAATACCCCTTCTGTGCAAAATGACCACACACAAATTTTGCCCAGAGTAAGCCCTGAATGAGCCCTATGGATAGTCTTTAAAACATTCAGATTATGTGGATTTTTCAAAGACTTTCTGGCAATGGAAAGAAAATTGCTAGAGTGATTCCTTCAGGAAGCAAACTGGTGAAGATGTGTATTCCTACATTGGATGCAGTATTGACTTGTAGACCAGGTGGAAAAAAACATAGCCTTGCCATGTGATGTCCAAAGAAGGCAAAACACTGCTCAATCCACACCTGGATTTTATCTTCTTCTAGGGCATTCCAGAGGAAAACTACTACTTATCAATTGAGATCAGGTGTTTGCAGACAAATGTGATATTCCTTCTCACAGTTTCCAGACCGACTAATTTGGACACTGAATATGAATGACTGGATACAGAAAATAAAAATGATGGGCATAGAAAAAGGAGTACCCAAGATCCACTTTGCTGCTGCAACTTCAGATGGTGGCAAAAGGATAGGGGGAAGCTGAAGATGAATGTGAACATGCAATTGAATGAAATGCTAAGTAATGGAACATGAAATGAATGCAATTTTGATGAATGAAACACAAAATGAATAGGGATTTCAGTAATGGAGATGAATGGGGATCCTGAAATGAGTGTATGTGTTCCATACTTAGAGTAATGATCAGGGTTATCTAGGCTCCAGTTACCTTGTTTTCACTTGCTTTCAGTTGTGGTGTCCCAGCAAAGAGGAACACATGGAAACTGAAACAACCAATACAGAAGCAGACACTTTTGTTAGTTGCCATAGTAACCTCATGTTTTATGGAAACTGCAAGTATACAGCTGTAACACCAATGCAATGAAGACATGGATCCATAGATTTTATGAGAAGAGCAGAGCCAAAGCTATGAAGCCTGACAGTTGGCTTTTAAAACCAAGGAGACTTTGGCCAAGGGAGGTGGTTCTCAATAGCTGCAACTGTGGACAACTGCAGGAGGGAGATTTTGACCCCTGTTCTACCTCAGGGTGCCACAGCCCTCCAAAATTTCCTAAAAATTGTCTGAAAGATCCAACTTGGAGGTCACTTGTGGTTTTCACTCTCAGATGTTGTGGGAGGGAATGAAATGGGTTGGGAGCACAGTTAAAAAAATAGCCTGCCTTTAAGAGAAGCAGTTAATGATTTCTTTCTTTCTTTCTTTCTTTCTTTCTTTCTTTCTTTCTTTCTTTCTTTCTTTCTTTCTTTCTTTCTTTCTTTCTTTTTCTCTCTCATCTATTTATATCTTTTAATCACTTTATTTATACATTACCAGTTCTCAATGTGAGGAACTCAAGACAACTTATAGGAGAGGAGAGAAGCATTATGGGGAGCTGGGTATGTTTAACCTGGAGAAGACAAGGTTAAGAGGGGACATGATAGCCATGTTTAAATATTTGAATGGGTGTCATGCTGAGGAGGGAGCGGGCTGTTTTCTGCCACTGCAGAGACTAGGACAAGGAGCAATGGATTCAAGCTGCAGGAAAGGAGATTCTACTTGAACCTCAGGAAGAACTTCCTGATGGTCAGAGATGTCTAGCAGTGGAATATGCTGCTTTGGAGTGTGGTAGAGTCTCCTTCTTTAGAGGTTTTTAAGTAGAGGCTGGATGGCCATCTGTTGGGAATACTCTGATGTATGTTCCTGCATGGCAGGGGGTTGGACTGGATGGCCCCTGTGGTCTCTTCCAACTCTCTGATTCTGTGATTTTTTTTAAAAAAATACAAGTAAAATTACATGCAGCTGATTCTCATTTATTTTCTTTTTTCTTTTTTAAAAATAGCAAAAATACAAAGAAGTCACACCACAACATATGGGAAATAAATTAGGAATAATTCTGAGAAAAAATAAATACAGAGGCAAATAAATTAGAAAATCTGGTATCCTTTAATTAACTACTGCAATAACAATTGTGATGTTTACAATCCTCCAACTATGCATTACAATCTCTAGGAAAGATCACTCATTTGGTTAAATCCTGTAAGTTTTAGTGTCATATGGGTTCATTGTGTTAATGTGTAACTAATTCTTTTTGAGAAAGCAAGTGTGGTGTCATATGTTGAGTGCTGCACTACAGATCTGGAGACCAGGGTTTGAATCCCTGCTCAGCCATGGAAGCCTATGGGGTGATCTTGAGCAAGTCACACTCTCTCAGCCTCAGAGAAAGGCAAAGACAAACATCTTCTGAACAAATCTTGCCAAGAAAACTCCATGACAGGTTCACTTTAGGGTTGCCATAACAATTGAAGCACAAAATAACAACAAATTCTCTTTGGCTTGGAAAAAGAATGAAAACTTTTATGGCTGCAGAGCCTTTGAGGGTTTGATTGGATCTTGAAAAGGAGCCTCAAAAAGACCATAGGTGGGTCAGAGAAATCCAAGAAGCAGGAACAAAAGAAACACTGAAGTTAAACTTTTTTCCTATGAAGATCTTGGCTGTGGGTATCAGATGAATATGGGTCAAGTGGAAGAGAAGGATGATTAGGGCTTCCTCTCTCAAATAATCATGTACATCAGAAGTGGGCAGCTGCATAAAGGATGGGGCCAATTTTTATCTTTGATTCCCCCCCCCCGCAGGCTGACTTTTGCATAGCAGGTGAACCTGATGTGATCCAACATTATTATTGGCTGTCATTCCTCACCCCTATTTTTGGATGAATGTAGCTGTTTATAGCAATAGCAATAGCATGTGTATTTCTGTACTGCTTATTAGCTAAGTGTTCGCTAAGCAGTTTACAATGTATTAGCTAATTGCCCCCTGTCACACCCAAAATATAGCAGAGATTGCTCCCACAGCTTTGGAAGCATACCCAGCAGCAATGCACTGTAGCCAGGAAAAACTCACCCACGCCAATTCTTTTCTTCCATCCAGGAGGCAATTTATTCTTCAGTTACAATGTGTACATATTTACAAGAATCTCCAGAAAGCATTCCAGCATCCCCCTGCTTGCTCTTTCTGACAGAGCCTCTGACAGACATGTCAGGCACTGTGTGCAACTTGTTGGCTAGCTCTCAGCTACATTTATACTCACACTAGCTGATGCAATCCTACCTATCTTTGCACTCTCCCCATACCTGATGCAACCTCCTCCCCTGGTTGCTCATCAGTATAACTCAGCTAGAGTCACATGGTTCTCCACCGGTGCACTTAACGACCCACATCACAAAGTATTTTCTACAGGTTTGGTCCAACCTTTTCTTGACAGCCCCAACAAGCTGGGTACTCGTTTTACTGATCTGCAGAAGAATGGAAGGCTGAGTCAACCTGGAGCCCGGCAGGACTGAACTCACAATCTTGTGGCTGCACTACCAGCATTTAACCGCTGCACCACCAGGACTCTATAGGGAACAGAGGTTTTGAGGGCTTCTGGAGGAACAAGGAATGAGCAAAAGTGCTATCAGAGTCTGAGGCAGTTTTGCCCATTCTGGGGGATGGGTGGGAAGGGAGGCCCAACTATTAGTCCAGAGGGTTTTTTTAAGTACCATATTTGCCAGCATATAAGATGCACCTGTGTATAAGATGCACCCCATTAATACACTGGGAAATACTATTTGCTGGTGTATAAGACTCACCAGTGTATAAGATTTACCCCATTTTCAAACAGTATTTTTCAGGGGGAAAAAGTGAGCCTTATATGCCAGCAAATACAGTATTTAGAAGAGTTAGGGGCTTAGAGATCTCTAAATACCTTCAACGATGACAAAAGTGGATCTAAGGGACAATGTGCAGCTCACACTTTCCCAGTCCCATTGTACATCTTCTTACAGAGTTATTGAATTGATTTCCAGTCAATCACAGCTCAGGGAATCCTCTAACAGGACTAATTCCCAGGCTGGCCCCACAGTTTCAAAACCTTGGGTTCCTACTGCTCACCTTGTCCTTTTTCCCTCTAGTACTTGGACCCCAAGGTGATGTCTATATGGATAAGTGAATGTGCTGTTCACTTTGGTGAGTGTTGACAGACTCCCTATTAAAACCTAACAGAAACAGCCAGGCGCAGTCATAAAAAAGAATGAACAAGATCAAACATTAACCTCTGAATTATTTAATCATTCACAGCTTCCCTATTCAGTTCTTCTCCCTGGATGGCTGTCCTATCTATGGCCACTTCCGCACTAGACTGTTATAACGTATTATTCCACTTTCAACATCCTATGGAATTGTGTGGTTTGAACCCCAGGAGTCCATAGGATGTTGAAAATGAAATAATAGCTATCCTATCTCTGTCCTGGCACAGCTGATAAACAAAACAAAGTATCTCCCAGTTTGTTACTAACTTCCAGGCAGTAAGCAAAAAGTCACAAATAAAGTCCAATATAAACAAAGTCCAGCAGGGTTTCATGGCAAGGGAGTGTCCAAGGTCAATCCGAGCATTTGTCAAGGCAACCAGCAAGCTAGCAGGTCAGAAAAGCTATGACAACTCTTGGAGGGGAAGGATGCCAGCTAAATAGGTCCTGAGCCTAGCACAGCTGAGACTTAATTGATTGTTGCTGGTATAAATCCTGAGAGAGCAACGCTGGCTCTCTTTTTGCTGCTTGTGCTGTGTGAAGCTGGGTCTAGGTAAGCGTTCCTCTATATCTGAAGAGGCAGGACTCTTTGTTGGAGCTGGCACTGTCCCCTGTTCTGTTTCTGGTACTGTAACCTCTCTCTTTACAGCAGGCCCTGGCATGCCTTCTGTTGCAGCCTTTGGCATGCCCTCTGTTTCAGACTCTGAGTCAGAGTCCATGCTCTATAAGCAGGGCATGACAATAGCACTGTAACAGTCTAGTGAGAAAATGGACTATATTATAATTTTTCCTTAGCTTTTCACCATCTTTCCCATACTTTGAGCCACAGTCTTTAAAGAACGGAGTACCACAGAGTAATAGAGCATTTCTTTTGCATGCAAAAGGTTCCTGATGGAATCCTTATCTTTGGTTAAAAAGGAATTAGAGGGAAAGTGATAGAAAAGTCCACTGCCTGACAGTCACTGTCCACTGGAAAAGGCAATTCAGGACAAATTGGTCAGAATTTTTCACCTCTTTTACAAAAACAAAATTAACAGCTTTCACATCTGAGGCTGAACTAGCAAGGTTTCCACACTGTGTACCTAACATACGACCCTTTGCTGACCTCTTTCTACCTTGACAATGAACTAAGATCACTTCTTCCCACCCCGACACATGAAACATGTTATGCCAAAGCAAATGTGCATATCAAAGCAAAAGAAAATATTGTATCATCTCCTGGTATGTTTGTGTCAGATTATTTCGGTATGATCAAAAGGACTTCTGATTTCTGGGATAATATTTGTAATCTACCCTCTGTACTTAGAAGTTCAGACAGTTTGTTGATGTGTCACAAGACATTATGCAAAACCAGAAGGAAGAGGATATTTTGACCTTTACATGAAATCTGGCTTTTACCCCTAAGCCAATTACATTGCAAAACATCAGGCACAGATTGCAGTACAACCAAAACATGAAGACTTCCATCTGAGCTACTTCTAAGCAACATTTACATTGTGAACTATTCTACAGTGCTGATGGGCAGTGTTTAGAACCCAAGTATTCATGATGCAACTAGCCATGTTTCCCATTATTTAGATACTGCAATAAAAGAAAAGAAAAAGGAAAAAAACACATTTCATATAGTTCACCTATTATCCTTATCATCAAGATTTAATTTGCCTTGAAAACCACATTTTTAAACCCACATTATTATTAATTCCATATGTATAAAATGACTTCTGCTTCTGGTCTGATTTTCATCTTCACATATGTTAGGTACAATAATCAGTCTGCACAAAGCTTGCCTCCTTTAATAAAATTTCTGAGATAGTCACAGTCCTACCAGCAAAAATGTTTAGGAAGATTATTAATGTTTTGCCTCCTGAAAGCAACTTGGTGATAATTTGACAGAGGTAGTGCTTACAAACCATATAAATATGAGCAGGGAAGCAATAGTGAGATGGGTTGTTGAAAAGGTACTTAACAACAATATTGTTAGAAACAAGCTGATTTATTTCAAAGAATTCCTTTAGCATTATCACATGGCTTGACGACTACCTGTGGATATTAACTAAAGACTCAATGTCACCCTTGTAATTTGGAGACCATGTGGCAGACAGACAACAAAGAAGCCTCCTGGAGATGAAATCTGTGCCAGTAGTAGGCTGCAGGCCCTGGGCCTCACCTCTTGGCCTCACTCTTCTCTTAGACCACCTAAGCCTGTGAACCCAAATGTGAGTAGCTAGAAGATTAGGTAGTTAGTCGTGTTAGAGCTTTTATTATTTTGGAGGTTGGCTGATCTTAAGAATGTATCTGTTTTTATAACTACTTGTAACTTAAGCGTACAAGGGGAGCCTTTCATGTGTATTATTGTCTTGTTTACTTGCATGCCTTAAAATAAATGCTTTTCTGTAAAAGCTCTGTTTCCTCTCCGTTCCCATGCCATTCTTCGGCACACGCTTAGATAGGACTTCTCTCACTCAGAAGGGGGAGGTGAGGGAAGGGAAAGGTCCTTAAGCATAGAGATTGTCAATGCACTGAGCAGAGTCCCACTGTACTGTTCAGTTAATTCCAAATTCAGTAGGTGGTGGCAGTGTGAGAATTAATAAACACTGGGGAATTTTCTGCTCCTTTTCAAGGGTAGAAGTCAGTCTTTGGGGGCTGGAAGCAAACCCAGTACAACAGTTTCTATGACAATGAGGAGAAGAATCCACTCTAGGTTTTTTTCCAGTCTTAAAAAGTGCTCAGATGCTAAAGCCATCTCAAAAATAGATAAGAATGAATGGGTGGAGATTATGTATTTTATGTAAACATTGGTAAGCTAAAAGCCCATGGTAAGAGCTGTGAAACTAACTTGATAGGTGGTGAAATCATCTTTACTGGAAATATTCAAGGGAGGCTGGCTGCCTGTCGGTCAAGAATCTCCATCAGGAAGACCCCTGCATTAATCAGTGGTTAAACCAGGGTATTTCCAAGGTTCACTCTTCCACTCTTTGAAAAAAATGTTGATATTTTTAGGACCGTCTTCCTGCACACCTCAGAAACCATCTGACTTTTGTAAACTTTCCTCGAAATGCTAAAATGAAATTTGTTTTATTGTTTTCAAAGAAGTGGCTGTGTAAATCTGTTGCAGTATTTCACATCCTCTGGAATCCTAGGATTTGCAGTTTAGGGAAGAGCATTAGAATTCTCAGCCAGAGAGCACTTTGGCTTAGTAAACTACAAACGCCAAAATCCCGCATGATGCTGAAAGTGGAATAATAGCACTATAACAGTGTAGGTGAAAATGGCCTGAATGTAGCAGCAGTGTTTATTGAGATAAAACAAGCAACACAGCAACTTGGAAAACTTGCTGAGACCGAGGTGCATTGGCTAGTCACAAGGTTTTATACTTGGACATATACATTCAGATGCAAATGACATTGTTTGGTGAAAGCCATAAATGTCACATGACCTAACCAGATCCCAAGTCTTTCCAGGCCTCCTGATGCTTTCATTTTTTCATCTTGGGAACTCAAATGCTTCCCATGTTCTTATCTCATCCCTTCTGGTTGTTCTCACATCCCTTTTCTGGGATTTCACATTCCATTCCTCTGATCCCCCCTCCTCTTCCCAGATGCCCTTGAGAATTTCCCATTGACACTCTGAAGACTCTAAACCCACAACCAGAGACAAGTTACATACAGCAATTAATATTTAATACATTGTTGCACACCATAATTAGCATTGTAACATTGTTGCAATAGTGATCTCTATCACCTTTCATCTAGTGCAGTGGTTCTCAACCTGTGGGTCCCCAGATGTTTTTGGACTTCAGCTCCCAGAAGCCCTGAGCATTGACCATAGTGGCTGGGGCTTCTGGGAGCTGAAGTCCACAAACATCTGGGGACCCAAAGGTTGAGAACCACTGATCTAGTGGCTAAGTGTTGAATATTGTTCCATGGTTAACAGGGCAGGAACTGAGCCTCCTAAAATCACCAATCAAAACTAAACAAGTAAATGCCTCCATTACATTCCCTGACTCTACTGTCAATGTGAAGTCCAAGTAAGAGCAAATCCACGCAAATCAAGACATATTGTTAAGAAAATAGTCAGGTTTTTTATTCAAAAAATGTTTTTTTTTTCAGTGAAAAAAATGGGTGTACAAATACAAGAGTCTTCTTCAACAGTAACATTTTTGTACAGAAAATAAAGTATTCTGTTGCAGTTAAAGAAAAAGTGCTGAAATATGCAAAATTATTGAAAAAATGTGCAAAACCACATATCATCCTGCCCAGCAAGGAGAAAAGTCTTGAAATGGTTCTCATGTACAAGACTGAAATAAGCAAAGATTAGACTTGCATCCCTGTTGTTAAATGAGGGCTAGAATCATAGGACTCTCCAGATTTGTTTAGACTGTAACTTTCAGCTTTCCTCATGCTAAACCACACCTGCTAGAGCTGTTGGGACATGCAGTCCAAAAACATTTGAAGGGTCACATGATTCCCATTCTCTATGGCCCTTACCACATGATGTCTCCATCACGGTAGGGCGATGTGTTGCTCCTAGGCTGGGAGGCATGCTATTGCATCACATTGTTGGCTGTGGTTGTGTCGTAAGGTCGTGTGGAAAGTGCTATTAAGCACTTCATTCTGCAGTGCAGCGCAGGAAGGGGCAGGGAAAAGAATCTGTCATTCATGTTGTACTCTGGAAGGAAGTAGTGTGTCTCGAATTGTCAGGGTCAGGCTCATACACGATGCCAATAAACTTGAATAACAGTTTTATTGAAAAGTTGCAGAGCAGTGAACACAGACTTCAAAAGACAGAAGTGAGGAATATTCTCAGAGACTCTAAAGTTAAACAGTTCAGTTCCAGACAAGAGATAAGCGAGTGCATATTTCTCTCTACTGCAGGTCAGGATGACCACAAGGTCACCATAGTTATTATCTATCCTCTAGCGAACGTTATGAGAACAGCAAGTTTGAGGAATGTGCACCTGCTCAAGCCTTGCTACAGTGCAATTAGGAAAAGTACTAGCAGTTCTACATATTCTAACTACACACTAACCCATAATCCCCTACTTAGGGAGGGCCATCCCGGCACTAATACTACCCATCCTCTGGCACCTGGCTGGGTACGGTGAGGAACATTCAGGTCTCAATCCCATCCCAGAAATGGCACTGCCAGGATTGCAATGGGAGGCCACGCTCTCAAGGCATTGTGTGATAAGTGCCTATATTAGACGGAATGATGTTGGCCATATATTTAGCTCTTTTCTTCTCAGACAAAACAGCTAGAGGTCATGGTTTTTGGTTCTGGTTTTGTTTTAACCGAAAGCTGAACATTCAGGAAGAAATGCTGGAATATCCCTGGGTGAAGGCCCCACAGACTCCCTTATGCTGATAGTCTTGCCCAAACAGAATTTAATCTGAACTTACAACTTCCACAGATTAGTGTGTGCAGTAAATTATACTGTCAAATAAACAAATAAATGAGGAAAAATACAAAACAGCACTTTCCGTTTGAGAACTGGGAGATTTAAGAGAGGGTGCTGGCCCTTTTTCAACCCTCTCATCTATAATCTTGTCCTGCATGCTGTCTAAAAGTTTCTAGGATAAGAAGTAGCCTTAAGTCATACTTCTTGACCTTTTCCAAAAGTCAGAGAATTGGAGTCTAAGCTAGAAAAAAAAAAATGAATATGTAGCAGGGTCACTGCATTCACCTTGCTGACTGTATGTACGACAATATTTTGTTTCTCAGCCTGCATCTTATTTTTTTTCAGTTAAATTTCACAAATAAACTATTCCCTTTAAGGTTTTTTTTTCAAATCTTCAATCTGTATTAGGAACCACCATGTACAGTGTAGTAGAAGACAGAACTAAATAACATTATGTTGCAGGAGCCCAGAGAACGCAGAGACCACAGAGAAGAAGAAAAAGAGTAATTTATTACGTGCGGGCTTTTGGCTGGATGTCTCCAAAAGACCAAAAGCCCTGAATTCAAGTTTCACAGCTCTTTTATAGACAAAGTTCACAGCATACACAGAGATAGGTACAGGTAATTACTATTATAGGTAGTGTTGCTTTGCATTAAGAAGGGTCAGAGAATTTTCATGTTAAAATAAAACAAAATACCAGTATCATAATCTAATTAAAGTACAAGAGCATTCAACAAAACTGTATATAATCCATATTTTAAAATTGGCCACCTTACAATATGATAAAGCATGGCAATTGTAAGATAACACTCTCTCACACACATACACACACACATTTGCACATTTTAAACTCAATAAAGGGCTACCTTATTACTAATAAGGTAGCATCTTTGGGTCATTTAATTAAAGGATAATTAGCCCCCACCAAAAAAGAAAAAAAGAAAAAAAGAACCAAACTGTGATTGCTATTTATTTCCCAGTTACATTGTTCTGTGTCCAAAGAACTTTATGACATTTGCAAAGAATTCTGAATACATTTTTTTCTATGTATTGGAAACATATTTGTGTGAGCCATGCAGCACAACACAACAAAATCCAAAAATCTGTAAGAGTGAAACCTTTACTGGTCAACGAAAATACACAAAATATGTCATGCTTTGATTACATTAACTTTGAAAACTTGCATGATGTATTTTGAGCATTTCAGTTAGCCATTAAAGGCATCACTCTTTCGTGGATTGATTGATTGATTATTTATTTATTTATTTATTTATTTATTTATTTATTTGGTGGATGTTGTTCTATTTTTTTTCTTTTTTAAGTACAATGTACCATATCATACAGGGACTTCACAAAGTGGTAGGGGTAGAAATCATATTATGGGTCCTGGATATTGTCTTTGGACTACAAAGCAACAACTCTTCCTGAGTGAGAACTTTCTCAGACATTTCCTGATAATTTTGTTGTTCAAGAGCCATTCCATCCCCATACTAAATATAGGGTCATTTAAACCACCCTGGTAAAGGTTCAGTGAACTCTGAGCCCTGAAACTTGCTCCAACTTAACTGTTTTTTTTTTGTTTTTTTTTTAACAATTGCAAAGAGAGGGGCTGTGGAAACAACTATAAAGGGATGAAACATCCCACCTTAAACTGGGCCAAGGCCCATACTTTCAAACAAGTTAATATGTGACTGTAAAAATGTTCTGTGCTTGAAATTTACCAGCATTCTGAACCATGCTGACTTAGTTACTTTGCACATTA
Source organism: Iguana delicatissima (assembly GCA_948472985.1). Classification (NCBI taxonomy): domain Eukaryota; kingdom Metazoa; phylum Chordata; class Lepidosauria; order Squamata; family Iguanidae; genus Iguana; species Iguana delicatissima. The sequence continues at coordinate 65,345 of CAOKZL010000178.1, forward strand.
AAATCATATTTATCTTTATGAAACTTGGCAAATGAAATTAGAACATTACATGGACTATCTCATCTTTGTTTTCATATTTCATCTGGGAAATGTCATGACAACACTTTATTTTGTTAAAGCAATGAAAAGAATCAGAGAAATATGATGTTTGTTTCTAATAGATGAAACTGACAGAGAGAAAGACCTCAAATTTCTTGTGAACATCAATAATAACAAACAAACCATTTCCAGGCATAATAAGATTTTTTTCCCCCTGTTTTGAATAAAGGCCTCCCACCATTTTGCCAGGCTTTTTAAAGATGGATGGTATCCAGGGTTGCTTTGTCATAAAAGACAACCACAAACTAATGAGAAAAATACTGTAGTATGTTTTGCAGAGTAGGCCAACTGAGCCAAGCAATGATTTCAAAAAATTACAACCAAGTAGTTGTCTTTCAAAAGATATATAACAGACTCAATTTATACCAGAATGGCCTTTGATGTTACAACTTCACATGTTATAAGCCCTTTTTGCACGGCATTTGCCATGTGAAAGGGCCTCTGGAGTGTTGCACGATTGCGGGGAGTGTTTTAGACAATGTCCTTGCAGTCGGGCAATGCTGCCGGGGCCGGCAGGTGCCGATCGTGCATTATTTCATTGTTGGCTTGTAGCCAAAAATAGATGTGCGATCGCGCATCTCTCTGGGGCCCCATGCACACCTACCGTGCATGTGGAGCCTTCAGAGCCGCAGCACTCCTGCTTCCTCCCCCAGTGCAGCCTGAGAAAATGCCTGGCTGTGTTACTGAAGGAAGAGACAGAGCCCTCACGCTGTCTGCCGGCCAGCAGGCAGCAACTGCGGGGCCGAAGCAGCAGGGACACGAGAGCGTCTTGCAAGAGGCTGCTCACGTGATCCCTGTGCCCCCGTGCCAAGAAAAGGTATGTTGCGGAAAGGGCCATCGTTTCCCACCCAGCCTTGGATTTCTTGTCCATGTTCTTCCAGGTGCTTCTGGAAGAAAATGTGGTTTCAAAAGAAATTGATTTTCAGGAGAAAGCTCTAAGTCAAAGACCCAAGAAAGCATGAATTCCTTGCTCTATGCCAAGGAGCTGTCACATCTTTGCAAAGTTAAATTTGTCACGAGGAAAGAAAGTTTCACCAGAGTCTATTTAAATAATTGGGGAGTAGAATCTATTTTTCCCAGGTGCTTTTTTCCTACAGCAAGCAAATGTATCAATCATTTCATTCCCTGGAATAACAATTTATTATCCATGCAGGAGGCCTTAGATTCAATCTGTACAGCATTCTGTGTGTTGTGTCGGATGCTAGAATGTGTCATCAGTCTTTATCAAGGAAATCATTCTGCTCTTGTCATCTATTCCTATTAATAAGGCTATTTATTACTGAAGTAATTAATTATGGCAAGGAGGTTGCCATTGACAGAATAAATAAATATTGATGAATTGCTTAGTGAATATCTGTGAGCTCTCTAGCTTTAAAAATGTGGGCATTGTAGTCAAGTATTAGCAACTCAATAGAATTAATCCGACGAAAGGAGAAACCAGTTCACTCTGTAGAAAGTGCTATGTGCAGCTTGCTGTAGAGAGAAGACTTTTTAATCCTGACACATTTTCCCTTTCCCTGGAACATCAGGGATCTTTGTGGTTGTTGGAAATAAAAAATACTAAAAACATGCTTTCAAAAACAAAACAAAGACAAAACATTTTACAAACAATCCCTAGTGGGTTGTATGTGTGGGTTTGTGTGTTGTCTATGTGTGTTTTGAAATTCACTCAGTGCAAAAAAAGAGTTTACATGTATTTAAATTGATGGAATGTGCAAAGGAGTAGGTAAAGTGGATATTGTATAGTTGGAATGCTTACAGCAAGGCGCTTTTTGCACCCTACCCAATTCCGATGGCATCCCACAGGGATCCCGGTAGAGCCTCTCCCAGGAGGGGAGTGTGACAGGAGTGCTCCCCTCGGCATCAACCACCTGAGGAAATGGAGCAGGTGCAATGGCCATGCCTCTTCCTTCGGCAGCACAGCTTGGCCCTGTCCCAGGCTATACTGGGGCAGGAAGTGTGGCCATCGCACTTCGTGAGCCTCCACAGCTCAGGTTAGTACAGGAGGGTTCAGAAGGGCTAGGTGATTGCCAGTCATTGACAGGTAAAACCCATCAATGATCTGTGGCACGATCATGTCTTCTGGGGATGAGAAAACGATGGACACAGGCAACTCCATGCATAAGTGTTGTCCAGGTCCTGTCCTTCTCCTATCCCCAATGCAGGATGATGACCTCCTGTGGAAAGGGCTCAAGTATGGTGTAATGATTTTGGTTAAGGGCCTTACAGTGGGACTTGGGAGATCTGGTCTCAAGTCCTCATAGAGCCATGAAACTCATTTATGCCATTTCCGCATGGTGTCGCTGTCTTGTAATGGGAATGCATTGGCAGCAGTCTGGAAGTCATGCTTTTGCATGACATCGACATGGTCCTGCATCCAGCACATTCCCATCCATTGCGATCATGGGATATTCACTTAACAGAAAAAAATAAGTTAAGCGCCCACAATCGTTTGATGCTCCTGTCACCACCAGCCATGCAAAATGGGCAGAGGAGCAATCTACATGCTTCCTTACCAGATGCAGCATGGGACAGAGGCCTGCTGCACTGTGGAAGGAATGAGCATGTTGCTCACATTCCCATCTGCAGGCAGCTGTTTAGGTGCAGGGGAGAGTGTTCGCATTACACTCTCTTCCCAGCAAAGATTCTGCCAGAGTGACACTGGGACCACAACAAGAACCAGTAAGGTTGATCTTAGTCAACTTGGGTCAGTTGCTTTCTCTTATTCTTACCAAAGCCACAGAAAGTTTGAGAGAATAAATACAGGATATATATGCAACAAACAACAACAAGAAAAATAATAAATAAATATGAGTTTTTTCTAGACTGCTAACCCATACAGGTTACATCTGACTGTAGGCCTGGGAGAAAAAGACCACAGACATCTTGCACAGTTGCCACATTATCAGATTCCCAGAGTCTGTTATCCAACATGTTCAATCATTAAAATAATGATAATGATAATGATAATGATAATGATAATGATAATAATAATAATAATAATAATAATAATAATAATAGTTTCCAGTGTCCTATTCTGTTCTGCTACTTCTGAGTTCTTAAAGAAAAATCTGTAAACAGAAGAGGAGCTTTAGAACCTCCAGGTAATAGAGTCAAATATTATTTCAAACATTCAGGAAAGGTTTTATAATTTATGGGGCAATGAGATGATGTTTCTTCACACACACACACACACACACACACACACACAAGCAATATTGCCTGTTGCCATGGAACTGTTATCACTGGCCAGCATGCCAAAATGACCCACTGACTTGTCTCTTTTGCTGTTGTTTTTCTGGGCACTGCAATCAGTGGCAGGCAGATGAGCTTTGCCTAAGGTTTGAACTGAATTGCTCACAATTCCCCCAACATTGCATTGCACTGAGGAATTGCAGGAAACTAGAATGGCAGATAGACTCAGGCGATTCACTTCTATGCTGTCCTGGCCAGATAAGCTGCCTGGAAGCAGCCCAACTGAGATACAAAATAGCAGTAATGATGATGACAATGACAATGACGAGGCCAACAATGATGGTGATGATGATAAACTTAATTTATATCCCACCTTTTCTCCTAGACTTGTACTCAAGGCAGCTCATACATTAAAAAGATTACAATTAAAAATACACAAAAAAGCACTGAAACTAAATTAAACTATTAAGCATATTAAAAATCTACATTCTAAAAAGAATCTAAAAAGTTTAACAATATAATTTAATTCAGTGTAACAATGTAATTCAATGTAATTCAGTGTAACCTAAAGTAAGCCTTCCTTTGTGTTCCTGACAACATTTGATTGTGTCAGTGTGCATACCACTTAGCTGTGTGCAACTGTATAAGCTTCCCATTGAGGCAGGGCTGCATATACAAAAGTATGGAGGATAGATGGCAAATCGGTTAAATTGAGAGAACGACCGGCAACAGGAGAGGCCCTGCTTTCCCCGCTGCATATGAGACAAGTTGCCAGGTGCTTAGCCCCGTTGTATGCTGCCCTGGTTCTGGAGCCCTTAGTTCAGGATTTGGACCATGTTATCTGAATTTTCAAGTTGGCACAAAATCCAGCCCTCACACCATTGCTCTTTCTTGAGCATCTGTAGTGAAATTAGCACAAACATTCGCATGATTTGCTTTACTTGACTAATAATGGCAACTTCCTTTCATGAAAAAGACAGTGATGAATCTTTTACATTATTTGCAGTGGGACTGGCCATTTTTAACATAATTTTGTTTACTAACCAACATTAAGATGGAAAGCTTTCACAACCAATGGGCAATACATTATTAAGAATCAGTCAGACATGTAATTTAATCAGTAAAATAGGAAATCTTCAAAGGCTAAAAGCAAGTGTACAAATGTTTTTTTAATGCTTTTTAGTGCTAATTTCTCGAACAAAGAGTATTACAAGAAATGCTTCTGAGACAGAACACCAAAGAATATTATCCACCATCTGCTGAAGGTGGCAATGATTGTGCAGTTGGATTGCATCCATTTTGTGCAGAACAACAGAATGCACATTTCAGTCTAAATTTTAAGTAAAGTGTACAATTTTAAAATTTCTTTTTCCCCTCTTCCTTCACTAACATCCCTCAGCCAAGCATGCAAAGTCCTAGGTTTTGTGGTTCTTAGTAGCTTTCTGTGTGGGCCACAACATTTACAAGACCTCATGAAGATACACACACACACACACACACACACACACACACGCACACTTCTACTTATTGCTATTGCTAGAGAAAAGGGACAACTTTTCAAGACTGTCAGCATTTCCATTTTCCTGCTGCTAGCAGTGACAACTAGAGATTGCTCAGAGAAATGTACTTATGCGTGTGACATCTGAGTGTTGGCATTCTAGCACAGCAGTTACTGAACCCCATCTTTAAACATTCCCTAAAAACTTGTGCATTTCAACTTGCTTTTATGAAAGTCCACCTTCTTCCTACAAGCTTGTGCATATCCTTGAACGTGATGAGAAAGCCTTTCTCTGTGGCCCTCCTGGTATGAAGCAAGGTGTTACCCTGTGAATTGGGGGTCCTGGGAGGGGCGCTCAAACAACCAACAACAACAAGCAAAGATGGGGAAATTAGTTGGAGCACTCTCTTGGCTAACAAGAGGCAGGGTAACTTAGCGGGAATCTTTTAGCCTATGTCTACAGCATCAGGTCAGTGAGGAGGCAAACAGTTCAAATAACAATTAAGATTTATTAAACAATTATTAAAGAAAACACGAACACACTTCTAACTAGAAAAGGAAAATAGAGTTCAAGGGGAATAGGTGATACACCACCTTTCTTGTAGTCCTGGGGAAGCCGACTGTAGAGGAGGAAACCCGGCGTGGTGGCCGAGGGGAATCCGCTGAACCGAGTGGCAGCAAGGCAGAGTAGAAGTCCAGAGCGATCTGGCTAGATTCTGAAGAGCTCTCAGAACTGGGGTTTTTTATCAGGGAAAGAACGACCGTAGGCTAGTCTAGTCTTGGACGCAAACAATAAGTTTTGGGTTGGAGACAATGCCTCCGAAAGGTCAGAATTTACATGATTGAGTTATGTTCTGAATTGACAATAGTATGGCCAGTATGTAAATGCAGCTAGCTCGGCAGTTAAGCACTTAGCTCGCCAGGGTGCCCTCTCAGGGCAGGGGGTCTCTTTGTTTATTGTGCATTGGTAATGAGGGTGTTTATTTCAGGAGGTCCCCTAAAGCAGATCTGGCAATATCTGGCTTGGTTTGGTGGGAGCAGCAAATAGTAGCCATGCCTAGCTTCGCGCTTGTTCAGTGGCCTCACAAACACCTGGCTGGTGACAGAGTAGGGCCGAATTGTGATATCAAAATGACATCTTTGGTTCACCAAAGGCCAGGCCAGTACACAGTGGTAACAAAGGCCTTTCTCTGTGGTCTCCCTAGACTCTGTGGTCTCCCTAAACTCTGCCACTCTGCCGTTCTTAGATGCCGAGTTGGCTCCTTTTTGCTTGTAGGTTATGACATTTTTATAGCACCCATCACCTGTGTCTGCACAGATATGGAAATATGCAAGTTACTTAAAAATAAGGGCTATGTTCCAAAAATGTGATGAATGACCTGTGCTGTATACACTTTACAGTGATGGAGCTAGATCTCTGGCACAACGCACAAACATGTTAGAGAATTGTAACAATGCACAAAAGGGCATCACATTAGATATCCCATTACTCCTGTTGTATAACAGGGAACCATACAAGATGTCTTATTGTGCAAGAAAGGTTCTCATTGCACAACTGGACTCTGTGTTTCTGGAGCATTTTTCCTCCTGAGTACATGGAACCCATGACTTTCTGTTGCCCTCTGTTCTGGATTGTCCCTTGATTCCACTCTCATTGTGTAAGTGCAATATTTCTGCAACTTGCTGCACTGTTGTGCACTGCAACAATTCTACAATGGTCATGCAGCTTGCTCCATTTGTGCAATGGTCCCCATGGCACAGCTACTACAAAACTCTCCCTTCCTGAGAATACAATTGTTGTGCAATGCCACAGTTCTAAACTGTACAACTGTAAGTTGGTTTATGACATGGTAAATCCCACCTCTATTACTATAAACTATAGCAGTAGATGTCCTCAGATATATTCCAGTCATGGTGCCATAGAACCTAGTGTAGCAGGGCTCAAACAAGAATAGGAACATTTCAGTTAATGTTTCTGGGTATTGTTTAACAGAAAATTTGGTGTCAAAATAGGTTCCTACACCACAAAAAAGGAAAAGCAGATCAACATATTTCAATTAATATTTAATTCTAAACCAACAATACACACAGGTGAAATGAAATGACTCAGACAGATAAGCCTTGCACAAGTAAGCAGAAACATTTTAACTCTTTTAGAGACCACTTGAAACCTTCTTTCAAAACGTCTTACAGAGATAGTGTTTTCTTTCACCACTGTCCACTTTTCTCATAATTTCCATTTTGGTCGACAGACTTATAGATCCAAACTTTTTAAAACATTCTCAGAGGAGCTATTGAGGCAGATTTGTCTACTGTCTCCTTTTCACTTTGTTTTGCTCTTCCCACATGTTCAGTTAGGGATTCTGGGGGCAGATACTATTTGCTTTTCTTCTTGTAGGCAGGCACTTACAAGTACAATAGAACTGGCTAGACCTCAGTCCTGCTATTTCCTAGCTCAGATGGTATTGATACAGAGGTTTAGTGATTTGATTGTTGGAGTTAGACTCTGAGTGCTGGAGTAGGACCTTGCTTGGCTCTGGAAATCTACTGGGAGGTCTTGGGCAAGTCACACTCTCTCAACCTCAGGGAAAGGCAATGAAAAAGCCTCCACTGAACAAATCTTGCCAAGAAAACCCCAAGTTTGTCTTAGGTCCTCCATAAGTTGGAAAGAACTGAAAGGCACACAACAGCAATAACAATATGATCATGATGCTGAACAAAATGTGGCTATTATGAATCCTCTTCTTGCCTTATCGCATAACATTTCTGAGCAAGTTTGTGGTGAAATGAAATTTACAATGCATTAATGGTGTATGTGTTAATTAGCTGCCTCTGGAAGGCTTGACTCTAAAAGTATGTTAAATAATCTGGCATGTTTGACTTGTCATGGATGCTGATGACCAAACTTGGTTGTTCCTGATCATAGATCAAATGAAAAGATCATAGAAAAATAATCAAAATGTAATTAAAGCATCTTCCTACAGTGCTCCATTTTTTAAAAAAGAAGAATGACATATTCAGTCTTATTAAATTCTTTAATGTAGGCACTTGAACAAAGTTGTTTGGCATTCAAATAGCTACAATGATTTAATAAGGCCTTCCTCCCCATCACATGGACATGATGGGGAATAGAAACTTTGATTTTAAGATGATCAATTGTACGAATATTTCCCCAAGCTGGTATAAATATGTCTTCTAACCTGTCTTATTTCTTTCATATTGCTCTTAATTAATAAGATACAATAAGATATGAATTACAGTGTTAATAATTTATATTGGCCTCATAGCTTTATTAGCTTTGAGGTTGAAACCAGAGCCCTTTGGAAACATTTGCTATGACTTGTTACATTGTAATTCATACCCTGAAGCAATTTCATATAGTTATTTATATATAAGCACAAAATTGAAAACTTCAGAAAACTAAAATATATGATTTTTTTCCCCACACGACAAAAAAAAATCTGTCAAAATAATTAAGGCAAACGAAAAGAGTTCATATTTTTACTTCTGTTGTGCTATATGTATTTTTGATATGGGAGTCACACTCACATTATTTTAAAGTGTCTGTAATAATTTGGAAACTTGGCACTATGAAGTTATTACTCTTTATTTTGTTTAATTTTTTTTCTCATTAGTTCATTAGTTCAGAGTTTTTGAAAGAGATTTTTTAAAAGAAATATCCAAAATACACTAAAACAAAATGGCAGAGTGAAACATTTTCAGTTTCAATGGCATTTTCTGTTTTTGCTTTGGGGGAGAAATAGTGGAAAGTAGAATGCCAGCATGATACAATGTTTTGAGCATTTGACTATGATTCTGGAGACCAGGGTTCAATTCCCTGCTCAGTTATGGGAACCTACTGGGTGACCTTTGACATATTGCATACTCTCACCCCCCTGAAAACTTTCTGATAGGCTTTCCTTAGGGTTGCCATAAGCTGGAAATGAGTTGAAGGCACACAACATCAGCAAAAGCAGCAATAAAAACAAAACAAATAGGTTTGCTCTGGTCCAGTGTTGTACTTGGTTGAAGTTTACCAATCTGACACTGATAGTCTGTAGGGAGGATAATAATTTTGGAATATGGTAGAAAATAGATCACCTTGATTCACAACTTGAATATAAAGGAGTTCTAATCAAAGAAAAAGCCAATATATATTTTACTTTGTTCAGCATCAGCCACGGGTGTTATAGTGTTAAAAATGTTCCCACGAAGAAGCATTACAAATAATAGCGTCACTTCTGGAGATTTAACTCCAGGAAGGAAGAACAACCAGGTAATAGCATCTCTTTGGGACCATCTCTTTGAGAACTTTTTATAAAAAGAGGAGCAAAGCCATGCCTTGTTGGATTGCCTTCTGAATGTCAGTGTGGTTAGTTATTGTATGTACCAACTCCCTAGTGTGAATCAGTGAGGTGGCACAGAGACAAAACTAGGTCAAACCTTGCTGAATTTCTAGAAGAATTCCATGAAAGCTTTTTGGACTTCTTGAAGAAGTCTTCCATGAAAATCAGATCTTCATGTCTTAGTAGTGATCTAAATTAGAAAGGATAGATGAAATAGAGAGCCAGCCTAGTGTAGTGGTTTTAGCATTGGACTCCTACTCTGGAGATCAGATTTCAAATTCCCACTTGGCCATGGAAACCCACTGGGTGACCTTGGCCAAGTCACACAACTCTCAGCCTCAAAGGCAAAAAAATCCGCTTTGAACAAATCTTGCTAAGAAAATCCTGTGATAGGTTTGCCTTAGAGTCACTATAAGTCAGAAACAACTTGGAGATACACAACAACAACATAACATTAGATGAAACATAATGACTGGGATTGTATTGGATAAGTTTCAAGTGGTGTGTACTGCCGATGTGGACAAGCTGCTGGGGCAAATAAGGAAGACAACTTGTTTTCTCTATCCCTCACCATCTTGGCTGGTCATCCAGGGAGAAGATGCAATTAGACTTCAAGTACAACATATTATTAATGCTTCTCTCAGGGAGGGAAACTTTCCATCCTACTCAAAAGAGGCAGTGGTTTGATTACTTTTGAAAAAGCCCTCCCTGGATCCCATGGGCCTTAATAATTATAGGTCAGTATCTAATCTTCCTCTTTTGGGCAAAGTGATTGAGAAGGCAGTTCCTTCCAACTCCAGATGTTCTTGGATGACACACACTTCCTTGATCCATTTCAAACTGGTGTCAGAGCAGGATACAGACTGAGACAGCTCAGACAGATCAATGGGGGAGTTTGTCCCTGTTGGTGCTTTTAGAACTTTCAGTGGCATTTGATACCATCAGCAGTGGCATCCTACTGGAATGTTTGGGGGAGGCTTGAAAATTGGAGGCACTGTGTTGCAGTGGTTCTCATCTTTCCTCTTAAGCAGGTTCCAGATGGTGATGCCTCGGGACAGCTGCTCCTGAAAAAGAGCTGTTACATGGTATGCATTCTATCCCCAATTTTTTTTTAACATCTACATGAAACCATTGAGATAGACCACCCAGAGGCATGGGCTGGAGTGCTATCAGTACCCATGCCTTCAAAAGCCTTGTCACCTAAAGATAGTATATCTCATCTAAATGAATGCTTGGAGGAGATAATGGGTTGGATGAGCAGAAAAAAATTGAAACTGGATCCAGATGAGGCAGAGGTGCTTACTATTAAGAGTTCTAATCTGGACTTGGAGATGTGTCAATAAGTTCTGGATAGGATCACACTCCCTTGAAGGACTGTGTTTGCATCCTTAGGCTTAAGGGTGTTCCTAGATCTGTCCCTCCAGATGCTAACTCAGATAGATGTGATGGTCAGGAGTGCTTGTTATTAGCTTCAGTTGATACACCAACTGCACCCCTCTCTAGAATTAGACAATCTAAAGATGTTAATGCATATTCTGGAAACCTCAAGGTTGGACTTCTGCAATTCACTGTATATTGGGCTACTTTTGTACCAAGTTCAGAAACTCCAACTGGTCCAAAATATGGCAGCCACATTGGTTACAGATTGGTTACAGATACTCTGAGGAGTGAGCATATTATGCTGATATTTAAATCACTGACTGCCAAATAATTTCTGGGCAAAGTACAAAGTGTTGGTTATTAACTTTAAAGCCCGATATAGTTTGTGTCCAAGTTGTCTGCAGGATTGTCTCCTCCCCTCAAACTGCCCTGTTCACTCAGGTCCTCTAGGGGCCATTCACTTAAACCAGCCAGGACTAGAATGGCAAGGGTCACCCAGATTACCTTTCCTTTGGCTTCCCCTAGACCAGTGGTTCTCAACCTGTGGGTCCTCAGATGTTCGTGGACTTCAGCTCCCAGAAGCCCCAGCCACTATGGTCAATGCTCAGGGCTTCTGGGAGCGGAAGTCCAAAAACATCTGAAGACCTACAGGTTGAGAACCACTGCCCTAGACTGTGGAATGACTTTCTGGAAGAGATTTGACAGCAAAAGATGATGTCTGGATTTTTTTGAAAAATAGTAAAGACCTATCTTGCCTGGTGGGCCTACCTAGTCACTTTTTTAACTATGGATTTTAAACTGATGTATTTTAAATTGTTTTATGTGTCTTTAGTGTACTTTAATATACAATGTGTTTTTAATTGTAATTGAACTTATGTTGTATTCTTCCTTGAGACTTGAGGAGAGATGGGTAAAAAATAAAATATCATCATCATCACCACACAAAATCTTCCAACAGCATTGAGTAGATTCTCCACATTGTGTTGGTTTTTAATTGTAAGCCTTTTGGATAGTCACTCTTAACTGAAAAGGCATAAACAGAAAAGAAGAAAGGAGAGGCACTCTTGGAATGCCTAGCTGAAATTTTCTCAAAATGTGTCATCCTGGTCTTTGTCAAAAGATCTGCCCAAATAGTAGCACCTCCCAGATTATAGAAGTATCCATCCTTTTTAAATGCAGGAACCATAGATTTAATGGATTTCATTCCCCGCTCCTGGACTGACTAAAAAAATAAAGAAAAATAAAATAAAGGACCATATGGCTTGAGAGTGATAGGTGCAAATGATTGACTTCATACATTCTCTAAAACTCTTTATGTATGAAATTGCTGGTGCACATTAAGTCCAGATGCACAGTACTGCCACAATTACAATATTTACTGCACTTCCCTGCTGATTTCACAAACAGGGCCTGTCAATCAGTTGGGCAATACTTTAAAGGGAAGAATATTACAGAATAAATGAGAAAAATGAGACCCTTCTGTCAGATATGGCACGTTCATTTCTTTTTCCCCATTTTACAGAACAGGGTGAAAGATGCTTTGTCTTAAATTTCTCTTCTCTTTCCCATCTGCTTCCTGGGCATTGATGCTACATTGCAAGTCATGAACCCTTCCAGGACACCCCTCATCTTCTTCCCCTTTTATATGTGGTAGAATTCAGGACAGGACAAATTTGTTAGTTTGTTGAAGTATTTGTATACTACCCTTTATCATGAGATGAAACAATAAACAGTTCATAACAAATCCAGATAAAATGATAAAATAGTTTAAACACAGGAAAAACACATCAAACATGAAACCAAATTATTAAAAAATCAGAAGGCTACAACAATTAAAAACAATATACATGTACATATAAAAAGGAAATTAAGTCCCAAATATTTTAATAAAAAGTTGTATCTTGGCTTGGCATTGGAAAGAAACCAATGTTGGCACTAATTGTGGTGCAACGATGAAAAGCTCCTTTCCCACATCTTTCTACAATATATTTCCTCCACTGGTGGCACATAGAGGAGGTCCTCTCTTGCAAATCTTGGTTCACATTCAAAAAGAAGTGCTCCTTCAAGTACTGAGCCATTTAGGGTTTTAAATTCCATCAACTACCATTTTGAACTCAGACCAGAAGTGAACAAACAGTGAACGTAACTCACTGGTCAAGGTATGGCACTGAAACAGCCTTAGTTGCTCTGATTAAAGGCCTACTTCAGGGGAATGATGGGGGAGCATTACTGTGTTGATCTTCCTGGATCTCAGCAGCTTTTGATGATACTAATCATAGTATCTCACTGGACCAGCTTTCTGGAATGAGAATAGGAGGCACTGCTCTACTGTTGTTCCACTCCTACCTAGAGGGCTGGTTCCAGAAAGCAGCATTGGGGGGTTCCTGTTCATCCCCATTAAGATAAGCTGTGGGGTGCCACAGGGTCCCATCTTATCCTTCATGCTGTTCAATATCTACATGAAGCAATTGCAGAAAGTCATAAAGGGGTTGGAAGAGTGTACCATCAGTATGCTGATGACACTCAGTTCTATTTCTCCTTGTCAACAGAGACAGCTGGACCAGTACTTGGATGCTCTAAAGGTCTGGATGAAACTCAATAAACTGAAGCTGAATCTTGATAAGATGGAGGTTCTGTGGATTGGTGGTTCTTGAGTATGGGAATTATCTGTTCTGTATGGCGTTGCATAGCTTGCGAATGCTCCTAGATCCATCTCTGTCACTGAGAGTCCAAGTGGACTATGTGGCTCAGATTGTTCGGCACCTGGTTCAACTGGTACACCAGCAACAATGGGCAGAGATAACCTAGCCACAGCAGTACATGCATGGTAACCTCCCAATCAGACTACTGCAATGAACTCTATTTGAGGCTACCCTTGAAGAAGGTTTGAAAGTTACAAATATTGCAAAATGCAACAGCTTGACTTCTGACTGGAATATCCTATAGACAGCAAGTAATACCATTCTTAAAATAATTGCACTGCCTGGCAATATGTTTCTAGACTGAATTTAATATGCTTGTGATGATACTGAAACCCCCAAATGACTTGGGATTTTTGCAATTGGGGAAGCACCTCTCCACATATATGTCTGCCCAACATATATGTTAAGATCTCCTGGGGGAGCCTTCCTCCATGCCCCATCAGTGAAGTTAATACACTGTGTTGGGGACATGAGAGAAGACTTTCTTAGACTTGGCATCCGAACTGTGGAATGCTCTTCCCCAGAGGCCCAACTGGCATCAATTTTCCTATTATCTAGGAGCCAAGTTAAGACTCAGCTGTTCACGAAAGCCTTTGGCCCTTATTAATTCAACCCCAAAACTGTTACATATAGTTTTTAAAATGTTTACATTTTCATATCTGTTTTTAACTCTTTATAAGTTATATGTTATTAGGTTGCTTACATTATCTTATATTTCTTTAACCTGTTTAACCTGTTTTTATGCTATTTGTAAGCCAAGCTGAGATCTCATGATGAAGATGAAGGGTCTTGAAGCCATGCCCTATGAGGAGCAGCTTAAGGAGCTGGGTATGTTTAGTCTGCAGAAGAGAAGGTTAAGAGGGACATGATAGCCATATATTTGAAGGGATGTCATGTCAAGGATGGAGCGGGCTTGTTTTCTGCTGCTCCAGAGACCAGGACAAGGAGCAATGGATTCAAACTACAGGGAAAGAGATTCCACCTAAACCTCAGGAAGAACTTCCTGACGGTCAGTGGAATATGCTGCCTCGGAGTGCAGTGGGGTCTCCTTCTTTGGAGGTTTTTCAGCAGATGCCGGATGGCCATCTCTTGGGAGTGCTTTGATGTGTGTTCTTTCATGGTAGGGGGTTGGACTGGATGGCCCCTATTGGTGTCTTCCAACTCTATGATTCTGTAATCAATCCCTGTAGACAGCCAGATAGTGTAATGGTTTGAGCATTGGATTATGCCCCTGGAAACCAAGTTTCCATTCCCCACTGGGTCATGGAAACCCACTGGGTGACTTTGGGCACATCACATGCTCTCAGCCCCAGAAAACCCCATCTGAGGCCCATTATTAACTGAGCTGAAGCAAATTTTTTCCTGCTTTCCACCAGCCACATTCTGTGAGTACAGTCAAGAAAGGGCAATTTTGTACTTGTTTGCTGTATAGAGTAAGGGTTCCAGATGAGAAGCCTCTCAGCAAAAAGGGATAGAATCTCTAATATGGCTAAATGTTCAGGGATTCAAACTCAGATTGAACTCAAAGAGAGAGAGAGAGAGAGAAGATTCTCAGAATGTTTTTATAAGGAAATGTTTCAGTTCTTTCAAACTAAAATGGAATTCTCAGCCATGTCTAACCATGCCACTCTTTACCACATGTGTCCAAACAATGAGAAGATTCTCACTACAGCCTGGAGTTTATATGCAAACGCTGTCTCAGTCTGGGCTCTCAGTCCGGACAAAACGGTGTAATGTACATTATAAATCAATGCAAACTCTATGGGAGGGATGTTTCTTTTCTTTTGCAAGCATTTTCAAGTTACACGGTTATGCACCAACTCAGTTTGAAATTAAACTGAGGGATTTTTCTTAAAAGCAATCATTGTTGAAATTTCAGAATTATTACGGTGATCTGATTTTCTTAGCATGATAGCTGAAGATACATAAAATGCTTCATTAGTCTGAATGTTTATTTGCTTTTTAAAAAAGCTGTCATAGGGAATAAAAACTGTTCTAACACTAGCTATGATTACAAAAAGTGCATACTCCATGGAGGTACTCCCGCGCTTCGCATGCACATGTGCAGGTATTTTTCTCCTTTCACAGAGAACAAATAGTCCAGCAATGGTATGGGGAATGGTAAATTAGGGTGACTTACTTTTGTAAACCAATCATAAACTAGACAATACTAGATACTGGAGTCGGACAACAATGCATGATTGACTTATTGAAATCAATTGATCTACTTTAATCCAACCCATATTATGCAATCACCAAGATAGATACTCGAATCCAAGTCTTCCATAGCGACATTTGTGGAAGTAACCATTTTTCAATGGTCAGAATAATTTTTTTGTTTTGAGGTACTTTAGATTACGTTACACTTAGTATGTTAAAACTTCTTATTATATTAATTACTTCAATAAATCTAGTAGTGTTTTAATCTTGTTTTGTTTCTGGATTGTTCTAAAGTCTGCCATCCACAAAATTTGATTACTCTTGATTGGTGCAGTAGTTCAGTTTCCCCACTAAACTGATTAATACTTGCTGTCCCCAGAATTAAAATATGTTGTTTCTTTGGGATGGAATTTCCTCTTCTCACATTAAAATTGAACTCCACACATGGATTTTCCACAGTTGAGACTAAGCACACAACATATGCAGATGTATAGATCTACCATTTCTTCAGAACATGACCTCCTTCACCCTTCACTTCTTCCCAATAATATAATTTTATATCTGAATTTATGAAAGCTGACAGACCCAGTATGAAAATCCAGGAATTTTAAGCACAGCTGCATGCTAACCACACTTCCCTAGGTGTAAATCTCATTTAAATCAGCAAAGCATATTTTGTCATAAAGCTGATATCTATCTACTCTTCAATGTGCAGCCATTGTTGTGTGTATATTGACTATGTATATACCACCCTGCTATACACAATATTCTGTGTGAACAAGGTTACGGAAGGGATATTTCCCATTTGGCAATAGGAATCCGCCCATCCACCCAAGAGAAAATTATGTGAGGACATCGGCCATTTCTGCACAGGGCGAGGGAAGTGCCCTGTGCTGGTACTTACTGGACTTCTTGGCTCCACGCTTGGGTCCAGGTTGGTCCAGAGCAGTGCGTGGTTGCCACTCTGCACTGCTCCGGGGATGAAAATGGTGGCTTCTGTCGAGACTCTCCACCAACCACTGAAGCTCGCCAGCCTAAAGCCCGCCCCCGGCAGATTGCAGGCTCGCACTAGTGCGAGCCTGCAAATCTGCACCGGAGCATGGGCACAGAGTGGTGTGGTCCATGCTTTTGAAAGACCTGTTTTAATCAGTCTTTCAAAAACACACAGGATGACCACTTTCGGTTGTTCTGGAGTGGGCTGAAGTGCGAAACTACACTAAGTAGGTCCAACCCAGTCTACTCCCAGGTGTAGATGTTCTCCCTGGAGGACGCTCTGCACCGTTTCTTTAAGCCCGTGTGGAACTGACCACAATTGCTTACAAATGTTGGTTCATCTCTTCCACGAGCCTTTCTCATTTCCCACAACTATAGTCATCAATATAGATAATTCTTCCTGTCTCCCTCATTTGTAGGAATCAACCTAGACAGGTGGCTAAGAAATTTAGGTTGAAGTTAATCAAAAGGCAGTTTTAATAACATTTTCATAGATCAGTTGTGTCCTTTTCTTAAAAAAAAGAAAACTTTCTCAGTGAATGAACTTGTGGTGCTGATCTGTTAAATTCCAGGAGTTCTGTTTTGTTGTCTAATTTCTCATTCTACTGTCACCAGAAGCCAATACCATGTCTCATCACAGTGATCGATTGAACTATTACCAGTTGGTGACACCCAAAGGCAGTATTCTTGGTGGAAGCTGATGACTCAGCTTTATTGATCTTGTGACATGTCAGCATACCTGTGTTTGGGATCTGACAGTGTCAGCAGCCTTTGCACACTGTGAGTTCACAAGCAATCACCACCAGTGTTCCCGCACTAAAATTGTTTTGCTATACATATGACATATTGCCTTATAACTTTGTTCAGTACTGCTTGCTGAATTTTATTTTGACAGAACTGGTTATGTATGCAAAGTGCCATCTAATATATTACAGATTAAAAGTAAGTAATGGGGCAACAATATGGTGTGCAAGTTTTGAGTTTGCTTGTCCTTTTGTTCTGTGGAGTCCTTAACTTCAAGCAACCAATCCAACAAAAGGTATTTATCTTTGAAAAGAAAAACAGCTGCCAAATTTAAATAGTATTAGCATAAGAATTGTTTTTGTTGGTTCATTATGCTCCCTCTTTCTTTCTCTCTCTCTCTCTCTCTCTCTCACACACACACACACACACACACAAATACCCAAAGAGACACTCTATCTACCTATCATCTATCTACCATCCACTTAACAATCTGCTCAGAAATGATGTTTTTCTGACTGCAACTCACAGATTTTGCTCTTCAAGGAGCGAAACAGATAGATACCATTTTATCTCAGATATACAAGGCACATATCTGTTTGGAGATATGGAAAGCAATATGATGAAGAGATTCTCAGAACCCAAGCAAGAAATATAGCAATAAATGTGGGAATAAATTTCTAGTCAAGGATAACTCATTCCTGGTACTAATGAAGGATTTGAATCTCTGTTCTTTGGAAGCTGAGTGCAGTCTGGGAGTCTGAATCTCCATAAAAATGGCCAACAAGTACCAGCTGTGAGAAAACCCTGGCACTCAACTTTGACTTTCTGATTTTGTATTCAGAATTATGATTTCCATCAAAAGAATCTAGAATGGGAACTGGTGAGAACTACAGGCATCAAGTACAGAAAATTTTGGTGGCTGCTTTATGCCTCCAGTGGTTTAGCGGAGTCTAATGTAGTTCTCTCCACAGTACCAGAAAGTGGCCCACAATAATCTCCTTTATTTTCATTGGTATACACTGGGGGCATCCAGTGCGACTAGCTGTGCAACTTTCAAGAATGCTCAAACATTCTTCTATGACATTCTACAAGAAAAAAAAATTGTGTGGAACAAAAGGATGTAAGAAACTAGCAAATCATGATTTGTTTGGCTTCACAGGTCATAGAGGAATGATTCAAAACCTAACTCTGGTATTTCAGAGTCTCATTGCAAGAAAGTTGTATAGTAGAACGCAATACAGTCAACCTTCCACATTTGTGGGTTTCACTTTTGCGGAATTGATTATTCACGGATTATTTGTTGTCACCTCTGCCGCGTCCCTATGCAATTTTTAATAGGGCCTGCAAGCCTCACGAAAATGAGAAACTGCAAACGAGGCTTGTAAGTCCCTCTTAAAAATGGTGTGGGGCAGTAGTGGTGGTGGTAGTAAGCCCCCATAGCCCGCCACTGCTGCCTTGTGAAGGAACTTTGATGCCTCAAAGGAATCCACGGTGGGTTGAACATGGTGATTACACTGTTTTGTGTGTGTGTTAAATATGGTTTGGGAGGGCCTAGAGTTATTTATGTGTGTTTTTTCACTTTCACAGGGGTCCTGTGCCCCAACCCTAGCGAATGTGGAGAGATGATTTTAGTCTATATTTAATGTTTGCAGGATGCAAAAATCTTGTGTTATTTCTTTTACAGACCTGGGCTCATGCAACAAATGGCACTGCAGGGAAGGAGAATTGGTCGCTGCTGTCCATGGTAGACACTAGAGTACCTTGTGTCTGACACCTACCTGTCCCTGCCAGTCAATTTTATTCTCCTTTGACTTTTAATTTCTGGGAATTTCTGATTGTTTATTCCACCCCTCCATGATGTGAGGCAGTGGGAATGCAGCAAGGTGTGTGCATGTGTATGTATATATGTGGTATTGATGTCTCTAATCTGCGTGAGTGCTTGGTGGTTGATATGTTTGGTTGTGTGTTTTGGGGGCAGAGGTGAGGTAAATATTTTGGGGATAGTGATCTGCATAGTTCAAGGGAGGCAATTGGGATTGGGCCAGAGCTCCCATCCCCCTTTTAGGTGACTCCATTAGTGCCCCATTCCCAATTAGGTCCCACATGGCTTCCCATGGGGAGTTGATTTGGGTATTCCTTGTCTGGTATATTTTCATTTGACCTTGGGCCTGATCTCATGAACATTTGGAGACCTATTGACTCTGTGCTAGTGTGCCTGATCTCAGGACTATCAGGCCTTTTGAGCCTTTTGATCACTCAGCCACATGCTCAATTTGAGGCTTAGCTGGCTTTTTTGTTGGTGTAGGGCTTGTGTGGCATGTTTACCACGTGGCCCATTAGACCTATTGTGTCTAGTGGTGCATTTTAGGCCTTCTTGGTTCTTGTGGCTGTCTGGCCGCTTAGGGGCCTATAGGGCCTGGTTTGTAGTTTGGACCTGCTAGACTTGACTTGGTCACACTGGGGTTAGAGGCCTGGTGGGATAGAGGGCCTGGTGGTTGGATAGAGGCTTGCTGGGCCTTGTCAGCCACATTCTTTTATAGAAGCCTCTCAGGCCTTGACCACATTGTTCCAGAGGCCTTCTAGGCCCGAGGAGTGTTGCTTTCTGCCACTGATAGGGAGTCTTTGCCCTACCTTAGACGTCTTTTTAGGTGGCCCATCAGGGCCTTGTGCCTTCCTCCCCCTTGCTAGGCCTCCATTTAGTTGAGTTGATTAGAGGGCCTGGGGCTAATATCTAGGCCTTGCTTGTCCCTTTCAGGCCTTGTGGTCCAGATTAATACCTAAAGCCCTTATATTGATACCTTGTTTTACTACCTTATTTATTCCTTTAATGTTTAAGTGGTGACAGTTTAGTGGGGATATCCTCACTCCAGACTTACAAGGCTTGTGTTTAAAAATGGAGTTTTTCCCCCCATTTTGGGTGAGCAAAATCCCCTCCCACTGCTGAAGGTGTGGCCTCTCTACAATGTGGATGCACATTCTACTGTGTACTTGTTGGTGTACTACTTGGTCAGCTGCTCCTTTCTCAAGATGGCTGCTAGAAGTAGTTAGAACTCCAGAACTCCTCTCTTCTCTGCCTGAGGGGAAAGTACCAGTAAGCCTATTAGGTTGTCTTCCCCAGCCTAAAAGGCTTATTGGTACTGGATCCAGGGGCAAAGCAGAGGGAGGGGGGAAGCTACAGAGGGGAATGGGAGGGGAATTGCAGGGGGAAGTTATTTGTGGTTTTCCCTCTTTCATGAGGGTTCTGTGCCTGAAACTCTTGGGAATGTGGAGGGGCAACTGTGTATTTTGAGCTAAGTTAGCTTGGCTTAAGAGGCATTGCAGAGGATTTTATAATATGGAATGGCTTAGAAATATTTGAATATCAGATAAAGTGTAATAGATCCACAGTTTTAACTAGTGAAAATATTATGCAATCAAATCAGCAAGTAGCACTTAGTACTGATGTCCTTTATCACACAATATTAATACCATTTATCATGTAATGTCATTTATCACGTGAATCTAATATGTAATGATATGTAATCGAAAGTAATGTCAAGATACTATGCTAGATATATTACCCTTTTGTGGAAGAATTTGTTGGATGTAATCATTGGGAGGCTTGAATCTATTAAACTGCTATAATCTGTTTAAAGGGAGGATGGAAGTTGTTTCTTTAATTTTTCTCCTTCTTTTCACTTTTTTCTCTACTTTTTAATTTCTAATTTCTGTGTTTCATTTTTAATGCTTTTCCCCCCTTTCTTTTATTTACTTGTAGAGTTTTCCAATTTCTGTGTTTCATTTTTAATGTGGTTTTTTTTTCCTTTTCTTTTATGTACTTGTAGAGTTTTAGGGCATTTCCGCACGACACTGTTGTAGTGCTATTATTCCACTTTCAACCTCCTATGGAATCCTGGGCTTTGTGGTTTAGAGAGGGGCCTTTAGAATTCTCAGCCAGGGACCTCTTTGGCCTCAGCAAACTACAAACCCCAGAATTCCACAAGATGTTGAAAATGGAATAATAGCACTATAGCAGTGTAGTGCAAAAAGGCCCTTAGTGTTTTGAGGAATTACTAATAAAGATATGTTTTAAAAAGGATGGAAAGAAACAACATAGGCCCTTTCCACAACTTACCAGGATCCAGGGTCATCCTAGTCCTGGCAACAGCTTTGCTGGGATGGGAGCATGGATGCTAACGTTCTCCTCCGCAGCGGCTGACTCCCTGCAGAAGGAACTGCAATGACCCTGCCTCTTTCTACCGGAGTGCAGCCAGGCACGAAGTGCAGCACGAAGTGACAGGGAAAACCCCATCAATGATTTGTGGCATGATTGCACCACCGGGGACGGGAGAAGGGCCGGACTGTGATGACTTCGTCCATTGTTGTGCATTGTCGTGGTCCCCTCCTTCTCCTATCCCTGTGGTGGGTTGGAAGGGTGGAGCAGAAAGGGCCTTAGAGAACCGTGTATGTTTAGTTTGAAGAAAAGAAGATTAAGAGGTGGCAAGATAGCTATCTTTAATTTTCTGAAGAGAGATCATGTAGATGTAGTAAGTTTGTTTCCTTCTGCTCCAAGGACTAGAATGTAAATCAATAGATTCAAATTATAAGGAAAGAAATTTCACCTAAACATTGGAAGGAACTTTTTTTTATTTCAATAACTGACAATGGAATAGACTGCCTTGCAGGACTGTGAACTCTTCTTCTTTGAAGGTCTTTAAAAAGAGGTGGGATAGTGTGGAGATTTGAAGGTGAAATAAGGGACCCCCTCCCACTCAGTGCTTCCTTCTGCCTTGAACAGGAGCGAGGTATTTTCCCCAAATCTCTTAATTCTAACTGCTCCCACCCACTGAAATCTGAATTACCTGACCAACACAGTGGGACTCTGCTCTGAGGATTGCCATTCTCTATGCTTAAGGTCCTTTCCCTTCCCTCATCTCCCCCTTCTGAGTGAGAGAAATCCTATCTAAGCATGTGCTGAGGAATGGCATGGAGATGGAGAAGAAACAGAGGCTTTACAGACAAGTATTTATTTTAAGGCATGAGAGTAAACAAGAAAATAATACTCATGAAAGTCTCCCCCTCTCATGTATGTTTAGGTTACAAGTGGTTATAAAATATAGGTATATTCTCCAGATCAGCCAAACTTCCAAAATAACAAAAGATCTAACGCAACTAACTAGATTCATTCTAAGTTACCCACAGAAAATTGGTCACTTCTTGAGATGTTCTGCAAGGGCAGGGCCAGGAGATGATCTACCTAGCATCCATCCCCCTTGTTGATGTTTTTGGATGTTCCCTTTGTTCTCTCTCTCCCGCATTGTTTCTTATGGATTTTTATAACTTCTCCATCAAAGCATTTTGAAGATTCTCACCTTTCTCCCCTGACTGGGCAACTATCTCACGTAACCTATGACGCTAACCCTAATAGTTCATTAACTCTTTGTATGCCTGAAGGAAGAACTATCCCCCTTCAGCACTTAAACCTGGACAATGGGAAACCCCATTATCACAGACAGTCTCTGAGATTCTATGATTCCAGATCACATCAGTTCATATTACAATGCATAAATATTTAATTCCTCTATCTTCCTCCAATTGACATTGGGGAAGGGAGATAACTGGACTTCGGATTTCATGCTGGGAGATGAGGGTAGGGTTTTAAGCAGAAAGAATATCAAAGAACATACTTATATGCATATTTGACCTTGAAATTGAGCAAAGTCTCATCAGTATAATTGTCTGAGCATACAGAACCTCCAAATGTCTGGAGCAGATGGCAAAACTATTATGGATGTGCTGTCGTTCTACACTAAAACATTTCCCTTGGGGAAACTCTGAGGTTTATTGGTATGTAAAACTATGTTTTGCCATCATACAACCAATTTTTATGAAAAAAAGGGATTACTGAAAATATTCAGAATGCCAAAGCAGTTGTATTTCTGTGCCTAATTTAAAAATAACAAATTACATGCAACTGCTGACATCTTAAGTCCAAAATGGAAATATTGACAACTATAAAATGCTGGTTTTGATCACAGTGAAACTTTATGCTTAAGCTATGAAATTCCAAGTAAATAATTGAGTAATTACTGTGCTTTTTCAAGTTAGAAAATAGGATCAATGTGCCATGCATGGACATTTTATGGCACTACACTTCTGATACAATTACTCTCATGCAGGTGCATGCTATGATGAAATCCAAGTGTGTTCCCTTTATGGATTGAATTAAACTTCAGGTGAGAAAACATGGGGAAAAAAACACAGCACTTAAGCTTTTATTTGCTGGCACAGCAAGCCTTGGGATCAAGCATAGGAGAAACCATTATCCTGTTTCAACCTACACAACTTGTCATACCTCAGGCTGAACTAAATTCACCAGTTATATCTTCCAGTACCTAGAGTGATACTATAAACAGGATAGTTGCTATGTATCTGATGGAATACAGTAGATGACTGTAGATGATTGGTGGCCACATTAAGTTTATTGGTTAAAACTTTCAGAATAGAGAAGTCAAAACATTCATCAGGTCTCCATTTTTAATTTTTTTTCTATTAATCTAACAAATTCTTATTGTGTGTCACCTGACTTATGGCAACCCTAAGGTAAATCTATCATGGGATTTTCTTGGCAAGATTTCTTCTGTGGAGATTTGCTTCTTCCTTTGAGGATGAGAGAGTGTGACTTGCCCAAAGTCAGCCAGTAGGTTTCCAGGGATGACTAGGGATCTGAACTTTGGTCTCCAGAGACTTAGTCCAACAGCCAACACCACACTGTCTCAAAAAATTAGGACCTTTCAATCCTAAGCAAATTGGATTATAGCTATGCCTTAAATTGTATAACTTTTAGAACTATGTAATCCAGCTCACATTTCAAAACATGCAGACAAAGCGATATACCTTATGGGCAACTGTGCACAAATTTGTATATATTAGGGAAAATTATCTATAAAAATGTATATATACCTGTATGCCCTCACAGATGAACACATACATTGGATAAAGTGTGTACGCAATTGCACAATAACATATTGGAGAGAATATGAACAAAATTATTATGGCTATTCCTGTTTCACATATCTTATACCAATATACAACATAGGAGGATTTTGAAATTTCTAGAAGAATAAAAGAAAGACCCATAATTTTGGGTACAGTATAAAGATACTTAAGGCTAGAATTTTTGGATCTTTCACCTCTTACATGGCTTTTTCCTTCCTAACTTAATTGAGAAAGTAGTAGAGTTCCATACATACTGTGCTTTGCATAGAATTAACTACCTCATATATAGGGAAAGTAGATTTGCAGGGGGAAAAGTGCTATGGCTACTTTCTTCACTGTTACAGTGACAACTAGAAAAACATAAGTTGGTGTGTTGTTTCCTTATGTGCTGAAACAACAGAGCTGCAAGTTGCAGTATCCCTTAAGTGGCAAAGCTTTGCTGGCCTCCAGCATTATTCTACCAGAGCTAACAAGCCATTTATACCCCATAAGCAGGAAATAAAATAGTTTTGTGATTAGATCTGGAATTTTGTCTATGCAACAGCGCAGGCAGTTATTCAAAGGCTGGAATTGTCATCCCTGGCTTATGATATCTGGATCCTATATTGCAGTACAACCAACTATATCTCTTGCTGCCCTTTATGGTTCAAAGGGAGGGCACCAGCAAGCAGTTGGACTGAGCACAAAAAGCAGGAGAAATTGCCAGTTTTTGTTTTCTCTCCTGAAAATGAAAAAAAAAATGGACCTAAAGGGAGAGCAAGGAGATGACTGCAAGACAAACAGATATAATGGAGGAAAGCAATGATTGGAAGCATTTAAATCATGCACTCCCCTCCAAAATGTGGACCATACCATGTTGGAAAATATTCTAGTTTGTTTGACCCAAGCTTCTCTTGCATAATGTTCTTTTTTTAAGAGAAAATGTCTTGCAAAAAAGGTGTTAAATTTAAAATAGGATAAATAGACAAAATCACTATTAAATACATAAACTATTTTTTTACTGAAGCGCACTGCATGAATGGGGACAAAAAAGGTCATTTAAAGGCCCACATACTACATCGCACAACAGAAGAAGAAGATGCAAAGGAATCAGCCATGTGACCAACTTCACTGATAACCTTGATTACATGAAACAGCTAAAGTGCAGCTTTTTGAAAAGCTGCAGTTACAAAGAGCTTAATTAAAATCAGTAGGAGGAATGAGATGTCAGTAATAATTAAGGCTGTAAAAAAATCAAGAGAGAGAGAGAGAGAGAGAGAACAGGGAAACTTAAAGGGCAGCTGTAGCAGGCATAAAATAAAGATCTGGGGGTGGAAGGATGTAGTTCCCAGAAAATGATGCAAAATATGAAAAGTCATCACCATTTTGATCAGCATCTATAGTTCCTTAGATTTCTACCACTACTTTCACTCTGGGTACTTTAGCACTGCATGATGATGATGATGATTCCTACCTTCTTCCCCAGCCTGGGTCTCAAAGCAGATTACAGAACTCAACACAGATATAGCTGAAAATTCACATATGAAATTAAAATTAAAAATAAAATACTAATAGAATTAAAAATGCTGGACCAGTGTGATACAGTCGTTTGAGCTTTAGACTATGACCTCAGAGAGCAGGGTTTGATTCGCTGCTCAGCCATGGAAACCCATTGAGCGACCTTGGGCAAGTCACACCCTCTCAGTCCCAGAAAGCCCTGTGATTGGTTCACCTTTGGGTCACTATAAGTCAGAAATGACTTGAAGGCACAAAACAAGAACAACAACAAGAACAATAATTAAAAAACAAGAACAACAAACACAGACAATATTTCTGTTTCATGCTTCACTCTGTTTCCAACTTATGGTGCCCCAAAGAGACCCTGTCATGGGATCTTCTCAGCAAGACTTATTCGGAGGGATTCTATCATTGCCTTCGTGTGACACTGAGAGAGTGTGACTTGCCCAAGGCAACCCAAGAATTCTATGGCTCATTAGGGATTTGAACACCAGTCTCCTGGAGTCCTAGCCCAATATTAGTGAATACTCTTAGTATCAGAGTGGGGTAGCTCCCGTTAAAAAATGATTGATTGTTTTTTGATGCCTGTCAAGAATGATTGATGCCTATCAAAGTAATTGATGACTGTCAAAATAATTGATGCACCTTCCTCACCTGGATGTACAAGGGTGGGACTTCTGGAATGGGTTATGTGATCTTTCCTTGAATTTTCCTCACCACCCAACCTATAGGAACCCATTTTGGACCCCTCAAACATATGCAGTCAAAACTGACCAATGGGGTAGATTTCCAATTTGTTGCCCAATTGGCCCCAGTGGGGTCATATGACACCTCCTGAAGCTAACCTTCCTACCTCCAACCAATATAGTCTGGTTTCAGACTCCTCAGCAACACACGCACCAAACCATTCAATAGGAAGACAGCTTGCAAAGAGATATCTAAGAGAGAAGCAGCCATTTTTACATGCCCAGACATGTTCTGCAGAGACAACATAGAGGCATTGAACACTCCTCAGAAGCTTATAGAGGTTATTACATTTCCAACAGACCTGAAATCTAGTGTCCAAAATGTTATATGTACACACATCTAATAAAGATAATTGTGCACAAAAGTTTTGGCAAAAGATGTGGCAGATCATGTTGGACCATCATTCAACAAAAAATGCTGTAATGCAGGTAAAAATAAAATGAAAAACATATCTGGAGAATCTGACACTACGTTGGTGGAGAGTAATGATGATGATGATGATGATGTTCCTAATTTGTAACAGCATGGAACAAGCTGTGACGATATACTGATTGCTGAAAGACATGTCCAGGGACCATATCTTATAACTTTACAGAACTGGTTTCTATACGAGAAGTACAAGTTTGTGAATATATCTGAAGAATCGTAGTGGAAACATTGTATAAAACAAGTTTTAAAGTTATTTTTCTTTAATATTTAGAAATCTGTAGAACTGGTGATAGCACAGCACAACCTTCATAAATCAGAATGAGAAGGAACTTGGGGCTTCCACGTGGGGATTTAATGATGGGCTGATGGCCCTGTGAATGCTCCATGATAAGGGCCCTTTTCGCACAGCATCCACCATGCGAAAGGGCCACTGGAGTGTTGCGCAATTGCGAGGAGCAGTCCACATGACGTCCTTGCAATTGCGTGATGCTGCTGAGGCTGGCAGGCTCCGATTGTGCACTATGTCATTTTCAGCTTGTAATCGAAAATAGTGCGCGATTGCACATCGCTCCAGGGCCCCACACACTTACCATGCATGCAGCGCCTCCGGAGCCACGGTGCTCGTGCTTCCTGCCCCGGTGCATCTTGGGAAAGGAAGGAAGAGGAGGAGCCCTCACACTGCCTGCTCGCCAGCAGGCAGCAGCTGCAGAGGTGAAGCAGTGGGGATGTGAGAGCCTCTCACAAGAGGCTGCTTGCGCAATCCCTGTGCCCCAATGCCGCAAAAAGGTAAGGCACAGAAAGGGCCAAAGAAAGTTTTTGTCAGTGAGATTGCTACCTGGAGCCACAATCTGGCCAGTGAAACCTACCTTCAGAGAAGGGAAGTGTGGGAGATGTCCCATGTGTGCCCTGGGACCCAGGTCTTCATATGGAGACTACTAAAATCATGGGAGTTAGGCAAGAGTCGAAAGAGTGGGCCTTGGGATTGACAATTGGCTCAGCTGTAAAAACCAAGCCACTTTTACAGATAGTGGACCAGCTAAAAGTCTCACTTTCTTAACCTTAATAATTTCTGGATTGTTAACAAAGCAAGCTTTCAGACTGACAATGATATTTTGGTGAGTTTGCCTTCTTCATACAAATAGGAGATTAATTGGAGATATCTTTTTAAGAAGATCATTTTAAATTGATTAAAAGGAACAGTATTTTTTTTTCATGCTAAAAGGTTTTACACCTGTTGGTGAATGTGCTCTTGAGGATTTTAAAATTAATTTGGTAAATTAATCTACCAACAGAAAAAATGATTGTTTACTTGGAAGTAACAAAATAACAAGATTGAAATGACTGTGTCATCATCATCATCATCATCATCATCATCATCATCATCTTCATTTATAACCCAGTTTTTTTCCTGGTACAGACTCAAAGCAGCTTATGTTTAATTAAATTAAATTACAAATTTAATTAATTAATTAAATAAATTAAATAAATAAATAAATAAAGTAAATAAAAAATAGTTTAAAAATCACAGAATACAAAAAGCACAAATTAAACAATCAAGAATTAAAATAAGATTCAAATGCATAATTAAAACTCAAAGATCCATAAATTCTGTACAGTTAACAATATACAACATCTTTTATTAGATAGGCCATAGTCACACATTGGATGTCTGTTGGAATAAAAATGTCTTTGCTTGACTGCAGAAAGAAAGTAGGGAGAGTGCCAGTCTGACTTACCTGGAAAGGGAGTTCCAGAGCCTGGGAGCAGCCACTGAGAATGCCCATAGCTGTGTTTCTACCACGTGCATCTGTGAAGGTGGTGAGACAGAAAGAAAGGCCTCTTCAGCAGATCCCAAAGCCCAGGCTGGTACATTACACACACACACACACACACACACACACACACACACACACTTTTATGCTTTTCATTGCCTTTACAGATATAGCAGTGGGCATATATAGTGGACTGGGACACTAGACATCTACTCAGAGTGTGTACAACAACATAAGTGGGGCCAAATACTATATTGGCCAGATCCATGGTTCTCATATCATGTTTGAAGTTCTGAGCCACTCCCAACTGAACAGACTCAGAATTGAGGTTGAATTTCCAACATCACAAGCCAAGAGAGCTCCCACAACAGTGTTAAAACTTTACTGGCTAACTCTGAAAGAGAGGCTGCTGAGCAATGGCAGAGAGAGGCCGCACATCAGAAGAATCTGACAGCTGTAGACTGGTAGTTCACTCAAAGATGGGTAAATTCAGGGAACCACACAAATAAATATTGAACTTATACAACCCTCTAACTTCTCTGAACCAGTAGGACAGACCTTTGCCCTGTGATCTTCTGAAGGGTCAACACCCTTAGGTGTTGCCCCTTCAGCTGTGCCTACAGAAGCCCTTCTTCTATCTGCTAGGTCCCTCAGCAACTATGGTCAGATAAAGGGTTGACACTTGCTGGCAGAAACTGCTCTGTGGGCCTGAGTTCAAGGAGGTAGATGTTATAAGGAAGTCCTATATGATGAGCCAACCTGACGATAGCAGGAGCAGCAGTAGTGAGAGGCAGCACTTGTTATTCATTGCTACTTTTCTATAAGAATTGAGAGAGGTCCATTTCCTCTTTATAATGTGTCCTCCATTGTTGTTAGTATGTAATAAGCTACCTAAGCCCCCAACCTGTTTTAGATCCTGTTTCCCTACTTAGCATGCCTGGAGGACCAAATATACAGGGGCTTAATAGCAGGAATCTATTGGTGCACTAAACAAATGTTTGTATGTTTCCCAAGGTCAACCAGTGGTAGCATAGAAGGCAGGCAAAATCTGCTGGGTACACATTCCTTTTTCTTCCTCATAGTCTTTTACCTGCATTGGCACATCAAGGAAATTTCTGATTTTTTTTTCCCTGAGAAAACTCAGATGGAAAGGAGAAGTATGCTTCTTTACAAGTACCTTTACTGCTTCCTAACCCAAAACAAGGATGTCAGGAAAATTATTATACTTTTTTTAAAGCTAGATTTAATCAATCTGTAGACTGGACACAAAATGAAATTTAATTTGTTCAGAAGTTGGAAATCTGTATCTTTTTGGGTTTTTAATCTATTCCATGTTCTTTTCCATATGGCAGAGAATAGACTTAGAAGTAAGCCAAGCAGAACTCTGGAATTGACTTGGCATATCTGCCTACTTGAAAAAGAGGAAGGGGTTACTCAAAGTGGCAAAAGCTCAGTGAACACAGTAGAGGCCTAGCTGGTTACTTCTTAAATTCAAAAATGTAATATTGAGCTTCCTCACAGGTGTCATTTACTGCCAAGAAGGATAACAATGGGGCTTTCTTCTGTCTCCTAAATTAATTCCTCTAGTTCTGAATTTGTCTCTGTCAGTAACTCTCTGAAAATCCTGCCCTGAGGAGGTTTGTCCTCGGTTGCCTTTAGAGGTTGTCTTTTAGAAAAAAGTCTTTCGAATACTAGCCATCCCTACTTTGTTGAACTCAGGTGTTGTTTTATTCTCCCTTATTCTTTCTTCTAGTTTTTAAAGTATTTTATTCGTAAAATATAATCATAAAATCATAAAGTTGGAAGGGACTGCAAGAACCATCTCATCTGACCCCCTGCCGTGCTAGAATACACAGCCAAAAGCACTCGGGAAAGATAGCCATTCTAATCATTAAAACTTTCCTGATGTTATTAACAATGGTGGACTACAAATACTTTGAATGATATAAAAGACAGAGATCGTTAGATAAGTTTATAGAGAACAACACATGATACTGGAAGAAGCAAACCTTGAGTATGAATGGCTGAAGCTAAAGGCTATATAAAGATAGCTGGTTACACTTTTGTATTATTAACTGGAAGATTAAAGGAAGCAGAAGAGGGAAAAAAGGCTGTGTGAGCAAACTGAAGTCAAGAAATTCTGACACGGAAAATCCTGCTTCTTTTATACCGAAGCCATGTATTTTCGCAGCGATCAAAGGGAATCACAGTTTGAAAGCGAGCATTATCTTTCAACCATGTGGTGAATTCAGAATGTTTGGTAGATGATGCATTCTAAACATTGGAAACTGGAATCAGATGCTCTGACTTTCCATTTACCGTGGGCCTCTATTCTAATTCTCCTCCTCCTCCACATATTTGTTCCCCCATTTCATTTGTAAAGTCAACATTGTTATTATAGGACATGGTCAGATAGCATTAAAAAGGGACTGGACCTAATCTAAAGCAATCAAAGTTTGTTTTTTATATTCTAGATGGCTGTGTGGAGTGTATAGCCTCAGTACCTCTAACTAACAGATTCTGGGTGGTAAAACTCAGGGAGAAACACTTCTCATATGTGTGCAGAAAATGGAAGCTGTGGCATACCTGAGGAAAGGGAATGGCAATAGGTTTTCTGACAAAATATCTGACAAAACAGAAGAATTAGAGCAGAACAAATAGCTCTGCTCATCCACACTCAAAGTATGCCAGTCAGTTGAAAAGTGAAGAATCTATACAAAGTGCTGAACTTGTTTCAGTCATAGGGTGCACCACCATGGATAGCTCTTTGACAGTTCAAACTAAAATCAGGAGCAGTTTCACCTTGAGAACCTCCAGCCTACACTGCTTCCCATATTCCTTTCCTCTTTACCACTGTACCACTGTTAACGTTATTACATAAAGTAGGATATAGAGTAACAACAAATACACTTTTTTAAAAAAAAAAAAGTTACGCAGTTTCAAAAACAAGCTATCCAAATACCTTTAATCTGAATAAACTAAATTATAGGGGGGAAATTCAACAGGAATTCCAAAAGTTTCCAAAAAAAAAAAAAGCTACTGAGAGTAAAAAACAGTAATTGCAAAAGCAGTCTCTAATAACTCAGGAAGAAAATTCCAAGAATATGGAGCAACAAGAATAAAAAGGTGAAACTGCAGCAGAGAGGAGGAAGCCCTTCACTGAGTGAGAAACATGCTGTTCACAGAATGAAGATCCTGAGTATGGGAGTAAAGAGGAAAAGGGCTGAATAATACGGTGGTGCTTGATTATGTAGAGCTGTAAAAGTTTAAACAGAAAGCTTTTATTGGATTCTAAAAGGAATAGGCAATCAGTTAAGGGACATTAATAGTGGAATGACAATACCCAAATGTTGGGCTGAATGTTGAATAGCAACCAGAGGGCAAAAACGAGACCGTGGAAGACCAGTCTGTTACTGCAGTTTAGGCCTACCTGGTGATAGCACTAGATATCACTTTGATATCAATAATTCAGCCTTCTTCCACCACCCCTCTCTACGTGTTTGTGAGGCCCCCGGACAAGCACGAAACTAGGCTCAGTCATCAAACACCGCAATATCCCAAGGCAATACAGGCAGGCCAGAAATAGCCAGATCACCGCTTTAGGAGACCTCTCTGCAAACACCCTTATTATGTATGCACGCTGTTTACAAAGGACTCCCTGCTCCAAGCAAGTAACTTGGCAAGCTGGAAGCTTAAAGGCCAAGCACTGAGCATTTGCATACAGTCTACCTCTTTGTCAATTCGGACTTAACTCAATCGTGCTAAATTGTGACCTTCCGGAGACATTGTCTCGCACCCAAACTCATTGTTGTCCCCAAATAAGGCATAGCCTGCAGTCACACTTCTCCTTATAAAAAACCCTGATTCCAAGACCTTCCTTGGATCGCTCCGGACTTTCATCCAGCCTTGCTGCCGCTTTGTTTGGTGAGCTGTCCCCTCCGTCCCACATACTGAGACTCCAGACCAACAAACTCAAGCTTCAGGACAGGTGTTGTATCACCCAATTCAACAATCCCTCTCTAAATCCCTCTATGCCACTCCAACCTTTATTTTCCTTGGCTACTTGTGTGAGTGCATTGCATACACTGTTTGTATTTAATAAAATCTCAATTATTCTTAAACTTGGTGTGCTCCTTGGCTTTGCCCGACCTCGTAAACATTGGGTTACAAGATCCTGCTAAGTTACCCTGCCTCTCTTAACGCTAAAGCAGTGCTCTGAGCTAATTTTCCATACCTATAGTTGAGCAGATTTTGGTGTCCCTCCGGGGACCCCCACTAAACAGGGTAACAGGTCAAAAGAAGACTGTGATGGTCAAGTCAGAATTACTGTACCCCAGAGAAAGCAGGAAAATCTAATCAGTCTTGTTTAAGACTTAATTCCAAGCCAGGGCAGCAGTTTTTGACTACATGACTTCAACTGCTACTCAATTCTTCATGGTCTACACAGATAACAAGTAGATTTTTGGGATACAGAGACTATAAAAGTTGATTCTTGTGGGGAACAGTAAGTGCAGAACATGCATCAATACACAGAGCAGGAGTGTTGGAAACCACAGTGCTTGGGCCACATGCTACATAAGCCCTTCGCATTATTCCCAAGCCCCCGAAAGCCACTCCACACCCAAAAATTGGTTGAAATATTTCCCTAACATTGTATAAACAAAACAAAACAACACAAATATGGTAGTTTAAGAAATTCCCCCCAATACACCCTTAAACCACCTCCCCAAATGAAGCAGCCAATTTGCAGCAGAAATGAGGATGCATGAGACCTACCCACACAACTTGCAGGGAAGAGTGTGGAGGGGGACAGTTCCTCTGTTCCCCCTGCATATTTGTCCACCCCAATATAGACTTTTCTAAAGTTAAGTGAGTTCCACATTTGTGTCTCAAACTCATATATTAATTCTGATTCCAGAAAGCTAGCAATATTACATCTGAAATTCCTTACTCTCTCTGACTTATGGGTTGACTGTGATCAACACTGCAGGGAAACTTTGCTCCAGAAAACATCTGTAGAGCAGTTAAATAAAGCTGCAGCCAAGAGTTAATGAATATGTAGACTGGAGTCTCTGGTGTGGCTAAATTTAATTATATGGTACATGCAAGCATTTAATTTTATGAAGGTGAAAATAGGATCCCTTGCAATGGAATCGCCATCAAAGTGCGAAATTTTGCAGAGTTAATGTGCCTCAGAATAGATTCTTTCCTCAGCCATTCAAGTAGGAGAAAAGAAAGAAAATATCTGATTCATAAAGGTATTAATATCTGCCCCACCCTGTGACAACAATAATCTCCCTTGAGTTTCAGAGCAATTGAAACGAAAATCCAGGCACGTCACACCTAATCTCTAATATTTCTAGTCATGCGTGATGCTTCGCTATCTCTGTGAGGCAAGACACCATGAAGGGGCATATGCATGAAAAGGGACATTATTTCACACAAGGAAACACAAATAGGAAATCAGAAATCAGATATTACATCATGGACACTAATGCAAGTAACATATACCTAAGAACAATTTCCCCCATATCATCTATTTAATTGTATTCCATCATGATGGAGTATGCTAAATTGACCATGCAATCATAAAGCTGAAGTCAAGGCTCTGTGAGCTGGAGGGCTATATTTTGGGATAAGTAACATTGGATGAGTTGTATCACTGCTAGTAGTATTATCCTATAAATATGGCTAGCCTAAGGTCAACAGTCACATCAGCGGGACTATTCAGGAAGAAATCAGTATTGGCCAGTAGGCTCTGAACACCCTTCTTTCTTTGTCTGCTTTTATCTCCCTTTCCATCTTCTCAGATATTACTTTGTCTAATTCAATGACCTTTTGTCTGTTTTAATCTCCCTTTCTTTCAGTTTGACCTTCGGCACTTTCTCTCGCTTACTGCTGCCTTTTATGTAGATTGCTGTTGGGCCTGTGCACCCAGTTCAGTTCCCACTTGCTCCTTGGCACTTCTTCTTTTGGCCTCTGTTCAACTCTCTGTTGGCCTCTTGCCTTGTTGTTCTCCTTCCTTCTTATAGCCTGTAACCTTTTCTCCTTGCCAGTGTTTGAAAACAGCCAGGTATACACAGACTGTTTTCATCTGGACATCTTGTTGTTTTCAGGACAACTTATATTGCATAGGGGTCCTCTTTAATCCTCATGGTTGAACAATTTTTGATGCAACAAGGAAGAGTTGAAATACATGATGTTCTGAAAGCTATCATGCTGAGCAGGTTTGAATATTGATTGTTACCAGTTGCTGTTCTCTGTTTTTGCTTGTGCTTGCCTGCTTGTATTTTGAATCATGAAATTTGTCTGCAGTATGGGAAGGAAAGGTAGGGATAATTTACTCTCATTCTTTCTCAGTGATTCTCCGCATCCTCCTTCTTGCTCTACCTATCCTGATCCCTCTGTGATATAAACTGATACTCTTAAGGATATTTTCTGCAATCCTTCTTTTCCCATGAGTGTCTTCTCAGCAATTCCTTAGAGTACAGCTAGATTAGAATGACATCCTGAGTAACTTTCCTTTCTTAGAATGGGGTTCGTATAATAAAGCCTTTAGTTTGTTTCTCTAAACCCAGTGTTACTTTGAGTTCTGGGGTACTGTGGGGGACACCTCAATGTGCTCCACTTGCTGGGGAATGGAAACTAGCCAGAGCACAAGCAATAGCAATGCGAGAGGCAGGGTAACCTAGTGGGATCTTTTTACCCAATTTTTACGGGGTCAGGCCAAGCAAAAAAAAAAAAGTCCAATAAATGATTTTATTAAATAAAAGTCTCACACACCAATGCAATCACTCACACACTCACTCACTCAAGATCTATTAAGAAGCAAAAGAGAGGAAACTACATAGAGGAGTATTGAAAGGGTTGCAGCTGGGGCAATACTGCACCTTTTCCTGAAGTCCTTGGTCCAGGAAGACAGCGGAGAAGAGGGACTCAGCACGGAGAGGGCTGAGGGGATTACTCAACTGATGGAGCAATGGTCTGCAGGGATGACCGGGAGCAATCCAAAGAATTTCTGAAAACTGGGACTATTTGTAGGGGAAAAAGTACCTGGAGGGCTAATCCTTTCCCAGGGAAAACAATGGGTGTTCCAACAAGAAAGAAGCTCCACAATGGTAACTTCCTTTGCATGGTGAGATTACAAGGCGTTACCAAAGTCTCAGGATCTTTGGCTGCATTTGGTTGTGGTGTGACTTCATGTAAATGGTTCTCGCCTGATGGAATATTTGCTCAAGTTGGGGCAAACACACTAATCCCCTCAAGTTGGCTTCTCAGGGGCTAAGGACCCTTCGTTTACTATGGGTTTGCACAGCTTGAGGTCTCCTGAGGCTACGTGACTGGGGATTTTACTGGCCTGGCCTGGTTTTTGATCATTTGACCATTGCTGCCTACGTGCTCATCCGGGTGACCTCTCAGGCACATTTAATCCTATTTTAATATCAAAATTGTTGACCCCGAGACAGGGTTTTCCAGTGGGGTAGCACCAGGCTTTCCAAATGATGTTATTTTTAAAGATATATAAAAGGTTTTCCTGAGATACGTTGTGTCCCCATACATTTTGTCATTACAATGTATGTATGTGCCTATATCTCTTATACGGGGTTAGTTTAACCTCCAGTTTGCTAGTAAAACTGAATTACTGTGTCACAAAATGATGCATGACTAAAAAAGTGTGTCACCAATATGAAAAGTTTGGAAAGCTTTGCTCTAAGCCATTGATGTCTTTAAGAGTAATACATCAGACTGTATACCTGACAGATCAGGCACAGTACTATACAGTTTTGATGGGCCGATTTAACAGGGATGCCTAATTGAAATGCATTGATAAAGTATATGAATACTATCAGAGGTTGCACACATGTGCAAGGCTCAGTGACTTGTGCCAGCTTATGGAAGCTCACAAAGAAATCAATAGTGCAACATTGTAACTGAATTAACCATACTAAGACCTTGAGCTTTATCTATTCCATCTTTTTTTTCTTATTCGTCATTGACTGAAATAAATAAAAAAAATAAAATAAATAAATAAGAAAATTTTAATCTCATCCTAGGGCTGAGCATGAACACCACCACTGGCAAGACTAGGCACCAAGAGACATGCATACTGATATCAGGAATTTAGAAGCAGATGGAGATGATAACAAGAAAGTTTTCCTACTGAAAGTTTCTCATGTAGGACCAAGAATATTCTTAAAATATTTTTTGTTCATATCTTTATTCTTTTTTAGCACATTGATACATGAAGACAATCCTTCATCACTCTTTATGTACTTCTGAAATGCCCAGTAATAGTGGAGTACCTAGTAATGGATACAGCTGCTAGTAGGGTCAGGAATGTGCAGCCCCAAAAACGTTGATGGACTGTAACTCCCAACATCTCTTGCTAGCATAGCCAATGGTAGGGGATTATGATAATTATTGTTTAACATTGAAAAGGCCACATGTTTTCCACTCTCATGTTTGGGGTCATAAAGAATTTGAGTCAGAAACATATCTTGGATAAGAAAGAGTAAACATCAAATAACATTGTAGCATAGTTTCACATTGGTAAATAATCATTGACTGGCATCCTGTTAGCAGCACACACTCAAATAAGTAAATCCTATACATGTATATGTCAAATTATGGCCACTGTGAAGATTAGTGTTTCTGTCCTCCCTCCAGAAGACAAAGCCTATTGACCTCCCATAGAGCCATTGAAGAGAGTCGGGAAAACCACAGAAGTATTGGAAGATGCAAAAGTGGTTACCTCATCCACTGAGACCTATGGGGGACTCCAGCAGCCATGGATGCTGTAATTGATTTCTGCTTGGCTAAAGGACATAGCTAGATGCTTCTGTGATCCCCTCTTCTCCAGGCATGGATGGCCATGTGTGAGGGCTTCAACAGCAACATATTAGATATGGGTGGCAGTAGTAAATGTCTCAGTGAGGCATAGTTCCTCATGCAGAACTACTATGCTATGCTGAGCCATGCAGAATTGTAGCCATTGTGTGACATGAATACCACAACTGAATTGTTCAGCTTCTGTTCTCCATTGAGCAATATCCTCATTTTTCTATAATTAAAAAGTGTACTATACATATAGGATTTTTGATCTCCAAGCAGCTCAAATTGTTCCTTTATTGTTGAACTTGTTGGCATCATTTTTTGTCAAAGACTTGCATGCTTGCTAATTTCAATGCAGGGACTCAAAAAAAGTGTAAACTAGTGGTCTCCTCTCTGCTATGCCACTTTATTAAAAAATGTAATTTCCTTGCAATTTAGTGATAATTGCTTCAAGCTAATTAGGAGAGTGAAGGTTTCTATGGATCAGAGAATACTGTTAATTAGCAACATAGCAAATTAATACGGATCTGTCTATAGGCTTTGATATATAGCTTAAATATATTGTATCAACATATGGGTTTAATATAAGCTTAATTCTACTGTTCACTAGAGAATATTTTCAAAGGACAGTGTGCTTCTGCATAGATATGAGGTTGGTACAACCATAACTGTATATTTGAGTATATGGAGTGCTGGTGGGTAGAAACATTTTAGATGATGAAGCCCATCACTAATTGTCAGTTCACATAACCTACCAGCAACACAGTTACTTAGATGTCATCTCAACTCATATTTTTGGCATCATTTTGATGAAATTCCTTTCCTCGAATGGGGTCGATGTTTGACATGGTTCACATATGTCTAACATAGTAGAATGCATGATTATAAAAAATATTACTTCTTCCAGCATCTTTACTTTTCTTTTCAAAGTTTTTAAATTTAAAATGTACCGAAGAAGGAAAAGCATATTTAGCGTGAAATGAATCCAGTGATGTGAAGCAGGAATATGAAATATTAAAGAGAAAGGGGGTGAAAATAATATGGGTAAATGAACTGGCTTTAGAAAACAAATACAGATGTAGTGGGAAATTTATGGCATGTTGTTTGGGTGGACTTTAATGATTTCATTTGCATTTGAACACAACTTGTTCAACATGCTGTTGTTCTCATTGTGTTCTTTCAAGTTGTTTCCAACTTATGGCAATCCTAAGGTGAACTTATCATGGGGACTTCTGGGGCTGACATTGTGTGACACACTCAAGGTCACCCAGTGGGTTTCCATGGCTGAAAGGGAAATTCACACTTTCTTCTGCAGGGTTGCAGTCCATGCTCAAACTGTTACACCACACTGCCTTCCTACAGAAAACTTAGGCCATTTCCACCATTTCCACTTTACACTGGTATAGTGCTATTATTCCACTTTCAACATCCTGTGGAATTCTAGGGTTTGTAGTTTACTGAGGCCAAAGAGCAATCTGGCTGATAATTCTAAGTGTCCTGTCCAGGATTCCATAGGATGTGTAGGGCAGAAATGGACTAAGACTCTTTAAATTTTGTAGAACACAAAGTTTCCTGCAAAAAAGACCAAGAACAACATTTTTAAAATGATTGAAAATTACTTGCAAGTGTTTGCAAGCTTACGTATGCATACATATGCAGATCCATTCAGAAACAGAAATGTATTGAATATGTATTCCCACTCTTGCTCCCCTGCTCCCATATACAGTGTCAATGTCATGTATTTTCAAAACTGATTCATACTATGGATTCTAAAGAGAGAAAAATCAAAGAAATCTGGAGGCTTTTTTTAGTGGCACCGAAAGTACATCAGGTACAAAGTATTACCAAAACTTGATGTTGGCCCCATTAAATCACATACCAAGTTTGGTTATTCTGTTATCAATAACATAAGAAAAAGAAAGAATGAAACAACTGGCATATTTTCTCTTTCTCTCGCTTCCTCTCTCCAAAAAAAAAAAAGAGAGACCATTGAAAAAACAACCCAAATGTTTCCTGCTTCTTGCTTCTTGCTCTTCCTCTTTTTCTTCAGCTGACATTGCTCTACAATGTACTGATGAAATTGCTTTCCTTCCTATCTATTACATATTTTACCTGCCAAGTGGCACACTGCAGTCCATTGGCCTACACCTTCTGCCACCCTCTTACTTTATTATGTCAAGCAAAAGAGCTTTCATTAAACCCCTCGTTCTATTCTGTAATCAAAGTACATTTTAATCAAGATTTTTAGGACTCCCTGTCAACTCAAGGTACCAACAAATCTTGTAATTCATGATTTCTCTTCCCAGCCCCCTGGGCCAACAAAATATCTATGTTCTTAGATCGTTTTGTGGATCACATGAATTAAGACTTCTTGCTCTGCTCCATGCATCTTAGGCTTGCTCCTGTAAGGTGAAGGAAATCTGTTCACCAGTGGCAATACCTAAAGTGGTGATCAATAGAAAGCATATACGCTTGTCATATTCACAGCCTTCATTGTATGAGGAATAAATTGGTCCCAGTTGGGAAAGAGCAGGGAAGTATACTGTATACAGAACAATACAGTTGAAGTAAGACAGGCTATTTAAACGTAGCAAAAGGTGAGAGGGAGGCACAGATATATGATATAATGGTGAAACATTACATCATTCACAAAATGCAAGCGTGGAAGACTGTGAAAATTTGCTGTTTATACATTGTAATGGAGTTTGGTAGATTCCAAGAGGAAAATTCACTTCAAAATGTGTTCTGGAGACATATGCTTTCAAGCACACTTTTTTTGTGTTTGAAATATTCTTCTTTCCTCTTTCCTGCATTCTAAGATTGCATTGCCTAAGGACAAACAGATATATCTTCACGTGGTGCCCCTTGTCATCTAAGCTGCTCTCCATGAGTAGGGCTTAAGTACTGATGATGGCAGACTGTGATTAGGATCTGAACAGTGAGAGTTGAAAACTCATGGCTTTTAGGCTGCAGGCAGCTCTGTTTGTTTTGTGATCCCTGAAATTATGCTCATCCACCAACCCACTTTTTTTTTCCGTAAAAGATGAAGAACCATACTTCTGAAAGTCGCTAAGAGTAGAAAGTAATCTCAGGTCAAGTTGCCTCTACGTACCTCTTTAGATAAAGATAAAAGTGATTTTAAACTAAGAGTACACTTTTAGTTGCTTACATTTTCACTAGGAAGGGGTGTTTGGGTCAGCACTGGGTCCCAGTGGATCAAACTTGGCCCCTGATCCTCCAAATCTGCCCAGCCGTAAGGTCATCACTGTGGAAGTCACTGTTTTCTATTATATTTTTTTTCCAACTAAAGAAGGATGTTTCCTGCACTAGGAGTGAGGGTAGTGAAAAGTTGTACTTTCAGCAGAAGCATTCCGACGGGTGAAAAGACTGTAAGATGTGGTAAAGTTGTGTTCCTTCCTTAAATTTTCCATTGCTCGCCCATAGCTCTATGATTCTATTCTTTCTGCTAGTATATCTTCACTGACTAACATTTTTACTAGCACAGGTTTTCCCCAATATAGCTCAGCTTACATTCACTACAAGCCTGAGTCATGCTTCATAAATATCATTTTGCAACTGTGGCAAAAAATGTAAAAATAATTTAAATAAAATCAAGATTTTAGATGTTTGCCATTAAATCAGGCTTTCCCAGCTAATTCACAGTAAACTTATGACCTACCCATGCTGAGGTTGCCTCTGACCTACTTTTGCACATCTTCCCAGGCAGCATCCCTTCTCCACATGGCTTCTCAGCCGTAAGTATATATAACTTAAATTCATGTCAACTAATATTTGCCAATTAGACCATATCAAAACATGGAGGTGTACAGCTGCTAACACTTTTTCTCAGTCAATTCATGAAAGAGGTTTGAAGGAAGCCAAAGGACTGAACTTAGATGAAATTTTGTGCATTGTTTCCTTGATAAATGTCCATATACATTCAAAATGAATGAAGAACATTAGATGACCTTGGAAAGATTGTTTTCCAAAGATCGATTGTCTCATAATCAGAGGTGCATTCACGCTACCCAATTGCAGTGCTGTTATTCCATTTTAACTTCCATGGTTCTATCCTTTGAAATTCTGGAGTTTGTAGTTTAGAGGGGGGTCTTTAAAATGCTAATATTTCACCAAACTACAAACCCCGAGATTCTATAGAATGTTGCCATGGTGGTTAGAATATAGTGGTGTAATTGTGTAGATTGAATGGACCCCAGAGGCATGTTGGAAGTAAAAAGAAGAAAAAGAAAAAAAAAGTTAGCAATGCATGTATCAATTATTAGTAATAGGGGAGTGGATAAATGTGTAGGATCTGTTATTTTCTTCTGTTTAGTTCTTAGATCTATACATTTAGCCCTGGTTTCTTCCTTTCTACCTGAGATCACATTCTCCTTCTTTCTTTTAGGAAGACAGCCAGTTTCTTTGTTCTCTCTGCCTGAGAAAAGGTCCCATCCACAATTATGGCTGCTACCTTATTTAATGAACTGAAGTCAGTTTTGAGGTCTTCTGTTATCAAGGGTTCATCCACACCACACCATTATACTACTGTGATTCCACTTTAACTGCTGTGGTTTCATCCTATAGAATATTGTGACTGTCAGTTTCAGGAGGTATATTTAGAATTCCCAACTGGAGGGCTCTAGCACCACACCAAACTACAAACCCCAATTATGTAGCCATGGAAGTTAAAAATGGAATTATAGTGCTACAGTTCTGTAGTTTGAATGGGCCCAATTCTAGTTTAATTATTTTGTTTATCTCATGTTCTATCCTTGGATGTATTTCCTAAAACATCAAAAGAATGATTTTCTTCTTACCTTACTGTAAGCATTCAGGGTAATTACACCTGTTTTTATCATAAGCTCATATTGCACTCTGCTAGCATAAATAACAAATTCCCTTATAATCTCAACTTTTAAACACTGATGACCTTTTTTTTTCTCCCTTTGTTGTTGTACATAAATCCTAAATTATAAGTAAGTTATCTATAAGAGGGAGAAACGGGAAATACAGTCAACAGTTTTCAAGTGTACACTCATTATGATTCCTTTCGCATCCTGATAATGCATCTGTGTAAGTCACCCTTTATTTTTCCTCATGAATCATTCATGTAGCACTCAAAGTCTTCATGTTAAAAAGGTCTTCACAATACTGATGCATTGCATGCACTGTTTTGTGTTTTTTTCTAAAATGAATTTACCTCCCAAATTAACATTTGACTGATAGATTTGTGTGGTAAAATACTTCTGTCCTGTGGAAAGAAACCTAACCCTGAGACTGGTTTATAATTTAAACTGGAATTTGGATGAGTTTCGTAGAAGGTTTTGGCACTTAGGGGAAAAGAATGGAATTACATATGCTAATATACGCTTATCAGAGCTGTTCCTAAAGACAATATCTTAAATTATAAATGCATGACCAATTAAATTTTAGATTTTTTTCCACTTCAGTTTGTATCATTTCTTTGCTATTGGTTGAAAGGTGTTGACAGGAAAGAGGAATAAAGTATGCTCCAAAGCAGCAGACATTGCTGGCATGGTACATTGCCATGTGACACTACTTTCCTCACTGTAGGCCACTTCCAGTGAAACTCTTTGTAGGTTTAAAACATTATGAGAGGTTCATGGGTGTCATGTACCAGCCCCGCCTCCTCCACTATCAGCACTTCCAACAGTAGCTACACATCACACTAGGTCATACATACAAATTGGCTTGTCAACATGGTATAAAGTGGGCAAAAATCTGACCTACGGCATGTGCCCTTCCAAATCATTTCTGTGCCATCTCCACACAACTCTTTTTATTGAGGTAAAAATCAATTGTATCTCTTAGAAGACTATAGGACCCGTGGGTCACTGTTTAAGTAGGTCAGAAGATCTCACTGCATTAACAGTATAATAAATACAGTTTTCATAATCAGAAGCAGAATTCTTCCCCCTTAAATGGGGAGTAGGTGACATTTTTTGGAGTCTGTGAAGTCTCCATAAGATTCCAGAAGTAGAAAATTGGCCACCAGACCTGTTGAAATTGCCCACCTCTGATGCTGTGAGGATATGTAGGCCCTGTCATAGTCTGTTGGATGTGTATTACAATATGTAAGACAATCAGTATAGGAAAATGCTAGAGAGCTACAAAGTATCAAGTGTTAATTGTTGATTGCATCAATGTATCCACTTGAAGCTTGCTTGTGTATTCCAATGTATCAAATGGTTAACTGTTTTATTCCTCTTTGGTACAACGTATCCAGTGAGGGGAGAGAAGAGCACAGCAAGCGAAAACGAAAGTATCAAGAGATGTTTTGAGAACGCAAAGTGTCTAAAGATAAGCGCAGGAAATACGTTCCTGACCCAAGGATGAAAGATGGGTAAACAACTAAAAGTCTGGAAAATGTCCAAAGATGTGGGGTAATGTTAAATTTGTAATCCTTCTGTAATCATGAGTTTGCACACCCAAATTTGCATGGAAAAGTATAAACTATGAACTCAATGCATGCTCTAGTTTCTGCAACTTCAGAAGAAATGTTGCTTGCTTTGCTACAGATAATGATTGCTGTCTACTTCAGAGTGGAGTTTGTGGATTGTGAGTTATCCAAGGCATGACAGATGGTAAGCAAAGGGTTTAACATAAAAGCACTCACATTGACAAAAAGGTAATTCTAGAATGGGAAGGGAACAATTATAGA
This sequence comes from Iguana delicatissima, assembly GCA_948472985.1. Taxonomy (NCBI): domain Eukaryota; kingdom Metazoa; phylum Chordata; class Lepidosauria; order Squamata; family Iguanidae; genus Iguana; species Iguana delicatissima. Next base: position 109,399 of record CAOKZL010000178.1, read on the forward strand.
AGAAAATGTCAGAAACAAAGCAATATCTAAACCAGAATCTCAGTTAGAAACTTAGGTGATTCGCTTTTGGGGCAAGGTGGTGGCTGGAAAACTTACAGCATTCTTGAAGGAAACAGATTATCTGACCCCATTTCAGTTTAATTTCTCATCAGACTATGGCACTGAAATGGTATTAGTTGTTCTGACTGATGACCTACTAAAGGAGAAATATAGGAGGAAAGCTAATCTGTTGATCTTCCTGGATCTCTTAGAGACTTTTCATGCTTTTAGCCATTGTATCTCACTAGACTGGCTCTGTGACATGGAAGTAGAGGCACTATTCTATAGTGGTTCCAAACCTATCTAGAAGGCTAGTCACAGAGAAAAATGTTTCAATATTTCTGTTCAGACCTGTGGAAATAAAGCTGTGGGGGTGCCACAGGGTTTTATATTATCGCTTATGCTGTTCAATATCTAGGTGAAGCCACTGGGTGAAGTAGGTCATAAGATGATTTGGAGTGGAGTACAATCAGTATGTTCTTGACATTCAGCTCTATTTCTTCTTGTCATTTAAATCAGCTGAGGCTGTTCAGATGGTTTCTGGTTTCTGTAATGGGTGTCATGAGATCTGAAGCTTGATCCTGATAGTACAAGAAGCTCTGCTATTTCCTTCTTCAGTTGAGCCTGTACAGATATTTTTTCAGGCATCTGTTGAATTCCTACAACTTCAACTGTCCCATGCTGAGGATCTCGTGTAATTCACTCTAAAAATGCATCAAATTTATTTTCAATGGTAGATTTAAATTGCCTAAATTCTGCTAGGAATGCCACAAAATTGTGAAATACATTGTCTTCTTCAGATAAATCTCCTTCCACTTTGATAGAATGTGTGTGTGTGTGTGTGTGTGTGTACCCAAAACACTACAAAATTTCCCTTTTCTCCAGTGTTAGTAGTTCATGACCATCTAGTGTTCAGTGTGTTCTCACACAAAACAGCTTGTATTCCTAAATATTAGATAAGGACTGTTCCCACGTAAACTTTCTCAAAACAGTGAAAACTGGCACAATACCAACCAGCAAGCAGACCATTAAGATCGCCTTAAAAACAAATTTTCAAAATTCCAAGCATGATCATTTTACAAATATCATTACCATCTTTTTCAGTTCAATATAAAAGCCATATAAGATATGTTGTATATAAGAACACATAAGCCATCTTTCACTCCAATTAGCAAAAGCAATATCAGTAACAGCTGATGTAGAAAGAAAAAAAGAAAAAGAGTCCTTAATCCAAAAAAAAGGAAAAAAATCCAAAATCAAAGTCCAAAGATAAAAAAAAAATGAGCTACCAGAAAATAATAGCCATATCTCTTAATAATCCAAAAATAATTTCCAAAACAGAAGAAGAAGGAAAAACAATTTAGCGCATATAGCTTATCATTTCCATGGCAGTCAAAAGAAGACACTGTCTCTTTAAATCCTACATTGCATAAGAGGGGTCTTAAATGTTAGGGATACAGTTCCAACTGAAATAATCAAGGGTTTGTTGTCTTCTTTCAGCAACACGGTTAATAGAATCAAAAGGTATGCATCCAAGAGGTCCAGACACAGTTAGTGCCATGTCCTTATGGGGAGTGGAAAACCCTCACCCCTGGGTCCACCAAAGCATGTGATTCTCCTCAGCCTTGGAACCACTGTGGTCACTCTGTTCCTGAGTGGACATCTAGCTGATCCCAATTTCAGCTGGATCAGAGTCTTCAGACTTTCGGTATATCAGAGAGTCTACTAGCTTGACAGGGGAAGCCGCCCACTCTGCCATCAGGCACTTTGGGGTTTGGGATCTAGTGGTGAGGTTTGCGATCTTGTGATCTAGGATGATCTAGATCGGATCCTCCATTAACATGACTGGAAGCTGAAACCTCTTAAATCTCGAAGAATGTTAAAATAATAAAGAAAAATGGATGACCATGAGAGAAAGGTAGAAATGATAAAGCAAAATCAACAGAATTGGGAGCAAGTAGAGTCATTTGTAAAGAACTATAGTTTTTAAGTTATTGTTGGAAAGTTACAACTAAGGAATAACCAACTAGTACAGCAAAAGAAAAATAAGGGGAGAGATTTTAAGAAAAGAAAATTTAGATAACTAAGTAGTTTAGGTAAGTTTATTAATGGAGAGTTATCTATGAAAGAATACGAGAAGCTGGATAACCACACACTTCGATGTTTATTTTTAAGAAATATTATGTAAAATTTATTGGAATCTTTTTTGATTAAGCTATGAACATATTTGTTGTGTATGATGTGATTGAGGATATTTGTGATGAGAATGAGATTGTAAACTTTTGAATTTTGAATAGAAAGATTTGAAAACAAAAAAAAGAAACCTCTTAAATCTCTTTTTAACTCATTCTCATTCTATGCTTTTAGGTTATCACACTTATTTTTATTGTTTTAAATTGATTAACTTGTTTTAATGTTATTTGTGGGTTGCCTTGAGATCTTTTGACATGGACTGGGATATAAATAGTTTAATAAGTGAAAATGAATTAAAATAAATAAAAAAACTCAGGTGGTTTAACATGTGCATTTCAAGGCAAACTTGCACAAATGTGAATATGATCCTTCGGTACCATGAGGATTGCTCATTTAACTATAATATCTATTATACCATGACTGGACTGCTGCAACCACTATGTGAAGATGGCTTAGAAACAATAGCTTGTCCAAACTTCAGAAGATAAATTTCAAGTATTGCTGGTTTGTTTTGTTCAGTGGCTTCTGATCCATTTCTAAGCCCTCTTCTGTGTCCTTAGGTGTGTTTGGCTTTTTTGTGGCTGATCTGAGAGTCCATCTTGCCTCTATCCTTCCTTTTTAATTTTTTAAAATTATGTCTCTCCCTACCCTTCTCAGTAGCTTCATATGTGGGTTTGAGAGAGAGTGTGTTTCGGAGAGATCCCCCCCCCAACTGTGCTGCACATTGATGTATATCAAAGCAGAAGAGAAGGATGTGCATTATCTTAATAAAATCAGAAAGAATGTGTGTATATTTCACCACACGGATTTGAAGGGAAGCCAAAGAAGTTTTAATAAGTATACCAAAAGTAAATTTTGAATCAAATGGTACCGGTTTTGCTCGGAAGATGCTGCTGAAAAAGTTTACACTATTGTTGCTTTCTGCCCAATTCAAAGGACGAAAAGGAGGGGTGATAATGGCCTTTACTGAAAGGGTTGTGCATAGTTAATGCACTGTGCATGAAAAGCGTACATGGAGAATGTGCAATTTCCTCCATGGAAATGAAATTCATGTCAGAAATTCATCTTCTGGGAAGCGTTCTTGAGAAACGACTTGATAAAGGATACACTAGGGTGCACATTTCATTTGCCAAATGTAAGACAGCTTACTTGAATGGCAAAACTCATGGTTTTAAACTCATGGTTTAAATGCTCAGTTAAATCACAATGTTTGTTCATCATTATTTTTTTTTTTTTTTTTTTTGTGTGGAAAAGGTCAAATTATACCATTCATGTCTTCATGGAGCAGCACATTAGCCATATGTTTCACAGATATACCTGTTCAAAGGGTGCACTATACATTTTTGTCAGTCAAAAGATCCTGGAAACTATGAGCACAATGTAAAGTATCTGTGATACTTTTCCACTATACTTTAATATGCTGCCAAGATTAAACTGAGGTAAGATGTTTATTATCTGTTGGGCATATTAGGAACGGAAAGAGTAGAATTGAGGGTACTTATCAGCATCTTTGTCTAGTGCATGGAAGTGTTCAAAAAGAATCTCAAAATGACAGGAGAAATGGCTTTGCTCTGTCACCTCCATGATCCTCTATGGATAGTTATTGCCTACATTTTCAAATGCTTGTAAGCAGCAGAAAATTACTTCTAAGATTCAAACCAAAACTGTTTAAAAAGCAAACGTGAATGACTCTGATTGTCATGTGTGATGTTCCGCAGCCATTATAAGTGTTATTGAATGTTTATTATGTGCATTATGTTGAGTTGTTGTGTTCTCTGATGTTCTGTAAATATGAATTTAAATGTATTAGTTTTATGGTACATCATCTGTTGTGGGAGAATGTTTTTGCAATGTTGGAGGCACCTGGAAACTGGTTGATAGTCTGAAAAAGAGCACCAGAAAACAAAAATGTGACATTGATTGAGGCTGTTGGAGTTAGCTGTTGGTAGCAGGAGTATAGATGTGGTAGGGTGTTGACATCCGAGATAGTAGGGTCAACATTGTTTATGGTTTCGTTAGATGGTGAGGATGGATTTTTTTTTTAGCTGTGGAAACTGAACAGTGAAGAAAGCTGATAGGAAGAAAATCAACGTATTTGAAATGTGATGCTGGAGAAGTGTTCTGAAGATATTCTGGATGGTCAAAAAAGAAAACTCAATGGATCTTAGAACAAATCAAGCCTAGAAGCCAAGAGAACTAAATTGATACTGTTGTATTTAGGACATATCATGAGAAGAAAACTTACTAGAGAAGACAATAATGCTTGGGAAGTTGGAAGGAAAGAAAAGAGGAAAACTCCATTACAGGTTAATAAATTGAAGAAGCCACAGCCCTGAGTCTGCAGGACCTGAACATGACCATTGATGACAGGGTGACAGTCTCTCCTTCACAAGTCCACTGACTTTGGCTATAAAGTCTAATAGATTACAGTTAGCAGCAGGAATATACAGGGATGTTGACTGATAAAAACATTAGGTTGTTGCGGTTTTTTGGGGGCTTTGAGGCTGTGTTCTATTAGTATTTTCTTCTGATGTTTCGCCTTCCCTTGTGGCTGGCATTTTCAGAGATCCTCTGAAGATGTCAGCCACAGATGCAGGTGAAACATCAGGAGAAAATACTAATAGAACATGGCCTCAAAGTTCAGAAAACCCACAGCAACCTATGGATTCTGGCCATGAAAGCCTTCAACTTTGCAATAAAAACATTGTCATCTCCATAAATTTATTGTATTAGCCAAAGAGCATGACAAATATTTCATGAGAAACAACATAAGAAAGTGCTTCTATACACTTTTATTTCACTTCTGTTTAGAATGAAGTTATTGTTCCTTGCACATATGCCTATCAATGGACTTTGCTAGTGAGTACATAGTTTTCAGATCCTTTGTACCTATAGTGGTAAATATTACTCATTTCCCAGCTGCAGTTCTCTAAGTGAAAGTTGTTCCATGGAAGCTGAGATGGTCCTAATGTTGAAGATAGAGAACCACAGAGTAAATGGAGTTGGAGGGAGTCCCAGAGAAGCAATGGTACACTACCTGAGACAAGTGGTGAAAACGAAGGGACTAAATAAAGATATAAATAAGACATCTTCCCTCTTCCTACACTGCACGTGTCCATTTCTGTTGGTAAGCGATTGAATGGAGCAATAGGATCCTCATTTAGGGGTGAGGAATTTAAATCTTTGTCCCATTTGGAAACTCCAATCTGGTTCAGGCCATCACACATGCAGTTTGTGTTGCCAGAAAGCCTACTTTGTTTTCCTTTTTGGGTGAAAATCTCAAGATATGTTGAGACAAGCCAATTCAATAAGAACACTATTTTCTAAAAAAATCACCGAGTCCCATCCAAACTGAGCAATTAAAAGAGTTTTCTTTTTCACTGAAGCTCCTGCAATGAGGTGGGTCAGAATTTCATTTCAATTCATTTTCTTCATAACAATTTATCAATATTCACAAATATCAGAATGGGGGAAAAAATAGATGCCGGACCAGAAGTTTGAGTGCTTAATTCTTCCAAATCTGAGTTTCCATTTGTGTGGTTATTTTTGTGGGACTAAATAATAGCTGCTACTTTTTTTTTTCCTGGGATACTCCTCATTTTTTTTTCTGGGATGTTCCCATATGGTAGGTAAGTGTAACATGGTTCTCTTGATGCTGGGAATTTTAAATATATATGCATCAGATTTAGACCAAGAACAAATAAATGAGCCAGAACTCAAAGTAGCTGGTTATGTCCACTTAAATTTGACTGATGAACATTTTTACTTATTGATTTTGTTAAAAAAAATATTTTTTCCACGGTTGGGACTAATGGAACTTGACATTGAAAAAAATGGAGTGCAGAAGAAAATGAAAGTGAAACTGACAATGTGCATAGACTATTTCTAGAGTCTAGAGTGTTCCAAACTAATGAAGGAGATATCAAATGAGCAGTAATCATTCTGCCATGCTGCTTCCCCACCCCTCCTGTTTTCTGCACCTAATGGATACATAGAAAGTTGATTTATAATGACATACTAAACAGATTATTGGTTCATTTGGTTCAGTATTGTTGACACTGATTGGCAGCAGGTCTGCAGGGTTTCATACCTTGAGATTCCAGGCATTTACCTGAGACCTTGAACGTGCAGAACCTGTCTTTTTCAACCAAGTTACAGTGTTTATTTAGTAGCTCACCATATTGGACCAACCAATCTTATTAGCAGGGAGATGAGAGCTGACAGTGTTTATTTTAGGAGCCACCTAATTAGCTGCCTTTCTTGCCATATCCATTAACAGCAACATGGCATGGCATGTTTATTGACACACTGAGCAAAATTACTTTCAGCAGAACTCTGTTGACAGGATGGCAAAAATGGTTGAAGTGTTAGCAACTGCACAGGGGATGGGAAGCATCCTTTGTGTTAATATCATTCCAAATTACAAAAAACAAACAAGATGACAGTATAAAATATGTATATCCATGTCACAAGTTTGACACAACCTATTATTCAGCAATTATTTCAGCCTGAACTCATGTCTTGTTTGTGGATTTGGCTGTCGTGTGAAAATTGATTCTGAGGGGTGGAAGCAAGAATGAATGGGAAGGTTGAGGAGGATTCCTGAAGGGTAAAAACAGAGGAAGTGATAAATGGGCAGCTCACTGATCACATTAGTCCTGTTAATACAGTGGAGCGGGAAGACAAGGAGAGTTCTGAGATCTCTGTTTAGCCTAGAGATGGAAAGTTCATTCAAAAATGTTCAGCAAATAGTTCCAAAATGTGCTTGTTGAATGTTGAGAAACACTGATGAAAAGAATCTTGACTTGATGAGAATTTTCATACTTTGAGACTTAAATGTGGTTGTTTTACATAGAAAATTTCTCTGCATAAAGTATAATTTTCTGCACAGTAATATTTTTGTGCAATAATATACATTTTTTTTTTGGCAAAAAACGCTGTTTCTCTCATGGAAAAATTTATTAGTCGGGGACTTATTTGCACATGGTTATTTTGTGCTGGCATTGGTATTTCTGTAAAATGTTGTTTCCTGTGTAGAAAATGCTCTTTTCTGTGGAAAAATATAATATGCCATTTTTTATGTGTGTGTATTTTGTACAGAACAGTCTCCAACTATGAAAAGTCCCTGTGTAGTTTTCAAAGAACTCCTCATATTGTGAAGAAAATTGCAAAATTAGTCATTGCTTCTTTTTAGAAAAAAATTGCTAAGAATTGCCCCAGCCCCCAGCCCCAGTTAGCCCCAAATCTTTATGTTTGATTAGTGAGGGTTATTTTTGATAAGATATACAGAAATTAGTGCTCTTCAGGAGAAGCTGTGGAGAATGCTACCAAATTTTTCCGTGTTTATGATGTAGCGTTGTCCTTGAAATTTTACCTAAGGCACGTGAGAGGAAGGCAGCCCTCTGGAAGTGGCCAGGGGATAACTGAGGTGAAAGAACCACTTTCAAAACTATTCCAATCAGCTCTTCAGGAGATTTTTTTTTCTCTCCACTCCCACATTTGAAGCAATGGATTTTTCCCTGAAGAGCAAGCCTCAGACTTGTCGTGCATGAAATGAAATCTATTAATTCCAGAACTCTTCCATCTTTGTGCATTGTATCCACTTCTGCCACAATGTGCCACTTTCCCCGCAATCTCTCCATTATTATATTTTTACATCTCTACAAGGCAGTGGTGCACTACTTTTAATATGGTTTGTTTTGTTGAGATAGAAATTTATTTAAATAACCATGAGCTTCATAAACTGAACGAGAAGCTTTCCAGTTCTGGACTAGCTTGAGGCCTCAAGATTATTTTATTTTTAAAAACGAGAGAGAGAGAGAAGAGAAAGACAAAGGAACATTATTGATTTCACCTGAAACACATGACATATTCTCTTTTTGATTCTATATTGTTGCAATCATGTTTTTTTTTTTTTTAAATTATTGCTTCAACCAACAATGTGGAAGTCTTATTTGTGTATTTAGAGCAATATCTGCAAGATAAGCCAAAAATGCATATATATCATATGTGTTAAACACAAGGCCTGTAGGGCAAATACAGCCCGCCAGGCTATTTCTGCAGCTGGGGGAGGGCAGAAAGAGGCACAGAGAAGGGCTGGGGAGTAGAAAGATATACTGACCAATTCTGTGTTACTTTACAGAGGTATAGGGACCATAAACTACGATCAAATAGCTCCAAAATGTCTAAGAAAAGAAAAGTTGATGCAGAGAGAAGGCAATTTAAAAATCAGGAATAATCAAATGCAGAGGCAATTATTTAATATGACAAAAGGGTAGATACATTTATACAGTCTTAGAGATACAACTGACCCTTTGAGGGAAACCATAATGTTGATGCAACCCAAGATGACATTGCATTTGACACCTGTGAATATACTATCAGTTACTAATATGTCTAATTCTGCTCTGAGCCTATACCACTCTCATTTCTTCCTGGTCTCTGTTACTCCAATAGGTGGGTGCCTCAAGGGTCTATCGCAAATGCCAATGCCTCCATGGAAAGATAGGGGAATATAGTTCAAAAGAGGTCTGCAAGAGGGGGGTAACCATGGGACCTTTTCATTCATGTGTATAATTAATAACTGAGAGACACCAGTTGGAAGTCAAAATAATGTTTTATTGTGGGAAAATTACAAATGTATGTAAAATTTGAACAATCTCACAACCATACAAGGCTAACAAAAAGAAAAGAAGGGAAAAAATGAATAGTGAGGAGTTAGGATGAAGTGGGAGATATTTACCAATCCTGAAGAGAAGAAAGTCGAGCTAAAATGACTCAAACACAAGAGTTTGAGGGCACCATAGAAGGAAAAAAGTCTAGGATGCAGAGTCATGCCCCAAGGCTAGCAAACAGCCAGGAGCCAAGCCAGGGTTTATATCCTCTTTTTCTGCCTTGAAGAGGAAGGTGCTAATGGCTTTCTGGCAGAGTCTGGAGTTGGCTGGTGGTCTTTGCATTAGGCGACAAAGCACTGAGGGGCATAGTGACAGCTTCTTTAGTTTTGAGAAGATGATGAAACAAAAGGAGAAGTTCAGCAGGAAGGAGGCTACAGGATGTTGGTCATTGTTGATTTGGAAAAAGAAGAAGTGAAATATTGAAATTTATGGAAATTTATGGAAATTTCTAGTCAAATAACACTCTTATTTTCCTCTTCTCATCAAGCCAGACTTTCTGTATGTTCCTATTGTATAGGAATATAACCTAAAGGCACCCAATCACATCTGATCTTGAAAACTAAACCTTGTCAGCTCTGGTTAACATATAGATGGGAAATGTAAACTGTATTTCAGAGGAATGAACTGGCAATACCACTTCTCAGTATTTCTTGCCCAAGAAAACCATGTGAAATTCATGGGATTGACATACATTGACATAAGACTTAAAGGAACAAATATACACACGAGTACACACTCCTGAAGGGGAATTTCCTTTTCTGGTAAGTCCAGGAGAAACTAGAAGACCAGTCCAGGTTAATTAAAGATCCAAATTTATTGAAACAAATGGATTTCTGTCCCATACCTTACAGATCAGAATCTGGACAAAATGGGGCCCTGAGTTCAGCACCCTTATATTCTAATATAGTATCCTAAACATTGTCAGGATAACTTTTCATCCAACCAACACTACTTGCAGATGTTTAGGTTGACTTTCTCAGCTAGGCATCTAGCTTTCTGGCCTTCTACAGATAGCTGCCGTGTAAACAACCTAATCCATGTTGGCTTGTTTTGCTGGAGGAAAATGCTTGAGACCAAGGCACACAAGTAAAAGTAGATGCAAGCATTTTTTAAAGTCAGTCCACACAAAACCTTGTTAGTATCTCTATCCCAGTCATTCCTATAGTAGGTCATCTACCAAAATGTTATATTGATGGGTATTATACATTTATTTTATTTGGATTGATTGTTTCTTGAGACTAAAATAATCCCACAATGGATATGTAACGTGCAACTATGCCTTCATTAATTAAGGTGTAAGGGAAGTGATAATTATTAAGGTAAGAGTGCACTGAAGTTATATTTCTTTTCTGCCTTGATCAGGTTGATAGTTACCCACTGAGATTCTGGTTAAGGGTTATGAGACATGCCCGTCTCATGATGTAGCCCCAATAGCAATCACTGGAACATGCCCTTCACCTGCAATTAATTAAAGAAAAATTAAGATATTTAGACAAACCTCCACCCAACACATTTGTTTTTTTATATTTTATTAAGAAAAATAATACAATACATAACAGAATAACACAAAAACACCACGTGAATAACATACATGTGAAAAAAAGAAAAATTACAACGCAAATGGCTCACATTACTATTGCTCTCCAAATCCTTTATCATCGTATACTTATTCCACATATTTTATATCACATTAATTATATATTTTTATTTCATGTATCTAAGTCTCTTTCTCCTTATACTCATTTTTACTATAATATCATTCTTAAGTCTATTCTTTTCAACTATATTTTTTATTTTTTTTATTTTTTTTTATTATGAAATAAACTTAAACAATGCAAATGCAAATAAACAAAACCCCACATATAACAAAAAATAGTGAATAAACCCACCCCCAAGAGCCAACTTTTTATTTACTCCACTTTCCAAAATTGCCATTCTTCTTGTGGAAGAGTAACTTTACCATCTCTTATCAAAGCTTTTTCCAAAAATATTTTCCAAATTTCTTCAAAATCATTCCCTTTTACCAGACCTTTCATAAATCTAATTCTACAAGTTAACTTATCATTAATTGCAATTTTCCACACTTCCACCCAACGCATTTGGAATAACATCCGATTTTGTGCTCCAGTATGGTCCCATCAAAGCCCTTCTGGTTTGTATCCTCTCAAAAGAAGAAAAAAATGATTATGCTACCATTTCGTCTTTACACAGAATACCCAAGAAGTCCAGGTACAGATTAAGTTTTTCTAAAAGTTATTTTTCTCTACAGTTAGAACAGTTAACTTTTTTAACCGTTATAATTCTATCCTACAGAATCCTGGAATTTATAGTTTGGTGAGGTAATTGGAATTATCTGCTAGGGAACTATAGTGTGCTCCTCGGAACTCTACAGTGCTAAGCAAGAATTCTAAAAACTTCTCCAAAGTGCAAATCCTAGGATTCCATAGGATGAAACCATGACAGATAAAGTGGTATCAAACAGATGCAATCCTTAAACTCTTTCTGTATCTGCTGTTTGTGGATAACTCAGTTCTTCGGAATGTGTAGAGGCGAGGGTGCCACATCTATTGGCTTTCAAAATCTTGGAGCCAGCATGAAGTAGCTTAAACTCCCCATGTATAAGTTAAACTCCTAACAGAAGCTTTTTTGGCAAATCACAGCAAGGACAGAGGAACTGAGGGGGATAAACACCTTCAGTGCATCTGTACAACCTTTCTTCCCATGATAGTTCCTCACACTAGCATTCAAGAATCTTATGGTCATAATCTGAGGTTATAGCTTTTTTAAAGAATAGATACTTGTTTCTCTTCAGACACTTAAATGGACTTCAGGTGATGGTAGCAGAAGAGACTGAACTAGGCTGTATAGGAGAGGCAATATGTGATTTTCTTCTTTCCGCCTCCCAAGCTTATTCAAAATATCTCTTGATTATATTTATTAGTTTAAATGCTGTTTGTCTGACTACAAGGATGACATGTTCTGAGCATAACTTAAGTGCTACTTCTATTTAATTTGGATGCATCAGCCGTTGGTATTAAAAAAAAAATAATGCTACAATTACTGGTATTTTAGTTTGTTTTATTGTATTGTTTGCTTTACATAAAGAAGCCAGTTCCAAGCCCAATGTGATGGAGAAGTGGCATGAATAATTCATGGGAATCGAGGTTCTGTGACTTAGGCACTCAGTTTTTCTTCCTATATTACTTTTCACTTTGTATACATATTTGCCAAAAATGTCAGCAATAACTGGAAGGTTCCTTTTTATTTTCATACAATACATGTTGAAATGCTGAGATGTTCCTTCATGTAGGGGAGGAATTAGCTTGGGCAATTTTCTGTCAAATTGAATGGATGTGTATTTCTCTTTGCTAGCATTTACTGTGAAAGTCAGTTAGAGTTCAGTCACAAGGATAGTTTGATATCTGTAATCCTGGGGTTTGATGCAGGGAAGCTGAACTCAGCTACAGTCTTGGAAGGACCTCTCTAACACAATACGCTAGTAGCTCAGCAACCACAATTTTAAGTGGTATGTTTCAGTGCCTATGTAAAATTTAGTATCTTCCCTATCCACTGACCTCCTTGAGTTTCCTCCTTTTCTAACCTTCAAGGGTCCTTCTGCATCTGCTTCAGTCCAATTTACCCCACTAATGCTGTCTATTTCTGTTATTTTACTTCAGCCTCCATAATCCCAGTTACATTTTTTCTCTCTTTCTCATAACAGTATCTCTCTCTCTCTTTCTCTCTCCTCCTATCTCTCTCTCTCTCTGCTCTGAATTCTGTTGCTACCTTAGTGAAGTGAACCCATTCAGTTAATGGGACTCACCAGTACATGGATTCAAAATTTTGAGTCAATGTGTCTACTCTATTTTGGAATAAAAAACAGGATTCAAATCTGTGTGTGTGTGTGAGAGAGAGAGAGAGAGAGACCCCACCCGTATTGGAGTAATTGAATAAAGGAGTATATATAAAGCTGACTCCTGTTCCTTTGTTCCTCTCACTCTCAAACCTAAATTTAGTGTAAAATGGTGTTGCGATTCCAACATTTTGAATAGAGTACACTTAAGAAGTTAATATATCTGATTCCTCTTTTCCCCCACCTTCAAAAAAGAACCTGGATTATTTCCCAGTATTTCAAGGTGAGCCTGGAATAGTTTCTCCATCTCTGCTAAGAGCTCTGATAAGTTGTTGGCTTTTTCGAAAAATCAAAATTGAAGAAGCTTTCACCTTCTCATAATCAATACTGTCCTTAAATAAATAATGACATCCTTAGATTGCTCCCTACTTCCTCTAAAGACCATGCCATACTTATAGTCTCTAATGGATTTCTTTTTCCTGGATGACTTAAACATGATGGGGGATGGAAGAGATATTGATAAATCCCCTCTAAGGCATTTGGAATCCCACGATGACAGAGATGGATGAAAGAGGTGGATGATATTAAGAGCATTTTGACAAAGGGAGTGGGGTTCATGTGCAATCAGTAACTGAAACCAGACATGATCCTAAAATGAAACTCTTGTTATTTAAATGGAAATGTCAAACAACCCTGCTTTTAAAAAATGATAGAGTAAAATAGTTCAACCTGGTTCCCATTTGCACAGCACAATAATAGTGCTACATTCCATTTCAAGAGCCTTGGCAGCCTTGAATTCTGGGATGTGGAGTTTAGATAGGCAGCATTCACAATTCTTAACTAGAGAGTTCTAGTCTTTCACCAACCTATGCACCTCAGGATTCCTTGGGCTATTGTTGTGGCAATAAAAGTGAAATATAGTGGTATAATTATTTAGTGTGCATGGGTCCCTGATCATGTAGATAGTTAAAAGGTTTTGTTTTGTATTTCTCTCTCAAACTATGGCCATTTCTGCACGAGGGAATTAAAACAGCCCAGTGCGGAGGTCATCTGCACCTTGGAGCTGACTAGGTTTGGACTACTTACCTGAGATCCACACCTCAGTCCACTCTGAAACACCCCCAACTGGCCCTCCAGCACCCTTTTTAAAGAACGGTAGAAAACCATTTTTTAACTTTTTGGAGCGTGCCATTGCATTCCTGCTCACTTGTGCAGATTCGCAGGGTTGCACCAGTGCAAGCCTGCGATCTGCGGAGGGCGGGCTTTAGGCGTGGCAAGCTTCGCGGTTGGTCGGGACCCATGAACAACTGGAAGCCACCATTTTGGAAGCTGGAGCAGTGTGGATCTAAGACCTCACACTGCTTCGATTCACCCTGGATGAGACAGAGGAGCCCTGTGGAAGGGGACAGTCCGTGTTGGTCCGTGCCCAGAAGGTCCAGTAAATAATGGCACGGAACATTTCCCTTGCCTCGTGCAGAAATGGCCTATGCCTTGCATGGTTATAAAAGTGCAACAAGTGAGAGCAAGGAGAGGAAGGACCAAGAGACATTTTCTTTCTGCTTATACCCTTTCTTTTGGGGTGGGAACCATGGCATGATGGAAAGGAAGGAATAGTGGGTAGGCATGGCATAGAGAAAGGCAATGGAGGCATCACCTCCATTGAGGCTGGTGTTATCTATTTAACCAATCAGATTGTCCTGCTGTACTGATATTTGTGGAGTGTGTCACTAAGGGAAAAGACATAATTTTCCCCCAGAAAGTGGAAATTTATGTAAATTATATTTTACCACACTGGGGGTGTTACGTCTTCTTATACCCTCTCCGATCCTACAAGATGGCAAAATTGGCAAGAAATATTTCATAAAACTGGACATTTATAACCATAAAAGCATGTGGTAACAGAACACTGGCTTTAAGCATGGACTAGGTCAGGATAACCTCAGCATAGCCAGGTCATAAATTCAAGAAGATTAGACAGAAATCCTTGATAATCCTCTCGATGACCTGACCTCCAACTACAATAGTGAATGAAACTGCCCAGGTGAAGCAGGCAAGCACCCCTGTTATGTGCATTTCCTACAAAGACTTTGCCCATTCGCCTTACCCAACCAAGACATTAAGAGGCTGTCAGTACTCACATCAATGTTTTGTCACCTAAAGTTAAGACAATCAGCCCATTCCAGATCCCCTTTTTTTGCTCTGTCAGAAAAGTAGTTAACATACCCCTTCAGGGTGGGAAATAGCATGTTAAAAACCCAGGTTTAGGTAAGTAATATGCTGGCAGTTTGGGTTTCACACTGCACCCCAGACTCCTGTTCATCCATGCTGCCTTCAAACTCTTGTTTGAGCCACTCCTCTTCAGTCTTCTGCTCCAGAACCAGTAAATACAATCCCCTACACCCCAAATCTCTATCTAACCTTTCTTGTTTCTCTCTTCACTAGCCTTGCATGAGTCTACTTGATTTCTTGTGTGTGTATGTGTGTGTTAATTTCTAATAAAAATACGCTTCAAACTTTTTAATGGAGTCGTCTCTACAGTTAGTAGTGGTATACACAGGTGAAAAGATCCTGTTGTTGTCCTCCTCTTGCAGGCTTCCTTTGAGCTAATAATTCTCCAAAGTCTAAGGAGAAGCTGGTTTTGCTGGTGGATTTCAAGGTCCTCCACCTTTTAGGGTGACAGGGGGTATTTGGCATGTTGTGCCAATATTCTCACAGTGCAGTTTCATCATGCCAAGGTAACCAGATTCACATAAAATCTTGGAAACAGCAAGTCCTCCCCTACTGCACATCCCTATTTACACCATCCTGAAATCCTTATAGGATGAAAGGTGGTATATAAGTGCTTTAAACGATGCAGATATTCAAATAGGTGCTATGAGGAAATAGTTGACAACAGATATAAGATTGTTACAGAACCACATAATATTGCAATGTCTCTGTAGCTCATGATTTATAATTAATGTTGTCTTGGTGAGAGCTTTACTTTAACTAGTTACATATACCATAATATTTCTTTGTGGTAAAATTAACTGAGGAGTTTTAAATTTTTCCAGAGCCTGGTAAAACTGTTATTTCCCCCTAGAACAGCAAAAGTTCAATGTCTTCAATTGATTCACTGTTTCTCTGGTGATCAAGAACATGATTCCACAAGGAGATTCCCAAAGTACTAATAAAAATTAAAGTTTTATTCAATTATTAATAAAATATAAATCCATAAATTTTACAGTTTATACTTATCTTTAAAATTCAATTTCTTCCTAGTCTGAATCACTCAATCTTTATTTAAAGTTTATGGACTGGAATTAAGCTAATTGTCTTCAGATGTGAATCAAGAATCCCCAAACCAGTGACACAAAGAAATGCTGATGTCTGTATTTGTGTTAATTTGTTCTCACACTCGTTAGACATCTCCAAATCCTACTAACATTTTCATATTCATTTTTTCAACCCCCTTGCACTACCAACATGCTTTTTGGGTATAGTTGAAGATGATGCGGTTTTGGGTCCTTTGAGCCTTACTTCATCAGTATGCTTTAGCTACTGAGACATTATTTTGGGTGGATTTGTTAAAGGTGTTCAGTTCTTCTAGTGGACAAATAATGGGCATTAGTGTGGTCTCTGGAATAGAATTTAGGAATTTACTTTTATGACGAATGGAAATAGTCTTGGAAAATGTGTAAGAGAGTAGTGGCTCTCTCCAGGAGAGCAATCAAATTAGCAAGGTAGAAGCTAAACACCTTATCCCATGTCCATTCCCACATCACATACAGAGTCTAGAAGAGAAAATAAATCAAATTAGCATTATGTATAAAACATATGTAAAAGTATTTTTATTTATATAAACTTGTTCAAAATCTAAAACATGGGCTAATGGAGGGGAGAAAAAAAAACAGGATTGCGTGTTAGAGTGATGTAAAAAACAGGGAATGGGGGGGGGAAGCAAGAAAACTGGGAAGTCACTTCTATATATGTTGTGCCTAATCACCTAGAAACAGCATCCAAAGTGATTAATTAATGAGTATAGTCATGCAAAAATTGAGAGCCAGTGTGGTTTGAGTGGTCTGAACATTAGACTATGACCTTGGAGACCAGCGTTCAATTTCCTGCTGGCCATGGAAACCCACTGGGTGTCTTTGGGAGCATCACACACTCTCAGCCCCCCAAAAACTTGTGATAGTTTCACCCTAGGGATGTCATAAGTCAGAAGACACAACAACAACAACAACAACAAAACAACATACTGAAGACAACTATAACTGAGGTGTAGCAGTGAGATGCTTTGGATGACACTAAGCCATTGCAGGATGTTACATGAAGATGTCATGATTTCTCTAGATCTTATGAAACTTTCTAAGATTTCGGAAAGCCTTTATATAAGCCTCCTCACCTATGACTTGTTGTTTTGTGGGTAGACAGCAGCACTATGACCCTCCCTATATTTCTGCGGTATGCTTCTTATCTTGTCTCAGATTCATGCTGGCCATCCATTTTGTTTTTAATTTTGCTATTATGTGGCTTCAGTTTTTTCTGACCCTATAACCAAGTGACCCTGGTCATAGGATTTTCATGGCAAGATTTGTTCAGAGAGCATTTGACACTTCATAAGGAACAAATATTTGGTGATTAACAAGAAAGAATATTTTTGCACATGATACATTAAAAAGAGTGACTGCAACTTAAAGTTCATTTGAAACTTGATGTGTAAATGACTCTTCACAGTATAGTACAAAGTATAGACGTACATCTTCCAGTATGATGCATTTTCTCCCTGTATATATTGGGGGCAATTATATATTAAATGGCTTATCAATTTCATAAAATGATTCTGTAAGTCAGCTCCAGGAAAAAAATGTGACACTCTACAGTGCATAGAGGGGAAACGAAAAGCTGGTGATATCTAATTCAATATAATTTTCTATGTGTTGACAGAATGTTTTCAGTGAGAGCATGAGGACTAAACATAGATATATTACTCACCAACATCCTATGCGTCATCCCCTTGTTATTATTCCAAATAACAAAAAATGTTAGTATTCAGGTTTTGATACATGAAAGAACTAAAATTAATGCAAGTTCTAAGATGTTCCTAGGAGTCTTGTCTCCCAGTGTACTGAACAAAACATAAGTACAAATCCCTTCTGAAGTTGTTTTGCATGAAAGCAATTTGAATTAATTTTGATCTATCAAATTTTATCATTTTAATATATTCCTGTATCTGCTGGAATGAGGAAGTGGGCATTTAAAATGGGAAAGCAAATTTGACATAACGGGCCAAACAGGTAGAAATAATTTTGCTTTCATGTATTTCAGTGAACATTCATGTCAGCTGAAAAATGTTGGCTAACAGCATAATAGGTCCTTTGCTAAAGGGATGACAATGATATCAGAAATCTCTTGCAGACTTTGTCCTAATTTCATTCTATATAAGAATCTGGAAGTATGGCCCCAACAGCAGAGCTTATAATAAACTTGGGTGGCCAAATGCCAAGGATTGGGCAGCAGCATTGATTCTCCCCATGACATGGATGCACAGCCCACCGTACCCCCACATTCTGCTGCACATTCCATACCCCTTTTTCATATTTTTTGAATGGTAGAAATACTGATGGTGGAGATAGTTTATCTACATTTTTGGGCCTCCTGAAGGTGATGTGGCTAAATTGCCTGCTAGTATAGAGAAGCACTTTTGCCCAGGTGTTTCTTTTGTCATTTTTAAGAGGAAAGATGGGGAACTATGGAAAATTAATAATGGCTTTAGGGGCACATATGGCCCACAGCTACATTTTCTCCACTCCCACTGAAAAGTATTCATATGAACTGTGACACCAACAAATTTATTAGATAATCTAAAATGTCCCCAAGAAAGACCAGAAGAAGAAGAAGAAGCATGACAAATTTTCTTTACAAAATGCAAACATCTTCCTTGCTTGCTTTTTTTCTTTCATTAATTTAATTCTGCTTATGCCAGGATAAATGAGAAGGACCTGTCATTAGATGTCCCTTTTTGCCCATCTGTATATATCTTCCATCTTTCAATCAGTCCTAACTAGAAAGAATGTGATCATAAAATATAAAACAGGTAGATAAGATACCATTTAAAAATAATAATATCAGATTGTCAGAGCTTGGGAATAACTAGTAAACTTGTTAAGTTATTAATATTACAGATTTTTTTTCTATAAACATATGTCCCCACTTAATAGATTCCACTAATAACACTGAAGTTCAAAAAATGCGTAATGATTTAAAGGTGCTTAAGTCATTAGAATTAATTTGATTCGGTAAAACAGGAGAGGCTGCTACTTCAGGAGAAGAAGTATTAGGATTGGAGGAAATGCACCACATGTCTCCCCTGTGAGGCACATAATCTGTGTGCTTTATTCAGGGGGGGATTGGTGGTGCGAAAGAAGCAACTTTATGGAATCCAGAGAAATGAGGAGCTGAAACTGGAAAACTTTAATAAAACAAAAATGTAAAAGAAGAAAAAAAAAAACCCTAAGCCCTAGAATGGAATGCTGTTGAGGAGGGTGGTGGGGAGTAATATGTTTGTTTTGCTGAAGGCCAAGACTCTCAAATAGACAAGATCAATTTGGAATATATATAAGGCAGGTGTTTCTCTCTCCCCTATGGACCTCTATGGATGGGAAACGGTTGGAGTATTTCCGGGGCGCTTGGTCTCTCTTTAACTTCTTCTTTTCTACTGATGTATACTATTTTATATTATCTAATATATAGCATTTTATGATACCATTCAGGTGACCTTCAATGAATCCCTTTGTATTTATTTGGTGTGTTTATTGTTGCTTGCTAAGTGCTAGGCACTTGGATGCCTAAGTGATAATTTTCTTCACTCCCCCAACTTTTCCTTCTCTATTGGTTTGTCCTCTTTGTCTTCCAACACTTCCTATTACCCTTTCCCCTTCTCTCCTTCCCCAATCCATTTTAATTATACAAACGAGTATTAATGGTTTGCTAGCTGTAGAGAATAGTGGACCTATTAGACACCAGCTCTTTTAAACTGAAGATGCCACAGATTGACTTTGGGATCTCTTACTCCTGTATGGAAGATATTTACTCTCCCACTGACCTTTACAAATTGTGCTTCTTAACTTTGAGTTGTGGGGTGAGAGACACACAAAAGATGGAGTAATTCAGTTGTACAGAGGAAAAAAATGTTCTGCATGTGCTCAGGGATTCTCAAAATGTTTCTGTTAAAGAATTCTCCACTTTTGATTCATTAATGAATTATTGTAACTATTTCCAGTGGATCAGCATCCTCCAGCTAAAATTCATCACTCCTCATTAATCTTTAACAAGCAAAGCATTTGAAAAATAAGGGAAGTATACATGTTGGTGAGAGCAGAAAGTGAGATGTAGTTGAATTTTTCTTTTTTAAAAACAAACAAACTTAACTATAGCAATTGTAAGATGAGATCCAGAAAAATAATCTGATGTTAGCCTGGAGAATTTTAAGATTATTAAAAAAAAAAAAAAAAAAAGCAAAAGACAACAGATTTCCCTCTCCTACTGCTATCAAGTTAAGACTGATATCTTCTGCTTCTCAGGCTGTCTAACATGGGGTGCCAGCAGTCATTTTTTTGATTCCTTCTTTCCTGGATTCCTGGACAATTGGTTCCTTCTTTCCTGGAAACTCCCAGGTACTAGTAACCAATTGCTCAGGGACTAGCACCAGTCCAGTGACCATCACATTGAGTAGCACTGCTGTAAACACTTGTCTGGTTTGGTGCAAGTCCCTCAGAAATCAATGGGATATATATGATTTAAAAAATGATAAATAAAAAGTTACAATTATGTTGCACATTACAGTTAAAAGTTATAGTTACTACATGAAAGGATTAACTTACCATTTTAGTATTACAATCATAAGGTACCACATATCTTGGGAAAAGGAATTAAGTTTGTTATTTATACTCAGTGAGTTAGAAGCTTTTGTTGAACAATGTTGGTTCCACATTTAGATGTTTTTGGTATGCTGTGGGACCTAGACAACTGACAACACTGGCTAGAGTTTTCATATAAAACAAGAATAGTTCCTTACATCATTTTGTTTGCTTTGTAGGTCAGTATTCAGATACTAAGGGTATGAGATCTTTAGACAGATTCAGTTTTTACCCTGTGCTTTATTTGTGTCTGTCAGCTGTCCAGCCATTTCAAAATTGTAACCCACCCTAAGAGACTACTGTCTGAAAAGTAGCATATAAAAGCTCTAAATAAACATATACTCCAAAGCTTAAGGGCGATCCCGCACAATGTAGGAAGTACATAAGCTCCGGAGGGCTTTGACCTTATTTTCCTTGAATAGGAGGTCCCCTTCCTGCCTAGCAATCCAGTTATGAAACAGAGAGGAATTTCAAAAGTGGTGCATGATGTATCCTGGGGATCAGTTGTTCAGATAAAAATGCCAGCAATTCCATTCTTATCTGAGCCTCCAAGCCTTTGGACTAAGCTTTGCAGTTCCACACAAAGGACAAATAACTCTATGTGCAAACATGCACCAGATGCATGAAGAAGGTACATGCATATGCATTTTCATCTTCATAAAAGACTGGGGGGAGATTAACAGAACTTAGATGGGCAGCATAGGAATAAAAAAAAACTAGTTGTGAATATTCTTGTCTTTGATCAGAAGAACTGTCCAAAAAAAGGGAGGAGCGATCTGCCAGTTTTGTTCACTCTTACATTCAATTTCTCAAATTCTTCACTTTAAATTTTAAAGTCTAAATGTCTTTATGATGCATTTTAAATATTGGAAAGGAAACTATTAAAAAAAAAATTACCAAAACAACATGCTTCCAAACATCATAAAATGCTAACAAGAAGGATCCTGGATTGCCAAAAATAATCACTATTTGGAAATGTGATTGTTCTGCATAGAAGACAGCATCTTCTGCATGGAAATTTTATTTTTTTCTGCAGAAAATGCCATTTCCTGAACAGAAAATGCTGGACTTGTGTACTAACTCTGTGCAAAATTCACACACAGCTAATTTGTATGGGAAACAATACTTTGTGTACAGAAAACAACTCTTTCTGTGAATAAAGTAATATTTCTGCATGGTGATAATACTTTATGCAGAGAAATTGCTGTGTTCTTTGCAAAATTAAATTCTGATTTTGCTCAGAAGGTCACAAGTGGGCTTTAAAAGTGGTGTGGTTTTCAAAGACTTTCTCACAATGGGAAGAAAATTGTTTAATTGTCACTCATCTGCAAAGGCCCACTTCTGTGGCTACACCTGTTTGTGAGATGAGGAGGATCAGGGATTACCAGCCTTTTGTGTTAAAAACAAAGTGCCTCCAAGGGGAAAAAAAAGGATGGCAGCAACTCTACTTCAAGTTCATAGACATAACTGACAATTCAAAGCCCCTTTTTTAAGAGCTAAGGACATAGAACCTCCTCTTTTATTGGTGAGTCTGTCAGTTTGGGTTCGTCCCGTTCCCTGCATTTTTAAAGCTCAAATTCTTTCTATCATGAGTCTAACATTTGTGGTGGTTTGCAAAAAATGATGTGAATGAAATTTACACTGTGTTTACCTGCTATGTGTCACTTTACCCTGAGGGACAGAGTATGACAGCAGCTCACAATTCCCATCTTTCTGTATCCTTTTACATTCTATCCCACTTCCATAGCTGTACAACTATGACTGAAAACTGAGGCTTTAATGTAACTCTGTCAAGACATCAGAAGAAATGGACTGATAACCACAAAAGCTGATGCTAAAATAGACAAGTTTAACTTCAAAGGTGTTCTAGATCTCTCACACACCTCTGCCTTTATCAGGTGTAGAGTGTGAAGATTGTTTTCCTGTCTCCTCCTCTTCCCCAACTCCATGTCCCATTCCAGAAGGTGAATATGTTTGATGGAACTATGGAAGGAAGACTTGCCCCCAGCACCAATGTGGAGCAGGTGGTGTTGCACCAAGGCCATCTGGCCTGGCATTGTGGACTTCTGGATGCTATGAGCAGCTGCTCAGAGCAGGCCAGGCCCAAGTCTACTCAGAGCAGGCAAAGCCCAACCTGGGGTGAGATCTGACATGATTCTCATGCCAGATCTCAGGGGAAGTCCTGCAGGACTACAAATCCTGTAAGACTTCAGGTGAGACCTTGCAGGCGTACATATAGGCCCACATGCATGTCAGCCAGTCATTGTTGGCTGGGCCTTCAGTGTAAGCAAGTTGTTCTGGGAAGGAGTGCCAAGCTAGGCTGGTCTCCTCCTGTAGCAGATATGGAGAAGAAGAGAGGGCATCAAGCATGAGTTACATGTGGAGGAGGGAAGACGTAGGTGGAAAGAATAGGGGGGACATGAAGCCTGAGCAGATGTAGGTGATCTTATCACCAGTGGATCATCTAGGAACAACCCACAGACTGGCTAGTTACAGTAAGTCCTGCTAGATGTTTACCAGACATCCATGGCTTGATGTCCTGCTGAGACATTGGCTGGTCTAGAAACCATTGGGCCCTGCGTCCCATCAACTTTACATTCTACACATTGACCACTTAGAGAATAATATACTTATGAATGTAGCTATAGCTATTTTCCAATTGCTGCATTTGTACCAAAGTTTTGGCCAGCAGATTTAGCCCATAACATGGTATCTGGTCTCTCTGTCTGAGCACAACAGACTCCGATCTCTTTTTCACCTGTCTTCCAAACTGGTAGATATGTGAAGCAGCCTGTCTTTTCCAGATTGGGTCCATTAATTCTTTGCCTGATTGTAGGACTGGATATGAAATACGTCTGAATCACACCATTAAAGTAATGGTCTTCATTTTACAGGGCATGTTGTCTCATCACTGCCATATTTTCACAACATGGCTGTTTCACAGAGGACAGCAAGAACACAATGAAAACCCTAGGCATGGATTAAATTGTATACATTGCACTATCATTTCTGAACTGTTTCCTCGCTACTGTCATTTTAAACAGGCCCATGACAATTCCTTGTAGGAATTTCTCATTTGTATGAGAACAATAAATTTAATTAATGTCCATAAAGTAATCATACACATTTAAAATACTGCTTGCAGAAAACACAAAGAAGATGTCTTCCCTCCCGCCCTGCATCCACTCTGAATGAATATTTAAACATTCAAATATGATTCCACAAGCATTAATTTCTTTCTTGTGCAAGACCAGAAGGCACGTTTTGTTGCTTTGTAATGTCCCCTTGTGAGCATGGTTTAAATGATGATATGAGATTATAATGAGCCATGCTCTCCCTGTGCTATGTACTTGGTGTGTAATTGTTACATATCTTTTCTTGGGAGCAGTTTGGAAATTAGAGATGTAGCAACAGTTCTACAGTTCATAGTACAAAGGGGAAAAAAGAGTATGCCTTTTCTTAGAGACCCAACTTTACATTGTTTGCTGAAAACAGCATCAGTGGTCTCAACAGAAACTTAAGCTATGCCATTTATACACAAAATTCTACCCTCTTTACAGCCTTCTGCCGTTAAAGATCTTCTTGAGAAAAGTGTAAACTCAATAATGCATACAAGCTTTTTGAGTCCTCACAGGTCTTTTCATCAGCTAAGTAGTACAGCTGAGACTTCACATCATTTTAACTAGTACTTGGTCAGCCATTTACAGTCCTCTTCAGACTCCACTGGAGTTTAAATGGTTGCATTTGTAACCAGCATATTGCTGCATCAGGCCTTTTCCCATTCGGTCAAAAGCAGATGAGTTTTTATTTATTTATGGAAAGGAGGAGACACCGGCTGAAGTTGGAAGCTAAATATTACTTGGCCTCTTACCCATAGTGTACGGGCCTTTTACATTATAACAAATCATTTGTCCTGCTCCCCCAATGGCAGATATGTAGGTGGGCTAAGGTCCCTATTTTTAATAATTAGAAATTGTAGTGAATAATAGTAGAATGAATTGTCTAAGTATAAGCACCAGATGCCTCATTGAGGAAGACCAGCAACCATTTCCTGGGAAAAAACCATCCTGGCTTTAGCTGATAAAGCCAATTTCAATTAGATATACATAGTTTTATCTCCTGACAGCCAAGATGGTAGAATGAGGAGGCATTTTCTGCCTCATCCCATGCCCACTGAACAGAAGTTTCCATAAACCAAGAATGTTATCCTCTTATATCCTTTAAAGCAATGGGAAATTAGGTGTAGCAATTACTTTATGAGCAATTCACAGTAACTCAATAGCTATAGAATTACCTATAATCAATTATCATCTTATAGTATGTTGATACCTTTCCTTACTACTATGTGTTCTTCTACTTTGTTTCATATTCCCCTCATGTCCATACAGTACTTTGCTGCAATTACAGCATTTCCTCATTTTCTAACCATGCAAAATCCCTAAATACTTAAAATACCTTGTTGTCCCTTCTCGATCTAGTACAGTATATACTGCGTTCAGATGATTCAGAACTTTGGTTCCCATCTCTCTGTCTTTAGGTGCTGACACATTCTTGCTTGTGACTAAGGATGGGATAAATCCAGATTTTTCCAAATCCAAATCCAGATCCGGATCCCTAGAAGATTCTGGGGATCCACAAATCTCACGAATCTTGAATCTTTCAAATCCTTTTTTTTTTTTTGTTAAAAAAAAGGGTTTAAAAAGCAAGGGAAAGAAGGATAATCTTGGGCAAGACACACTTTCTTAGCCTTAGCAAAAGCCTAGGAAAAGGCAAACCTCCCTCTGAAGAAATCTGGCCAGGACAATTGTCACAATTTTGCCTCAGGATCTCGCCAGATTGAAAATGACATGAAGGCCCTTTCTACACAGGCAATAAGTGTGGATTAATCCCACACTTTCCTGCTTGTGTAAACAGGGCCACATACCACAGTACAGAGATAATCCAGGTCAAAAGTAGATTTTCTTTGCATAGCTCCTTACTGGCAGCCTGGGATTTGTAGTTTGATGATGCTCCAGCACACTTTGGGAGAGAAGGATGTGACACCTTGTAAAGCTACAAACACCAGAATTGTATCTGAAAGAGCTTTGCAAGGCAGCTATGCAAAGGAATCTTTCAGCTGTCCTTGAAATCTCAAGACTGTATCTTCCAGTCAGGTGCTGAACTTAAATATTAAATGTTCAATTAAAATATATTAGAATACAACCCAGATGTAATTTCTGAAATTGTTAGCAAAGGCCATTACTACTCCAAGGAAAAAACTGACCTACTTGTCATCTCCCTTTATGTGTCTGGTCTCCCAAGTTTTCAGGCATCCTGGTCTCCAACAATCTGTTTGGTTGGTGGATTCGAAAGATTTAATTCGGATTCTTGAATCTCAAATCCTTACCCAGGATTCAAGGATTCACAGATTCTTTTGGCCCATCCCTACTTGTGACCTTCCCTCATACAGCTCCAAAACACTTAGCCATCTGAAAGTTCCCCTTTCTCCCTGATATGTTGAATGAATTTTAGATTCTCTCTTTGATGGACATTTTCTGTGAAGCCTGTTGGACTGAACTGGAGCAGACTAGTCTCCACTGTACTGTAACTGGATCTCACTATGCCATGTCAGCTGTACTCCATGACGTAATTGATAATGTAACTCTACCACAATAACAAATACCTGTTGATTATGCTAGTATAAAACATTGTTGTAGAGAGTTATCATCTTGGTGTAACATAAGACTTGGATGAACATCATGTGTTACAGGCCACCATGTGTTATATGTTTAACATCAGGGAAAACCTGAATGATTGTTGTAAATGTGTGTCCAGTTGAGGCATGGTTCTGTTTACTCAAATTGGATAGCAACCAACAAGTGATTTACTACGCATGAGCTTTACAGTACCTGGGCTAGTATCACATGTAACAATATATTATATATCAAAGGAAAGGGCAAGTACGTTGAGAGATGTCAGTCCCAAGGTGTTAAGATAGATACACAAAGAACTACTATAAAGTGATGTGATGTTAGTATCTTACACCGGTGAGACCTTCAAAGTTTTATAAATACATAAAGAATAGTTCGTGGAAATGTCAAAATCTTACTGGATCCTTGTATCATCTGTGGTGGATTTGTCATAAGGCTAAACAATTTTGGATAGAAATACAGAATATGATACAAAAAAAAATTTGAAATGTCAAATTTGTAAGAAGTCTGAAGTATTTTTATCAGGAATCAGGGGAGAAGACACCAGCATTGACAAACAACAACAGAAACTGCTTCAATGTATGTTATTGGCAGCCAGGTTAGTCTATGCAAAGTATTGGAAGAAAATGGAGATCCCATCAATGGCTGAATGGTTTGATAGGTTGATGGCAATAGTGAAAATGGACACACTTACAGACAGATTAAAGGGTTCTACTGAAGAATATTTTGTTTTGGAAAGTAACTGATTACTCTAGAGAAAATGAGGGTGAATTGATTATTTTAGGGTTTTGAACTTGCATGTTGTTTTTAATGTGCAAAGGTTTATTTTTAGTGTTATCATGAGAAAGATAATATGAAAATAATAGATGACTCTAAGTTGTTGCTACGCTAATATTCATGTATTCCATATAGTTTAAAGAATCTGTGCTAAAATTTCATGGCAATTTACAGAATTAACTATTCTAAAATAATACGATTTTATCTATAATGCTGTAAATATATAAGTTGGAACTTAATAATTAGAATAATGTAACACTAAAATAATAGAATTATACTAATAATCATCTCTTTTAAGGTATTTGGTAAAAGGTATAAAATATTTTGAGCAACAGAACTAAAATAGAATTTAAATAATGATTTAAGTACATTTATTTAATAGGAGCTGTTTGCAACAAAGCGAAAACCAATTTTAAAATAGTCGTAGTTTTTCTTTTGTTAGTTTTGTTAGTTTAATCAAGTTTTGAATTATAGTTTAATTATATAAGAATTAGTGTTGTTTTTTTTACTGTGTTCCATTGTTTTGTATTTTTGATTTGATGTATTGTTTCATATCATTTTTGTGTGTTTTATGTTTATGTTTAAGTGCTACTAAAAATTATTTAAAAAAAAGACACACAAAAAATGGAGATAGAGATAACACTGGAGATGTATTAGGAAACAACCTGAGAAAGTTTGGGGGAATTGGCAAAATCAAAGTATGGAAATAAACAAGGTCCCATGGGAACTGTTAGGAATCTGGGAAAGGGGAAGACCCTGAAAATCCACCAATGGGAATTGTGCATGTATAAGAGTGTGTTTCACTATTTAACTACATGTGTATTGTAGAATGTTAGTTTCAGCAACTATTGTATGCTATTCCTCATATACTTCATTAAGCACCATTGGAAGACCCTGTGGGTTTTCTTGTGAATAAAAGGATATACAGCACATAACACAGTACACATAACTACAATAATCAGACTATTCCCTCAAAATTTACTCTTCTGTCTATTCCCTTTCGCCTTCTGTACATTCTCCCTTGTATTAATTTAGAGATCATTGTACCCTGAGAAAAACACATATCCTTTCATTATCAAAAAGTTTTGTTTCTCTTTCCCTTTCCCTTTCCCTTTCCCTTTCCCTTTCCCTTTCCCTTTCCCTTTCCCTTTCTCTTTCTCTTTTCCTTTTCCTTTTTTTTGGTTAATTTCTATCCCATCTTTCTCTTCAGAGGGGCCCAACACATCTTACACCAAGAATAAAATAAGATTAACAAAACAAAACAAAACAAAAAACCCTTGTTAAAAGGTTAAAACACAGTTAAAAGCTACCATATTTTTTAAAAAACAAAACAAAAAATCATGCAGAAAAATAAAAAATACAGCAAACACCACACTAAAAAAATACTCTCTGCAACCTTTAAAATTAATTATCTAAATAAAAAAGCTCCTTACCTGGCAGCAAAAGGAGAGCAGAGGCCAGTCCAGACACCAGTGAAAGGATTTTGCCTATCCTGGAAGTAGACACCAAGAAAGGTTACCTCCAACCCAGGCTGGCCTATAAGAGGGGTGGAACTGAAAGAAAACCTATCTCTGAGGATCTTCAGACTCAAATAGTTGATACAGAAACATAAATTCTCTTCATTTATAAAATTTTATGTATATAAGCCTCATTCAATGACCAACAAATCCCTACATTATTTTGGATCACGTTATCTGGAGGACTCTCTTCTTTCTTATAAAGTCTGCCTGAATGTTTTGATCGTTGTGTGAGTCCATTTGTTCCACCCAGGCAACATCTGAAGAACTCAAGAGAGGGCCATCTCAGTAGTTATTCCTGAGTACTTGAACTTCTTATTAAGGAAGGCCAAGTTAAAACACTTTTCGGTACTTCTGCCAGCAAGTGTGCACATGTAGATACAGATATGTACGTTTCCCTCATTAGTTGACTTATAATAACTGTCATAAACGTGTAATTTGTTCAACTAACTGTTTCACTGATTTTTACAAATTTTATCAATTTTTTAAAAGGGTTTCTTTATGTCGTTTTTTTCTTTGTTTTATACTTGTTAGCAGTGTTCAGCACCATTTCCTAAAAAGATAAGATACAAATTTATCCAATAAATTTTGATATATATATATATAAAATTTTCTGCATGCTTGAGATAAATTTGAAAGTCTGCATGCTTCAGACAATTAAAACTGAATCTAATAAGGACATGTTAATATATAAATTGTTCAATTAGCAGCCCCACATATTCTCTTCCACTTTATAGATACTTTAATTTAGGACTATAGACCTGCTGAAAATTGAACTTATAATATTATGGTGCCACCTAGTGCCTGGTTTGTTCTGACAGATACCTTCTGAAAGATGTTTCTTTTTGCCCATTTAATGGAATGGGATTGAGATGGTACTGAAATTGCTAGGGTGCTGGCAAACTAGAACAGAGAACTTTGAGAGAAACATAGTCAAGGATAATGATGGTAATATATACAAACAAACATTCAAGACATGTGTCAATGTCTCCCTGGAAACAGGAATCACAATGGACCCTCAGAGGATTAAGGAATATTCAAAATTGTCAACAGAGATGAAATTTAAAATATCTATAACACAGCATGGTTGAAAATTCAGTTTCTTTGGGTTTTGACAACAAATACCAACATTGACAAATTCCTTTATTAACATGTCATAAAGGAATGCATTTTTAAAGGAGCGTGGGAAGGAACAAAAGTGACATATTAACTCTACCAGGCAGAGACCTCTGAGGGCTTAAAAGTTCAATGTCTAACTTGGAACCCCTATTTGACCATGTTTGTGGTGCTGAATTAGCGGTTGCCCTCTTCTGTATGGCAGGCATGCACAACATGGGCCCTTTCCGCATCTTAACTTTTTCCGGCATTGGGTTGCGGGATCGTGCGAGCAACCTCCAGTGAGAGGATCCCGCATCGCTGCTGCTTCAGGTCTGCACGAGCTGCCTGCTCACGTGAGACCCCTGCCTCTTCCTTCCACAGTGCAGCCTGTGAGTTTCCCAGGCTGCACTCAAGCAGGAAGCGTGACTGGCGCGGCTCTGGAGGCTCCACACGCCAGGTAAGTGCACGTGGGGCCCAGGAGCAATGCACGATCACACACTATTTTTGGCTTCCAGCTGAAAATGAAAAGGTGTACGATCAGCGCCTGCCAGCTGCTGGAGTGTCGCGGAATTGTGAGTGTGTCATGCAGATCACTCCTCCAATCGTGTGATGCTCCAGGCACCCTTTTGCATGGCAAATACCATGCAGAAAGGGCCATGGTCATTCCTATACTGGAAAGAATCGCTCATGAACTTAACAGTCCCATTAAGACAGTGGTTCTCAACCTGTGGGTCCCCAGATGTTCGTGGACTTCAGCTCCCAGAAGCCCTGAGCATTGACCATAGTGGCTGGGGCTTCTGGGAGCTGAAGTCCACAAACATCTGGGGACCCACAGGTTGAGAACCACTGCATTAAGACCAAACCAGCATTAATATTCCAATAGATGAAAATTGAATAGGTGAAAGCAGTGCAGCCCATGATCAAGTACTAGTGGATCAAGATAAAAAAAGATAAAGAAAAAAGGTACTAGCAGTACTAGTACTAGTGGATCAAGGTCCAGCTGTAGTGTAGCTGGGCTTCTCCTTATTAGGTTGCCTCAAATTATTAGGAGACATCTGGGACTGCTGGGCAGCTTTTCTAGGCATAATGACTCTCACCCACCTCTTTAAGCACCAATACTCCGAAAGGACCGACTGTGCCTCTGCAACAGGTGGGTGTTGTTGCTCTCTTCCAGGGCCCAGCTTCCGCAGTGATTCAGACTCCATCTGTTCTAGGGGAGTTACTCTTGGAAGCTATCATTTCTGGTCTGTAGAAACCTCTCAAGCAGAGACATGAAATTGGCCCCATATAGAAATGTAGCTGGCTTGTCCCACAGAGCTAGGAGTCTTCATAAGGAGTAACTTCTGTTTTGGTGTGAAGGGTGTATAAGAGTCTTTGTGTTATGTTTTTTATCAAGGGCATTTATCCAGAGAAAAGCTTGAATCTCCAAGTTTGTGGCAGTCTAGAGCTAGAAGGGGTGATACCACAGAATTGAGAAGTTCAAATTAGAAGAGTATCTTTTTCTTTTATTTGAAAATGTACTGTATGAAATACCTTGCAGGTTTTTTAAATTTTGACTTTTTTTTGTTCTGAGTTGGACATTAGTAATCCACCTTTTTGCCATGTGTGTATAATGCTGATATTATTAGTATAGGGTATAGTTAACAGACCTATTTTTGCTCTTAAACGCGTTTTAAAATGTTGATGTTTTTGATAAGTATGTGTCATCTTGTTGATGTTGTGTTGTAAAGCATTCAAATTATGATTAATTTTGTTTTTGTTTTGCAAACAACCTTGAATAGAATATACCATGGAAACCACAGTATACAAATAAATTGACTGTTGACTACTGACTGTGTGAAAATACATTTTTTTCAGTCACTTGAATCCCAGCCCTACTCCTACATTCCTATGGAAATGTAGTCACCTACACCAGAGATTGGAATGATTGGCTGTTCTGACATTGTCAGACTGCATCTCCCAAAATCTTCACCATTGCAGTCTAACAGCATCTGGACTGCCACATAAACTCAAACTCTTACATAGGCTAATCCCCATGAGTCTATGTTATAAGCTAGAAAACTTGTAATTTCAGATCTCCCCAAGGTTCCTTTGGTACCCCAAACTGGCACACATCACTACTGTAAGGTAAACTTTATTGATGGTAAATGATGCAGCAGAGAAAGCATGGCAGTTCTTTAGCTGGTGTGGTCTAGCATCTCCTTGCAGCAAGAGGTAGAATTGGGCCACTCAGCAACTAATTCTACTAAGACTACCCCATGGACTACACTCTAACTCCTCATGGTTTGCAGATGGGGTCTTTGAGCTACAGAGCACCTCTGAAGGACAAAGCCAGTGGAAGAAAGGCTCCCAAGATTTGTATAGGGTATAAGTGAACAAAGGAAGTCAAAATACACAGGTGTGATCCATCTCCCATTCTAATAGCTTGCTCCATCTTCAATATGACATCCTTTCAAATATTTAAACAGGGTTAGCATGTCCCCTCTTAATCTCTTTACCAGGCTAAATATAGCTACCTCTTGAAGCCACTTCTCATATGATATGATTTTCAGGCCTTTTATCATTTTTGTTGCCCTTCTCTGAACATATTGCAGCTTGTCCATATCTTTCTTGAACTGTGGTGTCCAGAATTAGAAACAGTATTCCAAGTGAGGTCTGATCACAGCAGAATAGAGTAGTAGTACTAATACTTCCTTTGACACAGACACTATGCTCCTATTGATTCAGCCTAGAATTGCATTGCCTTTTTTAGCTGTCACATCACACTGTTGACTTATGTTCAGTTTGTGGTCTACTAAGAGTCCTAGATCCCTTTCACATGTACTCTGGTCAAGCCACGTGTCACTCGTCTTGTATCTATGCATTTCAATTTTTTTCTGCCTAAGTGTAATATCTTACATTTTCCGCTATTGGAATTCATTTGATTAGTTTTGGTCCAGCTCTCTAACCTGTTAAGGTCATTTTCAATTCTGATTCTGTTCTTTGTGGTATTAACTACTCCTCCTATTTGGTGTCATCTGCACATCTGAAAAGAATGCCTTCCTGTTCCAACATCGAAGGCATTTGCTAAGATGTTGAATAGCACTTAGCCAGAACTCTGTGGCATCCCTTTAATCCCTTCTCTCCAGGATGAAGGGGAGCCAGTGGTGAAAACATTTTCGGTTTGATCAGTCAATCAGTTATAAATCCACCTAACTGTAGCATTATCTATTGCACATTTTACTAGCTTGTTTGCAAGAATTTCATGGGGGATTTTGTCAAAGGCCTTACTGAAGTCAAGATACACCATGTCCACAGCATTTTCTTCATCTACCAAGCAAGTAATTATATTACAAAAGAGAAAGAGAAGATTAGTTTGGTGTGATTTGTTTATAAGAAACCCATCTTGAGTTTTATTGATCATGCCATTTCTTTTCAAGTGCTTACAGGCTGTCTATTTAATGATCTGCTATAGAATCTTTCCTGATACTGATGTCAGGCTAACTGGGTAGTAATTGTTTGGGTCTTCCTTTTTTCCCCTCTTTTAAGATGGAAGCAATATTTGCCTTCCTCTAGTCTGGGACTTCTCCTATTCCCCAGGAATTCTCAAAGATTATTGCTAGGGGCCTGAGATTACCTCTTCCAGTTCTTTTAATACTCTTGGATGTAGTTCATTTGGTCCAGGAAAATAGAATTCATTTAGAGTAGCCAGGTATTCCCGAACTATCTTTTTATTTATGCTGTGCTGCAGTTCTCCTATCACAACATCTGCTCCATTTTCCCTAAGTAGAGCATTTTTTTTCTTTCATTCTGGGAGAAGGTTGAGGCAAAGAAGTTGTTCAGTAGTTAGACTCACACAATCATAGAATCATAGAATTAGAAGAGACCCCGGGGCCATTGAGTCCAACTCCCTGCTATGCAGGAACACACATCAAAGCATTCCCAACAGATAGCCACCCAGCCTCTCCTTATAAACCTCCAAAGAAGGAGACTCTACCACACTCCAAGGCAGCATATTCCACTGCCGGACAGCTCTGACCATCAGGAAGTTCTTCCTGAGGTTCAAGTGGAATCTCCTTTCCTGCAGCTTGAGTCCATTGCTCCTTGTCCTAATCTCTGGAGTAGCAGAGAACAAGCCCACTCCCTCCTCTACATGGCATCCCTTCAAATATTTAAACATAACTATCATGTCCCCTCTTAACATTCTGTTCTGCAGACTAAACACACCTAGCTCCCTAAGGTGCTCTTCATAGAGCATGACTTCCAGACCCTTCACCATTTTGGTCACCCTCCTCTGGACATGTTCCAGCTTGTTGATATCCTTCTTGAATTGAGGTTCCCAGAACTGGACACAGTATTCCAAATGAGGCCTAACCAATGCAGAAGAGAGTGGTACCATTACCTCCCTCGATCTGGACACCATAGTCCTATTGATGCAACCAAGAATCGTGTTGGCTTTCTTGGCTGCCGCATCACACTGCTGACTCATGTTCAGCTTGTGATCTACCAAGACTCCTACATCCCTTTCACACATACTGCTATCCAGACACGCATCCCCCATCCTATATTTGTGCATTCCAAATATATATAGTTCTACCTTTTCTCTGTCACCTGTTAGCAGTTCAGCATCCTTTAGTTCTTTGGTTGTTTAAACATCCGTCCCAGATTCTTCAGACACCTCTTATTTTACCTTCTTATTGGAATTGTTTGAAAATGTGCCTTCAAAATCTCACTTCAAAGAAACTCCAATCCATCATGAATTCCCTTCTCTTTTAGTATTCCTGACCATGGGATCACTCCCAGTATTTCCCTAGGTTTACTGAAATCATCTTTCTTAAAGTCTAGAATGCACATCTGATTGTGCTTGGCTTCCCCTTTCTTCTATATAATAAACTCCAAGGAAACAACATCACTTCCACCTAAGGACCTTGACACCTCCACCCCATTAACCCAATCATCATTCTTGGTTAGGATCAAATCTAAAACAGATTTTCCCTTTATTCCCTTTTGCACCTTCAGGACAATGAAATTGTCTGCAAGGCAAGTGAGAAATTTGTTGGAACTGATACACTTGGCAGAGTATGACTTCCAACAAATAACAGGATAGTTGAAATATCCCATTTGTCCTATATCTCTCCTTTCTGAATGTTTGACCATCCGTTCCAAGAAAGCATAATCCATGTCCTCTGTTTCAGTTGAAGGTCTACAGTAGACCTCCAAAATGACATCACTGTTGTTTCTCTCCCCATTAATTTTTACCCAGATGCTGTCAACTTGGCTCTCAACTTGATTTAAGCTATGGGTCTCTTCACAGGTGTAAAAGTCCCTGACATATAATGCTATTCTTTGCTTTTTGGTCTGCTTCTCTGAAATAGATTATATCCCTCTGTTACTACATCCTAATCATGAAACTCAGCCCTCCAGGTTTCAAGGATGCCAGTTATATCATATTTGCTTTGCTGTGTTAAGAGTTCAAGTTCATCTTATTTCCCATGCTCTATGCATTAGTGTAGAGATGCTAAGAGTGTGGGTTTTTCCTCTAGCTGCTTATTTATGGTTTTTCCTACCATTGTTGAGTTTTGTAATCTTCACTCAGTTCTTTCAATAATATGTGAGTCTAGCACTTGATGAACTCCTGCCCTCGAGAATATTGTCTACCCCACCAAAAAAACAAAAAACAAAACCTTAGTGTAAAGCCCTCCTGATCAAGTTTAGAAGTTCTTCACAAAAGTATTTGTGACAACTGCTGTGAGGTGCAGCCCATCACTTGCCAAAAATTCATCTTCATTAAACCACAGACCATGGCCCAAGAAGCCAAATAGTTCCCAGCAACACCATTTGCAGAACCAGTTTTTCACCTCCACTATTCTTGTCTACCTTTGTGGACTCTGTCTTTCAACTGGGAGAAGAGATGAAAGGATAACTGTTCATCAAGCTCCTTCAGCTTCCTACACCGAGCTTCATAATCCTTTGTAATATTCTGAAGACCATGTCTTGCAGTTTCATTGGTTCCCACATGGACCAAAAGGAAGGTGCAACAGTAAAAAGACTTGATGTGTCTTGTCAGCCTTTCTGTTACACCAAGGATTTTTGCCCCAGAAAGACAGCACACACCTTGAGACATCATGTCAGGCCTACAATCTATTGCTTCTCTTCCCCTCAGCCAGCAGTCCGCTACCACTACCACAAGTAACTTCCTATGGTGACTGGCAGGAGCCATTCCATGTGCTAAATCTTCCAAGGTCATCTGCATGTTCTCTGAGGATTGACATTGTTGCTCTTGTTCCCATTCCTCTTTATCACTAATAAGGGAGAGAACTTCAAATTGATTCTGTAGCTCCAACTCACAGAATGTACCATAGCCCTTCTAATTTTTTGTGTCACATTCCTCCAAATGTGTACATCCTGTGTTTGAGAACTGACCTTGTCCTCAGAGACATCCTCTCTGTGTTCTTCATCCAGGACACCCTGCTTTGCTCTGTGCAAAAAAACCACATGCTCTGTAATATGATGAAATGTAGATATGTATGGGCCTCAGTTTGCTGGACCTTCTCATCCAACTGGGTAAACAACTTGCACTGGCTTAAGGTGAAGCTACTCACATCCTCCAGCAAGAACTAAAACATACCACAGCTGTTGCAGGTCCTTCTCATCATCCATATTCAGTAGTCGTAAACAGGAACTGAAATAGAACTCTAGTCCTCCCACTGAAAACTCCCTTGCTAAATGCCGATGCAAAATGCACACGGGCTTTGCCTGTTTACTGATTTCCAAGGACCTACTTTATAGCTGTAGGACTCTAAAAACTCATCTTCCTAGTGGCAAAGGCCACACTTACTGTACTTTGCTCATCAGGAGCTATACCCTTCTTGTTAGCAGTGGTGACAGCTGCAGGTTACTCTTTTTATTAATATATTTAAGATTGTTAGGGACAGTTTGCTTAGGCATTAATAAAAATAACAAGGCTATGCATGCTTACATAAAACAAACTGTCATTAAAACACCTATTACTTTTCTGCAAAAGATGTGCACTTTGGATTATAATATGGTAGTTTTGTTTTGTTTTTAAATACACAGGATTTTATTTTATCTTTCATATCTTTAGTTCTAAAATACTTTGGGCCAGAAATTTTAAAGCAGTGATGGGTGAGCTGACCTTATTGTGGTTCAAAATCAATTGGCTCATTTATGAGTCCAGCTGTACAGATTTCAATGAAAGCTCTCATATATTCCAAGTTTTTAAAAAAAAAAAAAAAAAAAACTTTGGCTTATAATAGAAGCATATGAATGAAGCACACCTTGGGAATCTGGTATGCTTAAAGTAAAATGATTTTGATATTGTTATGTGGCCGAACATTTTGTACTATGCTGTATTGTTTACAGTGTATTTTTAAAAGAATAAACTGCTTGACATGGAGCCACTGGTGGAGTCACTGTTTGGGAAACAAGAAGTGAGAGAAACAGAAAAAAAATGCTACAATTGCTCATAATAGATTTCAGTTCTAAGTACATGAAACCTTTGCCTTTTGATACCACATAGGCCCTTTCCACACATGGAGGGGGAAATGGGGGAAAACGTGCTGAAACGGAGCTTCAGGTAAGTCCATCCCCATGCAGAACAGCTCGAGCTCGCTGTTCCACAGTCCCCGGCATCCAAAATGATGGCTCCGGTGTCCAAAATGGTGGCTTCCAGTTGGTAGAGGCTCTCTACCAACTGGAGAAGCTCGCCAGCCAGAAGCTCACCCCCGGCAGATCTGCAGGCATGCACTGGTGCACGCCTGCAAATCTGCACCGGAGCACGGGAATGGAGTGGCACGGAGTGGCACACTCCGTGCTTTTGAAAAACCTGTAAAAACAGGTTTTTAAAAAGCACGCTGCGCAGCCACTTCGGGTTGCTCCAGAGCAGACTGAGGTGTGGAACTGAGACAAGTAGTCTGACCCAGTCCACTTCCACGGTGTGGACGACCTCCGTCAGAGGTCGCACCACACTGTACTACTTACCCTGTACAGAAAGGGCCATAAAGTTTTTTATGTTTTATACAAGTCCCATTAATTTGATGAGGTTCCACTCTTTGATCAGTTCTTCTTGCCTTTGGTGGCTCACTTGGGATTATTGTCTTTTTCTCACTGCTTGCAAACTGAGCTGAAGGGGGGAAAGGTGCCAAGACAACTAGGAGACTTTGCAAGCAGCACACACATGGCTGGTCCAAAGTGACCCTCTGTAAGTCCTTCATGCTCCCTACAGTGCAGGACAGGAGTTCTATTTTTCAACCAATTTCCTTTTCTGATGGTGTTTCAGCCTCTAATCTGTCTGATAAGTATGGGAAGCCTGTACAATCATTTTTTCACTTTTGACATGTCACAGTCATATCTTATTTTCAGTCTTATGCTTGCTTGCTTACTTACTTGCTATACTTAATAATATCAACTATGTATTTTATTTGTATGACTTCCCTGGGGTACTTTCAACTCTAATACTGAATTGTTACCACTATTTTTCTTTACATTAATTTGAGAGTTTCATCAAAATGAATGAAGAAATTAAAGCACCACATAAACCAGAGACAGAGTATGGTTCAGAGGTATGAGCACTGAACTTGGACTCTGAGATGCCAGGGTTCAAATTCATGCTCATCCCATAGAAACCTTCTGTGTGACTTTGGGAAACAACAGATAAATGTGGCCAAGAAACACTATGAGAGTTTCACTTTAGTTTTGCTATAAGTAATAAATGACTTGAACACAACAACAACAACAACAACAACACAGCAACAAGAACACAACAACAACAATGTGGGTTTCTGCATGGCAGGGGGTTGGACTGGATGGCCCCTGTGGTCTCTTCCAACGCTATGATTCTATGATTCTAACAGGCAGCCACATAATGGGATCTTAATTGAGATAGTGTGTTGTTACTTGCAATATTGTACAATTTTTAAAAAATAAAACTGGACAATTTCTTCTTGAAGCAAGTATGCAGACCAAAATGATATCTAAGAGAGAGGGGAAAAAAAGGCCATCAGGTTTCATCACTCTCTTACAATGTTCTTCTAGGAACTGCACAGAGAAGTGCTTTAGTCAGTACAAAAGAAAAGTTATTTCTGCTAGCAAGTGCAGGCTGAAGTGGAATCTTCACACAGTAGAATACTGAAAAGAACTCAAGGAATATGTTACAGGAGACTAAAAGTGACAGCAAGTGATTTACATAAGCATCTTGTAAGGGGTCTGTCTAAATTCCAGAGCAAGCTTAGATTGCTGAAGTACCAGTTTAACAACAAACAACACCATCCAAGCATCTTGAAATGCCAGGCGCATACTCTGAGAGTGTGGAAGTGTGAGAACTGAGTGGCACACAATAATGCGATGGAGTTCATTCCTACTTCCTCACCCCGCCCCACGTTTCCATTTTAAGGACAGTTGCACCTGTTCTGGAGTATCCTCTGAGACACTCTCTAGCACTTCACTTCTAACTAACATATGTTGCAAATTCAGGGAAAATGGCAATATTTATGGAAATAGATAACAAATGGCAATCAAAGGAATACTCAGCAAAGTGATCCTAGCAATCAGCTTTAGCGAACATAAAAGAATTCATTGTTTCATTGCAACTAGCCTGAATTTTGTTCTTGGTTAAGGTAAATGAACAGAGTTAGACAACCCTCCCCTGTCTGGTTACAAATAAATGTATTTTTTTGTTTATTTTACTTATTTTATATCCTGATTTTCTCCCATGGGGACCCAAAGCAGCTTACACTGTATTTTTTTTAAAAAAGATAGCTAAAATAATCTGAACAAAAATAAAATTTTAAAAGCATAAAACAACAATCCATTTAAGAACATTAATTGAGAACACATTATAAAGTATTGTATATTAAAAATCAGCACACTTGTTGCAACCAGCTAAAAGCTAAAGTCCTGTTTCAATAAGGTCTTTGACTGCCAGCAAAAGAAAGAGAGAAGGGGCCAAGCAAGCCTCTCTCAGAACAGCATTTCACAGCCTGGAAGCAGCCACCAAGAAGGCTCTCTCTCTCTCTCTCAGTCCTCACCAGATATGCCTGTGATGGTAGTGGAACCAAGATTAAGCCTTCCAACAAAGATCTTAAAATCTGAGTATGTTCCTATAGCGAGATACAATCTTTCAGATACTCTGAACCCAATCTATATCCCTTGTCTAAAGCTATATGGAAATAGTAGCCTGCCCATGCTGTGGATTTTGGGATTGTTTGTTCTGATGCTGTCTTGATTGTGAGTATTTCATTATAGTAAACAGAATGCTGGACTAAATAGGCTTTTGTTGTGATTTAGCAAATTTCTGCTATAGATACCAAATAATGGTGCTCATAATCCTTTCCCCACTTTGAATAAGTGAGTGGAGTGAGGTGTCTCACTGCAACTTTCCCACTGTTCTCTTTTCAGTGAACATCTAATGTTTTACAGAAAGAGATATCTACCCATACTGATGGGAGGAGGAAGGTCCTCTCTTCATGTGTTGGAATTCTCAGCACATACATCTGAGCGTGTATAGATGTCCTTCTACTGAGTATCAAAGTGGCTGTTTGTCAGAAGAGTATGGTGGCAACGGTCCATGCCACCCACCTCCCTTTCAGTGCATTCATTTGATTCATGGAGAGTGGCATACATGTCTCTCTCAAAGAGAAACAGTTGTCCCACCACAGTAAGCGAAAGTGATAAGAGACTGAAGGATTTCCCCCTTTTGCCCTATTCATGCTATAAGCTCTTGAAGATCCAGAAGGCTATTAGCACATACTGTGCTTCTGATGACATTGTCAGGCATGCAGTAATGCCTGGAGATCTCCTGGAGGCCAGAAATCCCCATCAACCCCACTATTCTTTATCTAGCCATGTAGAGAGAGCAGCTTTCAGTACATGAAAATCTTTCACTTCATGACATTTTAGTTACTATTATATTTCCAGTATTTTCAAAATATCCAGGGATAGGAATAGACAAATCACTGTTTCTGGACCAATTTCTATATCGGTTTTCAAAACTGTTTTAAACATACACACTCACAAACCTGAGCAAGGAGAGAGAAGACCACAGAGACCATCTGAAGGCTGTAGGGAGAAAAAGGTTGTTGTTTCTTGTTGCTGCCTTGGATCTCTGCTTCACCAGTGGGACTCTGCTCTTTGCAGGACTGAAGCACTAACTCAGCAGATATTGCTCACCATTCAGCACAGCTGCCTTGCCTGTCTGGGACATAAAAACAAGACTCTTGCAGGGGTGGGTCTGCTGCAAGCAGGGTTGCCACCAAAGGGCCTTGCCACTTTGGGGCAGCCACTTTGTGGATAAACAAGAGTGAAAGCCTGCTTTTTCACCTGACAGAGGCAAATATTTACTTGCTTTTACCATCTTCCTGTCTATTTATTGTATTGGCTGTTTTTAATAGCTATTGATTTATCTTTCCAATACAGAAAGGATGTGTTTTCCAGAGAATGAATGAGGCAGGGATGTTACTCCAAAACATGGGTGATTCAGGGTCCACCAGCAATGCCAGGTGAGATATTAGTAGCTCAGATTAGAAATCCTGCAGGGGGGGGGGGGTAGCAAGATCTTTCACCTATGTTTATCAGTACTTCTGCAGGGAAGAACCCATCAGAGATCCAAAAGTAAACTAAATTTGTGTTTTATTGAGGGAATTAATCATACACACAAGATCCAAACAGTCATGCAATCACACAAGGCTTGCTGAAGGAAAAGAGATGAAAAGTTTTAAATAGCGAGATTTCAGGATGTTGTGGGTTGTATTTACCAATCTAGAAGAGTAGTGACAAAACAGCAATGTGGCTTAGACTGATTTTCAGTGATCGTCTAAGGACAATACACAATCAGGAATCAGAGTGGCAGAGTAGCAATCGGCAATTGATGTACTGCAAGTTAGCTGGCCTAAACTGGAGGTTTTTATACACAATTTCTGCATGAAGAGCAAGGATGTGACTGGATCTCCAGCCAAGTAAGCAATGGAGTTCACAGAGTGGGCAATGGGATCTGGAATGTGTTAATGGTCTTAGCAGTAGGTGACAAAGGGCTAATGGCTACCTGATAGCTCAGTGCTTATCAGATAGGTTTGGGAATATTAGGGAAGTTTACAGGTCAAAGGGAGAGGAGTTAAGACACCCAGCAGTTTGCTGGAAATCTCCCAGTTACTGTTGTCCAAAAAGCAGTGTCATTAAGCCTATTATCACCAGGTGATTTCTTGGCTATGACCTGGCTGTGCCTCAAGGAGGGTTCTGACCTAATTCACAGTGTACATGCTCAATCAGTCCTTTCCTCTTGTCCAGATTGGCCATATAGCCATAGTAGGGCACATTTTATATCAAAGCCAATTAACATATTTTGTCAATTAAAAATATTTTGCCAATTAAACGATATCAAACAGGGAGATGGAGTTGCAGTGATCTATCATGACTCCATTCCCCTAACCAAGTATGCTATCTCACAGGTTTTGAGTGTGTATGCCTAAAGGTGGGTAGTCAGGACAAATTAGGGATTATGTTGGTGTGCTGCCCACCCTGCTGCTCAATAGTCTCCCTTAATAAGACAACCTAGTGGTCTTGGGGTTGGGGTTGGAGCCTCTGAAACAAGTACAGCCGGAGGACTTCAATATCCATGCTGATACTGCCTTGTTGAGGACTTCATGGTCTCCATGACAACCATGGGTCTGTCCCAAGTTGTTTCTGCCCCTACTT
Organism: Iguana delicatissima; assembly: GCA_948472985.1. NCBI lineage: Eukaryota > Metazoa > Chordata > Lepidosauria > Squamata > Iguanidae > Iguana > Iguana delicatissima. The sequence continues at coordinate 151,828 of CAOKZL010000178.1, forward strand.
ATGCTGCTGGGCACACTCTGGACCATGTTTTCTGTACTAGATGGGGCATTAGTGATCTTGGTGTGTATGAATTCTCTGCAGTTCTGTTGCCATGGACACATCATTACCTGATCAGGTTTAGATTCACTGGGACTTCAAACCTTTGCAGGGTTGGGATACTAATTGGGATGGTCCACCCTGTCTTGAGGATTTTCCTGTCACCTCAGCAGCTGATTCTGTTGAAGCTCTGGCTGACCTCTGGAATGGGAGATGGCCAGGGCAGTGGGCACAATCGCTCCTGGAATCCCCTCTTACAGTGTGGAGCCATTCAGTCAACTGTTTTTTCCAGGAAGCTGGCAGATGAAGCAAGTGAGATGGAGGCTAGAGAGACATTGGCAGAAGACTTGAGAGAAGTATGACTGAACACAGGCTAGAGCTTATTTGAAAGCCTACTTCATGGCAGTGCAAGCAACAAAGACATTATTTTTTGCTGCCACCATTAGATTTGCCAGGAGCCATCCAGCAGAGTTATTTTGAGTGCTGAGAGGTCTGTTATACACTAGTCCCCATGTAGAAAATGCAGACTACTCAATAGCTCACTGTGAAGAACTTGCACTGAGCTTTGCAGATAAAGTTGCTCAAATCTGCTTCAACTGGGATGGTGTAGCTGATTCAGTTCAAGTGGATGTAACCTTGTTTGTCCAGTGTTATTGGATACTTCTCAGTTTGTGCAACCTGAGGATGTGGACTCAATCCTTGGAGAAGTAAGAACCACTACGTTTGCACTAGAACTTTGCTTCCAGGTCAGAGATGGGATGGGTTGAGTGAGTAAAGGGTTTAATCAATGCCTCCTTAGAAGGCAGCATTCCAGCTTGCCTAAAGGAGGCAGTTGTGAAAGCTTTGTTGAAAAAACTATCCCTGAACCTCTATATAATGGATAATTATTGGCCAGTGACCAAACTATAATTTTTGGAGAAGTTATTGGAGTGTATGATAGCCTCCCAATTCCAGGGATTTCTGAATGAAATGTATTATCTCTGTCTTTTTCACTCAAGCCTGGCTATGGGACAGAGACAACTTTGGCCAATTTTGTGGAGGGCCTATACATGGAAGTGGACATGCAGTGTGTGTCCCTTTTGGTTCTGTTGGACCTCTCAGCAGCTTTCTATACCATCAACCATGGTTTCCTTCTGGGCCACTATACCGGGGTGAGACTTTAAGGTATGATTTTACAGTAGCTCCATTCTTTTCTGGAGGAGTGAACTCAGAAGGTGGTGTCCACATGCCATTTAACATACACACGAAACCTCTGAGAGAATTTATCCAGAGTTTTGGGATATGGTGCTGTCAAAGTATGGGTTACACCCAACTGTTCTACTTCTTTCCACTACAATCCAAGGAGACTGTCCTGTTCCTAAACCAGTGCCTGTCATCATAATGAACTGGACGAGGGCAAACAAAATGAAACTTAATCCAGACAAGACAGTGATGATCTTGGTCAGTTGATCAGAGAATAGGGATTCAGCCTGTATTAGATGGGGTTACACTCCCCCTTTAAGACACACGTTCACAGTTAAAATGCACACTTGGACTCAGCTTTGAACTTGCAGGTCCAAGTGGCCAGGAGTGTTTTTGCACATTTATTGCTTGTGTGCCCACTGGGCTCATTCCTTGAGATACCAGGTTTGGCCACAGTAGTATATGCCTTAGTTACATCCGTTTAGATTACTTTAATGCACTGTACTTGAGTCTTTCTTTTCAGAATGTTCAGAAACTTCAGCTGGTCCAAAGAGCTATAGCCAGACTGTTAAGTGGGGCAGGTTAGAGGGACCATACTACACTCCTGCTGGTTTGTTTCTGGACACAACTCAAAGTACTGGTTATAACCTATAAAGCCCTATGTGGCTCAGGTCCAGGCTTTTTGGCAGACTGTATCTCCCTCTGTGAGCTGTGCCAGGCTCTGAGATCATCAGAGGAAGCCCCTCTTTCATTCCTCACTGCCATCACTAGTACAGTTGGTAGGGACACAAGAGAAGACCTTCTCAGTGGCTTCCCCTACACTTTGGAACTTCCTTTGAAGAGACGCCAGAGTGATCCACTCCTTGTTGTCCTACTGTTGGTAGGCTAAAACAGTTTTATTCAGATAGCCTTTTAGAATAAAGTTTTTAAAGAATGGGCCGGTGTGCTGTTTCGTTTTAATTGTTATTTTTAAGAGTTTTAATCTTGTTAGTTGCATGCTATTCTTTCACTGAGGTATGCTTGTTTTAGTATTCACTTTTTGATATTTAGCCTGCTAGCTATCTCTTCTAAGCCAGTTTTATATTCCATTGGGCCAATGAGATTAGAGATCCTTACTAGCTTTGGCTTATATAAATAATATTCTCCTCCAATCAGGAGAAAATATCTTAGTGGTGATATAACACACTGATGGCTACTAAATTTGGCTACCTTCCTTCATATTGCACTAACCATCTCATTGTATCAGTTAGCAATGTGATAATTTTCAGTAATCCACAGTTATAATTCCGAAGTCTGTCCAAGCACTCACTCACACTGACCGACCCCGATTCTCTCTTTCTGCAAACAAACTGTTCCTTTTATACATGAATTGTCAACATAGCTACAGAATTCTGGGAAGCGATAGATGTTCTGAGAATGTGGCCACATAATCTGAACAACAATAGATTTCTGTTCAAAGACAAAGGCAGCTTCTGGTTCTATTTGTGGTAGCAAGAAATGTCAGTTGATTTCCTTCAGCCAATCAGCATCGTTCACTAGCACGCAGAAGTAGTAAGTGCTGAGTACATATTTTTTACTGTCGAACATTTATATTTATGACTTTTGAATTGTTTGTTACACTGTAATGAAAATTAGTACAAACAATGCCTATCAAGTGCAAAAGACTCCTGCTTTTTGAGATCAACGTAAAACTATATTTCTTTCTTTCTTTCTTTCTTTCTTTCTTTCTTTCTTTCTTTCTTTCTTATCTCTACTATAGATGCTTGTAACACTTCTTCATACCTCCATGGATGACAGGTTAAGAATCACTGGACAAGATGATCTAAGTATTTGCCAAGTTTGATACAACATGATGCTCCTCCTTTCTTTTTGTTCTTATGACTCTTTAAATAGGATTTAAATAGTTGTCTGCTGCAGTACAAGAGGACTAATCTGGAATTGTCAATTTAGTTGGTTCTGGAGGCCAGCTTTATAGTCCTGGGGCCCACAGAGACTGTGAAATAAAATGCAATAAAATTAAATAAAAAGAAGTGGCTAGAAATCCATTTCTGACTTGAAAAAAAAATGGATATTTTTGAAGAGTTGCAAAATTGTTTTTTTCACAGACAAAAATGGTAACACTAGTAGTGAAGCAACATCACAGTACAGTAAAGATGGCAAAAGTTATGCATGACCAAGAAAACATGCATTAGGAGAGGCTGAAGCAGTTGGTTTTTCCTGATTCTGCACAGAAGGGCAAGATTCTGCCCCTTTTCTCCTCTCTCCCCTGTTGAGTTAATTAAGTGCAAACTACTGTTCCACTTTCAACTCAGTTTAATACAATTTAGGTAAGTTAAGGCTAAAGGGAGAAAATAGGAAAAAGAGACAGAAATTTGGCCATTTTAAAAGCAGCTGTAAATGTAGGACGGCTGAGGATTAATTGGGACTGTTTCTGCCAAATCAGTACATTTGGGCAGTTATGTTAATATTTTGTTACTTTAACAAAAACAACAGTTCCGTGATCTATTTGAGAAATGGATTTCTTCCCCTGTAAAATTTCTGGTGAGATAATTCATCTTTGCCTTTTTTTCCCCAGAAAACAAAGCAAAACAAAACAAAACAAAACAAACACACAAACAGTGTGGTTCTGACAAAGTCAGAGATGGTTCAACGTTACAGAAGAGCTAATAGGGGCTGTATTCACATGCAGCATCAGGACAGTACTGAGCCCATCTCTAGAATAAATCCATCCTGGTACCATTAGAGTAGACCCACCAAATAATTTCTAAAATGGAAAGAGTTAGACTTATGCATCCTAGAAATTTGAGGACATGGCCAATAGTGTATCCATCATTACAACTCCTCTCATAGCTGGCATTTAAGCAATGAAAGTGACAGAAAATAATAGAAGAGAGTTGTTTTCACATATTTGGAAGTAAAAGTTTGTAATGACATATACACTTCTTTTCTTTGAAGAAAGATATTAAAGCTGGGTACATCCACACTTCACAGTTGTACCAATTCGATACAACTGACATGGGTTCATCCCTTGAAATCCTGGGACGTATAGTTTTGTGAGTTATTTAGAACAAATGTTGCAGTTCAGAACAATGCACTAAATAATTTTAAGTACTTCACCCTGCTTCAAATCCAAATTCTTATACAATGGAGCCATGACTGTTGAAGTGGTATCAGATTGTACAATGTGGGCACATACATAAGCATCATCCAGCTGTGATCACAAAGACAGAATATTTTCTTTCCAGTCATGTTAGTACCTTCTTACTCAGATTCTGTGTATTTTCCCACACCCATTTTAAACCATTTATTCATAAGATCTGGGCTTTAATAATTGTTGTTCTTGGTGTGTGCCTTCCAGTGGTTTCTTAGTTATGAAGACCCCAAGGTGAACATATTCACAATGTTTTCTTGGCAAGATTTTTTTCATAGTAGATTTACTCTTGCCTGCCTCTGAGGCTGAAAGAGTGTGACTTGCCCAGGGTTACCCAGGGGGGTTCCATAGCCAAACAAGAATCTGAGCCTTGGTCTGCAGATTTGGACTCTAATGGTCAACCCACTACACCATGCAGACTCTTCACACTGGATTATTTTGTGGTCTCCTAGAGTTTTATTCCAGGACTCAAACTGCTACACCACACTGAATCCTAATGGTTGACTCTGTCATAGTGATAAAACATTATTCTCTGAAAAATTTACATGAGTGTTCATTTAGATTTAAGGACATTTTTCACTCCATCTCTCTCTCTCTCACACACACACACACCAGTTCAAAAATATGATTGTATTCACAACTGAGCATAATATCTTAACATATTCACTCTTACTTCTCTTACTCTGAGCCCTCGTGACTAGCATTTACAATATTATCTTAGCAACTATTTTAAAGCCTTTTTGTTCTGGCATTTTGAAGAAGCTCATATACCCTTTTCCTTTGAGTGGCTACATCATATGGTGGAAGGGGGTTTCTTTTTGCCTCTTCTTGCCATTAGATTACAAATGTCATGCCCCCGCACAGTACATTACTCATGTATATCATGACGGCTATAACAATGCACCCTGTCAATTTTGCTGTAGTAGAAAAAGACACTGGAGAACCCCATAAGAATTTTGATAAGTGCTTCCTACAGTATTTCATTCTGTGGCTGAAATATTGCTCAACTCCAAAATGTTGATAGCCCTAAGAGAGAGGTCACATTAGTAGCAAAAAGAATGAATTATGGGTTTGTTTGGGTTTTTGTATGTGTGTACAATGTGACTTGCATGTAGAACTCATAAAGTTGGAGAAAATAAAAATAGTGATGCTAATTTGATATTTTAAAGGAAAAATCAAGACCTTTTAATTTTTTTTCATTGTTATGCTAATACAACAAAACAAAGCAAAATGATAAGGAAAGAGGGAAGAAAGAGAAAAAAAGAAGAAGAAAGCCAGTTTAGACTTAAATTAATTAATCTTGATCAATCACAAATTAAGAAAAAAGGCTAATCTGGGGAGTCCATATCGTTTTTTAACAAATATTTCCAAGCAGAAATGACAACTATAAGATTCACTTTCAAATATGAATACTGCAATGAGGTCTTCAAAGTGTTGAATAATAAACAGTGAATGTCTGTGTTTCCGATTTAGAAATATAAATGTCTTATTAACAATGAGAGGATGAAAAATCCATTTACACTGGCCATCTCAAAAATCCGGTGCCACAAGAATAGTCATCTAAATATAAAAATTTTAAAAAAATCCACAAATGTTAAACATTTTTTCTTAAAATAAGATAAATCTCCAGATTCCTGTTGGGCAATCATGAATACAAACCTACACTTACACTTTCAGAGCTGCTGTATATTCATAGTCACGATAAACCCTTCCTTTAAGTTCTGCATAGGGACTGCGAAAGTCCCCTAAACCCCACTTACCAGTAAGCAACCACTGGGTCCATTTCCCTTTTAGTCAGGAAGCAGCTCTATGGCCCTTTCCGCACCGGGCTATTAAAATCGTGCAGAGCAACCTCCGACAGAGATCTTCTGCACCGTAGAGTGGACTGGGGCGGACTACTTTTTGTAGTTCTGCACCTCAGTCCGGTTCAGAGTGACCGGAACTGGTCACGCAGTGTGCTTTTTAAAAACCTCTTTTTAGAGGTTTTTAAAAAGCATGGAGCGTGCAACTCCGTTGCTCCGTCCCTGCGCTCCGGTGCAGATTTGCAGGCGCGCACAAGTGCATGCCTGCAGACCTGCCGGGGGAGGGTTTGAGGCTGGCGAGCTTCTCTGGTTGGTGGAGAGCCTCGCCTGGACTCTGAAGAAGTCCAGTGAGTAGTGTTTTTTCGCAGTTCCTTTCCCACGTGCGGAAAGGGCCTACATGAGCGATCTCTGGTGTCCAGTTCTTTTTATGTCTGTTGCACAAGAGATCACTCGCACGAGGGAGGGAATATCAGGTGGTTGCTTTTAAATCAACAGGGGAATGGACTCCCATTGATCCCAGCAGCTACTTACTAATACATGGGGTTGGAGGGGATCACACCAGAATTCACTATGTAGGAGTTTTGTTATTGTGCTGCATTGTATGCAATGACTATGTAGGACTCTAGTGAATATAAATAAACAACTTCTGAACAAAAGAAAGCTACCAGTATGCATGGCTATACCATTTGATTCAAAGTGGTTGTGACAGATCCCCTTTCCAGGTTGGCCCTGGAATGAACAAATAGAAGTTTATTAAGAAACATTTAGATTACACTTTAATCCCTGAACTGCTTAATCATCCACAGCAACCCAAAAATCTATTCAGTTTTTCTTTCTTGCTGACTGTCCTCTCTCTATTTCAGCTTTTCCCTGTCTCTAGGCCATCCTTCCCCATTGCCTTTTGGTCTTATTCCTATCTCTATAATGTTGTTCACCTATCTGCCTTTTGTCAGAGACAAGCCTCTGGTTTGCATCCTTTCTCCTCCATAGGCTCCCCTTCACAGCATTCCCTGAGTTGTGATTGGCTGGCTCCAAGCATGCTTATCCAGCTCCTCTCTTCACAGAGGTATTATCTATAGTTGCATCACCAACAAATTCTAAACTACTTAGGTTTTTCTTTAAAATATATAGTGTTCAGCATATCCTAAATACTATTTTTTATGAACTTATCTCAATATTAAGTGTAAGGAAACCATGTAAGATAGGCTTTTTAACCTCTTCTGTTCATAAGATGACATCATATTCAGGGCTGCTGAAAGTGGGTTTACATATAGTCAGGTTCCAGGCTCCCCTCTGGACACTAGCCCCTTACAACTTACATGGGATCCCTCCCTCCATCCTGCAATCCAATTTCAATCGGTATAGGTATAGGTAGCTAGTTGGTTTTCAGAGATATAGGAAAGTTTGTGAAAAGGTACAGCTTTGTTACATTAACACACACACACACACACACACACCAAAAAAAAAAAAAAACTGACCAGAACTAGTACCAGATCCAGAACAACAACAACTTAATGACTGGGGCCCTTTCCATAGCTTACCTGTTCTCAGCACTGGAGTGTGGGGATCACGCGAGCAGCCTCTTGTGAGAGGCTCTTGCGTCTCTGTTGCTTCAGCTCCGCAGCCACTGTCTGCTCGCGAGCAGGGTGCATGAAAGCCCCCCTCTTCCTTCCACAGTGCAGCCTGGGATTTTTCCGAGCTGCACTGGGGCAGGAAGCATGATAAGTGCACACGGGACCCCAGAGCAATGCACAATTGTGCACCATTTTTGTCTCAAAGCCGAAAATGAAATAGTGTATGATCGGCACCTGCCAGCCCTGGCAGCATCACACACCTATGAAACTACTTGTAGAAGATGTCTAGAGATTTGGTACCACTACTATATTGATGGCTATCTCTTCCCCCACCATCTCTCTGAGAGACTCCTGTTCAATTCCTTCAGGGTTCTTCAAGGTTCCGTTCTGATTCCATGCAATTTAACACACCTATGAAACCACTTGTAGAAGATGTCTAGAGATTTGGTACCACTACTATATTGATGGCTATGTCTTCCACCATCACAACTCAATTCCAAAGAAGCCAATTTCTCAACCAAATCATAATCTGATGCCACTAATGAACTTGGATTAATGTGGACAATTTGAATGTTAATTTAGACAAGACAGAAGTGTTCAGATTAGGAAATAAGGATTCAGCCTGTACTGGATGGGTTACATTCCCAATGAAACTGTGGATTTAGAACTTTGTACTACTCCTAGGATACTTACCTAGATTGATGATCCTGCTACTTCAGATATATTACAATGACTACTGCTTAGCTGTAACAACTAGATATAATTGTGACACTGAAAGCAAAATACTGTAAAAGGAATGATGAACTTAAGAAACAATTAATCCAAGACGATATCATCCTGATATCATTGATTACAATGTGCAGAGAAAACTATCTTTTTGAGATAAAATCTTCACAAAGACACGAGTCAAAGAACAGCCAACAAAGCATTCCATTTGTGTTGGATTTCCATCTGGCAACTCCTAAGTACCATATGGCAGTCAGACATAGCTACTTGCTATTAGCAAATTCTGCATGTCTTGCCAGAGCCACAGCAAACTGTAAATTTCCATAAGCCACCAAATCTAAGGAAATGTTGGTAAAAGCTGTCTTGAAAACACCAGTCAGCAATCCTGGATCACACACCTGAGACTACAAGCATTGAAACACTTGTATGAACTTCAAGAGGCCAGTCCCTTCAAGGAGCACAATGATTGACAAGTTCTATTGTATTAAACAAAATATTAAGCCCTCGGTCCAGCAATCTTATTTATATGATTGAATGAAGAGGTACAGGGTGATATTTGCAGTTGGTTGGACTGTGTAGACATTTCAGAAAGTGCCAATTGGCAACTTGACCAGGATGTTTGAGCAGCCAGTGGCCTACAGACTTCCTGATGTCTTTGTTTGGAAGTGAAGTATCTTCTCTTTCAAGCACTTTGGATAAAATGGGGAAAAATATGGATCCACAGACTTAAGATTGTAATACTGCCTCATCTCAAGCTAGAGGATGGTTCTTTCTGCAGTAGCCTCCTAGCCCTGCATGGGGACAGGAGAGGAGCAGGACTGCAACGATGTTTCTGCATGATGTCTTCATGGTCCTGCTCCTCTCCCATCCCTGATCGTGGATTAAACAATTGACAGATTTTCCCATCAGTGACTCGTGATTGTGTCACTGTTCCCCACTTACCTGTTCTGTGGAAGACTCAGAAGCATGATGACATTGCTTCCTACCCCAATGAAGCCTGGGAAAGTACCCAGCTGCACTGTGGAAGGAAGAAGTACATCCAGCACGCTTTCTTCCGCAGGGAGACAGCCCTGTGCTTCCTTCCCAGCAGAGATGTTGCCAGGATTGCCACTGGAGGACCATGCAAGAAGGTAGAGTGTGGAAAGGGCTGATAACTGCACCATTAGAACATTCAGTCATCTACATCCTTAACTACATGCTGGAGACAATTAACTGAAAAAAAGCAGAAGCCAAAATATTTCTGCTTATACTTTTTAAGAATTTTGTTTATTAACAACTCTTACAAATGTTATATCATGTTTAGAATATAGTATAATGGAAGACACATCCTCTATGGTTGTTCATGATGACTAGGTGGTTAAAATTCACTCTGAGTTTTTGAGTTTTAATTTGATGTATGTGTATGCTTTAATATTAGCATTTTTAGAAAAACACTGAAGACAGCAAACCTGTTGAATGCAGCAATTAATTTCTATATATAAATTCTACACTGGCATATATATTGTTGAAACAAAAGTGGCTGATGGTGAGCATGAGGACAATTGTGTTCCACACTAGGGTTTAGAACTTGTGGCACTTCTGATGTGATTAGCACTTGCCATTTCAAAATATGGTTTTGAATTGTACCCTGCTACTTCAACAACACATAGGGTTTCAACATTATGGCCAGGTTGAAATTGCCATTTAAAATAATTATGGCAGCCATATCAATTAGCCACAAGACTTCTAAAGTTAACTAGAGCCTTAGAGTTTTTAATTTGATGTCTGTCTTGCTATAATATCTATTTTATGTATTAAATTAATGAAATTAAGATGGCATCATTATAAATTTCCACTTTTATAGTTCCATAAGTTCTACAATTACATGCCATATTTGAATGATAATTAAATGAGACTGAATAATTATATTCATGCCTGCATTCCTTGGAACTTTAAAGAAAGGTCTTTTATTTTTCTGTTACAAACTGGATAGGCTCTGAAATGTGAATAGATGGACCTTCTTTTCACCTCTAACTCATAGACTATTTAATAAGCAGAACAAATGAAGATAAGCAAGGCATGCAACTAGAAGTATAAAAAAAACAATTTTCTGGAGCTCAGGAGGTGCAAGTAGATCTTCTTCCATCCCGATAATCATAGTTACAGTGAGTATGCAAATAGAAATTAGATATATTGAGAAGTCAGGATGAACTATTACATTGCTGATGTACCATGTGGCTCTACTGAAGACAATCTAGCTCTTCCTTCACAGGAGCCAATATAACCCCTTCTTCCTCTCACTAGCAACGTGTGACTTTATCAGTCTCATTTTTAGCAAGGTTCATTTTCTCACTGATAATTATTAAAATTGGGTTAGCCAACTTTTGAGAAACACATTTTTGATTTTTTTTTCCCCTAAAAGCATCCTTCCTATTCCTAGAGTACACCATTGGAACGGAAGTTCAGTTCACCTGGGTCCTCCATGGTACTCCACACAAACTAGGACAGAGTGCAGGTGAGGTCAGAGGAGAGATAATTATATCTATTACTTACATTTATATGTCTCTTTTCCTTTATGAATTCAAGGCAGGACATATGGCCCTCAATTTTCTCATTTTATCCTCAGAACAATACTGTGAAGTGGATCTAGCTGAGAGATTGAGTGATTCATAGGCCATTTCTGCACTACACTGTTATAGTGCCATTATTCCACTTTCAACTTTCAATGGAATCCTATGGAATCCTCTAACCTTCTAAGGCCTTCCCTAAACTGCAAATCCCAGGATTCCATAAGATGTTGCAAGTGAAATAATAGCACTATAACAGTCTGGTGAGGAAATGGCCATGGATGATCCAGTAAGGTTTTTTTTTTTTTTTTGGTTCAATGGGAACTAGAAACTGTTCTCCCAAATCTCAATCTACCACTGCACACTGGCTTTATTCCATTTTAAAGAAAACAAGAGCAGGGAGAAGAGGTTCACTCCATTATTTTTAATTGGCTAAATTTTTCTGAAGCTGAATAAGAATTTGAAAATGGAATAGAGCTCCTCTTTCCTCATATGAAATCTAGTGGTTTGGGTGTTGGACTAGGGCTCTTGAGATAAGGGTACAAAACCCTGTTTGGCCATGGAAACCCACTAGTTGACCTTTGGGAAGTTACACTCTCTCAGCCTCAGAAGATAGTCATGGCAAAATTCCTCCAAACAAAATCTTGCCAAGAAAAGCTCCCAAGACAGTGGGCATTTCTGCACGAGGCTGTTATAGTGTTATTATTTCACTTTTGACATCCTATGGAATCCTGGGGTTTGCAGTTTTGGGAGGGGCCGGCTGTGAAATAATAGTGCTATAACAGTCTTGTGCAGAAATCGCTAGTCAAAGGAACATTTGCCTCAGATCTCAGGAACCTTAAGGGAGGTTCACCGTAGTGTTGCTATAAGTCAGAAATAACCTGAAGGCACACAACTACAAATAGACACATCTCCCCCAACAGATTCCCTCTTCATGAGCCTTCTACATTTGTCTCCTACCTGCAGAATGGGCTAGTAATTCATCTCTACTTGTACCCACATTCACAAGTGCAGAGCACTGAATGTCTGACTAAATCCAAGAACCTTATGCTGTGGATGCTACAGCCCTTAAAACTTAACTAAAGAAGCAGACTCAAAAGCCATTGTTTTCTGTTTTGTTTGTTTTTTTGTTTGTTTTCCTCACCAATTCCCTCCCTTTCCTCAATGTCTCTTTATTAATTATTTGATGTTGTACTACAGTGAAAGGAGTTGTATGGGTTCCTACAGACAGAAGTAACCTGACCAGAAAGGCAAATAGAAGAATAAAAGTCACAGCCACAGTTACTTACCAGTCTCTTCCTCTGTTCCATGCAGGTTCATCTCATTCACTCAGCATGTGATTGGATAGGCATAGGGAGAGGCAGAGAGAACACCAGACTCTGCAGATAGATAGTGAAACATTCAACATTGGGGGTAAAAAGAGAGAGAGTCACAGCCATTGATCACTGGTCCCTACAAACTATGCAGCATCTTACACTCCTTTACCATCATCAAACCCTGAATATTTATTATCCTATCTTCATCCCCCATTGTAAGATTGGTTTGTTCTGCATATTTTCCTGAAATGTTCATGGGATTTTCTGGGGTTAGGTGTGCGACATGCCCAAGGTCACCCAGTGGGTTTCTATGGGGCAAAGCAGGAAATTGAAACCTGGTCTTCAGGGTCATAGTCCAATAGTCCAATGCTCAAACCACTATACCGTGCTGGCATTAGTTAATTTACTAGAATGACATCAATAGTTCAAAAGTACATGTACATCAATAGATTTCAAGGATTGCTTTAATATGGAATATTAAATTGATATAAGCAATAAGATTCTTCTTCCCCCAGCACCGCTAAAAAAAAAAGATTCTCTGAGCCCTTTTAATGGGTAAAAGACTTATGATCTATGGCAACATTGGAATGATTTTACTGAGGACCTCACAGTTCTTCCAGCATTTGAACATGTTTCCTTCCATGTCTGTCCGGATATTTGGTAGTTGTCCATTGATACTTAGACATAGATTTGTTTTCACTCTGGTATTTTTGTGCCTGTTGAGGTTTTTTGTTCTTCTTCTTCCCTTAGAGGCATTTAGTTCCCTTTTTTCTTCTCTCCTTTTTGTTGTTCTTATTTATATGATTTACTTGCAATAAAATAAGGGGAAAATATTAGGAGAATATTTAGGAGAAAGTCCATCCAAAATGTGCATGTCAACAAAAGTAGTATATAAAAAACGCATACATTTAAAAAAACATGCACACAGGAAAATGCAGAAATTGGACAGAAGAAAACTGATGAAATTGGACAGAAGAAAACTGATGACATGCAAAAATGGCATGGGCCTGAGCAGAGACACAGTCTTACTATAGATTCAACCACGTCATGCAAGAGTTCTTTTCCTCCTCTTTATTGAACTTGCAGGAAATATTTAAGACCACAGGAGGAAAAATTCTGGTGCTAAACTACATTGACCATAATCAACAGGAATGGACTGTGATTTCCTAAGAAACAAAGGATATTTTAACTTTAGTGCATCCGCTTATTTTAACTTCATTGCATCCAGATCCAGTGGCACAGTGTATGAAAGGCTCCTTCTGCCTGGGAATCTCCCTAAATCAACTGCAGTATCATAGTATGAATTAGTATGAATTATTTTAGAGTCACTGAAGTGATAGAAAGAAGCTAACCTTTCTTATCATTCCATTGTAACAGTAGAGGCAGCTGAATTTTCCGTTACGATTATGGAGGAGTCACATTCTTCATATGTCATTTTTTCTTTCTTTTTTAAAAAAGTGTCTCCCCCGTGTGAAACACTATTACCTATATTTGAAGGCTTTATGCCTATCTCCCCCTCCCATACCTTTTGCTAAATGACAACCACTAAATGCAATGGTAACTGCATGACAAGGGTATTTTTATTACATCAAAAGACAGAAAAAAGGATTAAAATGAGTTTATTCAAAAGTGTGATTTGTCAATTTTCCCTTATCAAGGAATTTGAGGGAAAGCTTTAAACCTAAACACAGGGATCTAGCCCCTTATTTGAATAAGTTAATACTATACTGTGTTCTTGGGAAAGTACTGAAGCCTATCTTTTATATACAGCAGTCCCAGGAGGAGTCTATGCTTTTATACGGTCAGCTGCAAGGTGTCATTCCCTTTTCATCATTCCTCCTTTTATCATCCTGCAGGTCTTGACAGCTTAAAGGTTCTTTTTAGCAGCAACTGTGTGTGGTACTATACATTTTCATATGATGGATTTCTCTCTCGCCTTCTTCGTTTTACAGTCAGACAGTCAGAGATTTGGGCTTCGAAAAATCCCTCTTTCATTGAAGAGTGACTAATCACTGTACTTGATACCAAAGGCTTCCTCCCCAACTATAAAATAGGTTATACATTTTGGTGGTAAAAGAAGATTTCATAAATTTTAACTTCTAACATTATTGATGTAATTAGCTGAAGCCTGTATCCTGTAAGCATCAATTAAACAGCCTAAGTTCAATGTAATTCTAGTCCTCGACCACTAGAGCAAGAGTCCTTTTTTTACTTCCAATCTCTGTTTCAGCTCTCTGTGCTCTTCTAGCTCTGGAAACTTTCCCAAATCTCCAGAGCACATATTTGGGATTGCAAGGTATTTGAATTGATGCCTACCTATGGAAATAACAAGACCAGACATGGATAATTGTGACAAATTCCCTTGAGTGAATTACTTGATTCCTGAGGGCAATCTAATGGCTGGGTTGCTCCCCAGCTAGGTATCTACTGGAATGCAGATCCAAAGCACCATCTCCCAAATTACAGGACTTAAAGTGAGGGCAAAAAACTGGAGGGTAGATTCCTTCCTGACTCTCACATCAAAAGACCTAAATAGACAGTTCCTCCAGAGACCTACACTTCACCAAAAGGGTGTCAAAGTGTTCACTGAATCTTCTACTCTGTTTCCTCCCATGATTTGCCACAAATGTCTGCTTAATCTCTTTCCCTCACCAGACCAGGCAATAGACCCTCACTCCCAATTGCAAATCCCCCAGGAACCACATGTTACCCTCATGTGATATATACATGCCATCAGCTCTGTAGAACTCAGGACAGTCAAATACTTATCCTATCTCAGTCCTATCACAGCTGAGACAACAAACAAAACAACCTGCATAACTCCCAGCTTGTTACTCCCAGGCAGAAAGCTCAGAATCATAAATAAAGTCCAGAGGGTTCCAAGGCAAGTGAGTGTCCAAGGTCAGTCAGTGCATTCATCAAGGTATCTGACAGGGTAGAAGGTCAGATAAGCTCTGACAACTCCTGGAGGGGAAGAACATCAGCTATATAGGTCTGAAGCCTAGAGCAGCTGTGGCTTGATTAACTGTTACTGGTTATAAATTCTGAGAGAATGACACTAGGACTCTCTTGGCTGTCTGCTGGGTACAGGTAAATGCTCTTCTATGTCTGAAGAGGCAGGACTCTCTGCTGGAGCTGGCACTACCCTCCGTTCTGTTTTTGGCACTGTAACCTCTTCCTGTACAGCAGGTCCTGGGATACCCTCTGTCTTAGACTCCGAGTCAGAGTCCGTGTTCTGGAAGCAGGGCATGACAATACTATAGTGGGATACTGGAGGAAGTGGGCCAACCGTTTTTATAATGCATTACCTATCTCCCTATTTACTCTTTTATGGGCTAGATCAATGTGTTGAGGATTCCCTTCAGCCCACAAATTAGATGAGGCAAAATGACTGACCACATCATAGTCACAATGAGCCATCTACTCTGTATGTGCCTAAGATTGTGGAGAAGGTTAAGGCCCTTCAGCAAACCCAAGTCACTCCCAATGAGGTGAATGACTAAGACATGAGGAGGAGGCTTCATGAACTCTTCAAATAACAGAGGCAAAAAGAAAAGAAAAAAAAGAAAGAAAATCCAATAAATGCCTCCTTTCACAAGCAACTCCAATGTGGTATGCTCTCTTAATCTCAGTTGAGTCCCAAAGTGGCAATTGACTGCCTGGTGCATTGCCCAGTAAACCATACAATGGCCACAGATCAAGACCTGCTGCTTTTCCAGACAGAAACTAGGATTTGCAAAAGATGACCATCTTAGTAAACAGCAAACATGTTCAGAATTTGAGAGGACTCACATATTCTTAAATGCCGAAGATCTCCAACACCCAATATGTTGGATTGATTGTGGACCCAGCCCCATGCCAGAAGCTGGAGAGGCAACCCTGATCCTAAATTAACCTCATGGAAGCCCACATGCTGCATGATCTTATGAGACAAAATTGGTATCTGACAAAGGGCAAAAAGTCTGCATGTCAAAATAAAGGATCTAGATCCCCTGATCTGGATGTAACTGTGCAACATGCAAACAAGGTAAATTCTCAAGTCCAGACAAAGCCCCAAATTAACCTTCATCCCTACTCGTTTGATAGTTTAGAAGAATGGATCTTCAAAATAGCTTGCTGCCCCCAAAAGAGTTAATTCCTTCAGCTGTAATGCTTTATCTGATACATCCACTCTGGATAGCACAACCAGCTCACTAATTCACAATAGTCTAAAAATAAAACAAAACAAAATTGCTTCATAGTTTAAGGTACAGATTTTCACCCAGCCCATTGTCAGGATGAGTAGCCCCTGTCATAATGTATTTGCTGGATGTGTATTGGAATACGTAAAGTAGTCAGCATAGGGGAATGCTATGTTAATTAGTGTACTACAAAGTATTAAATGTTAATTGTTGATTGCAACAATGTATTTGTTTGAAACCTGCTTGTGTATTCCAGGGTATCAAATGGTCAATTGCTTTATTGCTCATTGTTACAATCTGTCCAGTGCATGTGAGAGAAGATCAAAGTAGAGGAAAACGAAAGCACCAAAAGATGTTATGAGAACTTGAAGTGTCCAGAGATAAAGAGCAGCTAATATGTTCCTGCCCCAAGGATGAAAGACAGACAAACAATTCAAGTCTAGGAAATGTTTAAAGAACTGGGATGATGTTAAATTTGTGATCTTCTCCAATCACTGCTTTGCACACCTAAATTTGCATGTGACAGTATAAAACCTGCGAAATCCATGTCTTTAGTCTGAAAAACATCGGAAGAAGTGTACTGTGTTGCTTGCTTTGCTACAAATAACACTACTGCCTACCTCAGTGTGGAATTTGCAGATTGTGAGGTATCCAGAGCATGACACACACTGAGAACCTCATGGCATAATTGTTCACGCTTGTCACCTATTCATGAGCCCATTCCTCAAGTGCCTTGTGAACTCTAAAGTCAACAATATAAATAAATACAACCCCAAGAGCTGGGTATGGAGTCTCCTTCTTTGGAGGTTTTTAAGCAGAGGCTGGTTGGCCATCTGTCGGGAGTGCTTTGAGTGTATTCCTGCATGGTAGGGGGTTGGACTCGATGA
Organism: Iguana delicatissima; assembly: GCA_948472985.1. Lineage (NCBI taxonomy): Eukaryota > Metazoa > Chordata > Lepidosauria > Squamata > Iguanidae > Iguana > Iguana delicatissima. The sequence continues at coordinate 169,229 of CAOKZL010000178.1, forward strand.
CCCCTGTGGTCTCTTCCAACTCTTCATTTCTATGATTCTATGATTCAGTGTGGTCCTTGTATCCTTAAGCCTTGGAAACAAAGGCCAGTACTGACAGCCTACCGCTGATGGACTGTGGGGCCAATCCCATACTCCTCAAATTGATACAAAACTGCAATATGTGTGGCAAGGGACAGGCCAAATAGCCTGAACGCCTTTCCCCAAACTAAATTGCTCTAACTCCCAACCAGCCTTCTTAGTACTAGTAACTAAGGAGAGGCTGATGGCTGTAAAATTCTCACCTTTCCAAGTGTCCATAGATTTTTAGGCAAAAAGAAAAAAAAGGTTGTGTCCAACAGCAAGCCTGCCACAGACCACTCAGCAGGTCACATTTGGGCACACAAAAATAAAACCCAAAGAACTTGCTGCATCTGAAGACACCTTCAAAGCATCTCAGATTTGCAACTCATCCTTTCAAAAGGAGATCCTATTAAAAATTGCAAAAATTCTTCCCATACTCTTAAGTCTTCCCTAATCCCTTGATTCATATTGATCCTATGGTGGGGTTTATGGACTGTAGATATTATATTACAGAGACATCTTTGAAAGGCTGTACCAGGTGCTACAGCTTTTGTTTAGAGACCTTAAGTGAGGAAGATCCGCATACTTTCCTAGATAATTGACTCCACTCTCTAGCTGATGTTACCATTAAGAATTTTCCCTGTATGTTTAAGTGAAATCTCACCTCTTGTAACCTTCGGTATAGACCCAATCCTGTACTTGAGGGTGAGATCTAATGGCAATGTCTTTTCCTTCTTAGTGAAGCCTGTAAAAGATTTTACTTGTCTTTCAAGTTTAAAAATATGCTGTTCTTATTTTTATTTTTTTTAAAAGATCTCCCCTCCTTCCTTCCTTCCTATAGTCTTTTTTTTTTTAAAAAAAGATAAAAACCTAATCTAAGAACCTAAGATCTCCTCCCTTCCTTCCTTTCCTGTGTGACATTTTATCACTGTTTTATGCTTCAGAAGACTGAATACACACTACAGTGTTTCCCTCTTGTTTCCAAGGTTGCCCTGGTTGCCCTAGGGGAGGCTGCATATTTGGAACCGCCAGGTAAGTCAACCACAGCATCCCAAGGGCAGTGTCTTCTGGGAAGAGTTATGCAAATGTAAATATCTGAACTTTTCTCTGGGTTTGGACAATGAAAACAAGAGATGAAGAGAACATAAAAGAAAGAGTCCCTTCTGAAGGGGACAGCAGACAGAAGGCGTTGAGTGCACTTTGCTTAAAAACGGCTAGGCTTCGATTGACTGCACTCAGTGCTTGTAGAGAGTGAGATTTTCAAGAAAGAAAATCAAGTTGATGGAACATTCAATTTCACTTTAACCTGACACTGTTGATGTCTTGGCCTGGAGTGATTGATTTCTAACAGGAACGTGCCCTGTGAAGTGACTTACAAAACCAGAGGGGAAAATAGAATATCCATAATATAAAAATACAGTAACTTTTCATCAGATTTAAATTGCCTCAGAATAAACCTTACTGGTAATCAATGTAGGAGAGGTCTTCCTAGAAAGATATAGTGGGTGAGAATGAGAAACAGGATACTGGATTTAGACACTTCACCTGATTGGATGGGATTCCAAAAACATGCACGGGGGGGGGGGAAGGATGTAAAAATTACAGAGAATAATATAATGAAAATGTTTTATTGATCTTAATTAAGTTGAAGTAATCTGGGTGGGTGATAGACTTTATTGTTAATGGAAAAGGTAAAAGATTTTTCCTCTACTTTTTTTTAAAGAATAAGAAAACTTTGCCACAGTTTCAAGAAGGAAAGGAATTTCATTTTTTTGCAATGTCAGATGGAATACCCTAGAAAGAATAGCATTTTTCACAATATAGCAACAATGCCAAGGAAGTTCTTGGAGAAAGATGGCCATTCACATTTGACAAAGCTTTTTATTATAATTATTGGAGGAGAAAGATAATCTCCTCCTATTTCTCCTGGACAGTTCATCATTAAAAGGAAGCTGTATTTAACTTGTTTTTTAAAAAACAAACAAACAAACAACTATTTGCCCTCTGAAACCCATACATCTCCTTCACATTTGACCTGGAGTAGTATGAAAGCAATTATAATATGTGGAGTAGGGGTGTTGCAAGTTGAAATATTCTACCATGAGGAAAAGCTTTTGGGGGGGGGGCAGTTTTCAATGGAATCTTACAGGAAGACAAAGAGATTGACAGATACTGTAAAGTTTTCCAAGCTTTAAGTCCTAAAGATATATTATGGCTACTAAAACATTAACTGCCACATGGAAGATCTTAGACATACATCATGGGAAAAGTAATCTTTTAGATAACTGGAGTGCTGGGAACCGGACGAGGTAAGTGTGTTGGTTCTGCTGCAGTTTTCAACACCAGTGACCATCCTCCTGGAAGGACTCACTGGGATGGGACTTGGGGGCACAGTTTTACAGTGGTTCTGGTCCTTTGTTGGGGGGAGCAAACTCAAAAGGTGTGGCTGGGAGGATTCCTGTTTAAAATCCTGACTATTGACCTGTAGCATCCCTCAGGATTTTGTCTCCTCTGCTAATCAATATATATATATATAGGAAACTACTAGAAAAAGTAATAGGAAGTATGGGGATTTTGTATCACCAATATGTTGAGGACACTCAACTTTATCTCTCCCTCTCTCTCTCTCTCTTCCCCCCCCCCCTCTAATTCCAATGAAGCTATTTCATTGTTAAACAGTCTCTTTTGTCAGTGACAGACAGGATGAGGGCAAACAAATTGAAATGCAATCCAGACAAGACAGAATGCTCCTGGTCAGTAAGTAAATAGAGATTCAGCCTGGGCTAGACAGGCTTCCATTACACCAAATGTCTCAGGTTAATAGTTTGGTTTACTTCTGGACTCAACCCTGAGCCTTGATGCTCAATTTCAGTGGTAGTTAGGATTGGATTTGCGCAGTTAAAATTGTGTCAGCTGTTTCCCTTCCTGAAGGTATCAGAGCTGGCTGTGATGACATATGCTTTGATTACATCCCATTGGATTATTTGAATAAAGTAACAAAAAGATGTCTTGGTGAGCCGCTCGGAAAGTTGAAAGAGACCAAAATGTTCAGACGGAATATAAGCTGAAAGGACAGCTTACAAGGAAAATACCTTTCTTGTTTAAAATAGCTTCAGTGGCTATTAGTTCATGTCCAGGCACAATTCAAAGTGCTGATCATGACCTATAAAGCCCTGTACCACTTAGGTCCACACTATCAGAAAATCTCCTTCTCTCTCTGTATAAACCTATCCCACCTTTAAGATCCTTGGGGCTTTCTCTTCACAGGCACGTCTGGCAACGATGTGGGAGAAATATTTCCCAGTGGCTGCTCTCAGAATATGGAGCTCTCTGCCATGACCTACAACCTCCTCCCTGCTCTCCTTTCCCAGATAACTAAAGACCTTTTCGCTTGAACACCCATTTGGGGACTAAGTGGCTATGTCGTCATGTGCTGCATTTTTATTTTTTTATACTTTAAAATGCATATCTCTTTTAAAGTATAAAAACCCTATAATTTAAACATAATTTAAACATAATTTAAATTAAAAATTTAAATATAATTTTAAAAGTATTGAAGTTTTCATATGATAGCTTATTAGATTGTCTTAATTTTTTTTATTTATAACATTTTATTCATGCACTTTGTTCTCCATCACGTGTGAGGTGCCTTGGGTCCCACTGAGCAGAAAGGCATGATAAAAATAAAATGAAATAAATAAAAAAATAATAAAATAACCCAGGTGTTTTTTCTTTAATGCAAAGTATAATGATCCTCTGTTTCTCTGTTTATTTCTATGCATATAATTTGATAGTTGCTGTGATGATGTGGAAGAAGAGGAGGAGTGATTCTGCCCACACTGCTGCTTGCATGCTTGCTTGACCATCAGGGCTTCCAAAGAGAAGTACAATAAAATAGATAAAAATAGTGCTTGTACATGGATCTAAACCACATTTAAAAAACAAACTGCAATACTAGTTTTTAAAAAACAAAACAAAAACAAGACATATGAAATAGTACAGTTTTGTTCCCCCACTGGACATCTAACAAGGAACAAGCCCTCCTTCCCTGGAGAAGGACTTCCACAATCAAGATGTTGCTACAGATATTGCTCTGTCTCACATACTCACCAATCTGTGCTCTTAGGATAGTGGGACACACACTGGGACCATTGTTTAAGATCTCGTATTCTAGGCAGGCTCATATGGGTGGATTTTATGGTCTTATGTTTCAATTTGCATTCTAACTGGGATTTTTTTTTGGGGGGGCAAGAAAGAGGCTAAACCACCAAGTCAACTATATATTATTGAGCAACATGTAATTATTATCCATAAAGGTGGGTTTTTTTAAAAAAAATAAACTAGTAACATCATCAGAAAATGTTTGTAGGATTAATGTGTGCCACGGAATTGAAACACTGGGAAAAGATATTAATCTGTTCTTTACAGCACCTGTTCTTCACTGGACTGACCTCTATACTACTTTATTTTAATAATTTTTTTTTTTAAATCACATTATATTCAAACCTTTTTTCCCTTCTGCATGGCAGGTCTTTTTTTAAAAAAAAAAAAAATCAACAATAAATTATTAGAAAATTTGTCATTTCTAATCAACATAATTCCTAAAATACTCTCAGTTTCAAACTCAAAGTTCACATTTAAATATTTGAGCTATAAAAAGACTTCCTTGTACTCACTCACTGCCCTTCAGACACAAACATGTAGAATCTTCTCATCTATCCATGAAGCCCACATGAGCCTGAACGCTATTGTTAGTCCTGACTTGAACAGAACCATTAAATCAATGGGATTTACTATGTGCTGACTCACTGTTCAACAAATGATTCAATATGTTATCCTTAGTTGGGAGTTACTAACAAGATTCCAGCTGTGTTTTGTCACCATTCACACAGAGCTTGAAGAAGTTACTTATGAACTATAAGTCCCAGAATCCCCTGACCAGCAGTGGCCAAGTGTTATACATTAGACAGTGATATACATTTGGGAAGCTGGATGTGTTTAGCCTGGAAAAGAGAAGGATAAGAAATGACATGATGGCTATGCGTAAACATTTGAAGGGATGTTGTATGGAAGATGGAGCAAGCTTGTTTTTTGCTGGTCCAGAGACTAGGATGCAGAACAATGGTTTCAAACTTCAAGAAAAGAGATTCCATCTAAACATCTGAAGAAACTCTTGATGATAAGAGAAGTTTGACAGAAATATGCTGCCTTGGAGTGTGGCGGAGTCTCCTTTTTAAAGGTTTTTAAACAGAGGCTGGATGGTCATCTGTTGGAAGTACTTTGACTGTGTACTCCTGTATGGAAGGGGTTTGGACTCGATGGCTCTTGTGGTCTCTTCTAGCTCTAAGATTCTATTATTCTATACATCTGGCTTCATAAAACAGAGAGTCGAAACCCACAATGTATATCTCAAGGATTTTGGCTAGGATTTGAATCTGGTCTAGAAAGAAATTTTGTCCCACCATGACTTACTGCTGGGCAAACTACTATGCTTTCTTTTCTAACCACAGATCTCCAGTCCTTCAAATTTCTAATGCCAATGTCATATTCAATGCCATATTCAAATTTCTAATGCCAATGTCATATTCTTAGAAATGGAATGGAATAAAAACAGGAGAACAACCTCTCATCACATGCATTAGATAAGGTACAATGAGCCCTGGGAAACACCCCTTTCCAAAATGCTTCCAAGGGACACATAGGAGCATGCCGGAACTCATCAGAGCAACCCATGGTTGAATTGGAAGGAGAGCTTAGAAGGAGATGGTGGAATAAAGTGCCTTCTTATGCTATGAGCCATCGGTGAAGCTAATGTTGATAAAACCAGTATAACCAATAACTGTCAGAACAGTTTAAAAGGTCAGATTAAAAAATATGTCATCTCCACTTTCCTAAAGCATCAAGACTGGAAACTGATAAAAAATTCTAAATTGAATGCATTCAACCTTCTGGAAGCAAAACACAAAAAAGTCTTCTCCTGCATACCAACCAAACTGACCTGTTTGGTTTGGGCAAGCTCGTGCATCACAAAAAGCTTTAGGAGTGGTTGCAAGAATGTGGGGGCTGAAATAGAGACAAAAAAAAAAAAGTTGGAAGAATACTTACGGAGCTCAGTTCTTTTTCTGTTTAAAGTGTTGGTGGCCATCATATTTTGGCAAAAGTACGCAACTTTAATATATAAGTGACAGCTTCAACTGTTTTGTCAGACTACTTTGACAAGACAAGGAGAAACAATCAGAGTCCCCTAATCTCACCAGGCTTCTTCATTTGAAGGGATTCTAGTCAAAGAACAATATCAGCTTTGTGGCATAATATTTATACTGTCTGTCTCATGTCTTTATTCATTCTCAAGGTTTAACATTTATATGTATATATAAGAGCTTTAACATTATCAAAGAAAGCAGTTGTGCAACAGTCAGAGCTGTCAGCTTTGATAGCTTTTAAGCCTAAATGACTAAGATGAATTACTTAGTCGATGCATAAATCATTGCTAATCATAATTTGTGTATGTTCTTGGCCATCACAATCAAGAATGACAGCACTAAAGCCTGTCCAGAACTAATTGCTAGAAATGTGCCAGATGTTGTAAAAACCTGGACATATTCATTGCTGTGCAACAAGGAACCCAGCAAGGTAGATGCATGATTTAATAGCATAATCTATATTTCTGACATTATAGGTCAAAGAAATATAGTAAATATAGAAAGCCTTTATTAATATTGTAAAGGGTTATCTCTTGCTGCACTGGTGGCGCCTTCTTTCCTTTTACGTCTCAGGCTTAATAAAGCTGTATCCAGTTATAAATGTGTGCGCTGCACAAAGGCCAGTGGTCCATGGAAACATACAAAGTTGAGGTTTAAATTACATTTTGCCTGACACAATGTGGCTAAGGATTCCACTGTTATACGTAGAAGGAAGAATAACAATTTAATTTTCACCCAGTTACAAATCTGATTACATAAAGAATATTTTGCTAGGAACAAAATTTTAATAAACTGTCTTTCAGTATTTTTCATAAAAGAGGACTTAAAATTACATATATGGGGTTGAAGAAAGATGAGCAGAATTCATTCACTTTGCTCCTTTATTACCCTGCTGTGGGTTCAATTTCTCCTGAATTTTGTTTTAGCTAGAAGACTTGCTGAAATTAATTCCAAATTAGATCATATGCATTTTGCTGCAGCATTCATTTCCTTCCATTCATGGATATATTTTCCACTTCAGCATTGCTGACTGGCCATTTACCAATCTGCTTCAAAAGAGTGAGGCTGGAAGTAGCTTTTCACATGCCTGTTGATAGGAGACAAGCATGTCAGAACACAGAATGCAAACACCACAGTTACTTGTGTGGCCCTCCAATATTTCACAGAAGAAAATCAAGAGACATGTGGTCAAGCAACATTGGAAAAGTTATTAATGAGAAAGAACACACAAGCTAGAAAAGACTGCAGTAGTTTGCTTTTTCCCCACTCTACCTTGAAAGGTAAGATTGTGTCCCCTCCTCTCCTTTCTCATACTGAGTTAATTGAGTATAAACTGCTTTTTCACTTTGAACTCAGATTGCAGCAATAGAGGTAAGCTGATGATGAAGGTGGAACATGAGAGAAGGAGAGAGAAACCAGACCATCTTAAAAGTAGCTGGAAGAAAAAAATGCTGTGATTAGACTGTTGACCAGGGCTGGTTATAGGGATCTTGTGGCCCACCCTATTGAAACAAATTCTCTGGCTTCCAGTTTGTTTCCAAAGACAATTCAAAATGCTGGTTTTGACCTTGAAGGCCTTACACGGCTTAGGTGAAGACTATCTGAAAGACAGTATCACCCCATTCAAGCCAGAACACCCTTTAAGAGCTGCAAGAGAAGACTTTCACTTGGTTCTCCCACCTTCATAGACACATTTGATGTCTGTGTGAGAACCTTCTCCAAGGCTCCACCCAGGCTGTGGAGCAATCTTCTATGGCTTTCTTGGCTCCTTTCAATTCCAGTCAACCCATCTTCCCACCCATTGCTGTGCTTTTGGACAGTTTTGTGGGTTGTCTGCCATACACTTTGGTGACATTCTTTTTAGTATCCTTGTAAGGCTGATTTTAATGTTGCAATTTCCCAAAGAAAGCCATAAAAAATATTTTTGGGCCAAAATGCATTGGATTGTTTAGAAGAATAAAATTGTCTTTCTTTTCTACATCTTGAGACTTTGTCATTTTTTTCACATCTATTGGATGTTTTCAGTCCTCTTTGTGCTTCAGTTTTATAATAGGTCAAGTATATTTTTTTAAAAAAGTCAGGCACGTAAATTGTCTATAGTCACCCTATCTATCCTGTGGCTACAGATTTCTTTTTTTACCCCTTCCATTGATGCTTAGAGTAATGTGGGAGAATTAAATGCAAATCAGTAGGGAAACATGAGAAATTTGTTCGGTTCTTATTTCAACATGAATGTACCAAATTTGTACTTCTCAAATTTGAACACAAAAGGGAAAGTGATTTGATTTTGAAATCTACTTTTCTGCACTTTATGAAGTGGTTTGCAACAGACAAACAAGCAAACAACAACACACAACAAAAAAATTACACATTTGTGAAAGTGTACAAAATTCAATGAGAGCATCATTTGCAGAAATGCATATGTTTGAAAAAAACTGTGTAAAACTGTGCACTATTCTGTTATTATGGGACACATTTTATGATAAATATTACATATTGCTATACACACACTTTCCCAAGTAATCTTCCTCTATGAAACCAAGGGATGAAGTTTTAACCTATGAAGCATTGATATATGACTTCTCAGTGAAAGAGAGAATTCTGTTAATGAAAACAACCATATTCTGCTCCAGCACTGGAGAAGATTGAAAATAAATATCATTTTATTCATTTTATTCATATTTAATTTATATCTTCCCTTTGTCCTTGTACAGGACTCAAGGCAGTTAACATTCAAGTGACAAAAGGGTAGAGATAAAAAAAATGTATATTTGTACATAAATTTTAATAAAAACCAAGTAAATGGCAACTCTGTTTGAAAGAACAAAGTTAAAATAATATAAAGCATAATTAGAACAAAGCAAAAAGGTTAAAAGCACAACCTCATTAAAAGGCCTTTCTTCTACTAAGGATGTAATTCCTCACTAAGTTTCTTCTCAAAGGTAGCAATGAGTAATTTCTACAATTTTTGTCTTGCTGTGAGAAAGCCTTTGAAAACTATGAAAGCTGTTTCTGGTTCAGGACTTCTTCTGTGCGATATTCACATATGGCTGCCCTATATAAAAACCAGTATTTCCTGCAAAAGCGTTTTCTGCATACAAAATCATACTTTCACACAGAAATATCTATTCCTGTGCAGAAAATTGAATTTTCTGTGCAGAAAATATTATTTTCTATGCAAAACAACCACATACAAATTTCACACAGAATAAATCTACCATTATACCATTTAATGTGCAGCAAACTGTATTTTTTTTTTTTTTTGCAGAGGAATTGTTATTTATGAGTTGGAACATTATTTTCCATACAGAAATGTTATTTCCTGTGTGAATTTGGCACAGAATAAATCCAGAACTGTGAAGATTCTCATCAGTCCAGGAGCCTCTTATTAGGGCTCCTCAACACTTGAAAAACCTGTTTTTTGACATTTTTTTTTTTGGACTATTTTTTGAATACTCTTTACATCCTTATTTGCCACATAATTTGTAAGACAAAGTCCTGCCCAAATAAGAAAGTCTTTGCCTGGCAGCAGGAGAGAAAATAAGGCCCAAATGAACCCGTACCTCCATGGGCATGAGAGCATCCTCAGAAGGGTTTCTCCTGAGTCCTCACAAAAGACGTCTGTGATGAAAGTGAGACTGGGACAAAGCCTTCCTCCAAAGATTTTAAAACTTGGTCAGGCTCACAAGAGGGAGTTAAGTCTTTCAGATAGTCTGGACCCAGACATGTAGGGTTTTACAGGTCATAGCTAGCACTTAGAATTCTAACTGGAAAAGAAATAATAGCAAGTGATGACAATTGATGACCAAGCATGAAATAATGAGACCAGACACAGAAATCTGGGTTAAATAAGGGACATTATATTTCACCTAAAACTTATTTATATTGTGTTGGCCTAAAAGGAGCAATGAGGGGAGCAACCTGATGTGGGTTCAGCTGGAGCCAGGTTTCACCCTTGACAACCTCCTCAGCCTTTCCTTAGGGAAAACACCTTGACACCTGGGACAATCCAATAACAGGGTTGCTCCCCAGTCAGCCATAATTGGAAGGAAAACCTAGGGGACTCTCATCCAACTCTTAGGACTCTACAAGCAAGAGCCCAAAGCCCAGGTTCATCTCAAGAGCAGCACCCTTCCTCACCATCCTGGGACTCAAGGTCAAAAGGGTGCCAAAGCTGCACACCAAAGTCTTATATTCTCTCCCTACTACCTGCACAATGACAGTCAATTTTAAAACACCACCCAGTGCCAATTGTCAAGTCTCCCAAATACAGTATGGAGAAGGAGGTTGGAAAAACACCTGAAAAGGGGGGAAATCTGCTCCTAGCACATGCAGTGCTCTGATACTCTTCACTAGTTACAAAGCACCTTGCTTTGTCTCATGGAGGCTATCAAATTATTATCCTGCCCTGAAGTGTTGTTTTGTTTTGTTTTGCTATACTACAAAATAACACAAAAATCAAATCAAACTATATATATATATATACACACACACACACACTAAACAACTGTAATCTACTATCACTACTCAACAACAGCAAAAAAGAAATATGCATAATTAAAAAAAAATAGTTCCCACCCTTATTGCAAACAGCTCTTCACATACCAGTTATACTTAACCTTCTTTTAGAAAATTACATTTCATCCAGAAAACACATTGTTACTCTTATATTTTACCCTAAACACTTAAATAATACTATGCAATTTCTACAGTCTCACTTCTTAACTAGTAAAATAATATAGTTAAATCTATACTATATAAAATCCTAATGTAAATGATTGTTATGTAACAACATAACGAAGTCACAGAACTTCTATTAATCTTCTATTATATATTCTATCTCTAAAATTAATTATCATAAAATCATATTCACCTTAAACAAATACCATAACATTTTATCCAAGAAAAATAACAATCAAAGATAATCTAGCATTACATAATATCCTACTCATGCTATATCAAACCAAATAATATTATTGTTTTAATATGTTAAAAACCTATTGTCATCAATTCACCCTCTGTTTTGTTTAAATACTCAACAATTTCCATTCAGATAAAAGCCTGCCCCACAATGTTGTTTGCCATGCAATTCCAGGTACATATGTTCTCTTTAATCAAACTAACATATGCAATTCAACACAAATAACAATAAAATGCAAACATATTTTGTACCCATGGGCATTTTTATGCAAGCACATATTCCTATGCATTTTATTGAGCAGCAAAGTGCATAATAAAATCTGGATTTGCTCAAAAACTGATAGACTGTTGCATTCTGTTTCACATATTAGTGCAAATTACATCAGTTTGCATTAAATCCAAAACAAATAAATCCCCCCTACATACTCCATTTTACCTGTCTGAAAAGCACAGTCTATACAGATCTCAGAGGTCAGTTGTCTCCATCGATCAATATCTAGACTAGTCTTATAGTGGCATTTCAGATAAACATTTTTTGACCTGACTTCTCTGTCAATATATTTGAAAGACAACAAAGCAAAACCTGCAGATTTTGCAGATCATGTTTATGTAAAGTAAGAGCTATGCTAGGGAGCCACTATGGTTAATTACAGTAGGAAATGTTATGTGATGGGTATCATGTGTAAAGTTAATTGTGTCATTAACCTCAATTAAAATAGCTTCCTTGCATGAAGAAAGGAAATCAAATGACTAGACTCAAATGAAATGCACTTATCATAATTGCACTTGAATATTGCAGTTGCTCTAATGTGCGTTTTGGTCAAAATGCACAGGAGCTGTTATCCCCAAGAGTGTTGCTTGCTGGCTAAGGTCAATTAGTTGGACTGTCCCCACCCCAATTCAAGAAGCACCAAGGTAGCTGGGAAGGCAAGTGAAGGAGGTTTATCCTAGTGGATAGCAAATGAGTGTATCTCAGGATATCACAGTTTTCTAAGGCCATTTCCACCATACACTGTTATAGTGCTATTATTCCACTTTCAACATCCTGTGGAATCCTTGGGTTTGTGGTTAGGGAGTTCTCAGCCAGAGAACTCTTTGACCTCAGTAATTCCATAGGATGTTGAAAGTAGAATAATAGCACCATAACAGAATAGGGCAGAAATAGTCTAAGAAGTAGTCATGTTAGTCTCTCCCAGCATAAAAGGAAGGAAGGAAGGAAGGAAGGAGAAGGAAAAGAAAAAGAGAAGTGGCAGTACCATGAAGATTAACTGGTTTTTAGCTCTGCGTGAGGTTTTGTGGATAAAAACCCAATTCTTCAGATGCAGTCTCTACTGCATCCAAAGAAGTGGGTTTATATCCACAAAAGCTCATAAAACTAAAGGAATCAATTAGTCTTACAGGTGCTGTGACCTACCTAGCTTCCTTCCTTCCTTCCTTCCTTCCTTCCTTCCTTCCTTCCTTCCTTCCTTCCTTCCTTCCTTCCTTCTTCTTAGGATATCACAGGATATTTTCCTGGGAAGAAAGCAAATCAGATCATTGATCCACCTATCTTAAGACTGGTAATTATGATGACAGCAGCAACCAGATAATCTTTCCTGTTCCCTTATAGTTTTTCACTAGATATGCCAGTCACTGGGCATGGGATTTTGAACATGCAAAACATTGAGTCTCACTTTCAATATCCAATAGAATCCTGGGGTTTACAGTTTAGGGAGGGGCGTTTAGAATTCTCAGCCAGAGAGCTCTTTGGTCTCAGTAAAGTGCAAACCTCAGAATTCCACAAGATGTTGAAAACAGAATAATAGCACTATGACAGTGTAGTGCGGAAAGGCCCAATAACTCTACTACTGAGATGTGGCCCTTTCTCTAAGAAGCTATGCCCCAGGTTTGTCCTCTCTCTCTCTCCCTCACTCTCTCTCTCTCTCTCTCTCTCTCTCTCTCTCTATATATATATCTTTACACTTCTTTCTTGTCCTTTATCATGGGATCTAAGGGTAGCATACAATAAAAACAAGTTAGGACATTTCTTTTTTTAAAGCATAAATAATTTAAACACATATTAAACATCACAACAGTTAAAACCACACTGAAAGCTACAGCAATTTAAAATCATGTACTTTGCTGCTTTCCTACATTATTTTCTTAAGAATGTGATACTAGGGTGCTTCTTCATACTGGTTTAGTGGTCAGTAGAAGATGAGGTGGCCAGGCAGTGGCTATGTTCCTACAGCCAATTCCAGGGAGATACCACCTTACTTTCAGACCTCCAGAGGACCCCTGGCGGTCCAGGAAGATTACAATTCCTTGCCACAACTGGTAGCTGAAAAGCAACCAGCCACTACCTGGCCACCCTTAATCTTCCTCCATCCAATATATGATCATGAAAAGGGTGCCTTGCAACAGATCAGTAAGCAAAGAGTATGGAAGGAGTTCTGAATAACTCCATTTGCAACAAGTGGTAAAAGCTGCATGCCTGTTATTTCACCAACAGGATTTGCAGCACTGATCTGTCTGTCTGTCTGTCTGTCTGTCTGTCTGTCTGTCTGCTATCTATCTATCTATCTATCTATCTATCTATCTATCTATCTATCTTTTGCACAAAACATTGCTTTTATCCATCATAGAAATGATGTTACCTATACTGAACCTACTGAAAGTGAAACAAAGAAGCACTGTTGTCATTGTTTTTCTGTCACTGAGCACTTTACATTTTTTGTAAGGTGTCAAAGCACTCATTCTCATAGAAGATGAGAAAATTATCTAAATCCCCTATGTCTCCTTAGTCATGTTAGTTAGTTAGGTAGTTCACGTGCTAACTTTTGCTGGGCAAGCTCAAGACTGATGCTTCTCTTCTAATACTTCTTTGAAACAGAATTAGCACAGACAGTTCTTTAAACAGAAAAGAACTTCCTCAATTGTCCTTCTGATAGAAAAATGTGTTGATAAAGTAGGGTACACAGGGCTTAATCTTATGTTAGACTCAACTAAAGTAGACCCATTAAAATCAATACAGTTTATAGGAGTGACTAACCACTCTCATTCATTTCAACAGGTCTAGTGTACTTAAGACTAAAAATGTATTTAGTGTATACCTACACTACTATACCCCACCATCACATTACCTCAGCAAATATGGGTTTAGCAATATGAATTTGAATTCACTTTTTTTTTTATCAGTAGCATGCTAGTATTATCTTCTTATAAGTGACTTCCATCTGTAATTTATTCAACCATCTTGTAATAAAATTTCACAAGCAGATGGCCCAAAAGGCAGTGCAGGGGGGAGCACAGTGCTGAAGAAATTTATTTTGGCCTCTTAAAAATGTATCATAATTGTGTTTCCCAGTTCAAACAAGGAATTAATAATTCATCACTCTGAAAGCTAAGGGTACATGATATTTGATGTCTTAGATGAAACATTCTAAGCAAAATGAGACCCGGAGCCATGGTTTCTAAGAGGATTCTCGGCAGCAAGCTCTTAATACACTGCTTTACTCTGTCAAGATTGCTAATACCTCCGGCTGGAGTTCCTGATATGCCTCAAGGTAGATCACGCTTGTTCGCGCATAATCAAACACACAGGGCATCATAATGAGTATATGAAAGATTGGTATCCATAATATGCCCCCTGTGAAATGTTCTTCCAACGGGTAATTATTCCAGGAGCTTGGACTCCCCAGTCGTTGTTAATGATGTCAGTTGCCACGGCAGGGTGCCTTAGGCATTCATCCGCAAGGTCACAAAAGGGCATTTTCCTTTCACATCCATGTTTATGGTTGCCTTTCAACACAAATACAATTACGTCTGCTCAGTATGCCTGTGCTTTCTCAGAGATTTGCTAATAATAATAGTAAAAAGGGCAATCATTGCCAGAGCCATGGCACAACACGGGGGCTTTTGGAAGTCGCACGCTACCCTAGCTACAGTAGGACCCCATTTCTGTGTCTCTGTTTATTCGTTCTTCAATGCTTTAATGTTTTTCAGAACCTATGATGTATGTTCAAGTATGACTAAATTGTTTAGAAATGATTTATTCTACTGTGGTGTCAGGAAAAAAAAACATGTGGCGGTGATTAAGGACTGAATGCTGTGAAATGAAATTCATGAGAGAAGACCATTTGGCTTGTGGGCTTGTTAGGGGAGAGGTAAAAGCCTACTTAGAATAAGTCATATACTAATAAACTTCTTTGCTTCAGCTGAACTCCTTTGTTGTCATCATGTCCTGGCAGATCCAACTGAGCTATCACACCTGCTTGCAGGCATTGTAGTGTCTGTGGAACACTGATTATATTTGTTCAGAATAGTGCACTATGGTTTGCCCTATGCATGACTTTCTTTTTTTTTGGATGTTTCAAGGGTGCTAATATTTTCTAGATTCCACTTACAGCTCTGTTGGGGTAGCAAGCATCACCTATATTGTCCTGTAATGTCATGTTTTGAAAGACAGATTTGGGGAAATAGTGTCTGCCAGTGGAGAGGGGACTATCCCTATTTTGTGATGACTGTCTTTTCTTGAGAATATTCCATGAAAGATCCTTCATAACGGGGATTTTCAAAAAGAAAAATGGTAGATATCAGATCACCAAAGCTGAGCAGATCATGTTCTGTTTCAAGATGGCATGTGCTCAGGATAGTTACCCTTTAGTCTGAGAAAAAAGGATGAACCAAAACAGTCCGGGGTCATGCACAGAGAATCCAAAAGAGCAAAAAAGTGGTCAAAACAATCTAACAGTCTAAGTATTTTTTTTAAAGTCAGGAACTAACAGAAATGTTCAGAAAGCAAGTGAAGGTTCAGGAAACTAGAGAGTAGGTACTAACAAAGTGACAGAGATTATTCTGCTCTTCTTCTGCAGTGCAGACACAGCCTTGGCTGTGCTAATCTATAGCCAGCTGCAACATAACAAAGTTGGCCTCATTTCCCCATCATTTTCTTTTTAAGATAGTCCGTGCCTTTGCCTGTGCTTTCTGCTGCTATCATTTTAGTCTATGACGCTTCAAAGCCTGAGGTCACTCAGACTCTAATCCCTTGTCTCCAAGACCAACATCTGACTGTTGAGGCTCTGCTTACAGAGCAGGGCTTCCAGACTTACCTCTTCCCTTTCTATATCTGAGGAGACCTCTGACATGACAATTCATGAAACTGAGGATCTTCTTCTTCTTTTCTTTCCATTTACCTCTTCTTTACCAACTGCACCTTGCTAGCATCATACTTATATTGCTAACTTCTAGACTGAGGATCTAATTCAATCATTCTTCTTGTTGTTGTGCACCTTCAAGTTGTTTCTGAATTATGGTAAGGCAAACCTACCACTGGGTTTTCTAAGGCTGAGACTTTATGATATACCCAAGGCCACCCTGTGGATTTCTATGGCCAAGTAGAGAATCAAACCTGATCTCCAGGATTGTAGGGACACATTAACTTTTTGTAGGCCCCAGGCACTCTTGTATTCAACTCCTCACCTTGCCTTGATGTACCACTAGGAATGTTTTTGTAAACCCTAAAACCTTGTTTTCGTATGCTCTTACATTTTCATAAGCCCTAGGCATTGTGACAAAAGTATCTAATGGATTGGGAACCACAAATCCATGAAGTGCATATCACATATCCTGCCATTATTTCTGGAAAATGTCTGAACCATCCTTAGTTGATGAAGGCAAATCAAAGACTATGCTTGTGGCGTTTTTTTTTTTTTTTGCATTTTATTTTGGCATATGACAAGTCATGTTGATTTATGTTAGTACAGATTTGCTCCTAATTATAGACTTTCCTGATTGCTGGTGTATCTTATACTGATTTAATCACAGCACCATCTTGAAATGTGTTATAAACCTGTGCTACACAAACAACAACCAGATGGCAATGGGCATATATGTACAAAATATCCAGGATGAGGGGACACTAAAATGGTTGAAAACCTAAGGTTTTTCATGTCACTGAATGAATTACCATTATAGTGAAATATACAGTATGCAATAGTTGTTCTAAAACTTGTTTCCAGCCATTTTCAAAGAAGCAAACATCAGAACTTTTAGAATTACCACCATGCTATTGGCTGCAATGAGTTCAAGAAACAAAGAAAGCTGTCACTCTAGTTCTTTTCTTTATTTTCAGTATGTCTCAATGTTTTCGTATCAGATTGCAAAATTATTTTGTGCGTGTGTGTATGTAGAGAGAGAAATTCATGCATATTTCATTAAATATTCTTCTAATGTACACATTTTTCTAACACACCCATCTACATCTCTTGCTTCCACCAAAGCATTTCTAGTTATGCACATTTTTGAAACACACACATGGCTTTATTTGATATCCCCTTCCCACATCCACACAAACATCACTAATGTATGGATTCCAAGGTAAGAAGAATGCCATTTCATTGTCAGCCTCAGGAGATAGGAAAAAGTCTTTTCATTTACGGATGTGAATTTAAGAAATATCTTTCCTGTCCCCAATGAGCAACAGGAAAAAAAAAATATGTTGCAAGAGGAAATAAATAACATGGATTTTCACTATGGACACAAAATAGATAACCTATAGTTTGGCTGATGATTGTGGGGAAAAATGACTGGTTTGGTCATATGCTGTGGTTGGAGAAAGTCCAAAAAGAAGTTCAACTGTCATCTATAAACCATATGGAGAGGTAGTGGGTGGGGAAAATCAATCTAACCTTTTCCATCAGCCAGTGAAGAAACAGCTGTTCCTGTGCTTACTTGCTGTTTCTTCTCTATTTTGTTTTCCTTCTTTGTATTATATCTATTAGACTGCGAGCACAAGGACTGTCTTATCTTTTAATGTCTGTGCATTGCCTGGAAACTGTATGTGTTTAAACAATGATGACAATAATATGGGGAAGTCTAGAGGGACAGCCATGTTAGCCTACTTCAAATGAAATAACAGGTGGTCTTGTCTTACTTTTAAGACTCAAAAACTCATTATGACATAAATGCTTACAGGCCAGAGTCCACTTCATCAGGCAGATGAAGCAGTTGGTGAGAACGGAAAATTTCACATTTTGATACAGACTTAACAGAGGTATATCTTGGTATCTACACAGTTCTTTCTGTTACACACACATCTCAGAATTTTGTAGTACAATTGTCTGAACCAAAAAAAAATGTATGCAATGTGTACAATTATTTAAGGGAAAGTTGCTTGAAAAAATGTACAAGCATATCTGTTAGGGTTAAAAATGCACATAACATATGTATTTGATGAAAAGTGTATGAAAACATACATGAAGAGTGGTTGTTTTTTATTAAAAAAAGTTGCTGTCATGTCAGAATTCCTCATGACATGAATTGTAATGATGATAGTTTAGTAAATATGTTAGCATTTACAATACTGTATGTCACAAGCATATTGTAGAGATCTTATGTAGGTAGCTTATGTATGTAGAGAATGTAGATCCTGGAAGGTTATTGTGTAGTGTTAAGTAATACCCTAATCGATAAGAAAGCAAGTAACTGTGAAATTATATGTACTTTGCCTATCCTGCTATTTGGTGAGCAGGTCTAGTTAGTAACTGCCGTTAATCATATTTGGAAGGATTATTGTGCGCTTTGCTTGCTTGAATATAGATACAATAGCACATGTATACTGATTGCCCAGAAAGTAGGTGTAAATATCAATCTTCTGTTACTGTAGTAGGCAAGGTTATATATTGAGCAGGCATAATTAATATTTGATATTAATCTTGGTTAACGGGGATAGTATATAGCTTGATAAGTTGGGAAAACGAAGGTAATAAACAGAAAGCTGCTCATTAGGATATTAGATGGGGCCAAAAGCCCAAATGGGCCTTTGAAGGTTGTTTTATGATCTAGCTCAAGACAGCAAGAGTTGGATACAGATCAGGATCAAAGGGAAACATAAGGATGGGCTGACAGAATTAGCCTTAGACAGGCTGGACACGGGGTAATAAAAGAGAGAGCAAATGGTGGGCAGACAATGGCAGGTTTCAATAACATCAGAGACCTGATGAATTAAAGAGACATGTAAATTCAACCAATCAATGTCAGATGAGCTGAATATTTATTGCTTGGACCTATATATTCTTTGCTTGGAGAACACTGGTCAGTTTCTGCCACTTTAAGTAAAGTATGGATTCCAACCATCTTTCCAGTAAAAAGACATTTCTGTCTACATGTGTTTCCACATTTCTGAGTGTTCGTAACGGAAGAGGTTTTGAGCTGGACATTGCAGTTGCACACTGATGTGCAAACAAGACTGAGGTAAATTACAAGACTATTAAAAATGAGAAACAAAGAGAAAGTGAAATTGGCAGATTCATCCACCTCTAAAATTAATCTGGTAGGTAAAAAATTACATGCTCTGAGTAAAAAAAAACCCTATGGATAAGAGGGAGGGAGAAAGAAATGAGGTCCAATGTTATAGAAAAGTATAGCCCTGTGTTCAAGAAGTATGATACATATGTGTGTGTGTACTGTACTGTGGTAGTACAATGTAGAACACAAAAGGAATACTGGATCCAATCAAATAAATGCAAGAACCTGATCCATTTTTTCCATGTAGTAAGTGGTGATAGACATTTCCTATGAAGAAAGATTATGCATTGATTTAGTGCAGACCTACAAAATTAAAAAGGTCAAAAAGGAGAGAGAGGGGCTTCTTAATCATAAGTTTGAGACCCTCTCTTTCAAGAAATTAAGGAATGATTGATATTAGCATAAGCAAATGTCATGGTGCTGAATTTTACCTCTGATGTTACAGCATGATTTTTTTTTCATGGCGGGCTGAAAAGGCAAGCTATAGAAAATTTGGCAAACCACCAAGAGTATGCAAATATGTAAGACATCATTTCCACTCAGTCACGCAGAAAAATGACAGTGCAAGAATGACAGGCCTAAATCCTGTTGTTTGTCCTGACTGAACCATTGAATCAATGGTACATGTTGACCCATTATTCAATAATTGATTGAATGGGTCTATTATAGCTAAAGATAACCAACAGGATATCAGCCCCAGTTTTTAAAAACCATGATCAATATCTGGCAGGGTAGGGCAGTGAAAATGATTCTTCCAAATTTGCTCAACTTCAAGAAGAAAGAATATAGTGACATTTCAAGATACCCCATCAAAAATGGTGAAACACCTCAGTAAGTTTTCCATTTTCCATTTTATGATTTCACTGAGGAAAAAAAATGTTTGCAGGGAACTTTCTTTTCTTTTCTTTTTTTTTACAGAAAGCAACTTTTTGACCAAGAGGTCCAAAAAAAGCAAAAAGCAAAAGCAAAACATCATCAGAAAATATGCAAAAGTTCTCTTAACTTCAGTAAGTAAACAGAAAACATTCAAATTTCTTTTTGTGTGTATGCAAGAACAAAATAAGCCAAGATTTACATCCCTACAGTAAGGTGGAACCATGAGCATCAGACAACAGGTCCAATATACTTTTGAGGGCTGCAACTGGAATGAGAGATTTCTTTGGATCACGCTACTTCCGCCAATATTGTCAGAGTCCTGAGAGATTTTGCCTTATTTGCAGTGAGCTGATTTGATTTCACTTCATTGAGTTTAACTCTACTCTGACACAGAAATGCAAAGTCTGAACTGTTTTCATGTGTGAGGAGAAATAATTCCTGCAGTTTTCTCCATCTTGTGGAAGAAAACAAATATTTCTGTGCATTTTTTGAGTAGCATTCACACATTCTGAAATGTTTTAGAAAATTACTCACACACATGGGGAATGGTATATGAAAACAGTGGAGTTTTTTGTACCCCCCTCCATTTTCCATCAAAAAATATGTTTTTATACAGGAAAAAAAATAACTTTTTTGTGGAAAAACTGTTTCCAAAAACACTATGAAGCTGTGTAAAAATCATGGCTGAGCTATTGCACCAGAGGCTATGTGTTATAATTTTATGGTGACATGGCTACATAGCTGACATAGAATCATAGAACAATAGAATCATAGAATTGGAAGGAGTCACAAGTGTTATCTAGCTCAACCCCTTACCATGCAGAAGTACACATCTAAAGCATTTTGAAAAATGTTCATCCAACCTCCTTTTAAAGTATTCTAAAGAAGGAGAATCTACCATCCTAAAAGGCAGTGTATTCTATTTCTAATGCATCTCTTATCTTGTAAATTAAATCCATTGGTTTATATTCCAGTCCCTGGAGCAGCAAAAGCATGATACACACCCCTTTTAGTGAATGGTGACAATGTGTATCGAAGTATCCAACTGCACAATGGGAGGGCCTGTTACACAACAGGCCCCATAGTGCAATGGAGACTATGGCCATTTCCGCACGGGGCGAGGGAATTGCTCCGTGCCACTACTTACCAGATTTCTTGGCTCCCCGGTCCGGTCCGCGCTGCTCCGGAGCAGTGCGTACTCATCACTCCACACTGCTCCGGGAACAAAAATGGCGGCTTCTGGTTAGTCAAGGGTCTTGACCAACCACTGAAGCTCGCCAGCCTAAAGCCCGCCCCTGGCAGATCACAGGCTCACACTGCTGCGAGCCTGCAAATCTGCACCGGAAAGCAGGCACTCTGTGCTTTTGAAAGACCTGTTTTAAGCGGTCTTTCAAAAGCACGCTTGACTACCACTTGGGGTCGTTCTGGAGCAGGCTGAGGTGCGGATCTACGTTAAGTAGGTCTGACCCAGTCTGCTCCCAGGTGCAGACGTCCTCCCTGGAGGACGCTCTGCACCGTTTCCACTAGCCCGTGCGGAAATGGCCACTGACACTGTGGTGGTTCCACTTTTGTAATTGTCCCAGAGATGTAGCTAAGTTTTTGTCCTCTTCCTGAGAATATGAATGTTGTTCAAGAGTATAATTCAACTCAGAATTGAATTGTGTTTTTATAGTTTATGATTAGGTAACTTCCTAAGAAAATGGCATTCCGTGTCTTCTTTCGAAAACAATGCCAGAAACAGTGCGTGATTAGTGTACAAAAAATTGTGCAATATTTGTGCCTTTGTGTCATTCTTCTTGACTAGGGCCCTTTCCACACCTTACCTTTTTCCAGCACTGAGGTGCGGGGATCACGCAAGCAGCCTCCGGTGAGAGGCTCTTGCGTCCCTGCTGCTTCAGCTCCACACGAGCTGCTTGCTCGTGCGAGAGCCCTGCCTCTTCCTTCCATAGTGCAGCCTGGGAGTTTCCCAGGCTGCGCTCGCACAAGAAACGCAACTGGATTGGCTCCAGAGGCTCTGCACTCCAGGTATGTGCACACAGGACCTGGGAGCAATGCGCGATCATGCATCATTTTCGGCTTCTAGACGAAAATTTAAAGGTAGGTGATCGGCGCCTGCCAGTCCCTGGAGTGTCGCACGATGGTGAGTGTGTCATGAAGATTGCTTCTCATAATCATGTGATGCTCCATGCGCCCTTTCACATTGAAAATGCCGTGTGAAAAGGGCGTTGGTTTTCCAAATGTTGGAAAACCCATTTTTTTAGCTGGGAAAAGAATAGTGGCAAATAATACTTTCATTCCTGCTTTTCCTGATAAGATTGAAAGAAATCAGTGAGTAATTGTGTTAGAATCTTCCCACCTTGGATCTCTTGCCAAACCTGGATTCCCTACCTAGTACAGTCCTGTTATTATCACTCAGTCCTCCTTCCCTCAGTTGCCTTTGCTGTTACATAAATAGGTGTAGGATCTCTCTCTCTGTTTCTTTCTCTCTGTGGCAATTGCCATACTAGACTGTTACAGTAGTATTATTCTACTTATAACATCCTATGGCATCCTGGAGTTTGCAGTTTAGGGAGAGGCTTTGAAAATGCAAACTACAAACCCCAGGATTCTGTAGGATGTTGCAAGTGGAATAATACCACTGTAACAGTCTAGTGCAGAAACGGCCTCTGTCTCTCTCTCTCTCTCTGTGTATTTATAACAGGTCCACTGTAAGCCTAGATTTTATAATGTAGTTTTAGTAGTCTATACAGCCACAGTGGCTCTTTTCACCCTATAAGCAAAGGACAGACTAATAATGCTAAACCAGAAAAAGAGTTTTTTTCATCACCATTTATAGAGCAGAGCAGGAGGGCAAAGAGGCTAGAAAGACAGACCCTTAGGTATATGTTGATGTCTGCAATTTTCATAGCTCCTAGACAAGCTGTACACATGATAGATGGCCTGTCAATTGTTTTTCTTTTCCCCCAATTTCAGTATGGTTCATGCTGTTTTACAGGTTGGTCTCAGCCAGAGAGTCTAAAAGGCAGCTCTGATCAATTTCAGATTCAGCACTTTGAAAGGTTGCTTTATTTTATATTTAAAACTCACAAAGGCCATATTCTGCAAAGCATCCAATGTGACTTACATCACAAACAGAATATCAAATGTATAATATTAAACAAACTGAAAAAAAGATGAAAAATTGAAATTTGAATGCAGTCATATTCAACATCACAACCACTACCACTATTATCAAAGCAAAATACATAGACTAGAGACAAACCCCAGCTTCTAAAAACCGAGTGTGTGGACCAGCCACTATATTCAGTTTGGATTCCACCTTGGATATTTGGAATGCTTCAGACTGATTTGGTGACTCTGAGGTGTCATTCTAGGATGAATCCAAAAGCTCTGTAACTCAGATCTATCATCACTAACAAACAGCAACAACATTCATTTTAGTTGTCAGAAGTGGATGTTAAAAATTTCCGGACAGAATACACCGAATAGATGTTCCAATGGAGTTTAAATGCAAGCTAGTCAAGGATTTTCTCATCCTTTTTTTTTTCTTGTTTTAATTTGGCAAATTATGCAACATCATTCATTCCTTAGCACACTCTTGGTGGAGAAAATATTGTTTTCTCTTTATAAAAAAAAAAAAAATGGTGGGAATGAGAAAAAAATATGGCTGAAATCCTGCATCAGAAGACATACAACTCCTAACTTGTGGCACAGTGGTTAAATGCTGGTACTTCAGCCACAACATTGTGAGTTCCATCCTGCAGGGTTCCAGATTGACTCAGCCTTCCATCTTTCCATAGGTTGGTAAGATGAGTACCCAGCTTGTTGGGGGCAATCAGCTTACAACATTGTAAACCACTTATGTAGTGCTTAGCACTGATAAGTGATATAGAAATGTAACTGCTATTGCTATCACCCCAAACCCATCTTGCAAGCCAGCGCCCCCCAACCACAGCCATATCTGAGTTTTTGGAGAGCAGGAATATCAGTATTGATGTTCCTTTACGAGGATGTGACAAGCACCTGATGGGATCTCCAAGGATCCTTGAAGCATCCCTGCAGATGCTGTCTTTGTGGTGTGTCCAGGTGAAGGAAAATGGCTGGACAAATCACTACTGGTCCCATAGTTTCCTACAACAAGGCAATAGCTTGAAGGGGGGGGCTGAATGGGTTATTAGGTGAATTGGATGGGGATTTTAGTTTTTGCACATTGGAAGAGAGTTACAACTTGTGCAACAACACCAAAAAGTGAACTGTGTTGGTGTAAATTGGACTCACACCATCATAAATCACTAACACATTGTCCTCACAGTACACAGAATATTCATAAAACCTTGCCTCCTTGAAAATGAACTCACTATTTTTAAATCCCACTCAGATGAAACGACCTTTAGAATAATGCAAAGAATATTCACAAATTTTATCAACCTTATTTAGATGTTTGAACCTTTTTTCCTAATACCCAGTCAAAAGAAAAAAAAAGGAAATTATCACATGAGTATGTAAGAGTGAAAAGACTAGCACTTTTTAAACAACAACAGCAGTAGCAAAACATATTGGACTTCACACAAAATCATTTGTGAGATTTTCACAAAAACAATGACAAAATGTGAGTTGTAATAATTGAAAAAAAAAAAACCCTCTTGCAATCTCACCACCATCAGGAGAAACTGTTTGATTTGGTGTTATTGTTGCTGAATGTTTGTGATGGAATAAATTAAAAATGAGATCCCTTTTTCTGAGTATCAGCTGTTTAGTATGAACAGAATGGGATCGCTGTTGCTTCCACTTCCAGTTTATGAGGTTTATCACTAGTGGAAATAAGACGTCAGATTTTATGAACATTTTGTGTGATCCAGAAGGCCTCCTTTCTTACTTTGCTTATCTATTTCAACACCACCCCTTGGCCTCACTGAACACAATTTGAAGAATATTATACCAAGGGTAGAAAAATTTCAGCAAATGTCATATTCAGTGTTTCTCTTTTCACAAGAGCAAGAAATGTTTTGCATAAAGGCACAAAGTACTTCTTCAAGGGCAAGTGGCAGCAGGTATTCCTAAATTAGTCTCCAGTGACTGCTGAGCCTCTGCGTTCAGAAGGTAGACGTTAAAGGGGGTGGTGGAAGGCCACCATGTTAATTTTAACAAATGAGATCAGAAATAAAAAATATCTTTCTCCTTTTCACTTTCAACTGATTCTTTTATTGCACCTGCCGTTTTGCATATGGAGATCACACACTCACACACACACACACACAGTTACTTTATATTAAAAGAAAGTGACAGAAACAATAAAGACCTAGAAGTTCACAAAGAAGGATCAATGATGCCAGATGTCCTCCCGTGTTGTGACTATTCACAACAGGGTGCAGGAAGAAAATCATTAAGGCAGCCTCATGTTGTGTCTTGTTGATTGGAGGGCATCTGGAACTTTTCTGTTCGCGCTAAAGGGAATGTACATTTTGCTCTTGCAAAGCTATTTTCAGTTCAAAGTTTTATACTGATTATAGTCCTGCCTTTTTTTCCCTATGAAAGTGGACAAGCAAGAGAAAGAGTCTCCTTTTCACCTTGATCTTTAACTAAAGGCTAAACTGGTAGAAAGCAACGTTATTTCAAATTGATTCCTGAATGCTTGGAATCTTTGGAAGAATATCAGAAGGTATTCTCTGTGAACAAATATTATGACCAGTGTGCTTCCTTAAAAATTGATACATGCTGCTACTAACAATTGTTGCCTGCAATAGTCAGCCATGGTGTTATATTCATTTGAGGGCCAGTTTTTCCCAGATCATTGTGAAACACAATGAGAAGGGGAGAATTTTACTTATATTTGTACACTACACGGAAAGAAGAGTAGAATGTTTACCACCAGAGTTGGATCCTGGTAAATCAGGAGTTTAGCTGGACATCCCCAGGGGCAAGAACAGGATGAATCTCAGTAGTTCAATTCCTCTTAGGTCACAACAAATATTTACAAGGCAGAAACATATGGGAAGAGAATGTAATGGAGCACCCGCCCAGAAGCATAAAAGACCTTATTTCAGTTTTCTTCTCCTCAGGTACCATGAGGGGAATACCTTCATCCATGACTTCAAGGAGTAATAGAAAAAGCAACAACAACTTTCTCAGTCCAGCAGTGTAGAGTTGCTGGCAGAACTAGCAGTGCATGCTTCATTTCTCTCTTCCCAGTAGGCAAAAGGATTTGTTCTTCTTCTATAAGTAAAGTATGTGCCTTCAAGTCACCTACCAATTTATGATGACCTCAATAATTTCATAAGGTTTTTCTAGGCAAGGAATACTCATTGCCCTTCCCAAGGAATCTGACAGGTACGAAGAAAACTGTACTTTTACTTGTACAGGCACAAGTCCTTTCTTTTTTTGTTGTTGCTGTTAATTTTGAAATGTGACCTCTGGTGCATTTGTTTCTTGATCATATAACCTGTAGGCAGACTACAGAGATTCTGCAACCATACTGGTTATCCTTCATTTCTTTTTATTGTCCAGTTCTACCCAGCTGTAAATATACTTTTGTTGTGCTGATCTTTAAGGAGGGGAGAGGCACCTTACTTGAACTCAATGTTCTGAAAAGACCAAAGTGCCCCCAAAGTACTGTGATCAGATCGCTACTAATATCAGGTAAAATACATCCACCTACGCTGTATGTTGACTTTATTGGGTTTGATTTGCAAGCTCAGTGGTGAGCTTTTATTGGCTTCCCTTTCTCTTCCACTTCACCCTGTTTCCCCTAATCAATTTTATATGTACATGGAGTTTGTACAGTTTTTTACGTACATGGAAGTCTGTTCTTAAAAGTATTTCTCTGGAATTACTTGTTAAAATTTTCCTTCCACGTTAAATCTGTGGAAGATGTTATACAGCCTCTTCTATTCCTAAAATAGTTTCAAATTGCCTGTAACTTTTAATGTTATTTGATTAGGAAAGAAAATTCAAAATTGTTTCTTTCTTCTCTGTCTTCTCAGCTAGACTGAGAAAAGGAAATCTTTTCAATAGAACTGAGAAGCATTGCAACAAGCTAGAGAGTTTATCGCATCCGGGATAAAGCAAACTTATGGTGACAGTCAATCAAGTAAGGCCGTAGAAAAGAGAGGCTTCTTTATTGATGAAAGTCTTCTTCATAACCACTCCAGATTCATAAGCCTTCCACTCTGGGAGAAATTTAAAAAGAAACTCCTCTGCTCCTGTGATCAGGAAAACATGGCGAGTAATTCCTGAACATGACTAAATTCTCTCTCATCCATCCTGTAACGTATGAGATCACAAAACCTCTACCTCAAAGAATATTTGAAAGAACTATTTTGCTATGTTTGATTAGAAATGTATCAACTATAGTTTTGTGTAGTTTTGTGACTGTATATAATTTGTTAGATCTGTGCAACAAATCTGCACAATTTGCAAGCAGTTTTCCAAATATCAAAGCAAATTAAGTGGATGAAACTTTAGATTTCATCAAATTGGCATGATCATGCTCTGGAACAGACTGACACAGTCTAAAGTCCTTCATGCCAATCTGGAAATCTAGATACTAAGGTCTTTTTTGCAGCATACCCCATTAGCACGTTCTTCCATTACAATCCCAGCATTGCCATTCACGCAATGGTAACAGGTTAGAAATGCTCTCTTCCACACCTTTCTGCCTTGGGCAGATGAGTAGTGGTATTGCCAGCCATGTTGCTTCTGCACTACAGAATCCTTGGCCACTCCCTTTCCCCCACCTATACCTGTCCCTAATTGGTTGTGGGTTTTGTTTTGTTTTTAAACCCATACTAGTGCAGCAATGTTGTAATGCATGATACGCCAGTACACTATTGCACTTTTGTGCTATAATGGTTAAAAATGTATTTTAAGAATAAACAAATTTAACTCAGAGAAATTTAAAATAAACACAGAGAGGCGATAGATTTTGAAGTTACCATGTCAAGGGAATAGCTGAGGAAGGGACAA
Organism: Iguana delicatissima; assembly: GCA_948472985.1. Taxonomy (NCBI): domain Eukaryota; kingdom Metazoa; phylum Chordata; class Lepidosauria; order Squamata; family Iguanidae; genus Iguana; species Iguana delicatissima. The sequence goes on from CAOKZL010000178.1 coordinate 197,536, forward strand.
GCAGGGCATGTGCACACCTGGCTCTGGGGGGACAAGAAGCACTACCAAGCACTGCACTACCAAGCACTATTACGGTACCTCACAGAGATGGCTGATGGGATTGAAGTGCTAAAGGATGCTCTTCATGGATTTTTTCTCCCTGAAAATGGTATATGGTGATTTTGCAATGCTTGCTTTGTGTATTCTTGCATGGTGGTGGGGATGGGGGCTTTGAATTAGATAAAACTTGTCCCTTCCGAAACTTTGTTCTGATGATTCTATCCTCTGCACTAAATTTCTGGCAGGTATCTCTACAGTCTATATTTTAGCCACAAGGCCAAAGGAAAAAAATGTATAAAATAGTTCTTTATGCTACATCTGAGTAGTGGTTGTTCTATATATGATTTAAAAAGTAAATGAAAAAAAAAGAGAGAAAAAATGAGAAAAAGTTCATAACTTCTTATTTTATATGCAGTTGTACAACTCTGCTGGAAAGTGTTTACTCAATATACAGAGCTATCCATATCTACTCTCCAAAAAACCATAATTTTAATAATCAAGAAGGTGACATTTCATATTCATTGGTATTCATGCTCAAGGGCTGAGGTATCACATGATGCTTTTGTGAACTTTGCTCTCAGTTCTGCCCTTACGCCTCTAGGAAGCAATTTTATTTGATTAATGTATGCACCACCGACTTAATGGAAGCCCTACTTCTGCATATTAGAATCATCAGATACTTTCTAGGACAATGGTTCTCAACCTCTGGTCCTTCAGATGTTTTAGGCTTCAATTCTCCACCCAGGATAGATAATGGTAAGTGACTATCAGAACTGAAGGCCAAAACATTGGGATGACTAAAGGTTGAGAACCACTCATCTAAAACAGAAGGGTAATATTATCTTTTGTATACAGAAAAGGCAGCATGGATATTACAACGCAAGAATTGCCACGATAGCAGAGTGAAATCTAAATGAGAGAAAATTATGGCTTATTTTTATCAGACACAAACATTAATCAACAAACATCAATGTCTCAGCAAACTAGAAGGAAATGATGTGAAACCCCTTAGAAGCAGTACTGCATGTTCTATAGCATATACACTTCAGTATCCACTAGTGTTTAATTCCAGGAGCCCATGTGGATACCAAAATTCATGGATGTACAGTGGTGTTGTAAAATGGTAACCCTTATATAAAATGGCAGAATTAACTTCTTGGATTCTTTTTTTTTTTTTTTAATAATTTCAAACCATGATTGGTTGAATCCATGGATGCAGAATCCATAGATATGGAGGGCTGACTGTATAATTTCACAACATAGCTTAAACAGTGTACTAATACACTTCCTCCTGAGCATCAGTACCTACACTTCTTTGAACTCCGTGAAAAGCAAAATCTATGAGAATTAAGGCTACCTATAATCCTCATACCTAGAGGCCTCTTAGCAAGAAGTCATCAGATACAGCATGTCTGGATAAAAAAAGCAGGGAAAAACACCTTTGAGAGTTTAGTTTTATAATACATCCCATTGTTCTAAAGCAGCATCTGGGGAATTGAATTCTTTTATTTTCATCAGACTTGCGGAGTTTTGCAAGACCAATCCATAGTGACATTAAAATAGCACTCTCGTTGACATCCCAACCACTCTGGCATTTGCATTGACGACATAATGACTCCTAGGGGGCTGTTATCATGTCAATTGAAATATGTGAGACACTTCATTGACATCTTAACAGTTCCACTGCTTGCCTTCAGAATGTAATGGCTCCTTTGGGAGTGATATCACGTGATAGGAAGCAAATGAGATGCTGTCATCAATACCATGACATCATTTTCACCAATATACTCAGGAAAGCAGTGAGGAAGCTATGGTTTTTACATTATGTTATTGGTTTACACATGTAAATGAAGGAAGCAGAAAAAACTATCCATTGAAGGACAGAAAGCTGGATTACTTTTTTCTTCACTTTGCTTCTTGCCACATCAAGGATCTGTGCATTTCTGTTATTGCTGGAGCCAAGAGATGGGCAGATAAAGCTGCCACCCTACATACATTTATCTGGTCATGAACCTCTATTCCAGGAGACAGAATCAACAAAAAGCATGGCAAATTGCACAAATCTTAAAATACATTGCACCAACATTTCTTCCCCAAGTGTTGGGACTGGAGATTCTACCAGTCCCAGAACTGCATTCTCCATCTTCCTTCACTCCACTCCGGTGTTTTTCTTGTATGGAGAACTTGAAGAGAGATCCACGTTATTCAGAGATATTCTCTTTCTGTCTTCCTTTCTCTCAATAAAAATTTCTAATAAATGTACATTAAGTTAAGATTCAACATAATTTATCCAGATTGATCCAAAATCTATAAATAATCCAAATACTGATGTGGATTTAAGATTTTTCTGAATCTAAAACTCACCTCTGCTAATTAAGGCTGAAATCATATGCACACATTCCTGGGAATGAGCCCTACTGAACTGAATGAGTGGAATCTGATAATGACAACTATGTGTGCATTCCCTTTACTGAACAGAGCACAAGGGGACTATTTCTAGCCTCTTGCACCCTGTCCAACCCACTGGCCCATGTTGCAGCTGCTGAGCCCATTGGGGCAACTGCTATGGTGGGGGGGAAGTAACTCATGAGTGTGACTGTTTCAGATTCCCCCCCAGTTCTTTTTTTGTCTGCTTTTCCCTATAGCAGAATGAAAGCCAGGCAGTCCACGGTGTGGTGTGACTGCTGTAGAAGCACCCCTATAGCTTGACAATTGCCAGAGAGGACAGGCACGAAGCAGTGAATCAAGAGTGGTTATAGTCCAAGTGTGCCATCTAGGATCTAGCCCAGTATTATTTATTTCCAAGTAAAGATGGATAGGATTATGCTGTAAGTCTGCATATTACTTCTTGTTCTTCACTCAGAAGCGGAATGGAATATGCAAACCTCCAACTTGCATATACTTGTCCTCCTAATGACATAGCGTGCTATTATTCTATCTTCTGTTGCTATCAATGAGAATAGTGAAAATTTCAATAGAAACTAAAATACTAAAATCTCAAAATGATAAATCGTGATATTGCAAATCACATAGCATTAGAAAAAAAGTTAACTGCTTAGAAGTTGTTGCTCACATATAAATTGCAAATATTATGGTGAATTCTGCAGACTGGGGCCATTTCTGCCCTACGCTGTTATAGTGTTGTTATTCCACTTTCAACATGCTGTGGAATTCTGAGGTTTGTAGTTTCCTGAGGCCGAAGAGCTCTCTGGCTAAGAATTCTAAATGCCCCTCTCTAAGTGGCAAACCCCAGGATTCCATAGGATATGGAAAGTGGTATAGAAATAAATGCTATTGCTATTGAATAATAGCAATATAACAGTGAAGTACAGAAATGGCCTGGGTGTCACAGAAAGACTGGTGATTCAACCTTTCAGCTCACCTAATCTGCTGTACAGGTGAGACCGCATATATCCCAAGATGTTGAGGGACTATCAGGTCATTCTTGGAATGAGGAGGGTCCAAGATATAGGTCAATGTTGTGTCAAATGTGGGGAATACTTTGCATTACACATTATAGATCAGCTGAATGGTAATCAGAAGTAACCCAGATTTTCCACCTTCATACTGAAACCTAAAACATGCCAGTTAAACAAAGGCTATGGCCAATATGAATCACATTGCACTAACCCATGGAAAAATTAAATTAACTCTAGGGGAAAAAGAAAACAAAAGAAGAAAAGGCTTCTCTAATACTTCAATTAGTTCTTATAAAAAAGATTATAAACTTTCTGGGGGAGCGGGGAGGCAATCCTCTTAAATCTCAAAATACACATTCTGTTATAATACCTGCAGTAAGCAATGGATCTACAGGAGACAAAGATTAAATCAAAAGGGCAACGAATTTAACAACGTTGAGTTTTTGTTTTCAAAGTTTTCTTCTTATTTCTAAAATGGTAAAATCTGGTGACAACCTAGAACAGGTAAAAGATATATGTGAGCATACACCTGCATATGTGGTAGAAGTGGAAACCTGTGACTAATAATCTTATTAAAGTTGGTGTTAGTAGTAGAAAGTAGTAAGCAACAACAGAAAAATAATGCTTGAATGGTTGTAGTAGAGGTGCGGGAATTTTGTCTCCCCATCAGTCCTAGCAAGCATGGTCAATTATCAGGGATAATACCAACTGCAGCCCTAACATTTGCTGAACATTTTCTCCTTTCATGCTTTAGTGGAATGGCTACAACCAAAATATAATGGGTTTAATTTCATGCCCACACTGGATAATTTTAGACAATCATTGTTTCACATTTTGTTTCTGATAATAAAATACAACTGTAGGACTAGACTGCTGACCAACCATAGAATAATGAGAGAGGACAGAGAAAACTGGGTTGGACGGCCACTTTGTTTATCCTAAACCTATTTAAAATCTATTGAACCTGGAAAGGGGCAAGAAGGAGAAGTAACCCAGTGTGGAATCAACTGAGCCAGCATCACCCTTGATTTTCTCCTCAGCCTTCCCCTGGGCAAGCCATCTGAGCCCCAAGGGCAAGCCAATCCTATCCAGCCATGTGCTGGGAGGCAGATCTAAGGAACACCCCCCAACCCCATGTTGTAGGCCATAAAGTGAAGGCAAAGTCCCCAGGCTAGCCCTAGGGAAGTCTCCTTCCCTTTGCCCCTGGTCCAAGGCCTGCAAGAGGCAGTTACAGAGCTCTCCCCTTCACCAAAAAGGTATAATTTGAACTTTTTCTCCCCCCACTATCTGCCAACTAGTGCCTAATTACAGGCACTACCCAAAGCCAATTGTCAAAATGCTGTCCAGGGTAAGCAAAGAACCCAGATGTGTGCCAAGGTGTTCACCATAACTCTAATTTTCTTCTCTCCCACCCAACCACTACCTGCTTCAGACAAAGGCCAAGCATCTGCTTAGTGCTTTTCCCCACCAGGCTGGTAAAAGAGTCTTCACTGCTTAATTGCAAATCCTACATGAACAACATATTGCCTCTCTCAGATAAATGTGTGCTATCAGCTCTGTAGAGCTAAGGCCACCGAAAGACTATAGTAGGAAGATGTGGCCTAGCCCCCTATTTAGGGAATTACAAATTTCCCCATTGACCTGCTTACAGGGTGTATCAGTGTACTTGGGGGGGGGTCACCCTCACTTCACCAAGGTTGGCAAGGCAAAATAGCCAACTATTTCAAGGTTGTTCCTGGCCATCTACTCTGTATGATCATGTAGCCCCTGAAGGATGTGGATCTTGCCCTTCAACAAACCCAGTCATTCCCACTCAAGTGAATGATCAAAAAATGGGGAGGGGAAGGATCCTGGCTCTCCCCAAACTGTAGCAACAACAATCCATGCCAGCAAATACCTTTTTAAAATGAGCTCCACTCCACTGTGGCCAGATCACCAGCTGAACACCAAAGCTGCAATTCTGGGTCTGCCCCAGTCAACCATATTTGGCTGCAGATTGGAATCCAGTCTCTCCAGGAACAACCTAAAACCTCAAAAAAGCAATGAAATAGGTAAACTGAACACTATAATCAAAACCTGAGGTTTGGCACATCTCTTATATGCCAAGGATCTCCAGTGTTCAATATTCTGGACTAATTCCACATCTAGACCCATTGCAGAAGCCTACATGACAAAACAAAGGACAAGGCCTAGATCCCCTGTGAATGTAACACATAGACAGGGTACAACACCAGAATGTGAGAAAGACTCAAAATTACCTTAATCTCTACTGTCCTCTGATCTGCCTTAGAAACACTGATTAACAACACCTCCTGTTGCCCAAAAAGAGTTAGATCCTTTAGTTCCAATACTTTACTGGATTTATCCCCTCTAGACATCATAGCCTGCTCACAAACCCATAAGACACCAAAAAAGACAGTTAAAGATGCTGCATGTAACAAAATAGCCTCATAATCTGAAGTGCCAATGGTCAGCTATGTTCTCCAGGACACAGTGGTTCACATCTGTAAGACTCTCCATCCTACTCTCAAGGCCACAACAAAGGCTAATGCTGACACCTATCTCAAATAGTCTGTGGAGCTAAACGTTTCCCATTCAGATGGACACAACATTACAAAATGTGGGAAACACAGATTGACCAAAGAGCCCAAACCCTCTTCCCAATACCAAAACTGTCAAACTTCAAGCCAGTCTTCTTGTAATGTCACCTGGTAAGGATAGGCTAATGGCTCTGACAACCTCACCCCCCCCCCAGCTTCCATAGGTCTGCTGACATAAGATCTGGATGGATCCCCGCATCCAGAACCAGTTGTCTGGAGTGTTCCACCTATTGGTGGGAGAAAGCATCAGCAATCCTGTTGTCCATCCCTATGGGGAAAAATATGGCCAATGACCTCCTGAAATTCCTTCAAAGAAGCCTTCCTACACCCCATGAATTGTCCCATCTAGGAGGGACCAGCTAGGCACCCATGTCTTGTTTTGACATGGGTTTTGACATTGTTTTGACATGGTGACTGTGTATTAGTGGAGACTGTTTCATATGACAGGAAAGGCAGAAAGACAGTTTCCCCAAGTCTATATATCTTGCCATGTGTCCTGGAGCATTCTAGGGTGACAGACATCCACTGGTGCTGTTAGTGCAGGGATGGATTTTTTGGGTAGTGGTTTCCCTATGCATCAAGATTGGGGGATGGCATAATCTCAAGTGCCTCTTTGGCATTGTTATCCACAAGGGGGCCTATTCTCTGCAGTGTTTTTACAGTGATGTGAAGAATATGCATCAGTGCTTCTCTCCGTACAGGACTGGCTTCCTGTGGAAGGGAGCGTGGTAGACATGCCCAGCGCAGCTGGGTGCTTTCAGTAGTCCTAAGTACACACTGAAGGAGAACTCCAGGCCTCTCCAACAAAATGCCTATGCAAAATGCCTGTTGGCCATGCTGCTTGTTAGCTGAGCTCTGGGGACTGGGGCTGCAGTTATACAGTGAACAATGGCTGCAAACTCCACTCTCAACCAAGTTTCTGACTCACTTCCTCTGGGTCTACACAAAAGAACATAGGGCCCTGACAAGCACATAAACAAGCCTCAGTCACTCAAATAATCAGCCTTATCCCAACAGACACAACTTCACCAAAACACAACAGAGCAACAAAGCCTTAACAAGCAAAGGAGGAAGCAAGCCTCCTTCCAGAAACACAGAAACAAGTAGCCTTAACCCAACAACTCTCTGGGAATGGGGACGGTTATCCCAGCAGACACAAACTTACCTTATGCCCATCCACCACACCCACACAAACTCCTATTGGCCTTGCTGCCTGCTAGCTGAGCTCCTGTGTGTGTTTGTGATAAGAACTTAACCACTCACCAAATGTCTTCATAATTAAGATTCAAAGAATTATTTTTGAAGAACGTAATACAGACAGAAATTACAAGCTTTGGGTGCTTAACTGGTAAATCTGGATTTGAATTTGACAAGTAGAAACGGTGAATAATCTGTTAGATTTCTGAAGCACTTGCCAAAATTCAGACTTTTTTTTCATGCATGGGATAGAAAGAATTTGAGGTTTAAAAATCTGGATGTGGAAGACAAAATATTTATTTATTTATTTCTTATATGCTGCTTTCCCCCTGGAATGGGATCCTTCAAGTAAAACCAAGAGAGACTCTCGCATACCTAGGGCCAAGGAGTGGTGCAATTATCACTTTCATCATAACAGTGATAACAGTGTTAACAGATAACATGACAGTGACCTTGCTGGTAACCTACTTCTGTGTTGTCAAATCGTGTGACCAAGTAACATATTGTTCAGTGCAAAAGGAAGGATTACATTTGGTTTCTCTTCTCTGAAGTGTTAATGGAGATGTCATTCCATGTTTCTAAAATCTCAGCTGTCTTTGTCACTGTCAGTTTAAGTCCCCAAGGATGACATAAAGAAGTGATTGACATAATTTTTATTTTATTTTATCTTTTTTCTCTCTTTTTTAACAAGAACTTTTTCATCTGTGATGTGGCAGGACTGGGGGAGATGTTGTGTCAGATGCTGTCAGAGTTTAAAACAATGCTCTTCAACCTAGTGTGCTTTCGTTTGTTATTTTCACCAAGGTGCCAAAAGGCAGCCGAACTCAGCCTAAGAACTCAGATCTCAGTGAGATGAATAAGATGAAGTGTTCAATAGAATAGATTCCTACTTGTCTAAAGCCCCCATGCCCTACTCACAGTCACAAACCCAGAGTTTAGAAAGTTATTTTTGAACCACAAATGCCAGAGCCAATGACATTCTAGCAGCTGTAATGAACTTTCTTAAGTGTCCCCAGATTTGGCCTTCTAATTTGCATCATGCGTGAAATGTTGATTGTGAAGAAAGCAGATATTCAAGATACTCCCACTCTACAGTTTCTCTTTCAACCATCTGTGCTATATGAAATTATTCTTCACTAGCTTTCCTCTTGAAGGAAACAACAATTAATTTGAACAATTTTCTTCATATTGTGAAAAGATTTTCAAATGTTGTGCAGTTTTGGTGATTATTTCCAGTTCAAGACTTATTCTGCACAAAATCTGTTTGTGCTTGTTTTGTGCAGAAAACAGTGTTTTACACACACAAGTATTATTTTCTGTGCAGGAAATCCTGTTCCCTGTACAGATAATGCTGTTTTCTTTCCAAGCAAGTGTGGATTATGCTTAGGATGACTCAACAACTACATAACTTTCTATGCATGAAACAGCAATTTTCTGCACAAAATGTTATTTTCTGTGCAGGAAATGATGTTTCCTGTGCAAAGAATCTTATTTTTTGTGAAAAACAGCCATGTCTTAATTTTGTGTTGAGTAAGTCTCAAACTGTGATTATTAGTGTCAGTATAGGGTAATTCCATTCAAGGTTTCTTAACAGTAAATAAACACACTTGTCTTCCATTTCTAAATAATTTTGAACATTCTTCCCCTCCTTGCTTCTCTCAAGAAGAAAGAAAAATGGCACTTCAATTCATTTGTTAGCATAAACAGCCAATGTCAAACCCTAATTACCAAAATAGAAATAGAGTAGGGATTTTGCCAAAAATATTATCAGCAGTGTGACCCTTATACTTCCTCTGAAATATCAAGAAAAAGCAGAAATCTATACTACTATATTAACTATACTATTCTGACTACTGCACAAATCACATAATATAATAGATAAATATTTCTCTTAAATGTTCAGTGAACATTTTGTTACCACCGTGTCCTGGCCTGGCCTTTGGTGAACCAAAGATATCATTTTGATGTCGCAATTCGTCCCTGCTCTGCCACCAGCCACGTGTTTGTGAGGCCCGCCGAACAAGCGCGAAGCTAGGCGTGGCTACTACTTGCTGCTCCCACCAAACCAAGCCAGATATTGCCAGATCTGCTTTAGGGGACCTCCCAAAACAAACACGCTACCACAAAGAGTTGGATCTGCTTTAGGGGACCTCCCGAAACAAACACGCTACCACAAAGAGATCCTCTGCCCTGAGAGGACACCCTGGCGAGCTAGGTACTTAACTGCTGAGCTAGCCGCATCTACACACCGGCCATACCATTGTCAAAAAACTGTAACTCAATCATGCAAATTCTGACCTTTTGGAGGCTTTGTCTCCAACCCAAAACTTATTGTTTTCACCCAAGACCAGACTAGCCTATGGTTGTTCTTTCCCCTATAAAAATCCCCCGCTCTGAGAGCTCTTTGGAACTCTCGCCGGACCGCTTGGACTTTATTCTGCCTGGCTGCTGCTCGGTTCAGCAGATTCTCCTCGGCCGCCACGCCGGGTTTCCTCTTCTACAATTGGCTTCTCCAGGACTGCAGGACAGGTGGCATATCACCCATTCCCCTTGAAATTCTGTTTCCTTTTATAGTTAGGAGTGTGCTTGTGCTTTTCTTTAATAACTGTTTAATAAATCTTAATTGTTGTTTGAACCATTTGCCTCTTCACTGACCTGACGCTGTAGACATAGGGTAAAAGATCCTGCTGCGTTGCCTTGCCTCTCGTTAGCCAAGAGAGTGCTCCAGCTAATTTCTCCATCTTTGCTTAGGTTTGGTTTGTTGTTTGGGTGCCCCTCCCGGGACTCCCAATTCACAGGGTAACAATTTCCTTAGCTCTCGTTTATGAGAGAATCATTACAACTTTACTAGTTCACAGCAGGGTAGACAACTGCGGTTCTCCAATCTTTGTTGGACTGCAAGTCCCAGCATTCTGAATCATGGACTATTGCTGACAGGAGTCATAGCTCAGCAACACCCATCCCTGTTTTATGACAGATTCATTTTTTTTTTACAACACTTGTTTGTTAAACACAGCAATAAAACAATAATATACCTAATGCAGAGACAAGAATGTTAATGGGAAAGGGTTAAAGCACTTAGCTAATTGTCAGTAAGTTAAAAAAATCTATTTCAACAGTATTTGTGTTAGAATTGCAAATATTAACTATAAAGTTTATGTTAACTTGTCATTTAAATCTATCTTTAATGTCTGCACTAAAAGCTTTACAAGAATGCAATCAATAACCACCATCCCCTGGGTCTCGATTTCGAGCTTGAGAGAGAAGAAAATAGTTGTTCTTAAAAACTTTTTGCTTTTCCGTTTCTCTTTTCTCCTTATAATCTTATGTCCTCACTTCTCCTCTTTAATTTATTAATTCCCAGCTGGATCCAAGGAAAATTCTAGGGTTAAGAACTTCAAAATTCTCTCTGTCCAGTCTCTGATGTAGAACATAGGGAGAGGATTTGGATGCAAAGGAGACCATCCTCTTCCAAATTGACCTTAATCCTTTCTAAGTCCCACCTCCCCATGATCCTGTGGAGCAGGGCATGTTGTGCCAAGCATGGAGATAGATGTCAGCATTCCCAGAGCTGGCTTAGTGGCCACCCTGCTGCAGGACTTGGGAAATTATCATTACAGCTGGGAAGCTTGATCAATGAAGTACTTGGAGTGTATGTTCTCAGCCTAGCTCTTATGTGAAGTCTCACAAGACTGCAAGCCTCAGGAAACTGAATAGGATTTCAGTGGACATAAATATAAGGTTGATGGTTTTCTGTCCAATCACTTGCAGCTGGACCATCTGCACATTCCTGATAGGCTTGAATCATAGAAATGTAGAGTTGGAAGAGACCATGTGGGCCATCCAGTCCAACCCCCTGCCATGCAGGAATACCCTCAAAGCACTCCTGACAGATGGCCATCCAACCTCTGCTTAAAAACCTCCAAGGAAGGAGACTCTATCACACTCCATGGAGGCAGCAAATTCCACTGCCGGACAGCCCTGACTGTCAAGAAGTTCTTCCTGAGGTTCAGGTGGAATCTCCTTACCTGCAGTTTGAATCCATTGCTCCTAGTTCTGGTCTCTGGAGCAGCAGAAAACAAGCCCTCTCCTTCCTCTAATATAAACCATTAAACCTTCAGAGGCTGGGAAGGATTTTTTTCTTCATTACTATAGGGTTGGGGTTTTTTTTTTGTCTTCCTCAGGATTTAACCAACTTTATGAGGGTCCTCTCAGGATCTGTGCGTGCTCAGTTTCTTGACATAGTACTGCTGTATGTATACTTAGCAGTAATCTGACAGATTCTTTGTCACAACTCGCAGGTATGAGGGAAGACGGGCAGAATGCTGAACACCAGGGCCGTTTCTGCACTACACTCTTATAGTGCTACTATTCCACTTTCAACATCATATGGAATCCTGAGGTTTGCAGTTTAGGCCCCTCCCCATAGGATTCCATAGTGTGTTGAAAGTGGAACAGTAGCACTATAAAAAGTGTGGTGCAGAAATGGCACACATGAATTTGGAAATGGAAAGCCTTGAGGTCAGACAGTTGACAGAAGAGGTAACTTGAAGTTTTGGCACAACTCTATTGGACTGTTCTGAGCATTCCTCAGATCAACAAATCGTATCAAGCATGATCTGGCATTGGCCAGTCCCATAATTGCTTTCTACCCTGCTTGGATAGGCATGGGATTGGACTTAATATTCTCCCCTTTCCTATCAATAGGTAAGAAATATTTTGTGTTAAGTGGTCATCTGCATGTAGCCATAATTCTGTGTTCAGCCTTTCTGTCTCAGTCCAAATCTTTTAAATTGTGACTTCAAGTTGTTCTGACTTACATCCACCCTGAGGCAAACCTATCATGGGTTTTTTGAGGGCTAAGTGTGTATGAGGTGCCCCAGGTCACTCAGTGGGTTTCTATGGCTGACTGGAGAACTGAATCCTGATCTCTAGGCTCATAATCCAGTTCTCAAACCACTATACCATGTGTCAAGATCAGAGACCCAGGCGGCAAGCCAGCCCAGAGAAAGGAGAGATAGCAGAGTCCCACCAGGAGGAGTCAAAGCAAGCAATTAGTCATAGGGAGTCTATTTACCTAAGCCTGAGTGACAAGCAAAAGCCATAGTCAGAGTCCAAAATCCAGGGGTCAGAAGCCAAGAGATCAATCTGAGGTATCAGGAGCCAGATGCTGGAAGGAAGGAACAAGCAAGGAGAGAACTTGTAGAAAGTTTGCCACAAGTGAAGGAACGCTTCCAGGCAGGCAGTTATATAGCCCAGGCACAGGTGTGGCCGGTCACCACTTCTTGAACTTAATCAAGGAAGCCTCCCTTTGCTCAGCTCTCTTGAGTCTCCGCCTTGACTGGGGGCTGATTGACGCAGGCTCCAGGGCATCCTCAGGATCACAGCTGGATCCCTGTTGCCCTCAAGGAGCAGGCAGAGGAACGTTGGAGTCTGCTTGGTCCCTGGCAGCAGGGGGAGCTCCTGAGCTGCAGGACTCATCTCCAGCCAGAACCACAGGGACCCACAGCTGCTGCTCGTCATCAGCAGCTCTGACAGGGGCTTCAGCTATCACACCATGCGGGCTTTCTCCATATCTTTTAACCTTCAAATTAATTGAAATATTGTCCTGCAGTCTTGACCTGGTTTGGATCTTGTGACTGAAACACTGAAACACACTATCCCTGAAGCATCATATAGTTTTAAGCATAATGTAGTTTTACAAAAATCTGGGACAACAGGGTTTAAATAAATAAATAAACAACTAGCATAGACATGTAAACTTTGTGCACTTTTTAGTACTGTTTCTCATTTAATTAGTTAAAAACTGGAAATAACTGAAGAAGAAATCTCAACTTAAGTCAATAATTATAGTTTAAAAGAAGTAACTAAGCTGTCTCCTTCCATTAGAAAATGTCCAGCTTAATTGATAATGTAAGTGTTTTTAGTAATTTGTATATCTGACTTTTCAAATGATAAACAGCAAAATCCTTCACAAAAGTTCTTTTATAGAAGAAATATGATTTTAAATCTTTCTTAGGAATAATATTTTAGCATTTAGTCAAATGTTCGGCCATGGAAATCAAGATCATGTCTGCACTACCCTGTTATAATCCTATTATTCTACTTTCAACATCCTATTGAATTCTGGGGTACATCATTTCCTGAACTCTCTGGCTGAGAATTCTAAACACCTCTCCCTAAAATGCAAACCCCAGGATTCCATGGGATGTTGAAAGTGGATAAATAACACTATAACAGTGTAGTGTGGAAATGGCCCAACTGGTGATCTTGGGCAAGTTACACTCTCAGCTTCAGAGGAAAGCAAAGGCAATCCCCCTCTCAACAGATCTTGCCAAGAAACCCAGTGATAGGTTTGTCTTATGGTTGCTGTACATCAGAAATTATTCTGAAGGCACACAACAACAACAAACAGGAGCAATGCAAATTTCAGATTTAAATATGTGGTAATACACCAGCAACCAAGATAGAGTGTCATGTTTTTCAAGGTGCCATGATGGTATGGGAATCTTGATTCAGTCCACACACCTTTCCATATGTGTCTTCCATATGAACCCTGATAAAGTTACCATGAGAGAATACGTGTGAAACTGATTTTATCAATACTGTTTTTTGACATTAGGTATATATGAAAACATATGTGGTAGTTCTTAACAAGTAGCCACAGAGAAACTGGGAACTAAGACTGGAAACTGGGTACTGGGTAATGGATACTGAGGCAACCTTCAGAAACATGGGATGCTCTTTAGAAGTCCAGAATATCAGATCATGCCAATTTGAGCTTAGAGGTTAGTACTTTGAATAGCTCATTTAAACTCTGGAATAAAACCTGGAGTGAATTCATTGCAACTGGGGTGTCACATGGGAATCAAAGGGCTGCTCCTGAATCCATTCAGTTCTGTATGTTCCCAGTAATAACTAGCAGTGGTTTTCTAGGGCTTCAGTTAGGAATCTTTGCCTCCCCTATCTAGAGAAGGACAAGATCAAACAGAGACTTTCTGCATTCAACCATGCATTCTATGATTCAGCTGAAGCTCTTTCTGAAAATTTTATGTCAATTCCAGAATGAATTTTGGAATTTTCTCTGCTAAACCAGAAAGCAATCATTGCTGAATGTAGAACACAGTGAATTTGTGGGAGGAAAATAATGGAATGGAACAAGAGAGCAAATCCATTCAACCCTGGTATACATATTTATTCCTTGATGGTTCTCGGTACTAAAATCTGTCATGATTGGTGTTTGGAATTACTTTGTTCAAGACAATCTGTCTCAGCTTTTAGTTTTAGGATTACACAGAATTTTCTGGTAATAATCCAGAATAACTACATTGCTGTAACATGCTTCAGTTAACACCTACATGGATTATTCTCACCATAAGTTATAAGAGCAAACTTATCCAAGGTAGGTTAAGCAATAAAATGATACAGGCATTGACCTGCTTATGTCTGTCATTGTTCTGTTTACCAGTGTGGAAATGGAGATAAAATCTTCACAAAAAAGACTGTGATCTTTGGCCAGCTAGATGACTGTCCTGTCCTGAGTTAGGGAACTCACAACGAATAAGGTTATAGTCAACATCTAGGTAAAAATTGGAGGCTTATTTGGATGAGGTATAACGGAAGGGCTAACCAGGCTGGTCAAGCCCACTGATCATAAGCCCCTCATTGTGGTTCATGTCAGAACCAATGACACTGCGAGGCACAGCTTTTACCACATCGCAAAGGACTACGAGCTTATGGGGACAAAACTTAAGGACCTTGGTGTGCAGGTGGTCATTTCGTCTCTCCTTCCTGTTCAAAGATATGGCGCGCGAAGGGAAAGGGCAATAGCAGAGGTCAACAACTGGTTCTGCACATGGTGTCGCCAGCAATGATTTGGGTTTTTGGAACATGGCCTGAATTTCCATGAATGTGGGCTTCTGGTGAGGGATGGGCTGCACCTCACAAAACTTGGCAGGAATGTTTTTTTAAACAGTCTCGAAGGAGGATTAAGAAGTCTTTAAACTAAGTTCCGCTGGGGAGGGAGACAATATTATTCAGGGCAAGGACTCAGCGAGTGCAGAGGGAAAAGGCCCAAATGATATTGGACAAGCAGTACAAGCGTCCAATGGTGGGAGGAGTGGAATCTATAGTACAGGACTTGCAGGAAGGGCCCGGGGACTTAAGTGTCTCTACACTAATGCAAGGAGTATGGGAAACAAACAAGATGAACTTGAACTCCTAGTACAATAAAATAAATACGATTTGACAGGCATCACTGAGACCTGGTGGGATGAGTCTCATGATTGGAATGTAGGAATAGAGGGGTATAGCTTATTTTGCAAAAATTGACCTAACAAGAAAGGAGGAGAAGTAACCTTGTATGTCAAGGATGTTTTCACCTGTGAAGAGATCCGTGACTTTAACCCAGAAAGCCAGGTCGAGAGCATCTGGGTAAGAATTAAGGGAGCAAGAAACAATAGGGATATTCTGGTGGGGGTTTACTACAGAACTCCAAACCAGACTGAGGACTTTGATGATGCCTTCCTCAACCAAATGACTGCACATTCAAAAAGGAGAGATACAGTAATAATAGGAGATTTCAATTACCTGGATATATGTTGGCAGTCAAACTCTGCCAAGACAGCAAGGTCCAGCAAGTTTCTTGCTAGTCTTGCAGACAATTTCATGGTACAGAAGGTGGAAGAGGCCACAAGGGGATCAAATATTCTAGATCTGATACTGACCAACAGGGATGACCTTGTTAATGAGGTAGAAGTGGTTGGATCTTTAGGGGAGGAGTGACCATGCCCTACTGAAATTTGGCATTCAGTGGGAAGGAGAAAATAAGTATAGCCAGACACTCATCTTAGATTTTAAAAAAGCAGACTTCTGTAAACTTAAGGAGATGCTGGCTTGAATTCCGTGGTCAAGAATAATGAAAAGGAAAGGAGTTCAAGAGGCATGGGAGTTCCTTAAAGGAGATACTGAAGGCACAGCCTAAAACTGTGCCAATAAGGAGGAAAAATGGAAGGCGTCTGAAGAAACTAGAATGGTTGACTAAAGAACTCTCAGCTGAGCTCAGTGTTAAGAGAAACATGTACAGGAAATGGAAGAAGGGGGAAACCACCAAAGAAGAATTTAAGCAGGTAGCCAGGAGATGTAGAGAGGAGGTTAGAAAGGCTAAAGCACAGAATGAACTTAGGCTGGTCAGAGACATTAAAAACAATAAAAAGGGTTTTTTTAAATACATCCGCAGCAAAAGGAAAAAGAAGGAGACGATAGGGTCGCTGTGCAGAGAAGACAGAGAATTACTAACAGGGGGAAGAGAAAAGGCAGAACTACTTAGCACCTTCTTTGTCTCAGTTTTTTCCCAGAAGGATACAAGCACTCAACCTGGCAGTTGGGGAGCAGGTGAGGAAATGAGGCACGTAATAGGTAGAGAGGTGGTACAGGAATACTGGCCACACTGGATGAATTCAAGTCTCCAGGGCCAGATGAATTGCATCCTAGGATATTAAAATAACTGACAGAGGTAATTTTGGAACTGCTTGCTATAATCTTTGAGAAATCTTGGAGGACAAGAGAAGTTCCAGCAGACTGGAAGAGGGCAAATGCTGTCCCCATCTTCAAGAAGGGAAAAAAGAGGAACCAAATAATTTTTGCCCAGTCAGCCTGACATCAGTACCTGGAAAGATCCTGGAGCAGATCATTAAGCAGTCAGTTTCTAATCACTTAGAAAGCAAGGCGGTAATCACGAGAAGTCAACATGGATTTCTCAAAAATAAGTCATGCCAGACTAATCTTATCTCTTTTTATGATAGAGTTACTAGCTTGATAGATGAAGGGAATGCTGTGGATGTAGCATATCTTGATTTCAGTAAGGCCTTTGACAAAGTTCCCCCTGACATTCTTGCAAAGAAGCTGGTAAAATGCCGGCTGGACACGGCTACTGTTAGGTGGATTTGTAACTGGTTAACCGACCGAACCCAAAGGGTGATCATGAATGGCTGCTTTTCATCCTGGAGAGAAGTGACTAGTGGGGTGCCACAGGGTTCTGTCCTGGGCCCAGTGCTGTTCAATATCTTCATCAACGACTTGGATGAAGGAATAGAGGGCATGCTGATCAAATTTGCAGATGACACCAAATTGGGAGGGGTTGCGAATACGCCAGAGGACAGAATCAAAATTCAAAATGACCTGGATAGATTGGAGAGCTGGACCATGGCTAACAAAATGAAATTCAACAGAGAGAAGTGTAAGGTCCTACACTTAGGCAGAAAAAATGGAATACAGAAATATAGGATGGGGGACACGTGGCTGGATAGCAGTACGTGTGAAAGGGATCCAGGAGTCTTAATAGATCACAAGCTGAACATGAGTCAGCAGTGTGATGCGGCAGCCAAGAAAGCCAATGCAATTCTCGGTTACATCAATAGGAATATGGTGTCTAGATCGAGGGAGGTACTGGTACCACTCTACTCTGCTTTGGTTAGACCTCATCTTGAATATTGTGTCCAGTTCTGGGCACCTCAATTCAAGAAGGACATGGTCAAGCTGGAGCAAGTCCAGAGGAGGGTGACCAAAATGGTGAGGGGCCTGGAAGCCATGCCCTATGAGGATAGACTTAGAGAGCTGGGTATGTTTAGTCTGCAGAAGAGAAGGTTAAGAGGGGACATGATAGCCATGTTTAAATATCTGAAAGGATGCCATGTAGAAGAGGGGAGGGCTTGTTTTCTGCTGCTCCAGAGACCAGGACAAGGAACAATGGATTCAAGCTGCAGGAAAGGAGATTCCACCTGAACCTCAGGAAAATTTCCTGACGGTCAGGGCTGTCTGGCAGTGGAATATGCAGCCTCAGAGTGTAGTGGGGTCTCTTTCTTTGGAGGTTTTTAAGCAGAGGCTGGATGGCCATCTGTTGGGAGTGCTTTGAGGGTGTTCCTGCATGGCAGGGGGTTGGACTGGATGGCCCGTGTGGTCTCTTCCAACTCTACATTTCTATCATTCTACATTTCTATGATTCTAGGTTCCAGGGTGAAGTAAAATAAAAGTAAAGAGGAATCTGTGGAGAGAAAATCCTAATCAACTTTATGCAATGCAATGTAATGCAATGCAATGAAACAAAACAAAATAGTAAAAAAATAAAATAAAAATAGAAGTAGAATTGCTGCAGTATCAAGGATCAAGGCCATTTCCACACTACGTTTTTATAGGCCATTTCCACATGGGGTTTTTAACACGGGGAGAGCGTCCTCCAGGGAGGATGTCTGCACCTGGAAGCGGACTGGGTCAGACTTACTTAATGTAGATCCGCACCCCAGCCCACTCCAGAACGACCCCAAGTGGTCGTCCAGCATGCTTTTGAAAGACCACTAAAAACAGGTCTTTCAAAAACATGGAGCATGCCACTGCGAGCCTGTTCCCTTATGCAGATTCGCAGGCTCGCATTGGTGCAAGCCTGCAATCTGCCAGGGGCAGGCTTTAGGCTGGCAAGCTTCAGCAGTTGGTCAAGACTCTCGACCAACCAGAAGCCACCATTTTCATCCCTGGAGCAGTGCGGAGTGGTGGCCGTGCACTGCTCCGGGGAAGGGTGGATAGGACCGGGGAGCCAGTGAGTAGCGTCCGGTGAGTAGCGTCACAGGGCGATTCCCTCGTCCCATGTGGAAATGGCCATAGTGTCATTATTCCACTTTCAACCACTTATGGAAATCTGAGATTTGTAGTTTACTGAAGCCAAAGAGCTCTCTGTCTGAGAATTCTAAAGGCCTTCCCTAAACTGCAAACACCATAATCCTACAGGATGTTGAAAATGGAATAACAGCACTGTAACAGTATAGTGCAGAAATGGCCCAATAAATCAGTCAGATGGACAAGCTTTATTTGAAACATCAGCATATTTATAGAGCTTTCAGTGGTACATGGACAGATAGAAAATGTGTTAGCACATATATTCGAATATATTGAATACATCTAGCAATACATCTGGGGAAAAAGGCCCATGAGATCTTTCTCCTCACAATGCATCTGTTCACACCTTAAATTGCCATGTGATTGTGCGTGGATTTTCCTATATATTTTGCTCTGAAAACCAGAGGCTTACCTGCCCCATAAGGATCCGCTAGTTCCATGTTTTGGCTATTAATGGAAATCAAATGTAGGTGGACAGCCTTAATGTCTTACAAACAACAAGTCTTCTAAATACGATTAAAAAGAGGTTCCCCTTGACCAGACCTACCAGGAGCTTTGCTAAGCTTCTCTGTTTGAAGTTACCACTTACAGTTGGCAAGAACAACTTAAAATCATTCCTTTGAGGGGTAACTGGGGTGAAGGATTTGTTTGGGAATAAAGCAGCTTCCCCATCTAAACTGTAGGCTTCTTTTTAAATTCCAGTTGCTATAACAACTGTATAGCTCTCCTGTATTCAAACACTACACATTTTATTATTAGAAGAAGGTTTGCACTCCAGGAGGAAAAGCTTATTTATTTTCCCCAAGGATATACTTCATGTGACATGCAAAATGTCAAAGAGAGAAGAAATGATGCAAACTGGAAGTATAAAAATACATTTGAAATAAAATATCACATGATGGGGAATCAGTAACTTCTGCATCCATTCTTGGTGATAGGAGACAAGATGGTTCTACTGAAGGCGCAGCATTAACTGGAAGGTAATTGTGGATAAATTGATTGGTTAAATAATTATTCTGAGTTAGATTTTCAGTACATTTCAATAAATTTCATATGTGAAAGAGGGCAAGAATGAATAGGTTTCCTCTTTTGTTCTGAATCTCTTTTAAAAAACACATTCATCTTTTTTGCAAGCTAAGGCCACACTTCCACATGAGTAAACTGCTGGTGGCTGCATGATGGGGTGTGTGGGACAAAAGCCCAAAGTGGGCGTGCTCTCAGCCAGATATGGGTGGAGCGATCCATTTTCCTCCTTCCCTTTTCTGTGATTTCTATTGTGTACTCTCTTACCAATGGCCACTCCATCCTCTTTCCTTCTCTGTGTGTAGGGCTTTGGTCCTCTTCCCCACTTTAGTCTAAATCTGGTACACCCCTAGATCCATTAATTGTGTTAGGGTGAGGTGCCATTAGAGTCAAGATGTTGCTGGACTGCAGCTCCTAGTGACCTTAGTCAGCATAGTCAATGGTGATGAATGCTAAGGTTTACAATTCAAATGTCTCCTACCCCTTTGGGCCAAATCAAGACTTTCACATGAAAAGTATTTTAATGTTTACTGTGGATTTAAAAGCACGTAAACCATGAACAGAGCAGTATGATTCTAACAGCAACATAAAACTGTTTGATTTGAAAACTGAATAAATCTGGCTGGATCACATGCATATAAACCATGCCTTGACCAAATGATGACTATCATGTAACAGTTTCTTTTAAAGGACTGGGGTAAAAATTATTTTTAACTTCATTCTGAACAGATTTCATGGAAATCCCCAGGAAGTATGAAATGGGGAAAGGAATATAACTGTAGCCATCTTTTTGTATTACAGATTTGTTTCATTAATCTTTTGCAAAGGTACCTGGACGCAAATCGTTCATTTTAAGCTCCAAGAACGTTCAACCTTAGATAAATTCTAGAGGGGAAATGTGTTATTGGATATCATGGAAAACAGAAGAAATCTACAAGAAAACAGTCTGCAATATTTATCCTTTAATGTGCTCTTGCCCTGTAAAATTGTGTCCTTGGACTAAGGTTGTGAAATGATACCATTAACGGACCCAAGGTAAACCCACTCAAAGAAAGTCATTTATTTTCAGTGACCCAGCTGGTCAAGTGAATTGAAGTTCAGAGCGATAGAATCAAGCAAAGCTGTTAAGTTCATAATTGGTGTATCAAGGAGACTCAAGGAATGATTAGGAAGTGAGAAAGTAGACTTTGCTATACATTATGAGAGACCTCTGAGACACATAGTAAATCTACTGACATTTTTATCACAGAAGTCCCATCCATTTTTAAGAGCGCTTATTTCCATTAATGTACCTTGGTTAATTCCAAATGTGTCAGTTCTAAAACTGGGAGCCAACCAATTCATAGGAATTTGTTATTACCTCTGTCAAGCTAACACAAGTTGTAATTGGGAACCTTTAAGGAGTGAAACGCTGAAATCTGGACTAAGTCTTACTGCATTCAGTGAGACTTTCTCCAACATAAGTGAGTATAATATTGCAACTTTAGGCCAAGATTGTACATCAAGGACATGGAATCAAAAGATGATTGTGCAACACTTCATTAATGAATTGTAACATTGTACCACTTAATATGCAGCTCAATGTGAAATGCATGATTGTAATGAACAACGCACATCAGCATGTAGAATGTATGATGTACAATATCTGCACACCATGATTGTCCATTCTATAATAGTTCTGATTTATATATATGGTTGTAAAAGCTGAACCACTGACAAGAAGGGAAACAGCTCATTTGAAATATAGTGCTGGAGAATCTCAAAAAGACAAATAAATGGGTCCAAGAGTAAATCAGGCCTGAACTCTCCCTAAAAACCAAAATGACTAAACTCAAACTGTCGTACTGTGGACACATCATGAGAAGACATGACTCGTTGTAAAATACAATAACGCTTAGGAAGGTAGAACGCAGCAGGAAAAGAGGACTCCTCATAAGACAAAGCCAATTTGATGCCAAATAATGACAACAATTGCAATGTGAAATGGAGCCATAGAAACTATGACACCACAACACACCTCTTCTTCTGTATCTCTTCAACTGAATATGGACATCTGCATTGGGCAAGAAGGTCCAGCCACTTCTATATGGGAACCTGCCTATGCATAAGTCACTAACAAGATGCTGGTCTTAGTCATGTCTGCTTTCTTGAAGCAGGAAGGACAAGAGGTGTCTCAGTTGATCAAAAACATGAGGGGAGTATTAGGCTGTTAAAGCACCAAATTCCATAGTCTTCAGGGAAACCTGTGTCCCTTGGAATATTTGTGGGAAAGTGATATCAGATAGTGGAGGGTTCTTTTTTGTTGAAGTTTGGCAGCCACCCGTTCCAGATAAAATGTGTCTCAGAAGAGAATATATCGGAAAATCTAAATGATGGGTGCCAGCCAACTGTACGATAACAGACTGCTGGCAAGTGATATCTCCCCCAGTTCTTTCTAGTAATGAAGTTGCCTCTCAAAATAGAATTTGGAGGATTTT
Source organism: Iguana delicatissima (assembly GCA_948472985.1). Classification (NCBI taxonomy): domain Eukaryota; kingdom Metazoa; phylum Chordata; class Lepidosauria; order Squamata; family Iguanidae; genus Iguana; species Iguana delicatissima. Next base: position 219,958 of record CAOKZL010000178.1, read on the forward strand.
GGTCACTCTTACCTCAATTTCTTCCATCTTTTGACAAATGCTTTATGGTGCTTGTTAAGTCACCATAGCTTAACAAGCAGTGGAGAGAGAAGTAGATTATTTCCAGTTGAGAGTGCTTGACTTACTGAAATACATGTGAAGTAAATTGTGTGTGATTTGTGTACCACTATATGCCTAACCTGTGAATATATACCGAGAATGTTAAGTTGTCTCCTTTTGTATTTACTATGAAAATTCAGGGTTTTCTTTAAAAAAGAAATGTTAAAGAAACTGTGTAAAAAAAACCCCACTGTGTTACAAAAATTGGTTGCAAAATATCATGCACATATGCTAAAAATAAACATATGAAAATGTGTAGTTGAAGAGAAAAATGTTTCCAAAAGTACATAAATTTTCCTGTAGATTTTTTTTCTATGAAAAATATATATGGAAAAAAGTTAGAGTCAAGGATTGAGTTAAAGTCCTTAACATTCTATGAAAATCTTAGTGAAATATCTATACTGCTAAAATCAAGACTGCTCATATTTTAAACAAGTTTATAATATATCAATATTATTTAAACACTGAAACAAAATGGTTAAACTGCAGATTTGGACTATTTGTGGGTGAAATTGAATTTAAATTAATAAACCCATCAGATCTGGTGGAATTTACCATGAGCAAAATTATGACCTTGGTGGTGGTGGTGGTGGTGTTATCCTGCTTTTATGCCTGGTAACCACTCAAAGCAGCTTAAAGTAATTTAATAAAAATAGTTAAAAATCACAGTACACAAAAGTTAAAGCCCAAATTAAACAATCAAATAAGAATTAACGCAAGTTAAAATACCTAATTAAAACCCAAACATTCATAAATTCTACATAGTGCATAGTCAGCACCTTTCATCATCTAGGCTATAATCACATATTAAATGCCTGTTGAAATAAAAAATGTCTTTGCTTGACTGAGGAAAGAAAGTAGGTAGGGCGCCAGCCAGTCTGACTTCTTTATGAAGGGAGTTCCAGAGCCTAGGAGCAGCCACTGAGAAGGCGCTCTCCCATGTTTGCACCAGATGTATCTGTGAGGGTGGTAGAACAGAGAGAACAGTCTCTCCAGCAGATCTCAAAGCTCAGGCTGGTTTGTAGGGGAGGATATGATCCTTCAAATAACCCCGACCAGACCCCTATCCCTAACACTTTGAATTATGCCCAGAAACAAACTGGCAACCAGTAGAGGTGTTGCAACAGGAGAGTTCTCTGATCCCTGCAGCCAGCCCCAGGTAGCAATCTGAGTGAGGCTCTTTGAACCAGTTGACGTTTCTCAACACTCTTCAAAGGCAGCCTCACATAGAGGGCATTAGAGTAATCTGACCACGATCTAACCAAGGCATGTGTCACCTTGGCCAGATCTGATGTCTCAGGGAATGGGTGCAGCTGGTGCTCAAAGCTTAACTGTGTAAATGTACTTCTGGCTACTGCTGAAATCTGGTCTTCCAGGCTCAGAACTGAAGCAGAAGCACCCTAGAACCTGTATCTTCAGAGGGAGTATAACTTCATCTAACACAGGATGAATCCCTGTTCCCTGATCTGCCTTTTGACTGACCAAGAGCACCTCCTTCTTGTCTGGATTAAGCTACCCTTGAAGAACCAGAGTTTGGCTACCACATAACTTCAACTGTCCTATTGTCAGCTGTTGGCCCACTTCCTTAGTTAATGATTACATTGTTGTACTGCAGCTCCCAGGACCCTTCAGTCAGCATGGCCAGTAGATTTACTGGTCAGAGGATTCTGGAGTTGTGGTCCAGAAGATAACTTTATCAAGTTGTGAGTAAACTGCAATATTGTACACTTGCTTATTAGTTCGTTGTCTAATTGCTGAACAATTTATAGCATTTAAAATAATGATAGATATTAATAGTGTTGCAACAAGACTGTTAAATCTTGCAAGGAAAGAAAGAAGGATAGATTTCATACATGTCTGTATCTTAATTCTGGATGCGATGGCTTTTGCAAGTCTAATATTGCTTAATTACTAGAAATGGTTCGGTGCTTAAGCTTTTTCCATTAAAACTAATAGGGTTATCATTCAGTTGACTTCTTTCTTCATTACCAAAGGTTCCAGGTGATCATTAGCAAATTAGCAAATGACACAGAGCTTTGCTTTATCACTAAATAAACTTCAAATTGAATTTTCAAACATACTGCTCAGCCACCAGGAGTGTACTAATGTATTAATTTTGCCCAACCATGCCCCTTTTAATCAAACAGGCTCAGAAGGCCTGAAATGGGTAAACACCCTTTGTGCAATGAAGTTTACAAATCAGTTAAGAGGAAGGAAGGCAAGTAAGTAAATACATAGAAAACACTGCCCTCAACATCACTGCAGGCATCTCTCAACACTAGGAAAATCAGAGATAAACAAAGGCTAGAGGTGCCACTAAAAGTTTGCCGGAAGCAAAATTTAGTATAAATTTAGAACTTGCCACTTAGACAAATATCAGAAGAATTCTGAGGATAATCAAAAAGTAATTTGAATAGGTGAATGGAATGTTTCATAGTCCACATGTCCGTATCAGAAACTAGAAGTTCTGAAAGAAGTCAGATATTCAGTTTCAAATATTAAAAATACAGTGTCACTTCTTATCTGAAACTAAAGCTGATACATAGCAGTGTTATTTCACTAATGCAAATGGACTCATGGACACCTAGTTCCATACTATGCACAAAGGAGAATCCAAGCAAATTTCAAGCTCCTAAACTGATGATTACACACACAGTTACATACCCAGTTTCATCCCTGCTTGCACAACCAGTTACAGAACCAGTTGTAAAATCAGTTCAATAAGTGGTAACATGCCTAGGAACCAGAAAAATAAATACATTATCACTAGTGCAACAGACAAAAGCAGAAACATAAATCTACCAACGCTCTACTTTAATTTGCTAATATTACACTGTATTTAGGCATAAGCGTGCTTAACAGGTAAAAGATCATAGAGATGGAAGAGATTGTGATCCAATGATCACAATCCCCGCCTCTCCCCCACTATGAAGGAATATATCATTGTTACCCTGATTTCTGGGGTCTCATGGGAGACGCCTTAATGAGCTCCACATGATAGGGAACGGAAACTACCCAGAGCACGCGCAATAGCGATGTGAGAGGCAGCGTAACCTAGTGGTGTCTTCTTACCCAGTTTTTACGGAGTCAGAGGCCAAGCCAAAAACCAAACAAAGATGTCCAATAAATGATTTTATTGAATGAAAGACTCATGCACCAACGCAATCCCTCACACACTCACTCAAGACGTATTAAGAAGCAAAAGAGAGGAAACTGGATAGGGGAAATACTGAAGGGATTGTACCTGGGATAATACTGCACCTTTTCCTGAAGTCCTTGATCTGGGAAAAACAGTGAAGAAGTAGAGCTCACCACAGCTGAGGGGATTACTCGACTGACAGAGAAACGGTCTCCTGGTATGGCCAGGAGTTATCCAAAGAAACCCTCAAAAACTATTTGTAGGGGACTATTTGTAGGGGAAAATGCACCTTGAGGGCTAATCCTTTCCCAGTGGGAACAATGGGTGTTGCAACGGAAAAGAAGCTCCACAATGGCAACTTCCTTTGCATGATGGGATTACGAGGTGTTGCCAAAGCTTCAGGATCTTCGGTTGCATTGAGTTGTGGTGTGAATTTATGTAGATCATCCTTGCCTGATATGATTTTACTGCTATCAGTGTTCAACTTTGGGAAAACACGCTAATCCCCTCAAGCTGGCTTCTCAGAGGCTGAGAACCCTTTGTCTATTGTGGGTTTGCACAGCTTGAGGTCTTCTGGGGCTACATGATGGGAGATTGTACTGGTCTGATGTGGTTTTCGATTGTTCGACAGTTGCTGCCTACGTGCTCATCTGGGTGACCTCTCTGGGGTGTTGAATCATATTTAATATCAAAAATTGTAGACCCTGGGACAAGGTTTACCAGTGAGGTAACATCATCAAAGTAATCCCAACAGATGGCCATCCAGCATCTGTTTAAAAACCTCTAAAGAAGGTGACTCTACCATACTCCCAGGCAGAATATTCCACTATTGAACAGCTGTTACCATCTGGAAGTCCTCCTCATGTTTAGATGGAATCTCTTTTCCTGATGTTTGAAGCCATTGCTCTGTCTTCTACTCCCAGGAACAGGAGAAAACAGGCTTGCTCCATCCTCCATATGACATTCCCTTCAAATGTCATGTCACCTTTTAAATTTCTCCAGCCTAAACATATCCAGCTCTCAAAGCCTTTCCTCATAGGACATGGTTTCCAGGTCTTCTATCATTTTGGTTGTTCTCCTCTGGACATGTTCCAGTTTGTCAATATTCATCCTGAACTGTGCCACCCAGAAATAGATGCAGTATTCCAAGTGAGGTCTATCCAAAGCACAATAGTGTGGTACTATCACTTCCCTTGACCTTTATACTGTATACCTATTGATGCAGCCCAGAATCATGTTGACTTTTTTAGCTGCCACCTCACACTGCTGACTCATGTTCAGCTTGTGGTCTACTAAGACTCCTATATCCTTTTCACATGTGCTGTGTTCGTGCCAGACGTGACCCATCTTATATCTGTGCATTTCATTCTTTTCTGCACAAGTGTAGTATCTTACACTTCATCCTGTTGAAACTCATTTTGTTAGTTTTGGTCCAGCTCTCTAATCTGTTAAGATGATTCTGAATTCTGATCCTACCCTCTAGGGTATTAGCTACTCCTCCTGATTTGGTGTCATCTGAAAATTTGATAAGAATGCCCTCTATTCTCTCATCCAAATCATTGATAAAGATGCTGAACAGAACTGGACCCAGGGCAGAACCCTGTGGCACCCCACTAGTCACTTCTTTCAGGATGAAGAGGAGCCATTGGTGAGCACCCTTTGGTTTTGGTCATTCAACCAGTTACAAATTCACCTAATAGTAGCACATTTTACTAGATGCTTTGCAAGAATATCATGGGGAACTTTGTCAGAGGTCTTACTGGTATGCCTTGATTTAAGAAATCCATGTTGACTTTCAGTGATCACAGCATTTTAGTGATCACACAAGATGTTCAATGAACATTCAGAAATTCTTAACAAACTCATTTGTACAAACAAGCTTATGAGATGTAAGCCTAATTAGCACCAAGTCACATAAACAGCAGGTGTATGATTAGTTAATGATTATCTTTTTGTTAAATCTTATTGCCAGTGGTTCAAATTAATGAGGGATGTTTAAAGTAGAAGCTGGCATTTATTGATAACAAGTTCAAGGTTTTATATGTATATTTTTAAAGAGGACAGGTACACAACAATTAGTGATTGAATAATTACTCAGATCATTACGAGAGATACACAAAACCATTATTCTGTAGGAAGATGGTTATCACTCTTCAGAGATGTGGAAACATTAGCTTACAGAAAAGGAACCGTGACAGACATCTTCAAATATCTGATTTTTGCTCACATGGGGTTGTAGATGAAATTTGGACATATGTACTACATTTGTCCGATCTTAACAAGTTTGGATCTACTTCTCCCAGGAAACATTAAGCACATTGACAGGTGGAAATATGTTGATCCTATTCCTGAATGAAGGTTACTGAGAGTTAGTGCGTGTGTGCGTGTGTGCGTGTGTGTGTATAGCTGACTCTTGTGTTCTTTTCAGGTTGAAGATTTTTTAAAAGAATAAAAATTATTACATTAAAATCATTAAATGTATTTATTTTAAATAAATGTAATACATTTATAATTGATCTATTAAACTATTAAAATAATTAAATTATAAAAAAATAAAGAAACAGTACAATCCAAACATACAAAACAACTAAACAGCAAAAATGCATCCAAACAAATATTAACAGACATGTACACATACACATAACAGAAACAAATACTAACAAAATATAACTAAACATAACTAAAATTGGTTCCCACCTATGACAGGCCCTTACTTCCTCCAGATTGGTGTGGCTGTTCCCAAACTGATAAGGTGCCCTATCTTAATCATACAGCTCCCCCTTATAACACCACCTTTGAGTAAAAAGGGTTAGGGTTTTCAAGGTTTGTTTAGAACCATTTAAAGAATTTATGGTAGTGTGTTTTCTGGGTTACTTCATATACTGTATGCAACTCAAATAAGTCAGTATTTAGAAAAATAAACTGTAACATTTATTAAGATAACAATCAGAATAAAGTATTAGATTTCATATGCAGGTCAAAGATTTTTTCAGTGTACTTTTAGATAGTTTGCTTGTATCTTTAGACTCACATATAAAGAACAAATTTCAGAAACAACCCTTTGGCTACACTCCCACCAAAGGCTCAACCCCCAATCCAGGTCACACTCTCTGACCAGATTTCTACTAGGATTCAATTACTCTTGTACCTCTCTCACGCTTCTTCCGCTTCCACTGAGAAGTAATCCTTCCAACACAGTCACACTCTCTGACTGGCTAGTGGACTCCACACTCTACCTCTTTGCAATAATCTCAGTGAAGGAAGGAATAAGTACTTAACAGGTACTTGTCTTTATATAACTTTTCTTCTCTCAACCACCAGCCCCTCCTACACACTACTGGGATGAATTTCTCTCCTGAGGAGCTATTCTGGTTTCCTGGCAACCTGCTCCCAGGCTGCACATGCATTATCCATAGTAATGGTGACAATTCCTGAAATTATCTAAAATTTTCTTATCAAAAATTTGCATCGGTGGCAGTCATAATACATGGATGATTGGTGACATTTTCCTTAGAAGTCCTTAAACTGCCTAGACCCTTATGTGTCTTGTTAACACAGGAGGTCCTTATCAGCCAGAAGGAATAATTATCAGAGTTCGACTTGATTAATCCATTTGTTCACAATTATATTTATTCAGACTGAAAGCACACTTTAATTTTTATGAGAATAAAAATAAAAAAGGAAAGCAGTGATTACAGTGTTTCAAATCTTTACATAAAAAAGCTGAAGTGAAAATAAAGACAGAAAATGAGGGTTTTTCTTTCAAATACATGAAAGCTGATAAAGAAGACTATTTAGACTGTATTCATTGTCAGTCTTCATACATATTGTGTGGTGAGCACTTAAAAGCTAGATGTACAAAGCATCAAGTTATGTGTCAATAAATAATTTCCTGTAGATAATTACTCTGCACAGAGTAGTTAAGTTACTCTACAGTTTAACTAGGATGGAACAATGAATTTGGTTGAATCCTGTATCAAATACATCTGATTTAGACAGGTTTCAGAACAACGGATCTGAACTGGATCAATTTATATTCTGAGAGCAGAAGAGCATGATCCAAAGCAATTTTAAAATTAAGTGGGGAAAGACCATACAATTTCAGCAAATTACAGAGGTGGTGTGATTCAGAACTGGAAGAAGGGATCTAGACAATGCAAATGGCAATATCATTTTGCAATCTAGGTTAAGAATCCCACCAACAGTTTCTAGTTACAGCACTTATTGGGAGAGATTTTATGAGGGCACTGAAATTATATAGTCAGTTATCCTGCCCAACTTCATCGATTCACTAAATTTATCTGTTAGTGGAAGATCCTTGAAAGGATTTGGTGAAGATCTGATGGTTATTCCTTGTTGCTTGAGCCTGGTGTTTCTTGAATCTTTTCTTTTCATTTTGATCCTTTTGTATTGTTGAGTACTTGGGGTTAGTGCTTGTCTTTCTTTTTAATTTGGTAACTAGAGCACTTATCTGATCATTATATCTAAGTATCTCTTTCAGATAGTGAGCTTTATTCTTACCCAACATCCCCAATTAAATGTTAAATCTTGCTGACTTTTCAAAGGAACACTGATTGTCATTGCTTTTGGTAAGTACTCATCTAGAAGTGGTAAATAACTGGAAAAATATTTGGAGAAAAAATCCATCAGGAACTGACTTGACATAACCTGGGATATGTACTGTCAGAAAAATTAATAAATCATATTTTAATTGTCAATGAGATTTTTTAAAAGCAGATGATTCTGTCTCAGTTTGGCTCCCATTTTTTGTTTATATAATTTGTATACTGGTTATTTTATCTTTCTCACACTCTGGATTACCCATTTAAATTCTGGGGGAATATTTTCTGAATTGCTGAAAAAATTTAGTCAATATTTCTTCTTGCTATAATTAGTTGTTGTTTCATCTTGTGTCTGTATTTTCTTCGCTGATTTTTTAAAAAGTCATAGGCATTTTACTTTCTTGATACATGCCAAGGAAGGATGAACTGGAGAAATCTTAATGAGAGGAAAAACAAAATCAGTTTCCCGATTTGACTTTGGAATTGCAGTTGGACTAGATGAAGTTTGAATTGATCCAAATGAAATCAATTTTAGAAAGCTTACAGAAATACTGGGTAAGGTCCCATAATAATCAGTCTATACTTCTCTCAGATTAGTGTGGCAGTTCCCAATCTGATAAGGCACCCTGTCTTTTTTTTATATTTTATTAAAGAAAAAAATAATACAATACATAACAGAATAACACAAAAACACCATGTGAATAACATAAATGTGAAAAAAAGAAAAATTACAACACAAATGGCTTACATTACTATTGCTCTCCAAATCCTTTATCATCATATACTTATTCCACATATTTTATATCACATTAATTATATATTTTTATTTCATGTATCTAAGTCTCTTTCTCCTTATACTCATTATTACTATAATATCATTCTTAAGTCTATTCTTTTCAACTATATTTTTTTAGAATTTTTAAATTATTTTTTATTATGAAATAAACTTAAACAATACAAATGCAAATAAACAAAACCCCACATAATAACAAAAAATAGTGAATAAACCCACCCCCCAGCACCCTGTCTTTACCCCACAGCTCTGTCTCCCTTCCATATAACTCCAGTTTCGTGTAAAAGGGTAAGGATTTTTTATGTTTATTTAGAACCACTTAATAATTTTATGGTAGTGTGTTTTCTATGTTACTTATTACTGTATACAACTCAAGCTAAGTTAGTGTTTGCAATGATAAACTGTAACATTTTTTTAAGATAACAATAAGAATAATGTAGCATATTAGAGTTCATGTGCGGTTCAATGTTGATGAATTTGTTCAATGCACTCTTCAGACAGGGTTAACAGTTAACTCACTGCTCTGAAACAGTTCAATTATATCTTTACTCTTTCACAAAAGGCACAACTATCATACAATATCCATTTGTCTAAACTACCACCAAAAGTTTAACCCCCAATCTAGGTCACATTCTCTGACCAGGTCCTATTAAGGTCTAATTACTCTTCTCCCTCTCACTAGGCTTCCATGGAGCTTTCCAAAACAGCCACACTGTCTGGCTGACTGAGGGCCACAGGTACTTCACTTTATATAATATTTTTCTCTCAGCCATAAGCCTCTTCCACAAACTACTGGACTGGGGTTCTCTCTCCTGTATAAAATTGTAAACTGACAGTGAGATCCTGCATATATCAAGTCAGAAGTCATTCTAAGTTTAATGTTACTTCATCACCTATAAGTCTGCATAAACCTATTCAGCATACCCAGTGCTGAGAAAGAAACCAGCATGGTATGGTGGTTTGAATGTTGGACTAGGATTCTAAGAGACCAGGGTTCAAATCCTTGCTTGGGCATGGAAACACATTGGATGACCTTACACAAGTCACAGTCTCCCAGCTTTAGGGGAAGGCAACCGTCCCAAGAAAACCCAGTGATAAGTTTACCTTAGGATCATTGTAAGTCAGAAATGACTTGTGGAACACATAATGATAGCAACAAATGGTTAGGAATGTATCTCCTGCCCTTTGCTCATCCTAGGGTATGGGATTATAGATTATCTATTAAATCCCATCCATGTCAACACAGAAGTAAATCACATTGGATTTCATGGAACTTATACCATGAAAGTATGTCTAGCACTGCAGCCTTAATCCCTTTCTTCAATCATTTACTAATACACTGGGATTTACTAATTGCAAATTTTTTTTTACTTAATACATAAAATGCCAAATATGATTATGGCCATTTCCACACTACACTCTTATAGCACGATTATTCCACTTTCAACATCCTATGGAATCCTGGGGTCCTATGGAATCATAGCCGGCCCCTCCCTAAACTGCAAACTCCAGGATTCCATAGGATGTTGAAAGTAGAATAATCACTCTATAAGAATGTAGTGTGGAAATGGCCTATTTGTGTTCTACAAACTCCTATGAAATTGCACCAAGACACTCAAAAAAATGCAAAGTTCAACATCTTTTGGAGTATCTTACTGTCTCAAGATGTATAACTTATTTGCTTTTTAAAAGATGAACCTGAGTTGAATTATTTTGAATGTCCAACAGCTTTCTGAAAGAAAACTAAAAGAGAGAGAGAGAGAGAGAGAGAGAGAGAGAATGTTTTTAACCACATCATCTAAGATTCCTGACTGTTCAAAACATATTCACAGCATGACAAATATTGATTAGAAGTAATGCTTTCTCAAAATGTTGATAACTACCTACTTTAGGAGGATGACCTTTAGCAGCTTGATTATCTTAGAATCTATGCTGACTTTCTGTACGTGAGCAGATATGAAAATGTCATGTATTGCCAGTCCAAGACATGTAAGGGAAATAAGCTTCATGCACATCTTGAAATGGAGAGTGAGTACTTTTAACCCCACTAAGCTGCTCAGCATGGGTCCTCAAGAAGAGAGAATTGAGTTAATCTTCAGAGAAATAAACTGGTCTGACATCTATATATTGTAGGATGTATAAAATCAACATATTTTGCTTCTTCATTTTTCAGGAAGCATGAAATTGCATGACATTTTCAGGGATTCGCATAGTCCCTCAGGATGTCAACCCCTCTAGAAGGTGGAGATAGTGTGTTGATTATATAGGGGGAAATGAATTCAGTTAGAAAACAATCCATCCATTTAATTCAGTTAGATATTTGGTGGATTCATTTTTGTACTGAAATACCTGTTTTGTACCTACCAAGGCTGCCAATGGAACACATTTCTGTAGATTAGGAAGAATCTTGATGTGTCTTGGAGAGGATAAATGTACACAAAATCATGTGTATATTTCAAAAGTGCAAAGGACAAAATGAGTACATTTGAAAGATATAACCAAGCACATTTTAGTTATCAGTGGGAAGATGAGGGGGGAAGGTGTAGAAAATGCACATATTAAAAAATGCATACCAAAAATGTAGAGAAATTCCATATGAGTTTTTAAAAAAAGCATTTTAACTTCATGTGGAACTAGGAATTGAAGGACAACGCCAATGGGAAATAGAAGAACTCAGTAGGAAGAAGACTGACAGATTTTCACATCCCTGCTTTCAGTGACTACACCCTGTTTCTCCAGTAGATCCTCTAGGAGAGAAAAAGAGGAAGAAGAAGTATTGTGGTGGGGGGCTGATGAGGCAGAAGATTAATCATATTTTGGAAGATTTGAGGATGCAGTTTAGAGAAATGCATTTCTAATGCAGATTGGCAAAGTTTCCTGTCTCTCTCAGAATTAGATGTTCCCTCCATTCCACTTAAATATTGATACACTGTTTGTTTGTTTTTATATTTTTTCAGCTACTGAGCAATGCAATTAAATGTAAGCCATTAAACTGAACTGTAATATGAAATCCCAAAATCATTTTTAAATGGTCATTTGATTGGTTGGTTGGTGTTTAGGGCTGTATAAGTAATATGGGAGCATAATATGATCCACTGATGAGTTGTATGTCCCACTGTGTCTACAATTTTTTACACAAGAATGGCATTTGACCTTCCTTTGTATAGCTATACTTTTAGTCAACATTATCTGACTCTACTATGTGGTAGCAGAAGATTTTTCTATTCACCCAGTTAAATGTTTTTCCTAACCACACGTTAATTCTTTTGCTCATGCATGCTTATGAGTGAAGGGTTCCTCATTAGTTCAGATCTTGGAAAATTTATTTTTTGGATGGCAAGTCTCAGAATTGTTATCTGAAAACATAGGAGACTCAGGGGTCTGCCCTCAATGCGAGTACCTCCGCATGACAATGAGGAATTAATTAGGTCAATTAGGAGGCCTGCAAAAGGAGGGAGCAACCTAACTAAATCTTCCACCAATGTTTATGGAGTCCTCACAGGAAAGAACCAGCCAGAGATTCAAAAGTAAACTAAAAATGTGTTTTATTGTGAGGAATTCACTCATGAATGCACACAAGGTACAAACAGCCACACATTCACACAAGAGTTAACCAAAAGATAAAGGGAGGAAAAATTATGGATAGAGAGGCTAGGTTCTTGGGTTATAATTACCAATCCAGAAGAGTAACAAAGAAGCAGGGATGTGGCTTAGCCTTGTGTGTCTAAGGGCAGTACACAACCGGGAATCAGAGTGACAGCATGGCTACCAGCAAGCAAAGTACTACATTTGACTGCTCAAAACCAAGGGTTTATATACTCTATTTCCCTCCCTGATGGAGTGTGAGTTAATTGCTTTCTGGTAGAGTAAACAAAAGGGGGCTGGAGTGGACTGATTGTTTCAATGTCTTGGTTGGTTAAAGTGACTTGGGGAAGGTTTCAGTAGGAAATGCACACAGCAGGAGTGCTTGCCTGCTGCAGCTGGACTTTTCTGTGGGTATTTCAGAGCTTAGAGCCATTAATTCAGGCTTTCCCAGCCAAACCACAGCAAATTTATGGCCTGGCCACGCTGAGGTCATTTCTAACCTATTCTTATGTATCTACACAGCTAGCATCCCTTCTCCACATGGCCTTTCATCCGTCACTGAATTTAATGCCAATTATTATTTGCCAATTAGACCATATCAAAGCATGGGGGTGTATGGCTGCTAACAGAGTCCCCAACTGTTGGTCATGCTGGTAGGGAGAGTCTAGGAGTTCTTGTAAAGATTCTGTACTGATTTTGTCCTAGACTCGTCACTGTTTTTCAATTGACCCTAATAACCCTCCTGAAAAATATAGGTTTCAAGACAAAGTTTCTTGAAGTGACTTTGAATGACCAAACTGTAGATGGGTGCATCTTTCCTGTATGTCATAAGTGAGCAAACTGTGGCCTGTCAAATGTTGTTTAACTGCAACTCCAATCAGTACTGACCAGCGTAACCAGTGGGTTAGGGAATTTGAAAGTTGTTTTGTCAACAATGAGAGAATCACAGCTTGTCCATCTAGCGCTATATATATATATGTATATATATTACTCTAAAGGATATTACTTGCAGGAAATAGAAACTGAAGGTGACCACAGGGTCAAAGAATGAAACATCTCAAGGAGAATTAGTAACTGCTAATGCCTATTGGGTTCTTCTATAATTCTAGTTTTGGAATTTCCTTCTGAACTGCTTTCATTTGCAATAACCTTCCCTCTTCTTACATGTATTTTGAAACAATCAATAGTCTTTTGGTGCTTCTCATCCCTTGATCATGCAGTGGCTCCTCAGACCCAGGGCAGTGTCACCTGTGTTTCCTTGATATGAAACTTGCTAGAGGCAATGTGTGAAGATTAAACAAGTATGTGACTCTAATATATTCAGCTAAATACTTTCAAGATACAGCTCCAGTTGCTTAAGCTGTGGTCAAGATGGAATTGGCATCACATTTTGAATGCATATGCAAGACTTAATAGTCTCAAGCTTATACTGTAATTCATATACAATAAAATACTGGAGACTGACATGATTTGGCGACTACTTCAAATCCCTAGGAAAGAAATGTGCTCTGAATGAGAGAGTATTCAAGCTGCAAGCTGTCAAAACTATCTTTTCTATTATTTATCTATGGGAGGGATGCCATAAGGTCAACTGCTATTTTCTGATGTCTTTAGTCCTGGAGGCAAAAGTTAAAGAAAATATATTTTTTTTCTCCTGAGATGATGAAAAGGATGCTGATGTAGAGAGTGCAAGAAGCATGCTAAAAGGCTCTGAAATGGCTGGAGATTCTTATTTGATTCCGAGGTTAAAACAAGTGAATAAAGAACGGGACAGTCCAAATCAAATGTGGACCTCAATCATCTTATAGGGAAATCCCCTTTAGAAAGCTGTGGCACACCTTAATACTAAACCATGCCAATTAACATTTCTCTTCTACACTCCCCCTCCCTCTGTCACACACACACACACACACACACACAACAAAATGTTCTATGCTTTACAACTGCTTCACTGTTCCTGATGTGTTAAAGCAAAAAGTAGGGGTGGGAAACTGTTTGTGTGCACATTTTTTTAAAAAAAAAAATACTGTGCCTCTGTGAGCTTTTTTCACATTTCAAACTCACTTAAAATATAGTGCTATCACAATTGCAGGAATAAAACAGGAGTTTGTTTCTACTAGCTTCATGCTAAACACATTTACTTTAGAATAGGAACAATTTTGTTTCAGAAAAGGATAACATTTTTGAAAAGTAAAATTAATGCAATAATAATATTTATCACTGATGATCATTTGTACAGGCCTGAATGGCTGCCTCTTGACTATAATTAACCAAAAAAAGAAAAGAAAAGAAAAAGAAAAAGGGACACCCAGAGAGAAGAACACAATTGAAGGGATCCTCATTGGTCTCAGTAGTAGACCAGCTGGCACAGGAGTTTATATCACCATTGCTTTCAACACATGTTACTGCCTGGATGATCATATGTATTGGTTCCAAGGTGTAGTCTTATGGTTGCCAGAGTGAAAACTGGAGAGAGCTCCTGTACTTTTAATGGCTATGTTGGAGGGAAATTCATGGCTCCTCCCCACTTTCAACAGCTTAGATAGGTTTCAACAGGCGTCACTTGTCTAATGTATTACCGTTACTGAAATTCTCTTAACTGCAAAACTGTCATGGAGCTGAAAGATGGTCTTTTTATGCATATAGTTGTTTTTAACCATATGGTTCTCAATTTCGTCATTCCATTTGTTTCTCTTTTTAGGACTAGGGTAGATGGATATACCACTTAACGAAAGAGAGTGTTCTATTTGAAGGGATAACAGCCTTGGGATATCATATTGACAACTATCTGGTCAGTGGAAATGTATAGAATTTCTGCTTGTAGAGGAAGAGTCTTCATGAACAAGGGGCTCATCAGTAGGGATTGTTCTTGAGTACCTACAATGAGCTGCAGCTGGTTCCCAGGTAAAACTCTAAGACCTCATACTTATAAGCCCTTATTTTAAGAAGAGAGGGGTCTAACAGTCCTCTTATATGAGTCTCTGGATAGGATCTGGCCTCTGTCTCTTGAATTGCCCTTACCTGAGTCCTTATTGCTTGTTTTGATGGTGCTGGCTTAGCTCCAATGTCTCTCCTTCCAGAACCCATCTGAGGCAGGAAAATGTCCCTCTAACTCAGTGGTTCTCAACCTGTGGGTCCCCAGATGTTTGTGGACTTCAGCTCCCAGAAGCCCCAGCCACTATGGTCAATGCTCAGGGCTTCTGAGAGCTGAAGTCCAAAAACATCTGGGGACCCACAGGTTGAGAACCACTGCTCTAACTTAATTTTCAGATTGCCTTTGATACAGAGTGAAGCTGTATTTTGTTACATTAAACCAGCATGTTGTTACAGTGCTTATGTTATATGTGAGTATAGATTATTTCATGAATTTGCAGACTTCAGACACAACACATACATATTTTACAAAGGGAAAGCTATAAGCTTCCTGCATCTGAAGTGCTCCATATTTTTAAGCTGTCAGCAAATGGAAACAGATAGCTCCCCAAACAGTGTGCATTTTTTATTTTTGTTTATTACTGTGACATTTTCCAAAATTGAACATGATAGGGCATTAGGTTCTGTCAGTTTTATGTGAAATGGTGGTTCATTTCCATTCAATCTGCTGATTAAGTTGTATCAGAGAGAGAGGTAAACAAATGCATTTTTTTTTATAGACAAGAATTTGTTTCATTGAACTGGAGTATGTGAAAACATAAAGTGAGCTGGGAAGCAAGAAGCAAAAGTCATTTTTGCCAAGAAAGAACAAAGTCATCATTTTTATTAATTATTCTGAAATAAAGTTAGTTTTGTTTCAGGGCCGTAGATTATACTTCAGTTCCAGACTCTCTCTTATTGCAGAACACAGATTCAAGCATGTTGTACATATAAATGGAGGCACCTTGGTTTGCATGATTGGGCTAAATCCAATTTTAATTCCAACTGAATGAGATGCATAGGGATAATGGGACTTTTTAGTCACCATTTATGTAAGTCTCATTGATTTCAATGGGCCTGCTCTCGGAAGGACTAAATCTTGACGTACCCTTTTATTTGTTATGTGCTTAACCTCTTCTTTCCCAATTTATCCCCACAATGACTCTTTCACGTAGATTCAGATGAAAGAGAGTGACTACTCCAAGGTTAAACATGGTAAACACACGCATAAAGTTTCATAGCTCAATGCAGGTTAAAATTTGTATCTTCTGAATCCTGTTTCTACACTTTAATTCCACATTGATTCTTACCATTTTATATGAAACCACTATTCCTGTCTATCCTCGAGCCCATTACCTATCATACATTACTGTTTTCTGCTTGATTCATCAATTAATTCTGTGATCATTGTCTTTTGAAGCAAAATGTCTTTTGAAATAAAGTCGCCACACTATTTCCTTAAAAGAAAAAAAAAAAGGTTATTACTAGAATGTTTAATTTCTAAATCAATCTGCTTGTACACATTAGCCACTTTGGATCCCACCCAGGCAGAAAAGTGGGGTATAAATTCAATATAATAAAACACAGTATAATAAATTATAGATTACTCAGAACTCAAAACCACTCAGAAACTAGCTAAGCAAGAAGGTATGGGAGGTAAAAGAAGATGGAGGATTTCTACATTCCAGTACTACTTGTTTTAATTTGTCATTGGTGTCATTTGAAAAAAATATTGCATACTTTGGAATAGCATCAATAGTATTTCAATAAAAACAAAAAGAAAAACATATTCAAAAAAGAAGCATGTCTGACTGGGCTCCTGGCAGTTGTCTTGTTTCTTCCGTATTTAGAAATAGTCAGGAGATTAAATATTCTGTCCTTCACATTCAAACAGAAGTACAGCACAAAAAGCATTTCTTTAAAAAGAACTGTCAAATCCATCCCCTTTTCTGTGTGTTGAGTTCACTTTACATGCAACACAATCAGGTTTTGCACTTGTGCACTGTGTACAGAGTTAGTTCTTCTGAGGCCATTTCCGCACTAGGCTGATATAGCGCTTTGATTCCACTTCCAACATCCTATGGAATCCTGGGGTTTGCAGTTTCGGGAGGGGCCGGCTGGCCCAAAACTGCAAACCCCAGGATTCCATAGGATGTTGGAAGTGGAATCAAAGCTCTATAGAAGGCTAGTGCGGAAATGGCCTGAGTTCACCTGAACAGAACATTTAGTGAGCACAATATCACTGTGAGTTTAGCTTGATTCCACTGTGTCACATTATATAACTATATCATTTTGGACTGAGAAAACAGATGATAAGACCTCCTGATTCACGACCTCCTATTATCTAACAGCCACCCTCTCCACTGGTCTACTTTCCAAAATGTACAGATAAAAGAGCAAAGAGGAGATCCTGTTTCCATATAGATAAATAGCTGTTTTATTTAGAAGAATTGTTTTCAGCTTTGGCAGAACCAACAGCATTAGAATCGTCTTCTGAAAAAAAGATTCTTTGGACACTTCTGGGGGTCACATCTAACCCAAAATCAGGACAAAATCCAATGGAACCATTTTCAAGTGTATAAGTGTATAAGTGTATAAAAGAGGAGACAGTGCAACTGCCAGGGTATTATCTACTAGAAGGAAGGAAGGAAGGAAGGAAGGAAGGAAAGAAAGAAAGAAAGAAAGAAAGAAAGAAAGAAAGAAAGAAAGAAAGAAAGAAAGAAAGAAAAGCAACAAGGATGAGTAACACCCAAACATCTAACAGAAGGGATATAGAAAACAGCCAAAGTGTCAGGGTCCTAAAAAAAGGATTATTTCATTATTCCAATTAGCCCAACACATTTCAACCTGGTGGTATCTAATGGCCTTCTTCAAGGCTGATAAAAGATAGGGGGAAGAAAAAGGACAATACATGGACAGCAAAAATTATAAAAAGAGACAAGTTAAAATTGGTATATCAATTATGTGTGCATATATCTAACATTAAAAAATGCATGTAAAATGTCTCAGTTTTAAAACCACTTGTTAACCCAAATAAACTTTTACAAAAACAAAATATAATTTACAATGCAACTTTAAAACTGCCTGGAGGATTTTCTGGTAACTGATAGTTTGGGAAGGAGGCAGAGCATTAAACTGTTTCATTTTTTTCCAACATGTATCAAGGATATCCTTATCATAATTTTTCAGTGAATAGAAGGTTAGAGGATATGTGGAAACTCAGGTTTTCAAGTAGATGGATGTACTCTAAGTCTACATTTAGACCATGGGGAACTAACATGTTGTGTCTCAATATCAAATCTATTTATTTTTTTTAAGCAGGGCCCTCTCGTTCTGGGGGGAAAAAAACTCTCAAGCACTCACAAGCACAGATGCTTAAAGGAGTGATGATGTTCTATGAGGGTCTCCTCATCTTCTGTTCCTGATATTATTAAGGTGTTCCTTTAAACAGATTTTTAAGGATCTAGATTTGTTTTTTTGTTTTTTTCTATATTTAATTTTTTGCAGGGATGCCTGATGGCATGAATCACATATGAAATGCCACAGGATGGAAATTGTTTCAGGGTGTGTGATCACAAAGTCTGTTATCTTAAATGTGTAGTTAAAATAAATACAACATCCACACGGGTGATGGCCTGTTGGGGTTGTTGCTGATGGTAAAATGTCGGAATGAACTAGCATAGGTAATTGCGGAACCTCTTTGAAAACTCTTGGCGGACAGGAGAAGTTCTGGCAGACTGGAGGAGGGCAAATGTTGTCCCCATCTTCAAGAAGGGAAAAAAAGAGGACCCAAATAGTTATCGCCCAGTCAGCCTGACATCAGTACCTGGAAAGATCCTGGAGCAGATCATCAAACAGTCAGTTTCTAATCACTTAGAAAACAATGCCGTAATTACGAAAAGTCAACATGGATTTCTCAAAAATAAGTCATGCCAGACTAATCTTATCTCTTTTTATGATAGAGTTACTTGCTTGATAGATGAAGGGAATGCTGTGGACATAGTATATCTTGATTTCAGTAAGGCCTTTGACAAAGTTCCCCATGACATTCTTGCAAAGAAACTAGTAAGATGTGGACTGGACAGGGCTACTGTCAGGTGGATTTGTAACTGGTTGACTGACCGTACCCAAAGGGTGGTCACCAATGGCAGATTCTCATCCTGGAGAGAAGTGACTAGCGGGGTGCCACAGGGTTCTGTCCTGGGCCCGGTGCTGTTCAATATCTTCATTAATGACTTGGATGAAGGAATAGAGGGCACGCTGATCAAATTTGCAGATGACACCAAATTGGGAGGGGTTGCTAATACGCCAGATGACAGGATCAAAATTCAAAAGGACCTGGACAGATTGGAGAGCTGGGCCAAGGCTAACAAAATGAATTTCAACAGAGAGAAATGTAAGGTCCTACACTTAGGCAGAAAAAATGGTATGCAGAAATATAGGATGGGGGACACGTGGCTGGCTAACAGTACGTGTGAAAGGGGTCTAGGAGTCTTAATAGACTGCAAGCTGAACATGAGTCAGCAGTGTGATGTGGCAGCCAAGAAAACCAACGCAATTCTTGGTTGCATCAATAGGAGTATGGTATCTAGATTGAGGGAGGTATTAGTACCACTTTATTCTGCTTTGGTTAGACCTCATCTTGAATACTGCTTCCAATTCTGGGCACCCCAATTCAAGAAGGATATGGGTAAGCTTGAGCAGGTCCAGAGGAGGGCAACCAAAATGGCGAGGGGCCTGGAAGCCATGCCCTATGAGGACAGACTTAGAGAGCTGGGTATGTTTAGTCTGCAGAAGAGAAGGTTAAGAGGGGACATGATAGCCATGTTTAAATATTTGAAGGGATGTCATGTCGAGGAGGGAGTGGGCTTGTTTTCTCCTGCTCTTGAGACCAGGACAAGGAGCAATGGATACAAGCTGCAGGAGGGGAGATTCCACCTGAACCTCAGGAAGAATTTCCTGACGGTCAGGGCTGTCCGGCAGTGGAATGTGCTGCCATGGAGTGTGGTGGAGTCTCCTTCTTTGGAGGTTTTTAAGCGGAGGCTGGATGGCCTCTTGTCGAGAGTGCTTTGAGGGTTTTCCTGCATGGCAGGGGGTTGGACTGGATGGCCCTTGTGGTCTCTTCCAACTCTACATTTCTATGATTCTATGATTCTATGTGTTCCGAAATCTCTTCTTATCATCACAAATGTTATGAGTCCTCTTAAAGGAAATAAGAGGGTTTTTTTCCTGGCACCCATGCATATCCTGCAAGATGTGCCAATATATTCTTATACTGCTCTGCAATCTTTGGGTTATACTATCATCAGTGAAACTGTAGTTTATTCTGGACTTGGTTTTCCTTTCCTCTTTTTTTGAAAAGATTAATATGTGTTGTCTGTGCAGCCCTGTTGAAACTGCTCTTAATTACAGAGCCTAGATAGCCTCTCTTCTGTAGCTGGCAGGTGAGTGACCTTGATTCATCTAAAAAGCCTTCTCCTTTGTACAGATTCTTTTAATTCTGAAGAACTGACTGTATGGTAGATTATTTCTCAAAGATTTTGGGTGTGAACTGTCAAAACTTAAATATGTATTTTGGTCAGTGGGTTTTTCATAGAGGGGGGAACATGGTTTTGTTTCTTCTTTCCGAATGGTGATATTCAAAAGTGGATTTCACTATAGTGATAGTGAGTATCAAACTGAATGTTATTATTTATAGAACTGACCAACCCTAAAACATTCTTCCGAAACCACTTCATTTCCTGTTCAAATAAGGAACACATCATCAATAAATCTGTACCAACTTCCTATATTCTCTTTTATAAGGGCTGGTAGGGGAAATAACATATCTTTCAAAACCTTCCATATATAGGTTAGCTACTTCTGGAACCACAGAGCACCTCCTAGCCACCCCTTTAAGTTGCCAATAGAAGTTACTATCAAATTGGAAGTAATTTTTGTATAAAGCCAATTCAACCAATGTGTTCAGAAATGATGCAGGAGGGTGTCTATCAATTCTCCCTTCTAGTGTTTGTGTTATTGTACATAAAGGCTGATCTTGTGATATATTTGTATATAATGATCTGATATGTATGGTTGCCAGAACGTCTTTTTCCTTTATGACAAAAGAGTCTAATTTTTTAACAAAATCCGCAGGGTCATGTATGTAGGATGGAATGAGATATATATATGTTTTAAAACTATTAAAAATTTTATGAAGACGTTCTAATAAAAACAATGGGGCAACCTGGGGGAAGTCGGAGCCATTTGTGAATCTCAAAAGTATAAAGAACAGGGATTCTAGGATTGTTGTCCCATTAATAGTTACATTCATCATGTGTGATATAGCCCAAACATAACCCTTCCATCAAAGTTACCTTAATTTATTTTATAATATCTTAGGTGAGACTTGTATACAGATGTATCTAATAACTGATACCAGCCCTTATTTTTGAATTCAAGGGTGTCTTGGATGACCAAAGCACCATCTTTGTCTGCTTCCTTAACAATTGTCGGGGCCTCTGGCCCCGCCGGCCCCACCGGAGCTTCGGAGGCCGCCACGGAGATGGCGCCCGAGGCCGAGGGCACGCCGGCCTCCTCGCGAGTCGCGGCGGAGGTCTCCCGCGCCGAGAACGGCCAGCCGGCTGCCGACAGGGGCTCCGCCGCCGCCACGGAGGGGGCCGCGGAACAACCCACCGCCAGGGACGGTCGCCCGGCCGTCCCCGCAGGTTCCACCCCTGGGGGGAAGCCGCGGAACCTACCGCTGCGGCCAGCGGCCGCCCGGTCGCCAGCTTGAGTCCCGCCGCCGAGGAGGAGGTCGCAGAGCCGCCCGCCGCGGAGGACGGCCGCCCGGACGCCGCTGCAGATCCCGCCGCCACGGGAGGGGCTGCGGGGCCTCCCGTCGCCGAGGGGGAACGCCCGGATGCCGCCGAGGACCTTACCACCGGGGAGGAGGCCACCGGACCCCCTCCCACGTGGCGACAGCGACGGCAGGCCAAGGAGGCCGCTCGACGCTCCCGTCAGCTACTGGAGCGTCGGGCGGAGCGCTCACAGCTGGCTGATCACACGCAGCTGTGAGGCAGGCAGAGGACCTGCAGCTGCGGGAGGGCTGCAGGATTGGGCGGCGCCGATCCAGGGGCCCATTTAAGGCCGGAAGGAAGACAAGTCCAGCACGGGGGAACAACCGTCGGGATACCTGCGCCGTCGGTCTGTCCCGCGACCCGTGCCTGCCGATGCTCTGTCAGGAGGAACTGCCAGCCAGCTGCCTCTTCATTGCCAGGGTGAGGAAACCCCTTCCTTTTGTTACTTCGTTTGCCTGCTGCAAGGCCTGCTTTTGTTTGTTGCACTACTGGCTGGAATTCCGAGGCTAGCCACGGCCTGAGACCACCCTAGCCTGCCCGGCCCTGCCCTGCCACCGGCAACAATAATGGAGATACCAGTGGCTAAATCTTTTAGAATGAGATATTCCTGCCCATGCAAATTGTGCCATTGTTGCCTGTATTTGTTCTAAACCCTGTAGCACTAAACTTTCAGAAGTGGCTGACTCAGACTCAAGTCCAACTTAAGTTCTTTCAGTGACTTGACTCAGACTCAATTTGGCAATAAATGATGCACTGACTTGACTCAACTTGACTCAAGACTTGTATATTTTTAGTGACTGACTTGTTACCCTGATTTCTGGGGTCCCGTGGGGGGCACCTCAATGTGTTCCAAATAACAGGGAATAGGAATTAGCCAGAGCACAAGCTGTAGCAATGTGAAAGGCAGGGTAACCTAGCGAGATCTTTTTACCCAATGTTTACGGGGTCAGACCAAACCAAAAACCAAGCAAAATTGTCTAATACAATGATTTTATTGAGGGGAATTCACTCATGCATGCACACAAGATACACACAGTCACACATTCACACAAGAGCTAGCTGAAAGAGAAAGGGAGGAAAAATTATAGAGAGGCTGAGGGATTTGGGGGGTTCATAATTACCAGTCCAGAAGAGTAGTGAAGAGCAAAAATGTATTTTGGCTTAGCTAGACCTAAGGAGAGTTCTCGTTCAGGAGCCAGACAGACAGCGTGATGGGTAGAACTTTAAGAGACTGCACTGGGCACCCTCAAATCAGGGGTATTTGTGCCCTGAAAATGGCTTGTTGCTGTGAAGTTTCCAGATGCAAGACAAAGGGAACCTGTTGTGGACAACGGGTCTTTCGCCTGTTGATGGGCTTAGTGCTTTGATTGACAAAGACATGATGGGTGTTGTAATAGTTGTCTATTGTGGGTGCTGTGAGGACAGAGGAAAGAATCCAGGTGTACAAGGGATGGATATTGGTCAATCAGTGTCCTGGCGGGCTCCCCACAGTTGGATTCCCTGTAAAATTCCAGATTCTATTTAAGCCTATTATCCACAGGAATGGTGTGTATTTGCCTGACAAATGGACTCAGGCCCTTTTCGCACCTTACCTGTTTGCGCGACGGGGGAGGGCAGCTCTCACAAGAAGCCTCATTCAAAACGCTGCAGCTTCCCCACTCCTTCGTACTGCAGGTCGCGCCCTGCCCCTTTCTTCCACAGTCTGGGAGCTGTAGGCTGCACTGGGGGAGGAAGCGTGACTGGTTCGCCTGGGATGACGCACCGCATGCAGGTAGGTGTGCGAGGGAACCACGAGCATTGCGCGAGCGCACATTATTTTTGGCTTACAGCTGAAAATTAAAAAATGCACACGCGCATTGCACGTCACGTGAGTAGGAGTCCATCGTATGGAGCAACGCTCCCATTCAAGCGACGCTCAAGGGGTGCTCACATGACAATCCGTCTCAAGCCCAAAGTGTGGATTCATTTCTCAGAGGGGAACAGCAAAGGGCCTAGGTAATGGCCTTGAGGTGGGCTTGAGGTCTTCTCAGCAGCCTATCCTTGCTGCACATTAAAGGAACCTTCTAAAACTTTTCCCAAGAGCAGAAAGCCGGTCTTGCCCCAGAGTGCAGGCCCCATTTCTCAGAGGGGAACAGCAAATGTGTTAGGCAATAGGCTTGAGGAGGAAGGATCCTTCTAAAGTTTTTGAAGCTTCAGTAATGGGGAGTAATAAGGCTTCTATTCCCCAGTTCTGACCTAAAGACTCTTTTATGCCCATTGGCACAAAAGCCTCCAGCTTCAGGAAGGAGAAGTAAGAAGGATCCTATTGCCCACTTCTGAAGTTACAGCTGGCAAAATTCCAAATGTGGAGGCCGACTGCTTAATTTGTTAAAACTGACTTTATTCAACTCCATCCAGAAATTCTAAAATATAGGTTGGGGTATAAAGTTGGCTCTCAGAGTAGAGAGTTAACTTGAGACTTGACTTGAAAGTATCTTCAAGGACTTGAGACTTGACTTAAGACTTAGAATAAAAGACTTAATCATAGAATCATAAAATCATAAAATCATAAAAGACTTAAATATATCACTGCTTTTATATATTCACATTTCTCATGCTTCTATTCTATGCTGTCCTGAGATGGACTGTGTTTGTTGTTCTAACTGAAGGGCAGTTTAGAATCCTCATAAATAAATTAAACTGAGAATGTGTTGACCATTGGGGACCAGTGCTATGCAAATTTTAAATCATATTTATATAGAGTAGATATGTAGATTCAATTTTTACCTGGTGATCAACATTTTTGTTAGTCTCACTTATTCAGTATATCTCTTGTTCAGATGATCAATACTATTCAGATCTAAATTTAAAATATTTTGATGACTAAAGGAAAATTGATTCTGTGTATCTCACTGATACTGAAGATGCATTAGTATTGTCACCTTTGTTAACATTTGGCAAAGGAGGGAAGAGAAAGGTATAACAAAAGGGTGAGCAGTAATACAGGCATGCATTTTTGTAGTACGCTGCTATGTCTGAAAGTAGATTTAAGATTACTGCTTTACTTCCATGTAATGGGTTTGGTCAACATGCATGTCTTTTTTTTCCCCCCTGAAGAAAAAACCACAGGATAAATAGTTACATCTTAGTATATCAGTGCCTTCTTGATATTCTTCCAAATTGATATGGAATGATATTAATCTAATTATTTTAAATGTATATTTGCATCAGTAATACGAACTCATCTTTAGGGTATAAAATCTAAAAGAGCAAATGTCTGAATTAATTATATTATTACGATTAAATCTGGAAAAAATGTGTGACCTCCTTCCCCTGCTCCCAAAAGCTACATGGGGCTACTAATTTTGTCATGATGTTGTCAACCATGTAATTTGCATTATCCCCAGGAGAACTGTAAAAATTAAGCTATACATTTTTTTTAATACTCTCAGCAGAATGAGATAGAAATTAGGTGAAGGAATCCCAACATGGCAGAATGGATCTCACCACTTCAGACTGTAAGTGAAGAGGCCCATCATTTTCAAGTTCCCAACAGATCCTCCATCTCCATTTGGGCTAAACCAGTAGATGTATTTTTACAACTATCATTATACTTATGTATGCTTTGCTTGTTTTTCATTTGGAGTTCTGCATCTTCTTTTTTTTCCCCCTCACCTTAGGTGTGTGCTGTTGTTTTTGTAGCTGGAAACCTGAGAAGAAACAAATATCAGTACATGTGCAGACTGAGTCCTAGAGCAGGTGGCATTGGGCTTGGCATATAACATGGAAAAGAATTGACAAGTTTAACTGCAGAATCAAAGAAACTCAGCCACCTAAGTTGAAGACCATGACTCATCAACCTCCATCCTTTACAATGATAGTGTCAAACAGGTGAGCTTGGAAAATAAATGTTACAGTAATGGAAGTCACTAGGTAATGGTGTTCTGTACTTGTGTATTAAGTAAGCAAACAACGAGTATCATCTTTAATGGGCTTAGCTGGGCATCTGAAGTACTCAAAGCATTTGGGAAAGGTTATGCCTTCAGCTCAGAAGGTGCTATGGACTCACAGATGCGTACACTCTTACAATACCATAATCAACAAAATGTACCTTGAACTACCAGAGTCCCCTGACCCCTCTTGTGTGACTGTGTCTGGATCTAACCATTCAGACTGAGTTGTAGCCTTCTTTGAGCCTCAGAAATTATTAGACCATAGAGCTATATTTGGATTTGGTCTGGATGACTCTCCAACTTAAGCTTTAGCTTGGTCCTGAAATCATGCATGGAGCTAATCTTTTGCAAAAGTTCTTGAATGGGACTTGAAGCTTGAAGTTTCTAGCTTTCTTTATGATCATCACTTGAAACATAAGACCTAAAAGAATTTTATTTTTCATGGAGAAGGAAGCAGTATCTATTTGGTAGCATTAGAAGCAGAAATTGGTGCCACTGTGTATTGTTACCAGTTCAGAACTGAGGTGTGTTTGTGGGGACTATGCCTGCAGTAGTGCACAATAAACTATTATGCTAAGGGAAAATACACACCAGTGTTTGTTTTGGTTTTTTAATTGTTTTAAAGATGAGGGAACATTTAAAATATATATTCCCATAGTTTAGGATAAAGGGGCACAATTCAGAGTTCTGCGCACAAAGTAAATCTGTCACCTTTTCTTCTGTACTACACATAGAAAGGGATTTAGTGACTTTCAAAGGAGTATTGGAAACGAATGCAGACTGGCTGAGTTCCATTTCCTCAAAGGGGTCACCTAACCCATACCAGTCCTATGCTGTTTTGCTGCTGTGCCCTGGAGGCAGCTGTCCTCATTACTCTGTAATGAAATGGTCTTGGGTGAAGTTGCTGTGGGTCACTATACATGTTTCCATCATGCACTTCAACCACCCTGTGCCCTTTTAGCAGAGCGATACAGTCTATGAAGCTTACAAAGTATGCCCCAAGAGGCACATTACTCCAGTGTCCCAGTGGTTGAGTTGTCATTGTCGATTATTTTCTTTGTGTGCTGTGAGGAATAATTTAAAGTCATATGCCGTCTTTTTCTGATCCCTGACTAGATGACTGGAACTCTTTTCAAAAGTAAATAATAGATTATGAATTACTGGAGCTGCAGGAGCACTGTTCTGTCACAACTTGTAACCTCCTAAGAGGAATTAGCCCACCAGATGCTCCACCTGTGACTTAAACAGCCTCTTGGTTTTCAGCACCTGAGAGGCATTGCAAGAAAAACAGAGTTTCCAAACAATATGTCAGTGCATTCAGCTCAGAAGATTTTGGCAAAGCCAAAACTTTACTTTTGGGGAAGGAATACATTTTAAGACTACAACTCCCACAATCTCCTAGGCAGTATCGCCAATGAGAAATTATGGAAGAAGACTTCCAGATAAAAAGTAACATTCCCAGGCTGTGGGTAATGCTCAGTATGTAGCTACACTCAGCTATGAAGGTTTTGGAGGCTAGGTCTATCTCTATACAGAGTGCAACAGTCACCTCAGGATACATACTTTACATATCATGAAGTGGCATAAAGTTGTTTCTTGTTCAACTTGTTACTAGATTTTTACTATCAGGGATCAGGGGAAGTGCTTTGAGGTTCTGTGCTTCAGGTGCCAAATGCAGCTTGCCTAGCTTTGAGTCTAGGGCAATAAGCACCTGCTACTGCACCTCAAGCAGCAAAATGTCTCTGGGCAACCCTGTGAGGAGCCAACATTTGGCTACGCTGTGCCATACATTCCATGGTCATTTCCACATGATGATGTTCTTCTGCATCATCATGCTGCAATCCTGGATCTGGAAGGGAGTGCGTTACCAATGCTCCCCTCTGCACCTGCTCGCTCCCTGCGGAAGGGAGTAGAATTGCATCACCTCTCCTTTCCGCAGTGCAGCTGGGCACTTTCCATTTCTGTGCTATGGAAAGAAGAGTCACCATTGCGCTTCTGTGGCTTCCACATGGCCAGCAGCGACAGGAGTGCAGGTACAAAATGGATTTTTTCCGTTTTGTGAAAACTGTGTGAGTCTGATGCTTGGGGACAGGATGGCAGTGGGCTGGTGACAACATCATGCGGAAGCACGACTCATCAACAGCTGCCATCCTGTCCCAGAAGTTGTGCAGAAATTGACCATGTTTCACAACAAATATTCAATAGAAATAGATAAAATATAAATAATGGCGAACAAGCTATGACCCAATGAAATAATATATGTCATAAATGTAAAGGGTCTCAGATTCAATTCAGATTCCTATAAGTCTCCTTCTTAACACCTAGGCTTTGAAATATCTCTCTTCAGATGTTGGAAAGCTTCAATATTGAAAAGCTTCAATCAGCATAGACAGTAGTAGATAATTGCTCAAGGGTCTATCTCATCATAAAGCCATACAAAGAAAAATGTGTCAATACTATGCTGAAATGGAAGAGTTATGTCTGACTTCAATGTATTCATTATCCTTAAAAATAACTTTCCAAGTTCTGCAATGAAAGAAACTTCATATCTACCTACCAATGAAAGTTTCTTTCTTCATACAAAGGAAGAGAACCTTTTATTAGACTGAAGGAGCTTTTATTTCTCTAATAACATTAGAGAACATTACTGAAACTAAAAGTCTTGAAGAAGGACCTCCTTTTATTTATTATTTATTATCTGTTATTTATTTGCCTATTCCTTTAGGTTCATAGTCTGTTTCTTTTACCATTTGTACAGCTAAGAATCCTCACTTTGTAGAGTCTAGAGGGAAAAGCCATACTTGTAATTTTCTCTGTATTCCCTTAATGTAGTATATACTCATGGGAAGAAGGGTAATTACAAATCCCTCCTCTCCAATTTATCCTAAAGTTTCCCCACCAGTGCTTCAAGATGTTGTGTGTCATTTTGTCATTCTACTTTGAAGAAGAAACAGTGCAAGTTTTTGGTGCCTGGCATCTAACAATCTATCTGAGCAATGAAGAAACTTCATTTACTTTTAAGTATTTGAGATATCACACTCTCACTTCTCCTTGATCTAATTTTAGGGAGATAGGGGTTGTGTTTTTGGCCTAGTGCTTATTAAGTCTATGCCATAAATATTGATTACATCCTTTGGAACCAGTAGAATGATTTTTGAATTAGAAACATACTCCGTATAAATGCATTGTCTTCATCCCAGCACATTTCTGCAGCCCTGAAAGAAAAAAAAAGCTGTCAAAGCAGAGGTAAAAGGATGAGCTTAAAACAGGTTAAAAAATAATTGGCAAAGCTCAAAGACTGACAAAGAAGTGCCAAAAGCACAGCAGACTTTAAAGTTAATACCATCTTATAGTTGGTTAGTCACCTGTAAAATGAGTTTTTAGGTGCTTGTATTTTTTTTTCTATTCTTTACAATGAACCATTAGTGAGATTAGAAGATTCATCAATAGGGACCTAAATTTCTGTTTAAAGTCACAATAGCAACAGTAACAATGACTTTCCATGACCTATATCAAAATTTGCTTGGGTTTGACACTCCCAAACAGCTGTTTTCCCATTGCTGTTGCTACTAAACCATAACTAAGGTACATGGAAGACATGCTGAGCCATAACCTGGGGCTCCAGTTCTTTGACCTTATAAAGCCATGCCATATTATATGCCACGGTCCATAAAGTGTAATCAAAATGGCTAAAACCGTGTACAATGTCATCTCCTTACATTTATCACTTTCTCTCCTAATTCTCAATAGCTCTGTGTTTCATTATATTTAATGTAGGAGTCATATTGATTTCAACAAGTGGTCCTTTTGGTTTGACTTGATAATTATTTCACCAGACTGCAGCAGAGGGAGAGATAATGTACAATTCTATTCTATCGTCTCATCTGAGAGCAGCTGATTCTTTCTCCTCCCCTCTCAGAAATCCCAGAATTCTTTCCATCCACAGAGAGACCATCCGGAAGCTTAATAAGGAGATGTGAAATGATTGAGCTCAACTACGCTTTGGTCCCAGTCACTTCCAGAAGGTCCCAATTACAGTTGTTCCACCTGCAGTAGAGAAAAAGGTGAGAGAACACAGCTCAGTCAATCAGCTCAGCAAGGGTAAGAAATCATTTCTCATGCTTCTCTTAGAGCTATATTCCTTGGTCATCTTTGTAACTTTTATATAACTTTATTACTTGCTAATATTTTCACTCTTTGGATTTATTTTTCCCTCTCCACAACTTTTTCCTTTTGCATCATGTCTATTACACAATCTCTTGTGAGAAGGGGCTACGCATGTATGGGGGGTTTGCAGAACTGTCAAGAACTGCTACCTTGTGTTGCTCAAGAAAATGGTCAGGTGATTTGCATATCTTTTTATTGGGAAAACAATAGGCTAGTAACACAAACATTTTTGGAGTTAAAACCTTGCTTCAGTTGCTATGTTATATAGCAAAACACATTAATCCATCAGCATCTTTTCCTGATGTTCATTGGTAGTTCTTCCAGGTTTGTACCCCCTTCCTGTAATTACCAAATGGGTTTTCTTTGTTTAAAGCACCTCATGTCTACAATCACTTTGATCTTAGAAATTCTTCCCTAGTTTTTGATATTTTAATTCTACACGCCTCCCTCCTCATTTCGTCCTCCAGCCTAATCCTCATAAATCACCCCCAGATTGCTATCATCTAGGCACAAAACCAGTACTGACCATTTGGTCTTTAACTCGCCAGCCTACACTAATTCTCAACTACATCCCCACTGTTCCCTTTTACACTCAGCATTTTCACACAACTACACATGCTCCCCCTCATTCCACAGATCTCTACATGTATAGGAGAAATAACAACATTTTTCTCCTTCTCTGTCTCCGCTACTTCTGTCTATACACCCCCTATGCTATTGCTGAGGAGTCCTGGAGTTGTTGGCTGGCTTTTCTAAAATCCCTCACTGACTCCCTCAGTGTCGTCCACCCAGGCCTGGCACACCACTGCTGCTCCTCCACCCGTTACTTTCACACAACACACCTACACACTGCAGCCGACACACTAACATGTTGTGATACACAGTTTGGAAAGCTCTGGTTTAGGGATAATAGGATATTTTCGGTACGCTGAACTGTGAGTTGGGTACAGGATTCTACTCATTTTAAGAAAAATGGGATGGATGCAAAGGAGAATTGGCACACCTGGATGTATTCAAGTATGTCCTTTACTTTTGGAAAATAAAAGGGTGGTCTGGTGGAATTGTGAGTTCCACAAAGAATAGCCTTGGAAGCCTCAGTAGAATATAGGAATGGATTTTGTGCTCCTTTGCATATATATATTTGCATGTACATTGATAGAATGTTTTTGTTTTCAAGGTTATTTCTGTGCTGTTGCTTTTTAAAAAAATAATATTTTAACATAAAATTGTATCACTTTAAAATTAGTTAGAAAAGAAAAGGTCAAGATTTTGCAACCCCTTTTGAGCAAGGAAGCAAAAGTACAATGAGATGGATAAGCTGTGTGCCAAGCTTCAGTACAAAGGGATTTAAAGAGGCTGAGCAATGAATCCTTAAGCAGAGGCAGTAGAATAAAAATGACTCTGAACTACGGTTTAATATCACGCCATAAATCAGTGCAGGAACAAGCCCTACTGTGTCCTTCATACAGTGGCCCTTCTCCTCTTAATGGACTGGGCATCCAATAGCCTGTGTTCCAAGGCTCAAAGAAAGGTGAACACATTTATCTGAGGTGCAGATAAGGTAATTCTCTTCAACCCTTCCTTCTTGTCTCGTCTCGTACTTTGAAACTACCACTGCCTTTCCTTCCTTCTTCCTGCTGCAGCCCTTACTTCCTCACCTTGCCACTGCTTGCTTCACCTCATGCTGCTTTCTGGCTACCTGCTCTCTGTGAAGTGTATTTCAAAGGAAGTGCCAGTACAACATGACAGGCCTGACTGGCATTGTCCTCTTAAGACCACCTTCACATAACTTGCTCCATTTCTGGATGGAACACTTTTCGACATACACCCACCTGTTGCTGCTGTGGTAGCTGTGTTCCTTACTACTTCCTAACTCGAGACTGAGAAACAAATTATATGGCATTCCCTACAGCCTTAGAGATCATCCTCTAATGTGATGAATTCTTTCTCAATAGTACTACATTGGAGAACCAGGACAGTCCCTATGCCACAAGATAAATGAACCGCAATATAGAACACTAAAAATTAAAAATTCCACTTTCAACATCATATGGAATCTTGAGGTTTGCAGTTTAGGGAGGGGCATTTAGAATTCTCAGCCAGATAACTCTTTGGTCTCAGGAAAATATGAACCCCAGAATTCCATAGGATGCTGAAAGTGGAATAATAGTACTATAACAGTGTAATGAGGAAATGACCTTCATCTTCTGGAACCAGTTGAAGGAAAGAGGGGCAGGGCAGGTGCCTGGAATAAGTCACTACACCAGCCTTTTGTTAGAATAGTGGTGTTACCCTATTTACTGGGGGTCCCAGGAGGGACACCTAAATAACCAAACAATAAAACACAATTTAGGGGGAAATTAGCTGGAGCACTCACTTGAGCTAGCGAGAGGCAGGGTAACTTAGGAGGATCTTGCAACCCAGCGTCTACGGGGTCAAGTCAGTCAAGCAGCCAGACAGGTTTACAGTAATCAAAATGATGTTTAATATAAACAAATATAAAAGACACCACAGTCACACAGCTAACTAAGAAATTAGAGATTGAATTAAGGATAGGGACTTTCGGGGGAAATGGGTGACACGACACCTGTCTCGTCGTCCTGGACCTTGCAGGAGAAGCTGGGGGTGCAGAGAAGAAACTCAGCTTGATTAGCTGAGGGGAGCTTGCCAAGCACAGCAGCAGCAAGGCGGGGTGAAACTCAGGAGCGATCCGAGGAAGGTCTTGGAACCAGGGGTTTTTATAGGGAGAAGTGTGACAGCAGGCTGTGCCTTACTTGGGGACAACAATGAGTTTTGGGTGCGAGACAATGTCTCTGAAAGGTCACAATTTAGCATGATTGAATTAAGTCCGAACTGACAAAGAGGTAGACTGTATGCGAATGTTCACTGCTTGGCATTTGAGCTTCTAGCTTGCCAAGTTACCTGCTCGGGGCAGGGAGTCCTTTGTAAACAGCGTGCATACATAATGAGGGTGTTTGCAGAGAGGTCCCCTAAAGCGGGGACCTGGCTATTTCTGGCCTGCCTGTATGGTCTTGGGATATTGCAGCGTCTGATGGCCGAACCTAGTTCTGGGCTTGTCCAGGGGCCTCTCAAACACATGGAGAGGGGTGGTGGAAGAGAGCCAAATTATTGATATCAAAATGATATCTTTATGCTACCTCCAAGGAGGCCTAACCTGCAGTAACAGTGGCTATCCATTTTACTTCATGTTTCCACTCTTATAAAGTCTAAAGACTTTTTTTTTTTTAAATGAGTTTTGGAAACCAGGTCAGCTAATGGTTGGGATGCTTAAAGTTTGGATAAAATCTGGCTGATCTTGCCATACTGAAACTCTCTATGTGTTCTATCTTGGTTTTGCATGCATTTGCATTTTAAAGATCTATAAAAAAAGACAACATTTAAATGTGTGTTTGAAACACTTTTTTTCCCTCTGAAATACACATTTTAACTGCATTTTATTAATTTGTTTATATTGAGCTTTAAACCGTGCCATTGCAATTGAGTAACAAGATTCCAGTCCACACATTGATCTGGAAGATACACATCTCTGATCAGTTTCTATGAGAATTCAGAAATAATGGATTTCTCAGGGTGACAAACCTGTAATGCTAACTTAAGAATGCCAGATTGGCTGGAGACATTGATCTGAGAGTTGTGCAGGAGAATTCTCTCTTTTTTTTCACGCCTCAAAGGCATGTCTATAAATCTACAAACCTTCTGGAACAGACTTGTAAAATTTAGGACTGTGAAGGTAAGAAACTATTGAATTCATAAAATCAGACAGAACCGAAGTATCTGAAGCTAATTTAAGATTGGGAACTCATACATTCAGATTGGAGTCCCTTGGCAAACAGCTAATACTTTCTAGTATTTAAAAGCAGAATGATGGGCTTCTGATAACCTCCCAGTGCATATTTATTGTATAACAGTAGACAACAGTTATAAATCAACAATAATCTACTTTGCAAACACATTGCTTTTATTGCTGTGTTTTTAATCTGTGCATATGTGAACACTGTAGGAGGTTTTGAATGTCCCTTAGGAAAAAGATGAAGAAGGAGGAAGATCTAGCGAGAATGGAAACAGTTTTTAGCCATCTTTTGTATATTTTGAAACTAAAATAATTAGAAACTCCTTTGGAAGCACAAAGTGTGCCTCTGCTCCCTTTATTGCAAATATTACTCCATTTAATCTCTCCTCCTGCTCTACCCATTCCTTAATATTATGATTACCTATGAGAAGTATGTGTACGACAAAAAGAAAAGAGGACATTTTTTCAATATTTGCATTTGAAACATGCCAGTTCTTTCCCCCTCCCTTCCTTGGTTGCTGTTGAAAGAGATGTTTTTGAGCTGTTGTGTGTGCTTCCCCATCTTTAATGCTATTGCTGTCTCCAGGGACTCTTTTTGTCACTCTGATAGTTTTTCCATTTACTTAGGAAAATGTGCATTAAAGAAAATGGCTGTCAGGGGCATTTGGTGGCTCGGCAGAGTTAATGGCTTTTCTTCTTTTAGGTCTGTGAGTCTCAAATGGCAGGTCAGGATCCCACAGGGAGTTACAAAAGCCAAGTGGGTGGGTCAGTATTTTTTTGACAGCTAGTGACAGTGCAGAGCAAAGGATAAAACATGGGGGAGACTTCCAGATTGGGTGGGAGGAGATTTAACTAGCTGATGATCTGGCGGATGACACATTCCAGACATGTTCTGACAACTGTAGAATATTTATTTGTTTTAAAAAGGCAAAAAAAAAAAGTTACTGTAAAAAGTAATTAATTACAGTTCCAAAGCGCAGAAGAGAAACTTCCTGCTGTTCTTCTTTTCTTTTCTTTTCTTTTCTTTTTTCTTTTTCTTTTTAAGTAGACACTCTGTACTTCCTTGTTATTCAGATATAACTAAAAATTAGAATACTACAAACTTCTGGCTTATGGTACAAACCACTACTTAGTACTTACACCACACAATCCTTTAATTATAAAAGCAAATTATAAATTTGTATAAAAATGGCTCTAATTTATTGTTTCTTTATGCATCTAAGCACACAGACATTCAGGACTGCACTCTGCCCACTATTCTGTTAGAGGGACATCAAGATAAATGGGTGCTGCCAGTCTGAGTGAGAATTAAGTAATAATTTCACTTCAGGTGGTTTCTGATAAGAATTTATAAATATTAACAGATTTCTTTGTATTCTGGAAGGGAAGAATTTTGAGATGTGTATGTCTGTGTGCGCGTGTGTGTGTAAATTATAATATATACTAATATCTAGAGTTTCAAGTCCTTGGATTTTAAGTGTGAGTTTGAGTCCCCATCTATTTATTTGTGTTAGTTATGAATTAACCTCTTAGTTAGTTATGAATTAATCACTTTTCTTTTCTTTTCTTTTCTTTTCTTTTCTTTTCTTTTCTTTTCTTTTCTTTTCTTTTCTTTTCTTTGAAGGTGTTTTCATTTTATCAAAATATAGTAGGTGTATACATTATACTCCATGGTGAATTGCTTTTATCTTTTGAATTTGAGCAACATAAATGAGTCAGAATTCATTTCTAAGGAATTTCCCAAAATTTGGAATTGAAAGAGCTTGAGGTTTTAAAAAATATGATTTCTGCAAAAATGAAACTGACAGATTTCTACATCCTTAGACAATTCTTTTGTCATCTATCTCTCACAATTCAGTTGTCCTCTTTGGTTGGCCTGCATCTGCACTCCGGACGGAAGCATATATAAAAATGTGCATATTGCAAATGCATACTAAACATCACTTGAATATTCTTCAATCAGTAGGCAACTGTAAGGAATGCACACAGTTTAAAACATGAGCACAAACATGAACACATTTCAAAAAAAAAGAGAGAGAGAGGAAGATCTCCTTGAACAGAATGAAAAACAAGGGAATCAGCCATGAATGTTACCAGGCTGTATACCCTCACACTTTGATGGGTCCTGGAAATAGAGCAATAAAGAAATAAAGAGGGATAGCAACTTAATGTGGGTCCAGCTGAAGCCAAGTGTCAACCCCTTGACAACCTCCATGGCCTTCCCTTGGTAAAAACACCTCAGCCCCAAGGGTAATCCAAATACTTGGGTTGCTCCCTGTCTGGGTGCAGTTGGAAAGAGACCCAAGGAACTGCCACCCAAGCTGAAGAACTCTACAAGTGAGAGCCTGGATCCCAGGTTAAACTCAAGGGTAGCTTCCAACACTCCAGGCTGTAGAATCGTACAAGGGGAGGTTTCAGAGCCCTACCCAACACCAAAAGAGTGCCAAAGATAATCACCAAAGACTTATATACTGCCCTTACTACCTACCAGGTGACGCCACCCAAAGCTAATTGTCCAAGGTGCAGTTTTTGGGTAGTTGTTCAAGGTGCGGTATGGAGTAGTTAAAAAACAAACAAACAGATAAAAGGGGGGAAATCCTACTGAGATCCAAAGAAACCCGACAAGTCTCACACTGAAATGAGGGAGGAAAGGTGGGCTGTGCTGTGAAGACCCAAAGAGACATGTGAGGGGATGATCAGACCTTAAACAGTCTACAAATCCACCCCCATTATATGCCACATTCTGGCATCCTATGTCAAGTCCAAGTAGGTTTTCATGGAAAACACTGAGCAATTCCCAGCACATGCAGAAATATTATATTCCTACCTAAAGGCTGGGTTCTTTCTATTCCACAGTAGATTGCAGCAAAACTTCTTTTTTTCCAAGAGTATTTATGCAAATTTTAATTAATTATGACTTTTTTATTTGGTATTCTGGATCAGAGAAGGAGCACAGGATATTTATGCTGGAAAAATAGTTTTTGGAACACTGTACAAAAAGAAAGCATGCCCATCCAGGTTTCTAGGGCCAATAGTGAGCAATGACATGGAAGAGATCTCTGAACAGCCAATAATCTACATGAAATCTTAATGTTTGTTAGCTAAATTACCTATGGAGCTTCCATTCTTTCTTCCCCCATCTAGCTGAAGAGATAGTTGTGGAATAAAAATGCTTTATAAGGACATCTCATTGGGTGAGAAATGAGGCTTTTTGTAGTGAAATATCTAATTCAAAGCAAAAACGAAAGTGATAGTTTTGATAGATTCATATATAGAAGAGGCCATTGTCCATGTACTTGTTCTCATATTTTTAATAATCTTATTTCAAGATTAGCTTTTTGAAGTGGACCTAAACTGGAAGCCAGTGAAGATGTCAAAGCACCGTGTTTTAACTAGTCCAGTCCTAATAATCTTGAATTCAGTAATTACCATTTTTTCATAGGCTGCAAAAATCACCAAAAATGATCAACAGCTCAATTCATACTCAGTGTTCTTCTTGTGAGAATGGATGGGAAACCAGATCAGATTCAAGAATGACGAAATTCAAATAAACAAGGCTTGTTTACCAAACTACACCGTGTAAATCTCAAAGCCTGTTTTCCTTGAAATTAACTGTCTAAAACATCTGTGGAATTTTGAGGAAGTCAAAAGAATTTTGTTAAGATTTGAAAAATGGCTGGCTGTTTGAAAATAAGCAAAATTGTTGTTGACAAAGAGAACTGTGCATACTTCTCAGGTAGTGCCTTGCTTCAACATAAAGTGAATATAATAGAAGAAAAGTTGGATGCTTGTCCACAAATGAAGCATCTTTGGAACTCTGAGAAACAATAAAACAAAAGAGTAATTTGACTAAGTTATGTAAGATTTGTAAGATTTACACAGCTTCATACACAAGATAGGTAAAGGAAGACCAGAGAAAGACCATTATGTGTCATGTACTGGGATAACCCATATTCCACAAAAACCCACAGAGGTAGACAGAAGTTTATTTTAAGATAAGCATGAGCAACACAGTACATTTCCTCAGAAGATGCTAAAACTGGAAGGTACAAATAGCGTGCATCTTAAATAGGTTATCAATACAAGTTTAGGTGTCCAAAGTATTCATTGGTCCCAGTCAGAAATCCCTTCAAGTGTCTATTCCCTCCTTTATTTTCCCATGCTGGTGCTTGCCACAATCACATGTAGCCTTGACAAGGATGATCCTTCACACATTCTTCTCTATCCTGATTATCACTGTGCTCTGTTCTCATAACATCCCAACACTGCCAGTCTTAGGCCCTTTCTGCATGTTACCAGATCCCAGCAGCATCTTTCAGGGATCTTGGTAGATCCTCTCCTGGGAGGGGAGCATGACACGAACATACTTCTCTGTACCAGCTGCCTATGGGAATAGAGGAGGTGCTATGGCCATGCCTCTTCCTTCTGCAGTGCAGCCGGGCACTGTCCCAGGCTGCACTGGGGCTGGAAATCTTGCCATCATGCTTCCTGATCCTCTGCAGCTCAGGTTAATGTGGAAGGGCAGCCAGAGGGCTGAGCAACTGCAGGTCATTGACAGGTAAAACCTGTCAATGATTTGTGGCACGATTGCACTACCTGGGGATGGGAGAATGACAAGATATGGATGACGTTGTACATTAGCATCATCCAGGTCCCGTTCTTCTCCTGTCACCAATGCAGAATGATGACATCCTGTGGAAAAGGCCTTAATTTCATTCTCCTGATCTCCCCTACCATAAAACACAATGTAACAGCCAGAGGCCTATGGACAACAATGAAGCAGCAATTAGCAGTCCTTAAGCCTGTATACAGAGTAGTCCCATTATGTAGCAGTTAGCAAAGTAGCAGTTAGCAGTTAGCAAAGAATACACATTGAACACATTAGTATTTCCATGCCAGGGAGCTTAGAAAATTTAGTGACCTGCCATTATGAGCTTTATTATTAGATATTTTTTTTCCTAATTTTAAAGAGAAATTAGTAGCATTTTTAAAAATCAACAACTTTTAAGCACAAGACATGTACAATAGAGAAAAAGGTCCATGGAACAGTTGAAATTTAATATAACCCTAACTAATTGATTTAATCTGAAGCCATTGCAGTGGGGAGGACTTTCCAACTTTAAAAAAGAATCTTCCAACTTCCCTTTTAGAAAAAGAACTCTTTACTTAAAGAGAAAACAAATGGAGAGAGAAACTTGGTAATGAGCTTCAGCAAATATAATAAGTTCTTGCTGGAGCAAATCAGATGAATTACTGCTGATGGCAGTCGTAAATAGGTTTAAGGATTCATAAATTATCTAATGAGGCATATCCAAATACAGTTATTATGAGTAGCTTTACAACCCTAGATGCCTTTTTTCACATTAATGTGAGACTATATTTTAAGGAAAAAAATAAACAACATTTTGAAGACACAATGAATCAATATCATGTAGGGTGAGCAACATCATACCCTGGTATGGATGTAGTAACAGGGGATCCAGAGGAGTTTTTGCCCCCCTGAAAGTAGTTCATAGCCTATACTTTTCCCTCTTTCTGAAATAACTCTGTGGGTCTACTTGTTTGCGGAGTTAATGAATACAATGCAGGCAGTACCCTGCTTAGTTGCTCTATTTAGGGAGATGCAGTCATTGGGCTATGAAGCCAGACCGAAACCAATCTATCCACTTCATTACTATTGTAAGTGGAATTGAAGTGCCCTTTCTCGTCACTGCTCTCCCCATTGGAGAGTGTAAGAAGTTGCTGTTTACAGAGACAGGAAAAGATGAGAAGACACAAGGAGAGAACAAGGGAGCAGTCAACACCCTGAGAAAACCAAGGTAGAGGGTGAGAGAATGGAGAGGGTAGTGGGAAGGGGGTTGACCTTTCTGTCTCAGAACAACAACTTTAATGATGCATGTGCAAGACAAAGGAAGACAGCCTGGGCTGATAAGGGGATAAGCTTTCATATCTCACTCAGTTACATTGATATGAAACAGTTCAGTACACTCAAGAAAATGCATTAGTCCTACATTAGTAATCTGTCTCTCTTCTTTTCCCTACCTATACAGGTATTGTTTCTGTTGTAATGTTCTTTTGCTTCACTCTGGCACTCATACAGCTTAAACTGAATACATGTGGGTTAGCTATCTCTTTACTTTCCTCAGCTGCAGTGCTGACCTTTTTGTTTCCACTACCATATTTTTTCTCTCTCACTGGTCTTCCTCCCAGTCCAGTCTTTCATTTTCTAAAGGTCCTTCTCACACTTATTTGGCATCACTCTCTCTCTTTTCTTCTTCTTCACCTTCATTCTCCCCTTGTGTAGTCATTTTGTAGTTCTCCAGAATCAAGCAGCCACATTTTCCTATTATACAAATTATTTGCTTCTTAACAAATCATATGGTATATCATGAAAGAGCTGACCAACACAGATACACTAGTAATCTCCCAGTCAGAACCAGGTGCACAACTTGAAGCCCGTAATGTTTCCTATGCATCCCTGTGAATCCCTTTCTTTACCAAAGAAGCAAAATTACTCACAAACATTTGATCCAAACAGTACTACTCAACACACTAGCGAAATCAGGATTATGGATGAGAAGACTGGTTACTATTCATTTCTTGGCCAAGAAAAGGATATCCAAGTGCTGGGGGAGGGGAATCAGCAGGAATATAGTCAACTGTGGGAATATTGAAAGATTCTTTGTCTTTCGAAGAGTATTTGTCTTGAATAAATATGCATGTTTTTTTCTACAAAGAAAGAGTATTTCTGCTCAAAAAATTGCCATGTTTTCCATAAAGAAAAGAAGCATGCATTTCTGCACAGAAGACATGTCTATATTTCTCTACTGATAAATGCTTCCTGGAGCACAAACAGTGATGAGAAATTCCCCAAATTATCATGTTCTCATCCAGCAAAGAAAATACTGCAGGAATCATTCTTTCTTGCCTGTGAGGATG
Source organism: Iguana delicatissima (assembly GCA_948472985.1). Taxonomy (NCBI): domain Eukaryota; kingdom Metazoa; phylum Chordata; class Lepidosauria; order Squamata; family Iguanidae; genus Iguana; species Iguana delicatissima. The sequence continues at coordinate 260,737 of CAOKZL010000178.1, forward strand.
AAGAACATTGTAAGTATTTAATCAGAATCAAACATCTGTGAAACATCTGTGAAGGTCAACATGCAATATATCATATATCTATGTGTATACGTTCTACGATTTTACAAGCCTATTGTTATGGTTACACAAATATTAGTTACATTCTAATCATAATTCCATACATATGTAGAAAAGGATGATATTCAAGTAAGACTCAATTTATTAATAAAGTTCTTCAGCCTTCAGGTGAACCCCTTTGCTGACCAACTAAGGAAACAATGAGACCAGACACAAAGAATTGGATTGAAAATGACCCACTTTATTTTAACCAAAACCTATTTAACCTTTAACCTCTGAGAGGTATAAAAGCAGGGGCAGCCTAGCATGAGGGCAGCCGAGGCCAGTGGTCTTCTCCAGACCTCCTCCCCAGCTTCCCTAGGTAATATACCTGAGCCCCAAGGAGAATCAAAAGCTGGGTTGGTCCCCAGGTAGCTCACAACTGGAAGGTCATCCCAAGAACTGTTCTCCCAAGCCATGTGACTCAGACCAGCCCCAAAAGAAGTCTCTTTCCCACCCACCTCTTGTTGCATGACCTAATGAGGCAGTTCCAGATCCCTTCACCAAATGGGTGACATGGGTGTTCACCCATTTCTTATTTATATCCCCCTACTTCCCGTTTAGGACACTGTCACAATGCAATCACTGCAACTCCCAGTGTAGAGTGGGGGGGGGAGAAGCCCCAAAACAACCACAATAGCTTACACCATGTAAGAGGCAGAAGAGTGTTTACCCAAAAGATGGCTGCCTCATGGGTTCACCAATGGTGCCAATGCCTCCATGAAAAGATGGAAAATTATAGCTGAAAAAGGAAGCCTGAGAGTGGAGGGGTAACTTCATGATCTTTTCATCTTTATATACTGGTACTAATGCAGAGACACCAGCTGGAGGTCAAAAGAATGTTTTATTAGGCAATCAAGTGGTCAAATGAACCATACACGATTAACAGAGGAAAGGAGGGGAAAGTTGGATAGCAAGGAGTTTAGGATGAAGTGGGTGAAATTTATCAATATTGACGTCAAGATGACTCAAACACAAGAGCATGGAGGAATGAGAGTCTGGAGTTCAGTGTGACATGCAAGTGATAATAAAAAGCCAGTATCTGGGCTAAGGTTTAAATATCCTTTTACTGTCCTGAAGGGGAAGGTGTTAATGGCTCTCCAGCAGAACAGACAAAGGTGTCCAGAATGGGCTAATGGTCTTGACTTCAAAGCATTCATGGAGGTCCTGATAGTCCCTCAATGTCTGGACAGATAAGGGAACAAAAGGGAAATGTGGCAGGAAGAGGTTACGGGTCATTGGTTGCCTCATCAGAAATACCTTGTTAGTTATTGTTTTCTGAGTCTGAGCAACTGATAGTATTATCTTGAGCCATTCAGTGGTAGCTCTCTGGCTAATCCTTGTGAATTTATGACCTGGCCATGCTGATGTCATCTGCCGCAGCACATATTCTCTATCAGAGTCCCTTTCCACGTGGTGTTCAACCATAAGTGTATATTTTATATTTAGTACCAGTTAAATAATATTCACCAACTATATTTTATCATGGAGTAGGAGTTATACAAGGGTGGTAACAACAGCGGTTTAATGACTTCAAGCAAAGAAGGAGAGAAGGGGTTGTCAGAGCTTATGAAGATTCGTCTTTTTCCCCACACTCTCTGTCAAGGCACACAGCACAATGATCCAATTTATCCTGGCCTTTCTCCTGAAGAGATCAGCAAAGGCATCTTCCTACAGCAGCTCTGTGTTGCCTGTCAGGTAAGATGTGTTCTTATTGAAAGGAGATAAAGATATGTAATTAGATAAAATGAAACTCATTATGTAATTAGACAACGTCATATTCAGTCCACAAGTGGTCTTCCTCTCATGTAAGTAACATCTGAAAGTGGCTCATGACTGGTACTACGAACTGCAAAGACAAAGTCAATTTTGATACTATACAGTTTAAGTTAGAGGTATGGTTTGTCTACCATTTTCTCCTTGCCCCAGTTAGAGGTATGGTTTGTCTACCATTTTCTCCTTGCATCAGTAACAGCTTCATAGAACTCTGAAAGCCAAACACATCTATGGTCTATAGTGAATATAACTTTACAAAGTTTGACATAACATACTGTGTTTGTTAGTTCCCATGACATTTTTTTTTTTTTTTTTACTTACTACTTTTTTGCCTCATGGAGCTCATGCTCCTTTAAAAGATACAGGCTTCAATCCAACATGCATTCAGCGTAGCATAAATATCTACGTATGGACCTACCCTATGCTGAGTCATATACCCTACCTCAACCTACTGATAAGTCGCTGACACCACCCACATGGCCATTCTTTGCATCAGCATGAGCAGGCAGGCTCAGAGTAGTTTCTGGCTAGCTTCCCCATAGCCAGACATGACATGACTTGCAGCAGTGCTGAGACCCTTGCAGGACACTGGTGGAGCTCAGTGCTGAGGTCATCATTTTGTGTCCGACTATGAGGGTGCTTCTTTTAGCCTGCCTGCTTTCCAAGAAACATAGAGTGGTTGAGAGGGTCAGTGCTAGGGGCATATCGGTAGGTCTGGATGAGTTCTTTGTGTGATTTATAGGGCAGAAAAAAATGCAAACTATTACAGCACCCTCCAGAAAGGACATCCACATATGTGTGTGTGGATGCCCTACCAGAAATCTGGTCATAGCTTTCCCAGGAATTGGGGATTTTCCAAAGTTTGGGCTCAAATTCAAGACATATAACATTAACCAACATGCCGTACGCTCAGCATCCCATCTAAAAAACTGAACAGTCACTGATTACTTGAGGTTAGGGATGAAGTTAGGATGTGAGTAATGTAGGAAAAGCGTGTTGTATGATCCAAAACATGTTTAGAATGCTAAGTGTATGGTAGATTTAAATAAAGACTCTCCTCAGGCCATTTTCAAGAACAGACCTGAGGATCAATTGCCTTTGAACTTTTGCAGAAAGCTCCCCACCTTTGATATAAAATTACTTTCTTAAAAAACAACCACCACCACGAAATCTTAGGCATATCTACTCAGAACTAAGTAAAACCTGAGTTCAAAAGTGCTTACTCAGTAGGTAATCAGATACAGGATGGGGTGGAGACAGCTGAAAGATAAGGTGACTTTGAAAGGAGACCTTCATCTTCGCCTTATTCTCTCTTCTCACCCATAAAGTGTGGATTCTTGTATGTGTTGAAGTAAAGTGTGAATTTCTTTTCAATGTCTTGCTATGCATATTTTTCCAAAAATATGTATCTTACATTTTTACATGCATTGCTTAAATGGATAAAACTTTTTTTTCCGCCCTTGATAGATAGATATATATAGATATATATATATAGATATATATATATATATGTAGCATATAATGTTGAGAATGCCTGCATTTCTAGTCACAGTAGCAACATTGCCCATAGCTTGATGAAGTGATACATGACTTGAATGTATTTTTCTCAAAATGCAGACTTCCTGATATCCTCACTCATTCCTAGCAAGGGCAAATTCAGCCACTATTGTGTGATCTGAGCTAAACTTTTCCAGCTGACATGATCACAGAAATAGCTGCCCCTGTTTATATGTAACCATCCTTGCTTCGAGTTCACACAAATGATTCTCCATACAATCATGTATCTACTCACACAAGACAAAAATAGTAGCTTACTTGTGCGGTGAGCTGATTAGAGCTATAGGGCTCTTATCAATCAGATGTCAGATTCCTCCACAGCTATCAGTTGCTACCAAACTGCTACCAGTCCAGGTGGTGAATCCCTTTCTAAGACTGTTTACTATAAATGTAGCTTTCCAGCTATGTTATGGGATCAAGCCTTTATTTTGCTTCCATAAAGAGAAAAAAGAGAGGGGTGTTATAATTGTATGGAAGAAAAATGGTTTTGAAATGCGTTCAATCAGTTGCTCAATTTTAAATGCAAAGGGCAATGATTTAAATGTAGCAATAAAAATCTCATTAAGTGAGAATATTGCAAGCAACTCCTTGATATGCTTGCTGGAGTGATTTTAAAAATATTTTATAACTAGAAACATTATACACAGAGACAGTATATGTAAAATATAGTTTAATCTAATGAGCACTGTGTCTTAAAAATTTAAAATACTTGACAGCTGTATCTTGTCATATGACCTACTTTATCACTGACGTCATTGGCTCAGCTGCTGTGATGTCATGGACACAACGAGTAATGGAGAAAAAATACATCACACTTCATTGAAATTCAGTACTGGGAATGTTTTAATGTTTGCAGGAAGCAGGGAAGTGAAGAAAAGAATAAAGAACCTAAAGGGCTACATGTCCCATAAAATTAAAGAATCCCATTCAGCATTGATTCGGTTTATAGTCTCAGCAGGAACAGTCCTATTGAATGAATTACTGGCTTCCAAGTCAACACTTTTGTAAATTGCGGTTGGGACAAGCAATTGGTTGCAGGCCAGTAAAACCAGCCAAAACATTGTCTTCGCATTGTTTTTACTTTCATGCTGCTATATAATGTAGGAATATCTTGCAAGAAAATAGCTGTCCTCTTGGCCCTCCCACAGCTCCTTCCAAAGGGGAACTCTAAGTAATTCAGTAGCCCATGCTTGTGTTTGTGTGCATGAACACTGTATCCCTAGAAGGAAATACTTTTGTGGTATGAAGTGTTACCAGGCTGTACACCTCCACTTCATGATACAGTTTAATTTGCAGATATTAATAGGCGTAAGATGTAAATTATACACCACTATGCTGGTGAGAGAGGACTGCCTGAACATGTGCGATGCAAAAGTAGGTCAGATGGAATCTCAGGACATGGCCTGTTCATAATCAGGAAAGCCCTGGCAATAATGGACTTGCAAACATCCCTCAACAATTAAAGCTTTAGAATAATAGCACCTGAAACTGCCTCTATAGAACAGTCAATTGTCTTCTACCCTCTTCTTCTGTCTGCCAAAACTCTCCTTTTATTTCCTCTCCAGTCTTGCCATAATAGAGCTATCACAATTCCCAGCAGTCCTTTGTCATCTAATGATAAAACTATTAGCTTGTTCCAGAGCCTATTGTCTACTCTGCCAAGAGAGCCATTAGCACCTTCCCCCTCAGGGTGGTGACAGGGTATTTAAAGCCTGGGTCTGAGCCAGACAACTCAGTGGACATAGGCTGTCACTCTACTGTTCTGATTCCTGTTCTTGTAATACTCTCAGACTCTTAGTCTGAGCCACATCACTTTGTCTGTTCTCTCTGGAGAGGCAAATATCACCCACTTCACCCTAACTTCTCACTATTCAATTTTTCCTCCCCTTTTCTTCAGTTATCCTTGTGTGATTTTGAGATTGTGTGGATCTTGTGTGTGTGTGCATGATTAGTAATTGCCCCTCCCATAAAACAAAATTTGCTTGTGAATCTCCAGCTGGTGTCCCTGCATTAGTACCGGTATACACAGGTGTAAAAAAATCTTGCTAGGTTACCCCTTTCTCACAGGCCTCTTCTTTGAGCTAACATTCCCCACTGTTTCATGGAGGCACTGGCATTGAGGATGGACATCTGAGTCACACAGATTTTGGGGTAACAGAAGTACAAAAATGGTTGGAAGATGAAGCAACCATTAATATGAATTATTCTAAACATTATTCCAAAGCTGGCATTGGTTTTGTACACCACTGACATGCTATATCTTGTCTGCAATCGCGTTAAATGCCCCAAGGGATGATTTTTAAAACTTTTGATCTTAAAAATCCTATAAGTTTTAAAAGTAGTGTGAAACACAACTTTGCTTCTCATTACTTGGGAAATTACACCAAATCACTGATTGATGATCAAGCTTATTCTTGCACCTGTGCTAGCTTAAAAATTATATGCACACTCTTGATACTGTGAGCAGAAAATCAGACCAGAATCTCTGGCTAAAGGAAGATGACTCTTTTAATCAGCTCCTAATTTCAATGTTCTACCCTCTTCTAGTGCTCCTGCCATTACCGTATCATCTGTATCCAATTAGAGTTCATCAAAATATCAAATGTGGATAATTAATGGATCAAACATCAATGAATTTTCTGTATAAACTGAATATTTTAGCTTCTGTTCATTATATACTTAGACATTAAAGTGCATCTTTCTTAAAGTAGAACTTTGGTTTTAAATCCACAATATGCTGGCTGTATTATTTTAATTTCCCAATAATTGGCAGATTTATATCTTGATTATCTGTAAGGAAAAAATGTTTTTATTTAGGCATATTCTTAAAAAAAGTGAACTAAATAAAACTAAGAACATATTTGTACTGTGTTTATCAAATGACATATTTCTTTCACTGGAAAGCAAAATCACTGCAGAGGTACCCAAGAGATCGTTACAATGACCACCAATCACGTTAAGACCAATGATTCATATTACTCAATACTTTGCCTTTGGTAGTGAGCACTATCAATCATGTCACATTATTTCTGGGTTTCACAATCAATGTTGGATCTCTTCCTTGAGTGAACTGAAGGAATGATATTCTGAACAGTTGTGAATAGTGCTGAGAAGTATGTGACTAGCATTCATGATTTAGGATAATAAAGATTGTACCATCCTACCCCCCTCCCCCAAAAAAGTAACTTTGGCTCATCCTGAACTCAGTGAGTCCAGTCCTCATTTATCTGATGAAATTGATGGTAGTCAAGCAGAGTAAATGCTATAATATATGTGTTAATGTGCTGTGTGTCTTGTACAGAAGCTTTTTTGATTTGTATTTTATTGATAATTCCTTTGAGCAGTAGTGTCAGGGTATGATATTATTTAACATAAATAATTAACTGATCCTCCCACCTCCTTACTTACCCGTTGACTTTTCCCTTTCCTCCCCATTTTCTCAGCTTCTTTGCTGATTTGTAGTGCTAGAGGTGGGCATATAGCTTTCCCAGCTCTCCTGAGTCTTGCCAAGCAGCTGCAGAAATGTGCAGACCGGGCAGGGGAGAAGGATCACCGTCCATTCTACTGCTGCCAGTAACAAGTGGCATGCTACTCAAGGAAGCAACTACTACATGACCTTTCCAAAATGGTGGACAACTATTTTTTTAATGGTAGACGGATGTGGTACTCTAGAGTTGATGTAAAATTTCCACCAAAATTTTAGATGACTCTGAAGGTTCCTGCTTAGGAAGAGAAAAAAGTGTTCTGATAAAAGAGTGTTCTGATTTTTTAAAAAATAATGAAGTCTTTGAGGGTGGAGAAGACACAAAAGTCATTGTTTTACTTCAGCCCAGTATAACTTTCTTGGGTGTCAGTTTCATCAGAAGAAGAGACAAAGTACAGTCTTCCCCTGCATGCTTTGAATTTCTGAGAGAAATAATCTGAGCTCCATAAATTATTGTGGTTACAAGTATTCATATCTAATTAAGCCGGATAAATTTGATGGAAATTTAAAAAAACAAAAACAAGGAAAGAAAAATTGTATTGCATTACAGAGAGAATTAACAGCAATATTATCTATTTATTTATTTATTTTAAGCATAGTTGTTGAAAGAAACCAACAGTGTCTAGTAAAAAAACAATTCCATACACTCCAGGGAAGAAACCTGACAGGAAATACAAATTAGTACACATAAAAGCTACTAGGGAAAGAAGCAATGCAATAAATTAAAGCATATAAAAGACTCAAAGATTCTCCAGGGTCCTTTTCGCATCTTACCCGTTTGCGTGATGGGGGAGGGTGGCTCGCGCGAGAAGCCTCATTCGAAACACTGCCGCTTCCCCGCTCCTTCGTACCACAGGTCGCTTCCTGGTAGCACGACTGTCGCTCTCACGCCCTGCACCTTCCTTCCGCAGTGCAGTCTGGGAGTTGTAGGCTGCGCTGGGGGAGGAAGCACAACCCGCTCGCCTGGGACGACGCACCGCACGCAGGTAAGTGAGCAAGGCCGCCGCGAGCATTGTGCGAACGTGCATTATTTTCAGCTTAGAGCCAAAAATAAAAAAATGTGTGCTCGCTCCGCTTGAGCCTCATGAGCATCGCGCGAGTGGGAGTGTGTCGTACGGGGCGATGCTCCCACTCACGCGAGGTTCAAGGGACTCTCGCGCAAAAAAAAGGCATGCGAAAAGGTTTAAAAAGAGATGATTAGCAATAGCATTTATTTCTATACCGCCTATCAACTAGCGTTATCTAAGCGGTTTACAATGTATTTTAGCTAATTGCCCCCAACAAGCTGGGTACTCATTTTGCCGACCTGCGAAAGGATGGAAGGCTGAGTCAACCTTGGAGCCTGGCAGGATCGAACTCACAACCTTGTGGTTGCAGTACTGGCGTTTAACCACTGCACCACCAGGGCTCCTTAGCTCTAAATACCAAAGAATAGGGGGTTAGATTCAGCTGTAAATATTAAGAGGACTGCTAGAATCATATTAACTCTTGGATTATCAAAAGACTGTCAACAAGAAAAAAGATTAATCTATGACAACAACATTTCTTCATTAGATTCTACAGTGAATTAAAACTATTTGTAATCCTATCTCCGAATACTACTCCTAACTATTTCTAATGCAGCCTCAGTAAGAGAGCATGTGATTGACATCAGATAGTAAAGCTAAAAGTTTAATTTGGACTAAATTCCATATGGGAAATGTGATTTCCGATTTATTAGTATCTTTCTAATATTCAAAAAAGTAAACTCATATAGCTAATACATTATTATCAACATGTATTACATACAAGAACTTCCTTCTCTCCCCGTTCCCCTTTCCCCGTATATCAACTCCATTTGCCTTTTATGCATCTTCACTACAGTTCATACTCATTTTTATGATCTTGTCAAAACCCTCTTCTTTTAATACTTTTTCCCTACCGTTATATATAGTCTCAATTTTTTACATGTAAGTCTTTGTTGTTTTAAGCTTCCCTCCCTCCCTCCCTCCCTCCCTCTCTTTCTTTCTTTCTTTCTTATTTACTATCCAATGCATATCCTTACATTTCACAAAATCAAAGAACAATTTCCACTGCTTTTCATATGTTGGACTGAATTCCCTTTAATCAGATTCAATAGTGTTTCCATTTCAATCATTTGCATTATTTTAATTTTCCAAATGTGATTTTCATGAATTTTCTTTGTACATGATTTTCTGGTTTACAATTTATTACAGAGTACCCCAATCTGCAATGGCATAAAGACCTCTCAAGAAAGTATACAGTTTATTTTTCAGTGTATTCTCTTGACAAATGTCGACATTCATTACAAATGTCCTCTTCTCTTGGTTGAGTGGAACACCTTTAATAAGTCATGTAATACCATGAAATGGGCTGCTGATTGCAAAATGAGCCCAGTTCAATGTCTGATTAATTATTATCTTCCAAATTCAGATGAGACAAGCCACCATGGCCAATGATATTGAAATAAGTCTCAGACTGTAGACAAATGCAACATATTCAGAGTGGCTAGGAGCAGAATGAATTAGATGCAAAACTCTCTCTCCCCTGTCCATATGAATTCTTTTGGAAGTGTGCAAGATCACAACTATACTTTAGTGTCTCTTGTCTCTCAGTGATAACACTAGCAAGCATGAATATAAACACAAACATATACACATGAATATCTTTGGACCAGGTTTTCAGCCACTGTAAAGTGTTATATTTAAAAAAACAAAAAACAAGAAAGAGGTTGTATGCTGCAAGATGATTTGTCTATGTAGTTTTTGAATGGTGTATCATTAACTGCAGTCTTGTAATTTTATATCAGTAGATATAGTCATGACCAACAACTTGGGTGGCTTGAAAGGGATATTAAATAGATGGACAAACAATAAAGCTATCAGTGGTTACTAGTCATAATGGCCTATTACTCATAATAATGGAGTCATTAAGCCTTTCTGTACCTGTCACTAGGGCACATGAGAGGGGGGATGCTATTATGTTGTTACCTCAAAAGGTGGGGGACCTTTACATCCACTAGCAGTGCCAGCATCTACTTAAAAAGGTTAAGAATTATAGCTTAAAAGGAGGCCTGTGAGAGAGGAGTAACTATGGGAGCTTTTCACCTGTGTATACCAGTACTAAGTGCGAGACACCAGTTGAGAGTCAAAAGAATGTTTTATTGGGGGATTCATAGACACACAAGAAATCAAGCAGTCTCAGAAATCATACAAGGTTAGTGAAGGGAAAGGATAGAAAGGTTGGATAACAGGGTGATAATTATCTTTCCAGAAGCAGAAGGACATCAGAGAGGAGGGGCTCAGACTAGGAGGCCTGAGGATAGTACAATGAACAGGAACCTGGGAGCATTCATGTAATGTAATACCTAACGTGCACACTAGGTCCTGCATCCAATGTACTATAAATTGCCAGTCCAGGGCTTAAGTACCCTGTTTCCTGCCTTGAGGGGGAATGTACTAATTATCTCTGGCAAAACAAATAAAAGAGGTTAAAAATGGACTAATGGTCTTAACTTCAGGTGACAAAGCAGTGGTGGAGGTTGTGATAGTCTCTTAATATCAGGTAAGGGGATAAAAAGAAGTTTCCATTGGGAGAGGTTTCAGAATGTTGATCAATAGTTGCTTCATTGGAGTAGTCTTGGTGCTATTGTTCTCTAAGCTTGGGTAGTTGAGAGGATCATCTCAAACCCATCAAGTTGGGCTTTCTGGCTAATCCTCCTGAATTTATGACCTGGTAGTGCTGAGGTCATCCATCCTCACATGAGGCTTCCAGCCAGAGTCCTTTCTCACATGCCTTTCAGCCATAGGTGTACTGTTTTTATAGAAAAATAATATCTCTTGCCAATTAAATGATATTTCTTGCCAATCATGCTATAACACATGATAGGGATATAAGGCATGGTAACAGTGTGTGTATTGAAAGAAAAGAGGCAAGATACTAGAGAGCCAAATCTTTGGCTATTATCTATATATTGCTATCAACCACTACAGCAAAGCCTGGCTGGTTGGTTGTTCCCATTCCAACCTCCATCAACGCCCACTACTCTGAAGACTTTGGGAAGAGCCCAACAAGACACAGGAAGCCTCATCAAAGCTTACTGAGGCAGGAAAAGAAGATGTGTAGAGGTGAGGATGAAGGTTCTCCTTTCAGAATGGCAGACAGCATGGTAGAGAGGTGTGCAAGATATGAGAGAGACAATCTCCCAAGGTTTGACTATTGCTACCATGGGCTACTAAGCCAGAGAGGACTATGAGAACCTGCCAGAGCAAGGACAGTATAATTTATTCAGTGTCTTCTGCTCTCCTCCACAGTCCACAGTTTGTGATTCATTTTCTTTCCTATGCATTTTGAACTCAGTATGCAGTAACTGAAGTAAGCTAAGGGTGAAGTGGGAAAGGGAGAGGAAGTGAAAGAAACTGGGACATTTTAAAAGCAGCTGAAAAAGTGAGATGACTGAGAATTAACCAGAACTGTTCTTACCAAATTGGGATAATTGGAGGGTATTCTGCTCTGCCATTTTGCATTCAGACAGTTTACCAAAAGGAGGATTCAACTTTTTTCATTTAATATAATGATTTGGGTGGTAATTGAGCTATATTTTTCCTACTGTTGGAATTTGATGGCAAGGCCATTTCTGCACTACTATTATAATGCTATTGTTCCACTTTCAACATCATGTAGAGTCTGGAGTTTGTAGTTTACTGAGACCAAAGAGCTCTTTTGCTGAGGATTCTAAATGCCGCTCCCTGAACTGCAAAACCCAGGATTCCATAGGATGTTGAAAGTGGAATAATAGCACTATAACAGTGTAGTGTGGAAATGGCCCTTTTCTTAAGTATTAGGTACCATAATATGGCAATTACAAAATGGATCCAAATCTCACAATATTGTTATGCTATGTATCTGTGTTGATACATGAGTGAATGGGGATCCTGTCTCTTTTTCATTTGCTATTAGTTTCTTCCTTTACATTTTCTTTAAGTGTGAGACTTGAAAGAAATGGTTGTTGTTGCTTCTCATTGTACTGAGCAGACTCTTTTTTTCCCCCTCTGCTTTTTGAAAGCAAACAGAGTGACAAAAGAGGGGAGCAATCCAGCCTATTTCTACCTCTTCCTACAGTGTGCAAATAGGTATATTTGATTTTTTTTCCCCCTCTTGCCAGAGCATTTGCAGCAGGGAGACTTTTTTTTCTTGTGTGTATCTAGCTGTTTTGTTTGTTTGTTTGTTTAATGATATGACTATTCCTTTGGGCCTCTACTTTTACCAAAAATATTCAAATATCTAATGGCTGGTTATGGATGCGTGGTTTGCCGTTTCTGTCATGGATCCTACATCACAATTACTAATGATTAAATGATATAATCTTATAAGCCATTGAATTTATCTGAAGATTTCCCATATACTCTATCCATCTCATGTGCTTTTGGTAATCAAACTGTACCTATGAAACATTAAATCCAAACATAGAGGAGATGTAATAACACCACACCTACAATATTTCAGGCTATATGAAGCTCAGAAAGGTTTAATTTCTTGCATTATAAGTTCTGTCATCTCATTCCATGTACTAAACCAAAGGGAAGGATGTTTTACACACATGTAAAGTGGAAGTTGGTCAAGGTTTAATCAATGGTATCGCTGGATGAGGGGCTGAGACATCGCCAGGAGGCCTGCGCCAAAATCTCAAGGCCTGAAATACCTGGAAATGCTAGTTCTAATGCCATTTTGACCCTCTACCTGGGCTTTTTCAAAATTGTAAGTTTGAAATGGAGGCAGATATATTTTCTCCTTCTGCTAAGTAGTACACTTGCATTCCTTCAAAATTCTAAAAATATCCCTTGACAATCAAAGAAGTAGAAAGAAAGAAATTTTACCATTGCAAAGCCTGTAATATCTTCTTTGTTCTATTTTCCAGTAGTAAAGTTGTAGCTACATTAACATTCTTCATTATCTATACCATTGGAAAATTTGAAAATGAAAGCTAGAGAAAATCTCAATTATGTTTTGCCACTTACTTAATAAGTGTTACAGAAGAAATGGTGGAAAATGCAGCTTAGTCAATAATACAATCTAGTTTGAGCTGAGCTGAATTATGAAACATAGTAATAAAATAAAGTAAACATTGCTGGGAGACTTGTGCAAGTAAAGAAAGTTTCCTGTACAATCAGTGTGACAAAAGACTAAAACAACATAACAAAACAGGTCACTGCTTTGATTTAACTATGGAATCACACGGATTCGAAAGTGCAGTAGAGACATGTGGAACCACCTTGGCAAATTATTTCAGTCTTATTTTATAGAAACCTTTCTTTTGCAATTCTCCAAATGTTCCTTCAAGGCAGGGAAGATCAAATGTGCTTCTAAATATTACTTCAGGTCAAAATCTGGTGACATTTCTCCTCCTAGTTCTTTATAACTCCACACAATACATGAAAAATATTTTCACCATCTCTATTCTCAAAAGATATCCAATGAAGCTGAAAGGATAATAACACCTGCAGCATAGCTTGATTCATACCTTGAATGAATGTTTCATATGAGACCCATTGAGCTGTGTAAAGCTCTGCCACCTCCCATGAAAAATTCGTCTTTCAAAATTACTTCTGTGTTTATCTTCCCATTGTGCTTTATGTTGATTAATTGATGACAACTGCAAGCAATGGTCACTGAGTAATGCATGAGCTACTTAGGGCTCCAAGGAAATCAAGAGATCAACAAGAATCATAAAAAAGCTGAGCGGTGACATTCTCATTGAGTATTCAAAGTAAACAAATAAAAAAAACATGATGATTATCTCATGATTGGGTGGTCAAGGTACAGATTATGGGCTATTTTGTGCCTTCAAGGGTTGACATGACTCCAGCAGCCCAAAAATTGGAGGTGGGGATTTTTTTTCAACCTCAAATGGCCAATAGTAGTCTGCCAAACCTCTGGAGGGTGTTGCTGGTCATTTTGCCATATTTTCAGATGGTTCCTCTCCCCTTCCTCAGGTTTTGCAAACAAATGACCAGACCAGGACATCTTCTGGTTTGAGAAAAAACCTTGTACAGATGAAAAAAGGAAAAAAAAAGTGTGAGTAGGGTAATAACGTTTGTAAATCTGGCAAAATGGCAAGTAGTACAACTGTCTCCATAGGCTTGACAGCAGGCTATTAATCATCTTGGGACAAAAACATTTTTGTCTCTCTCCCCATTTTTAAAATGACATTGGGTATGACGGAGGGGGTTCAGTCCTCCAGGATCCTGTAAGAGTCCAAGGTAGCCTCACAACTCCTGGCAATCATTCTGTTGCTCCCTGTTATGGAATCAAGGTTTATTCATGTCAATGTAATGTCATGACAGCTGATTTCGTATCCAGGCCAGTAGTGAAAATGTTTTCATGAGAGGACATGGAAAGGTAAATAGTCATTACAGCATGCTATTTAACCTTAGAATTGCATGCCTCATCGTGCTATAACAAGGTGTGCACCTAAGTACAGTGCAAGTGGATGCTTCACAGCCAGTCCTAGGTAGGGGAAAGGCGTGTGTTTGGGAGGGCAGGTTAGTATGGGCTAGGTGGGAAGGTCTGGGTGAGACTGCAATACTTATACTGGTAGTCTGCAATGAAGCTGTCTCCCTCCTCATTCATCAAGTCAGTGTGGTTGTGCTGAAGACCCCACTCTACCCCAGCCACAGATCAATTTGCTATTAATAGTTCTTGGTTGCTGGCTCTTTTTCTCCCCCCACCTCCTTTCCTTTCACTGTTAATTGTTCCCTGTGAGGTCTAGCAGTTAACAAAGTTTGAGCAGTGGACTAGGACTCAATTCCTCCAAACAATGGGCCCCAAGAAAGGGGTCGTGGTTCTGATGGTAAAGTACCTTCCAAGAAGCAGCCCCCACTCCAGCTACTGTTGAGTAGTCCTCCTCATCAAATAGCACTGGCAAGGTGACACTCCGGGAGTTCCAAGAATTCATTGGGCTCATCAGTTTTGTCTGTAAGGTTGTGGCACTGGGTGGAGAGTTTCTCCTCCAGTTGTCTGATGTGGTAGGTGGTGTATCTGGACCCCACCATAGGATCAGGCTCACAAGACATGTCAGGGATGACCTGGGAGTGTGGCTTGACTTCTTGAAGAAGTTCAATGGGGTCTCTTTCTGGAATAAGGAACTCATAGATAAATTTCAGATTTTGTCTGATGCAGGTAGTTGGAATGTAGGCTTTGGAATGTATATTGGTGGGCAATGATGTACCCCTGATAGCCAAAAGACTAGCACAGGACAGGAGTCACAATGCATTTGATGTATTTAGAGTTTTCCTCATTCTGGTAGCAAGCCAGATTTGGACAGATGAGTTACCTAATCTCTTCTATCTATTTCTGGTGTGACAATATGGCCATGATACAAGTGATCAGCTACCTCACATCCAAGTCACTGAGAGTTATGAGGCTAGTCACGACCTTCACCTTATTATGCCTATGTTCTAATATATTGTTTACAGCACTCCATGCAGCTTGAATGGACAATGGCATAGCTGCACAAAGATGGACTGCTTCAAGGAGTTAGCCTCAGATGCAGTTGCTACACTAGACCCGATGCCAGCAGACTAGATGTTTGGAAGGGAGAGGTAGTGAGGGCAATTGGCATGCTGTGGCACCAAGTACCAGGAAAGAATGTCAGGGCTGTTTATGCAGTTTTGTATGCAGAAAAAACTGGGAAAAGAGTGGTCAATGCCAGTAGAACATTTATTGCGGTATTGTATTTACCTTCAAAGCAGTCGATTAGAATCAGGCTGTCTGTCATTGTCTTCTGATTGAAAGCACAGGGCATTGAAAATAAAATAGGATACTTCAGGATCCTGGAGACCTAGTCAAGGGAAAGGAGGAGAGTCTTAGACAATTGCAAACCTCACTTCCCCAATATATTGAAGAGGCTGGGTGGAATTTGGTGGGGAATCTGCATTTCCTCATATGAAGTCTTGCTATCTCATGGGGCCACTCATACCACCTTCTTTGGGATTCTAAGAGTGCTAGATTTAGCAGTAGCTTCTAAGGGTGACAGGTCTGGTAGAGTACTGGAATTCAGGTACAGGCAAATTGAAGATGACTAAACTACTCTAACCATATGCTCATCAAAGATTGATCATTGCAGAATTGGCATGAAGCTGAAACTTCAGCAGTGCAGCAACCAATCAATTTGTCCAGAAAGGGCAGTGCAATGATTTGCCCTAGTAAGAGGGCCATGGTGAGGCCTTCTTATTTTGACAAGCAGACCATTCATTCTTAACCAAGCACCAGTTTTGGTCAGTGACCTCCTTGGCCCTGTCCGCCTTAGATCTTGCAAGTGTCAAATTTGGCACACAGTCTTTCAGAATTGCTGCAGCATCCCCTGCCTTCACATTGGACATGGACATGCAAATTATTCAGAGCATAGGGCGCTGGAGGTCCTCAGCATATCACAGGTACATACAGCCATTTTAAATGTAATGTGCACCACCTTCTTTTGTTTTTACAGATGCTAGGCTGTGGCTGATGAGGTGTCACATGCTGATCTGCAGCCACAGTATGATTTACTGGGTGGCACATCAGGCATGCACCAACCATTTTCGATGTCAATTGGGATTGGGTGACATGGCTATGGTGGAATGGTGGGGGCAAGAAAAGCCTTCAGTGGCATGGCCTCACTACAATGCTCTTTGGAGAATGCCAGGGGCTTCCACCAAATGTACTAGTCATGCACATGGGTAGAAATTATATTGGATTGCTTAGAGCAGTGGTTCTCAACCTGTGGGTCCCCAGATGTTCGTGGACTTCACCTCCCAGAAACCCTGAGCATTGACCATAGTGGCTGGGGCTTCTGGGAGCTGAAGTCCATGAACATCTGGGGACCCACAGGTTGAGAACCACTGGCTTAGGGGAAAGTCATTATTCTTCAAGTTATACACGACATGTGACTTATAAAAGCAAACTGGCCCAGCTCTGGCAATTATTAGCTGTCTGGGATGTTCATAAGATAGAGGCAGGTGTTATGTCTGAATGGTTTAAGAATTCTGTCATATTATGCTGAATGAGTTCCTTTACCTTTTTGGGCTGTTATGAAAATAGAGTGATAACTTCATGCCTGACACCCTGTTGAGACTCTTCCATACATCTACATACCCACCCCATGAATTGAGCTTATTACTCATAATGAGTCATATTGTTGTAGTCCACAATGAACCCTTGACTAGTAACTGCCATTTTAATGTTCCTCTGCTATTCTGTTGTTCCATGAATTTGTAAAACTATCATTGCAGTATTATTTCCTTCCTGCCTATCATTACCATTTACAAAAATTGAGTCAAATAGAGGAGGGCAGCTACTAATACTTCTGGGCAATGCTGCCAGCTTTAATCCTCAGATTCCTTAATTTACATAAGAAGTTCAAATGGGATTTTTAAAATAAAATTAATAAATACTGTTTTGGTATGCGCTTAATTTTAAAGTATATTACTTGTGGATACGATACTAGTAAGATCTTTTGAACTCTCTTGGACGAAATGTTTTTTGAGCTTGGAGAAGAGGCATGATGCCTTAGCAAATTTCAAATAATTATTTTTTACTGTTTGTAACATAAGGAAAGTCCAGATGGAGCTGGCTGCTTTTTTACAGACTTTCTTTCTGGTGAAGCCAGTCAAACTGTTTGGCTGAACAGTTCAGTTTCAAAACCCTGAGAATCACATTCAAAAGCAGTAGCAAAACAAAAGAGTGTGAGAAAACCTTACACTCTCTTACTTACAATGCATGTGCCATCTTGGCTCTATCTCAACCTTCTCTTTATTCCTGGTATTTTGGCTTAATTATGTTCTGCAGTCATTAAGAGTTCTAAGACATTTAGGTGTTAATGTACACAAGAATATGCTCAGAAATGGAAACTCTCACTGTTAATTTGAAGCTGTTCTTCCAAGGCTTCCAATATAATTTAGTCAGTTCATCAGTCTTCAACTAGTAGGGTGGACCAATTGTAAAGACCTGTACCAGTTGTTACAAGCTTCATGCCAGACACTGTCAGGTCTCAACTAATGTATTTGAAAACTAAACAGAGGAACAGAAACACAACAAATCAGCCTGATCCTTCCTGATAGCTGTATACTCACACAATCTGTAAAGACTGAAAACTCAGACAGCAACATTGATTGTTAACAGGGAGGGTTGACAACGCCGTGCAAGATGGATCAGAGGTTGGAATTACTATAAAATAGCTTCCTACCAGTCCTCTTTCCTTCTCGCCTTCTTTCCTTCCTTCTTTTGTTTTCATTTCTTCATATAACATATAGGCAAACAAAACTGAGTGCTATAGTGTTGGCCAACAAATTGGACAGCTTCATGGAGTTGCTAGGTGAAATAAGGGGCCAATTCTTTGCCACTTTAATGGTTGTGTAGAAGAGAGAATATCAGTAGGTACATCATATCATGCAAGATGTACCTACTGAATAACCCTTTTACACAACCATGAAAGGATGAGAGGCCTGTCCTTTATTTCATTAGATTGGACAGATTTAGGAAGGTGTGGTTATTGTTGGTTATTACCTAAAACATCATTGAATACTACAAGATGTACGTGTCTCTGGAACAGTAGATAGGGAACGGAAGCAACAGAGTACTCTTGCATTGTTGTCTTGCTCATGAGCTTCATGTGCAGAACTAGTTGCTTCCTATGTGAATAGAATATGGGTCTAGAGAGGCATTTGATATGACCCAGCATTACTTATGCTCCTGTTTTACAGAACTAATCCACACTCCATACCAGTGACCATAATATTATTTTCTCTAGTCTTTTCACTGATAAGCTCTTAAAAGAAGAATAGCCTTCAGTGAGGGTTGAATTGGAGATCGCCTACCCCGGTAGCAAATCCTTTTCAACTCTTCTAGAATCTGAAAAGCTCGGCTAAGAGATGTTATCAGCTTGTCCAGAGTCACATGTTCCCAGCTACATAGATGGCCCATGTACATTCAGTGGTAGTTCTATTCTTCACAAAAAGAAAGAAAGAAAGAAAGAAAGAAAGAAAGAAAGAAAGAAAGAAAGAAAGAAAGAAAGAAAGAAAGATGGAAGAAAGCTTTCCATCTCTACTGCTGTTGCAGCCAGACAAAATATTAGAATAGCTTTTACATCCAAGGTTGCAATGACAATAAAAACATAGAATAGTTAGAAAGCAAGTCTGTGCAGAATTGGATCTTATGTATTAGTTGTTGAGAAAACAACTTCCTGGAAAACGAACAAACACATTCTTCATATTTTTTCTTTTTTAAAAAGCTTATATTTTAATGTGTACCTGTATTTCTTGCTTTTCTATTAGGTATGAAAAGTTCAAAATTAAATAAATTCTCTTCTCCTTATGTAAGCGTGTGGATAACACTAAAATAGAGAGAGAAGAAGATATCATGTTTAATCAAATCACCAGGAATATCTGCTTGTTACATTGCTGAGGTTTGCCCCCTGTGACATTACAAGGGGTTGTTGGTTTGGACTTAAAATTTCAGGTCCTGGGATAGTCTCAACCTAGCAACTCTAGACTGGACAGTCATGTGTATCTGTTGATAAATTAAGCAAAAGTAGGGGAAATTAGTTATCACATGAAAATAGTACGGGAAGAGAGGAACACACCCCTCTCATATCTCATGCCACTCCATTACTTTAAGGATTTTTCTTCCAGACAAGAAAAAAAAACACACACATTAGAGCAAATTAAGGTGGCGTGTGTGTGTTGAGGGGAGTTTTTCCCCTTTTCTTAAACTAGAACTTTAACCCAATATGGATATCTTGTCCATGCAGTTGGGAATTCAGTTCTGCAGGACCACATGGAATGTTTATGTATGCTACACGTTGCTGGACAGCCATTTTCAGACTTCTATATGCAGACCAGTGCATGGTGAAGGCTATGATGCTAATAATGTGATCCTACTTCAGGGATAGGAACACTATTGAGCCTATAACATGAAATATTTGGCTGCTCTGGAGGACCACAACATACTATAACAGCCACCATCTGAAATTAATGGAAATAATGTTTATAAAGGGAAATCCATTACAATTTGCAAATAATAATGATATTCCATCTCAGGCTCTGTATTTTAGAAATCAGAAGTTGTAAAGATTTATCATCTGTATTAAAAAAAAAAAAAGGTACAGGCTTACTGTGGAGCCAGTCAAAATAAAATAAGATTAAGAGAAAGTGATGGAAAGCTAGCTTCTTCAAAAGAAGTCATCCATGAAGTCCCACAGCTAGACAAATAGATGAGCTTCTTGGTTCCTTGAATATATATGAAGCTAGTAGGCAAGAAGCCAGGTTAGATATTTGAGACCTCTCAACTCAAGCTCATTTTGGAAGCATGATTCTTGAAGCATCAATAAGAGCATATAAGCATATCTCTAACAGCTATAAAAGTTGTAAGTCTGCAGTACTTAGGAGTCAGTCACTTCATGACTGAGCCAGAAGGTATATATCATCTTCTGTTCTGTTTGCAATCTACAGAATGGACAAGAACACTTTGAATTTATAACATTTTGACTGAAATGCTTGGTCACTGATAGAGCTAGAGATAATTATTACAGCTGTACTGAATTAATGCAACACATATGAATGTACCAAAATACTGAACTAAGATGTGAAGTCCCTGAAGTACTTTGTAAGAAGCTAGGTTCCTTAAATGTACTGTAATATAATCAATGACGAAATGTACTACAAGTGCTATGCCCCTTATCTTTATGAAAAATGCTCCTTATAAGAAGAAATGTGCCTAGATTTAATGTAAAAATAATTATAAAGCTGGATATTCTCCTGAAATAAAAAAAAATTGTGAAAGTCCCAAACTTAAGACAATCTTAAGAAGAATGTTGAAGGTGAAATACCCATTAGAACCTTCAGTCTTTTTACAAAGAGAGAGCAGATAGAGAAACCATACCTATTTCAATGTCACATCACTTCCAGATGTCTTTGGGGGCTGCCCTGGATATTGCTTGCTGTTTTGGACTGTGGAGAAAAGTCACAATGTTTGTAAGTCCAAGCACTGCTGTTTAAAAAAAGAAGAAAAAAAGTTCCAAAAGTATGAGAGGTTGGCCAAAATTTATTTTGGTGGCCTAGAGTGGCCTTTTGATGGCCCCATGCCAGCTGCACTGGGAAGTCCCAAGGACCGCAGTGAATCCAACCCGGGCCATAGAGGGTCAACAGTCCTCACAATTTCTTTGCCTCACAATTCCTTTCACAGATGTATTTATTTATGAATGGGCCAGAACATTCATTTCATGTTTATTGTTATCTTCAAATGCAGAACTATAGAAATTCCAGACCATGGGCCTAATCCAGTACATTGAGGACCTTTGCCAAGGTAATTTGTGGAGACTTTTATGAAAGGAATCCCCCCGTCTCTCAGAAAAGATAGTAACAATTCTTGTGAGATATAGCTGAGGTGTACAGGGGAGTGGAAAGCAGAGCAAAAGCAGTATTATCCAAAGTTAAGCCTGGTTTCCACCTGGAACACCAGAAATAAACGTTCCACTTGGTGTTCTAGCAATGGCCCTGATAACACTGGGAGGCACTACCATGACATTTAAAGTCTTCTAGTCTTCCACTTGGTTACTATTCATGAAACTTGGGCCCTTTCCACACCAGGCTATTAAAACGGTAAAGAGCGACCTCCAATGGAGGTCTTCTGTGCCATAGAATGGACTGGGACAGACTACTTTTTGTAGTTCCACAACTCAGTCTGGTTCAGAGCAACCAGAACTGGTCACGCAGCGTGCTTTTTAAAAATCTCTTTTTAGAGGTTTTTAAAAAGCATGGAGCGCGCAACTCCGTGTCGCTCCGTCCACGCAATCCGGTGCAGATTTACAGACGCGCACAAGTGCGTTCCTGCAGATCTGCCAGGGACGGGCTTTAGGCTGGTGAGCTTCTCTGGTTGGTGGAGAGCCCCCACCAACCGGAAGCCGCTATTTTGGGTGCCAGGGCAGTGCAGAGTGATGAGCTAGCACTGCTCCTCGTCCCAACGGACTTGCCTGGATGCTGAAGAAGTCCGGTGAGTAGCATTTTTTCATGGTTCTTTTCCCACGTGCGGAAAGGGCCTTGCTCAAACAAAATGAATATCCCCATGCCAGCTGCAGGTCTTGAATATTCTATAGAGTAGCTGGATATGAGATAGGAGATTTGAAGGAATGTAGTAACCATTTTGCTCCCTGAGTTAAAGAATAAGACGTTGTCTACTCCCATTCCACTTAGTGGAGTAAGCTGTCAATTTAAACTTACTTCAACAATGACAATAGACTCCCTTGTTAATAACCTTGGGTAGTAGTTACCTTAGGGGTATACAGGGCTGGTCATGTGGCCCACCGCTCTCTCCTCCAACACTTAGGTGCCATCTTGCTGCATCTCTGTGCCTAGTGATAGGCTGGTTCTGTTCATTAATTGAATTTTGACTGACTGTATAAATTTAATTCTGGTATATTCGTAAGTAGTTTACTGTCACTCAAATATGTGATCATTATATGAACCTATAGAACATGAGAGCAGTTTGATTCATTCAATAGCTATTTAGTGTAATTAAAATAAGTAGAATTGGAAAGTAAATGCATTTAAAAGTCAGGTATACAACATCTATAAATCAATTGATATCATTGGCTTTGGTGGATAAATGTCAGTTAATACTAGCTAAGATTATGATCTGAGATTTATTGTTTTAAAGTAAGAATGGCCCCTCAAATTAATATTCAAAGACTCCATATCAGTTGATTGATTATTTCTGGAAACACTCAGTAATGCACTTTCTCTACTTACTGGAAACTTTAATTCTGTTCTATATGACACTATGACAAAAATTGGACTCCTTCCATATTTATTCAGCCACAATTAATCTGGTGTTGAATATTATTTTTTTAAAAAATCCATTCCTTTAATATATTTATTTATATACCTCCTGCCAATATGCTGCCCTGGGATGCCACTGTTTGGAATTTCTGTGCTAACCTAAATAGCATTCCATTTGCATAATGGAATTAAGAGGTCTGTTCATGAGCATTTCATTGTGATATTTTGGACAGAGTGGGTAAGTTGTAATTAGGAGCATCTGGCCTTCAGGCTCATTAACATGCAAATAGAATGGCTGCAGATTAGGAATGTTTTATGGTTACAGTGATGCCTCATCAGTGTCCCCATCAGATTATTCTCTTGTTTTACTGGTCTACCCCAGTGTTGTCTCTACAAGGTGAGATGCCGGACAAGGAGGTCAGAAGTTCATTCATCAAGATTATAAGTATTTTTCATTTGGAGGTCTTGGAGAACTCTTCATAAACTGTCCAGCTAAATCCATTGAAGTGTTGCCACTTTGGCCATCATAATTTGGCAGCCATCTGGAATCAATTCAACATGGAGATGAATCCAGTAATGCTGACACAAATCTCCTTGTAATTATGTATTTCCCTTGGCTTTCAAAAATCATGTCCACAGACTGATAGACTAAAGGTTTTCATACACTTTTTACATCAGTGGCCTTTAAAGTCAATCCAAATATATAATGTACATGATTACAATGCTCTATACATTGAACTACTTTTAAAGATAGCCCATAATCTGCAGCTAATTCAAAACAGAACTGCAAAATCATTAACCGGAGATTGGATGCTGTGATCATACTATGCCTTTCCTTTTTAAGATACAGAGATTCCCAGTCCATTGCTCATTACAAGTCAAAGTAGTGATTTAACCTGTAAATTCATGAAAAAGTTACCAAAATGTTATTTTCTCACATATGTGTGGGGAAACCGATCAAGGACCTTGAGGTCCTGCACAGAACACTTTTTATCTTTTCTCTCCAACTAAGTGAAGAGAACAGGATGATCGCTAAGGACTGAGGCTTGCCTGACACCTTCTTTATTGACTGTTTGCACAAGGTGAACATCTTTCTTATTATTATTCACTTAGGCTTTGTAATGTTGTGCTTCTTAGTATTTTTCTTCATACGCCTTCTGGAGAATATCAACTGATGGATGACCATAAGCATTTAATAAATAAATAATGTGTGAGTAATTAAATTTTATTTTTCACGGATATGTGAAACTGGCCTCTCAGATATTTATCTTATCTTTCCTATTCTGACTCTTTAGGAATTTAGTGTACAAATATGATTAGAGGAAGGGGCGTCCTGTTCAGTTGGCAAGAATAGGAGTTATCAAAATGCACTGAAGTGTCCAGCCAGACTCTCTTTTCTCACCCAATTCCATGTCAGAAATTCTACTGCAGTCTTTCTTGTTTTAGTGCAACATCGATGTTGTCCAACTTTTTACTCTTGTTATATTTCAACAAGTAGTCCTTCAAGTTAGGATAGGCAAATTTGTCAAACTTGGTTTTGCTCAGGTTCTCATTTTTCCATTATTAAGTTCCTTCTGTCCAGAGCACAAAACCGATCATCATCATCATCAACAACAACAACAACAGATCTGCAGAAAAATACATATGTACTGTCTGTCATGCAAACTCTTCAAACACATTTTCTATGCAGTTTTTTTTAAAATGTGCATATTTGTGCATACTTTTCCAAAGGTAATCATTTTTGAACAAGGTATTGATTACATTGAATAAAAGAATTTTTGAATGTGTTTTCTCAAAATATTCTTTCTCATTCTAGATAGATAGATTGATAGATAGATAGGTAGATTCAATAATATATACTTTTAAGTATTGTACCACTTAGGCCTTTAATGTTTTAAATAACCTAAAATATATAAATATATTGACATATCTTTTTGTTTGTTGCTTATATTTTTTCAATAAAAAGGATTTAAAAAGTATACTTTTTGTGATAGCCATTGATCATGTAAATCTATGCTTCCAAGGTCTAAATCTATTCTATTTTGTGACCAGTTTCAAGAAACAAGAATGTAGCTAAATTCCCATAGAAATGTAAATTGAATGAACTTCTCACACATACTCTTAAGCTAGTAATAATGTCTCAACAGCTCTTATTTGAATAGAAATGAGGTAATGCACTTAGCCTTTTTCTTTTTTGTTTTTGCTTTTTGACTGCAACTCTGAGAATCTTCGGATCCATGCCCATTGTGAGATTTTTGGTTTTGTGGTCCAAAAACAAACAAACAAACCCCCCTACTTTTCTTCAGCAGAAAAATCATGAAAGTACCACTTACGCATGCATAGGAGTTCTCTGTGTGATTAGTGTTTGCAGGGTTTCAGATGCTGTTTAGACTTTGCAGAAGATCTTGAACAAATTCTGGTAGAGTTGAGAGGCAGAGCCAGCAGGCATTCTCCTGACCTTCTGCTCACATGTTCACTGTTCCTCTTCTAGTTGACTGAGCAGAGCTTTAAGTTGTCAGTGAAATGTCAACAAAAATGAAAAGTGAACAAAAATGTTACAGGTTCTTTCTCTGGTACCAAAGCTGAAGAATTTCAAGGGAAGCAAGAAGAATTGTCGTGACAAGCTCTGGAAAATCTGAAGTGGTATACTTGCACATCAGGGAACGTGGATTTGAGTTTGCTCTGGGGCTTGGCCCCTATACTATATATGAGCTGCATAGTATAAAGTATGGGTTGATGGAAAGGAAACATAGAAATACAGAACTGTAAGTGTTATTCATCTGCCCTTTCAGGAGATTAGTTGTGATGACTAGGTGGAACAAAGCTGTTCGTATCAGAGACTTTGCCTTCATTATAAGGGCTATTATCAATTTGTCTTTGATGACACTGTATAAAATTGGTATGACTCAGATTCCCTCCACAAAAAACGATAAACTGCTGTCTGAGATTTCATTTTCCTTTTTAGAAAGTTGATTTTAAAAACTACAGATCTGATATTCTGCTGCCATTTAACACCATTGAAAGGCCTTAATTTCTCCGTAGGATCATTCAATTTTCATTTTTTTTTTAAATTTCTGCATTTATACACAATATCTCTACACAGATTTTGCTGTTGCAGTTTTAATGAGAACTATTAAAGGTTACTATGCGATGATGAGCTATCCTTAATTCATAGACATCCTTAGACATGTTTTGTAACTCTGAGGCTGTTTAGATTCTTTGAAGAGTTTTCTCCCTTTATTGTCTTCACATATTTCTTCCTCAGTCAAACTATACCTTTGAGTATTTTTGCTTAACTCTTATAGTTACTGTTTGGACTCACAAGGCACGATTCTTGTCAATAAAATGCAAACATGAAATGGAAGAGGTGATGTGAAGATGTAAATGACTGGAATATAAAGACATGATTAACATTAATACAACTCCTCTGAGGAACCTCTAGAGACACTTTTATTATGGCTGAACACTTCTAGCTGGATGCTAAAAGTCACATCTTACATATCTTGTTTGCTTATTTGTTTATTGCTGTGGATGATTATGGTGATAATGATAGTAAAGATTATAATAACTGGCCAAATGGTTATCCTGACATTTTCTAAGTGAGAAGCATTTCTAGATCATTCTCAAGCAGTACCCAGATTTGGATGCTTATCTTTGTAGTACTATAGCACTTTAGAACAAGAGTACCTGATAGTATTTAGTATGGATTATCATAATGCGTTATACAGAAAATTGCCTCTGAAAAATGGTTCACTTAGGTCAGAATGAATGAACCAAGTATGTTCTATGAGACTGCATGCAATCTTTCCCAAGACTATTTTTGAAAACCCTGAAGCATCCCTGAATGGTCCAAAACATTTGTGAATTTGAATGTTTGAATCTTTTAATTTGTTTTTCCCTTTGCTTCAAGTGTCCCGCTGTCCTCTTACCAAGGAGTGGGAGTGGGCTCTTTGGGGGGGGGAGTGCTTTTTAGAAAGTTAGGGGAGCGTGGCAGGAGAGAAGTGTCCCACCAATTTTTTTGTAGGGTACGTTTGGTAGTTGTGCACTCCAAAATAAAGGGAGTGGATCTTTTGGGCTATAGTTTGTATTTTTGGAATTCTATCTTAATTTCAATATGAATCACACCATCAACTGAAGCTTTCAAATGGACTCAAAATGAGGGTTTTTGTTTGTTTCATGTCTTAATAAGAACTTAGAAAAAAAATCAATTTTTTTTTAATCATTTGAAGGGAAAGTGCTTAAGATCTTAAAATTTCAGTTATGGGACAAAACAGAACAACCATTTGTTTCTAATAGACAGATATTGTGCCCTGCTGATTTAAATTGGTTTTACACTGCTTGAATATAGCTTTAAATATTTTATAAGTTATTCCAGGTTGCTATTGTTAGCATACTTCTATTGCCATTAGACTTCAATATTGTTTTATGATGCTGTGTGATATTTTAGGTGGTGGCAGTGAGCAAGTCCATTCCCACTGATGTGGGAGTTTTATTTGAGTCTGAAGATCAGAGGCAGGGTGAGTTAACAGCAGACCCTGAAACAGACAATAAAGAATCTGTTTCACCAAAGGAAAAAAAGAGTGCTTCAGGTAGAAACAGATCCCAGGATTGGCTTCTCCTTTTGGTGGATGCAGCAAACAAAGAAGGTACATTGATGGGGCATTACTCTGTGAGCAACCAGTTCTACTACCTCAAGAGACAGTACCAAGACATCTTCTTCAATATTGCAGCCAATCTGATCTCTTTGGTCCCTAAAAAAAGAAATTTTCCTTGAAGTTATTCAAAGACTTCACAAAAACTTTCTTTGAAGTTATTCAAAGACTTCAGGGACAGTTCTCAGGTCTCCCAAGATCCTTCTTTACTTGGTTTCCTAGCATACAAGGCCATTAGACAAAGTTAGACCCTTTTTTCACTCTACCTTTTGGCAGTGGTTTCCAGTGGGGATCCCAGAATTGGCCCTGCTGAGAGGGGAGCACGACGGTCATTGAAAATCTGTCAATAGTTTAATCCGTGATTGCATCACCTGGGCATGGGAGAAGGACAGGACTGTGGCGACATCATGCACAACTGCCATCACAGTCCTATCCTTCTGTCCCTATGGTGGGTTGGGAGGGTGGTGCAGAAAGGGCCTTAGGCAGCTGCCTTAAGTACCAAATGCTGGTACACACAGCAGTGGTAAGATTTTTGAGGACAGAGATTTTCGGGCAAAATACAGCAAAACTGTTCAGGTCAAACTAGCCTGCTGCTCTTACAGTGATAAACTCAGGCCCTTTCTGCACCAGGCTATTAAAACGGTGCAGAGTGACCTCCGACGGAGGTCTTCTGCACTGTGGAGTGGACTGGGGCAGACTACTTTTTGCAGTTCCGCACCTCAGTCCAGTTCGGAGCGACCAGAACTGGTCATGCAGCGTGCTTTATAAAAACCTCTTTTAAGAGGTTTTTAAAAAGCACAGAGCGTGCGACTCCGTGCAGCTCTGTTGCCACGCTCTGGTGCAGCTTTGCGTGCCTGCAGATCTGCTGGGGGCAGGCTTTAGGCTGGCGAGCTTCTCCAGTTGGTGGAGAGCTGCCATTTTGGATGCCAGACCAGTGTGGAGTGACGAGCTCACACTGCTCCTCGTCCCGACGGACTCACCCAGACGCTGAAGAAATCCGGTGGGTCCCATTTTTGTGCAGTTCCTTTCCCATGTGCAGAAAGGGTCTAAGATTCGCTTGCAGCTCTGGTCAGATTCCCTAACAGGGTATGGAAAGAGGACTGCCATCCTGTCTATTGTTTAAAATGTGTCCTGCCAGCCCTGATTTCATGAGTGAAAAATTCAACCATGTCCTAAAGCAAAAACACATGCACACTGCTAGATATAGCATTTTTCCATTCTCTCCAGTTAGCAGAGTAACTGACTAAGGCCAACTTAACAAATGCAACAAAATTTCCTTTATCACAGAAGGCTCTCAGATCAAGAGAAAGATGGTATGCAAAAGGAAGATTGCAATATTGAAAGGACCCATGGCTGATAAAAATCTCTGCGACATGATGCAATAGAGGATTCATGGTATAATAAATTCATGAGCACAACTACCACTATTTCATAATTATTTGATCTGTAAATACTTGAACAAATATGACACATGTTCTGATATCCTGTGCCTTTTTAGATTATAAATTCAACATTTCTTTAGCTATGTACAGTAGATAATGAGGTAGGTAAGTGGGGTGAGGTAGGTAGGAGGAAGAAGTTGAAGCATTTCAAAGAATATGTAATTTTGTTACCTTGAACTTCTGGGACCTAATTAGACCAGCATTCTTAATGGCAGGGGAAATCAGCATAAGGGAGAAGATATACTTAAATAATGTAGAAATTTTGTTATAAATACTTCAGTTGCCCATTTCCACCTGGATATCTTTTTGAACACTATCTGGATATGCTTCAGGCTGAATTACTTAGACCATGGAAGCTCTCTGAGTTTTTTTTTCCTCTTTCTCACTAGATATGTTGAAAATTTGAAAAATTTAGAGACAGTGAGAGATAACAATGCCTAGAAATACACTTTTCAAAACATTTCCCAATATAAACACAATACAATGCCTGCTGCATGTCTAATGTTTATGCACATATTTACAAAGGCAGTGTATTGCTAGTTCTCTGTTATACAGAGGGAGGAGTGTAGTAAGCCATGAAAATGATGGAACAAACAATTTGCACATATGGAGCATTAATGAAGCACAGGATTTTCAACTGGATTCAACCTAGATTGTTCTCATTGATGGTTTTACTCCATCCTTCATCAAAAATAGCAACAGCTAAGGATAGTATGTCTCCCCTGAATGAATGCCTGTAGGAGGTAATGGGCTGGAAGTGGAAAAACAAATTGATATTGAATCTAGACAAGATGGAGGTGCTTACTGTTAAAAGTCCCAACCTGAGACTAGAGGTGCATAGACCATTCCTGGATGCAGTTAAACTCCCCCTGAAACACTATGTATGGAGTTTGGGGGGTGATTTTGGATTCATTGCTACAGATGACAGTCCAGATACATCCGATGGCCAGGAGTGCTTATCAGCTTTGGCTGATATGCCAGCTGTACCCCTTACAACTGGAGGATCTAAATATGGTAGTGTACGTTCTGATAACCGCAATGTTGGACTTCTGTAATGCACTATACATTGGGCTATCTCTGTACTAAGTTCAGAAAATTCAACAGTGCAAAACATGGCAACCAGATTGATTGCTGGT
This sequence comes from Iguana delicatissima, assembly GCA_948472985.1. Lineage (NCBI taxonomy): Eukaryota > Metazoa > Chordata > Lepidosauria > Squamata > Iguanidae > Iguana > Iguana delicatissima. Next base: position 290,689 of record CAOKZL010000178.1, read on the forward strand.
GCATCTAGGAGTGATCATATCACACCCATATTAAAATAACTCCACTTGTCAATTAGTTTCCAGGCAAAGTACAAGGTTGATTGCTACCTTTAAAGCCCTACATATGTTGAGTCCAGGTTACCTATAGAATAGCCTTCTCTCATATAATCTGTCCCACATATTCAGGTCTTCTAGGGGGCATTTGCTTTAGTCAGTCAAGACTGGGCTGGCTACTATTAACCAGAGGAAGTTTTTTCAGCCACTCTCAGATTTTGTAATGATGGATAAGCTGTCTGAATTTTAAAAGAGCATTAAAGACCAATCTCTTCCAGCAGGCCTATCCAGATGGTTTCTAAATTATGAGTTTTAAATTATAAATTTATTGTTTTTAATGTGTACACATTTTAAATTGATGTTATGCTTTTTCAACTGACTATGTATTTTAAATTGTTATTCATGTTTTAACTGTTTTATATATTTATTAGTGGCTTTATTTTAATCTGTTGTTCCATACGTCAATCCATAGGAAAAAGTGGGTAAGAAATTAATAGTAACAACAGCAACAAAAACAACGCTACTACTCCTGGAGAGAAGTGATTATGCCACAGGATTCTGTTTCAGGCCCACTATCATTAAATGTCTTTATGAATGTCTTGGATGATGGAATAGAGGATGTGCTTGTAAAATGTGTAGATGGGACTTAGGGATGAAAAGAATATTCAGAAATGTTTGAAAAATGATCAACAAAAAAAACATCTTTTTGACTGTCAAGAAACCCTGGAGGAAAAAAAAAATTCTACTGATGAGAATCTTCGCAGTTTGAGTCTTATTCTGTGCAAAATTCTCATGTGGTTGTTGAGCAGAAAATAGCATTTTCTGAATGGAAAATAATATTTCAACACAGAAATATTAATTCCTAAGCAGAAAAAAATTGTTTTCTTCTCAGGAATAAAAGCTAAAAGTGGGGTTTTTTCCGTCATAAAATTCACACATGGCTGACTTGCATAGAAAACAGCATTTTCTGCACTAAAAAACCCCCAGCATTTTCTGCATAGGAATTAATATAAAAAATATAGTCAAACACACTCATCCCATTTCTACACCACTGGGCCCAGGTAATTTGTACAAGCTTCCCACCACCTTGTTGGCCCCACATACCCTAAAGGTCTGATGTAGGAATTATAAGAGTTGTGCCTTCTGTTGTTGTTGTGTGCCTACAAATCATCTCTGATGACCCAAAGATGAAGCCGACACAAGGTTATCTTGGCCAGATTTGTTCATAGAGAGTTTGCTGTTGCCTTCCTTTGAGGTTACGAAACTGTGACCTAGCCAGGGTCATCCAGCAGGCTTTCATTGCCAAGCAAGAATTCAGATCTGGTTTCCCAGAGTCCTAGTTCAACACTCAATTAATTACACTACACTTGCTGTCTAGTCCCTTCTATACTCTCTTTGGATATTTATAAGCAAGCACATATATACCAAATCATCACAGAATAAAAAAGCAAACCTGGGAAACTGCTAGACCACTAGAACTTTCCACTGCTCAAAGAAGTGGGGTACCCATTCCCTATGCTCTAGATTTATATCCTACTTTTTGACTAAAGGCTCACAACATCCCACTTCTAATACATAACCTCTTACTGTGCAGCATGGCTTATCAGACATCATTTTTTTCCTGCAATATTTTGAAAACTATCTTTTTAGCTAAAGATTGAATAAAACAAAAGGCACACACATTTCTCCCAGTTCCTGATGACTATTCCCAAATACAGATGCGTGTTCCCTGAATGGTTAATTCTCTCAGGTATCACTGTTTGACAGCTTGTTGAATGTTTCTGTCCCTTGGGACACTAAAAATGTTTTTAAATTCCTAGCAAACAAAGCAGAGAGGGGACACATTGCTAAGCTGGAATCAACAATTGTCTGAGTACTAGTGAACATATTGTACATACTTCTACTGATGTCCAAGTGGTCTTTGGCTCTTCTTGAGAGATATCTTCCTGTTAAATAATTGGTCTTAATCAAAGTAGATGGCTTGTATCTTCTTCTGTTTCAGTTCGTTTCCTGTCATTTGGCAAAATATGGCTGACTCCATTTGCAGCTGCAAGCTAGCTATGTACTTTGGTAGCTTCACTGTCAGAGAAAATATTGTTTGATTAATGTTCAGCATGATGCACAGCCATGACATGTGAGTGATATGTTCTTGTGCAATCAGTGTGTGAGAGAACATTTCATCAGTGGGAAAGAAACATTTCAATCAATCTTGTTAGGCATTTGAAGAGAGATATAGGAACTTTTTACAGAGATATTAAATAATGGGGAAGACATGTTGGTCAGCTCATTCTCTTTCATTTGCTTCATAATAGATGGCACAAGGCAGCAGCCTAATAAATAATTTCTAAGATGGGGAATATGGTAGGCCTTTACACGATAGGTGAATAGTTAGCCATGTCAAAGTGGTAAAGATAAGAATTAGACAGCGTAAAATAATAACTGAAGAGGAAGAAGAAGTCAAAGATTATTTAATGTGGTGCTACTAGAAGGCCTTGCTGTGCTCGGTGTGATATCTTTGTAAATGGCAAATCTGTCTTTAGAAACGTAGTTCACTGGCAAAGGCTAGAGTGTGCCTGCCCTTCATTTATAAATGTTTTGCTTAGTTACATTTTCTGCCCTTATTTATTTATTTATTACATTTATAACCTGACTTTGTTACTTCAGGGAACCTAAGATGACATACAGAGAGTTTTTCCTCCCTGCTGTTCTTCTGTTGCCAGGCAAAGACCTTTTTTATTCAAGCTGGCTTTTAAGAAGTTTTTAAAGAATGGGTTGAGGGTGCTATACTGTTTAAAACTGAACTGTTTTAACTGTTTTTTTTTCCTTTTCATGGTATTTTACATATTTAAAAGCATAGTTTTAAATCATTTTAATATTGTCAATAGCTTAATCACATTTCAATGTTTTTAGCTGAATTATTTTCCCCCAATTTTGTGAGAAAGGGAGGTGGAAGAGGAGGGAGAGAAAAAGAAGAAGGAGAAGAGTTAAGAAGCAATGGTTCATCCAAGGTCAGATCTATTTAGTTTCAGAAAGATGACTGAGTTTATTCACTTTCATGAACAGTATATGGAACTCAGACACTTCCTTGTTCAGCCAAGTAACCTAGCTTATTTCCTAGTAGTCTCTTTTTGGCACATCATATGTGGGGATATTAATGGCTTATATAAAAGTTTGTAAATAAAGTGAACACAAAGACACCACCTACTTTTTATCTCCTTGCCATTTCTTTATGCCATTGTACCACTGTTGTCCTACAGATCCGCTTAGGAGGCCTAGATAGAAATACTTTTGCAGCCCTATGTGTCCTCCTGGTTCAGTTTCCCTTTATCTAGGCCAGGTAAGTGTTACAGAAACTGCTGGATAACAATCTGTGTGCCAAACTGTCCAAATGTGAATTTCACACTAACAAACTAGATTATTTGAGACACTGCATCTCTAGTTAGGGCATAGAAATGGACCCTGCCAAAGTCCAGGGGGTATTGGTCTGGGAACTTCCTTGAACTCACAGACAGCTGCAGAGTTTCTTAAGGCTTGCAATTTTTTTACAGACAGTTCATCTTGACTTTCACCCAAGTAGTGCTGCCGTTCACTGACTTGTAAAAGACCAAGGAAAAAAGAGGCAGATGAAAGCCAGACCACTGAACTCAAGCCAAGTACCAAAATTAAGCAGACCGTGGAGTGTCAACAAGCCTTAGATTAGTTAAAGTAACTTTTTAGCTCTGACCCCATTTAAAGGACCCTAACCTCACATGGGTATCCATAGTGCAAGTGGACACCAGTGATGTGGCAATGAGGGATGTACTCTTTCAAGAAGATGAGGAAGACAAGTTAAGACTTTGTGAAAGAAATTTAAATTGGAATTGAGCTGGCCAGGGCCATTTCTGCACTACACTGTTATAGTGTTATTATTCCACTTTCAACATCCTATGGAATCCTGGCATTTGCTGTTTAGGAAGGGGCATTGAGAATTCTTAGCCAGGGAGCTCTTTGGCCTCAGTAAACTACAAACCCCAGAATTCCACAGGATATTGAAAGTGGAATAATAGCATTATATCAGCGTCATGCAGAAATGGTCCATTTTGGGAAAAAGAAGTGGTGACAGGTAAGCATGTCCTAAAAACTTGGTGGTATTTGTTAGAGGGAGCCAGTTGCCCTTCTGAAATATGGACAGATCACTGTAACTTTTTTGGCCTTGCAGACCCCCCACAGCTTGAGTCCCAAACAAGAGTGGTGGGCCAGATTTTTCTATGAATTCAAGTTCACTATTACATCTGACCTTGAAAAAAATCTTTGCAGATGTATTATTACACCTCCCTCAATAAGAGTGCCAAAGACCAGAGGTGACTGATACAATATTCACCCCCAGCAACTGGGATTGGCAGTAGTGACTCACAGCCATACAAAGGGGAAACATTGTCCCCAAGAGGTCCCTGAAACCCTGTTAGAAAATTTAAAAGAGGTCACCTAGAAGTATAGTTGGATAACCAACCACAAGTCAGAACTCATTGGTTATGGGGGGTGTGGTGCAAAGGAGAAAAAAAGTTTATGTTTCTAGGGCGCTGAAGACTAAAATCTTACAGCATTGTCATGACATAAAATCAGCAGGGCACTTTGGGTTCATTAAGACTTTACACCTAGTCAGAAGGGACTATTGGTGGCTGAAGCTGAGAGAAGACATGGAATGCTATGTAAGGGATGACTAGTCTGTGTACAAAACAAATGGGTGGGGAGTAAACCACAAGGACTACAACAGCTGAAACCCACTGACCTTGGACTCATGTTAGTATGGACTTCATCACTGATCTTTGAGAGAGTAACCAGAAAATGGTCATTTGGGTAGTCATGGACATGTTTTCCAAACAAACCCATTTTATACCTTGCAAATGTCTGCCTACAGCCTCACAACTAGCAAAATTGTTTTTGCAACATGTGCACAGGTTACATGGGGTGCCCAGTAAGATTGTCACAGCTTGAGCTAGCTGGTTCACTTCACAATTTTTCCAGGCTTTTCTAAGACTGTTAGGAGTAGAACAAGCAATAAGCATGGCTCATGACTCAGAAATTGATGGAAAGAGTGAACAAAGTTCTGGAACAGTATCTGTATTGTTATATTAATTACCAGCAGAATGACTGATTCATTTTGCAGAAAGAGTATACAACAATGCAATGCATCAAAGTATGGGACATGCCCCATTTGAAGCTGTGTATGGACAAACACTGAAACATTTACCAACCTGTGAGGTCATCCAAACTGATCCACAACCAGTGGCTGCTTGGTAAGGCAGTGCCTAAGAAGGTTAAGGCACGTGACCTTATCTGCATTGAACTACGCATTGAACTATCTACACTGGACTTTGCAAAAACTACGTACAAAAAAAACAGGAAGATCACAAACAAGGAAAGAATTGGGCCATCAAACCCAGAGATAAAGGGTACCTGTTCAACAAATTCATAAAGTGCCTTCAGCCTTCCAAAAAGTTAGGGCCCAAATATGTACAGCCCTTCAGAGTCAAGAAATTAATCAGTTGGAATTAGCAGAATTGGAACTGCATGAGTCTTCCAAACAAATCCACCCTGCATTACATTTATGCTTCCTCACACTTGCACCAGAGACTGGTGTGCAGTGATCATTTCCAGCAGCCCCACCTCCCCTTATCATGGTGGAACAAGGTCAGTACTTCAAGATATCAGAAATTCTGGATTCTAGAAAGCACAGAAGGTGTCTTCAATATCTAGTAAATTAGAAACATCCTCAAACTAGTGAAGGAGAATGGGTGTATGCTGACCATGTAAGAGACCCCTGGCTAATTAAAGTTTCATGTTGCCTACCCTCACAAGACAGGCTGCAGGGAAGAGATAATTCCTTTATGGGGGCAGAAAGTCTAAGTTTTCTAAGCTCCCTGCAATGCCACTAGCATGTTGAATGTGTATTCTTTGCTAACTGCTAGTCTGTATTTAACCTTCGCACAAATGGGGCTACTTTGCATCCAGGCTTAAGCACTGCTAATTGCAGATTCATTGTAGTCCATAGGCCGCTGGCTGTTGCATTGTGTTGCATTGTGTCTTATGGTAAGGTACAGTGGGAAATTCAAATTAAGGCTGGAAGTATTGGTTATTATGAGAACAGAGCACTGTGACGATAGGGATACACATGATATCCTGGTCAAAGGTATATGTGATTTTGGCAAGCGTCAGTGTAGGAAAATAAAGAGGAGTTAGGCACATGAAGGGATTTATGGCTGGGGACCAATGAATGCTTTACACACCTAAACTTGTATTTATAATCTATATAAAATACATGTTGCATCTTCCTTTCAATTTTGGCTACAACTTTATTGTGCTGTGTTGCTTGTGCTTCTCCATATAAAATAAACTGTGTACCTCAAATGAATTTTGTGAAATGTGGGTTATCCAGTACATGACATTCATTGAGACTAATCCCTCACGGGACTGTTAAAAGGGAAGATAGGATGCAGGTTGTGATATACTGATATAGAATAACATTCTAGTTCTTATTAGTTCCTCGGTTAATTGAATGTGATAAAACTCACTTTAATCTGAATCATTTGAATACCAAGGTACATGTTACTCTCATTTTGCCATAGCAGTGTGAGAGCAATGTTTCCATAGGTTCTTCCCTTCTCAGTATATTAACACAAGGATGAAACATACAGGCCTGACAAATAACATTCTTTCTTTCCGCTACTGCCCCACTGAAATCCCTATCCCCCCCCCCATTAACCAAAGTGAAGCAATTGTCTCAAAATGGATAATGCTGGGATACAATGGTGGCAACCCCTGGGCTTTTCCTCTTGAGCTCTTGAATTCCTCTCTCTCTCTTTGGGTAGAGCTAAGTCTATTCTACATGGCTTCTCTTCAGAACCCTAGCACATGTTCATGGTAGGCGCATTCCATAAAGTTCCAGTCCATTCAGCTTCAGTTTGTCTTTTGGCACAGAGAGCAGAATGTCTTCGGCCATCCCTCTGACCCACATATATAGTTCTGTTAAATATCATTTCAGCAACAGAAAGAATGCTAAGCAAGACATTCACATCTTGCTGAGAAAAGGAATGAATGCTTCCTATGTTTTGAAACTTGAAATTCAGAAAGAGTATGCTTCAGTTACCTGACGGCCTCATGTTTTGTTTTTTCCAACATAATGGTATTTATATTCAGCAAAGACACCCTGGGAAATGAAGTATGAGGAAATCTGAAAGAAAGGACATAACCTAAGTTAAATGGTTTTGACCTCAGCAATCAACAAAGCCAAATAGATATGCTTTCCCAAATATTCAATTATTAAGAATTTAGTGTTCAGTCGAAAATCATTCTTCACAGCTCTGTCCCAGGTGGCAACTTTCTGACAGTTGCTCATCTGTAAAATTTATGTGAGGAGGATAGATAAAGCTGTAAAGTACATCTGAAAACCCTTTTTTGACATCAGAAATTCTCTTTTATCCAGTCAAGGTGAAACACTGCATGTCAATAATAGTGTCACTTAGTAATTGTTCCCTTGGGTGAGCTATCTTAGCAATTTGGGTGGAGGTTGAGAAAAAAGAAAGAAAATGCTATGAAATGTCTTAGATTTCAGTTACAAGGCTAGTGAAAATCCTGTGTTTTGGATCAATGCCATTTGCTATTTATTGGGGTGCTTCTGATCTCTCTTGCCCCCATTTCCCCTTAGGTTAGGTGAGGAAAAATGTGATGTACCTTCTGATTTATTGGAGCAGTGTTGACTCAGCTTCTGCTATTTTCCTTATCTCTGCATGTCTCTTTCTGACATATGTTCGGACCATTGCAGATGTGCAGTGGTGGCAAAAGAGGAAGAAAAAGTGGAGAAAGGGGGAGAAAAAAGAAGGAATAAGTTAGAAAAGAGAGCAGGAAGAAGTAGCAATAGCAATAGCAATTACATTTCTATATCACTTATCAGTGCTAAGCACTCCCTAAGTTGTTTACCATATACTTTAGCTAATTGCCCCCAACAAGCTGAGTATTGATTTTACTGACCTACAGAAGGATGGAAGGCTGAGTCAACCAGGAGCCCTGCAGGGTTGAACTCACAACGTTGTGGCTGTAGTACCAGCATTTAACCACTGCACCACCAACAGTTCTTTCATCATCCTTGAAAGCTATTAAAAGTCACACCAAACTGTTCATAGAAAAGTTTTTAAACTTAAAAACAAAACAATGTTATCCACATCTCACTTCAGATATTTCTTACTAACCAAATATACCAAACATTATTAATGTGATATTTATGTACCAATGTTCATATGTATATTTTAACTATTTTGTTTCTTTTCAGTCCACTTTCACTGGAGTAACTATGAAAAGGAGATTGACTGTACTCTGAGGAATGGGCTGAAATATTCTCAGTTTCACTGCTGTCCATTTCTTCTTAAAATTATTAAAATTCAGCAGATTTGAAGAACACACAAGGCCTTTTCAGTAGGGATGGACACAAAACACAAGATACATTTCATTCCCTGTTTTGACAATTCAGACAACAGACTGATTTGGCTGTGATTGATTCTGAAGCCTCTCAATTCAGTTTGGGTCCAAATCCAACTCTTTATGAGATATGAATTGTGTAAGATTTTGATAATTTGGCAAAATGTTATGTCTTTACCATATTGTTCTCCTGGACTTACTGGCACAATCTTCTTCATACATTTTACACTGACATCTTTTTGAGCAACATTCCAAAAGGTTGTATCATCAAATTTATCAACGCATCCTGTCAAAGCTATTCACACTTCCAGTTAATTAACTTAGATCCCTTAACCCTGCATAGTCTATTGCATTAAGAGTTACAACACACACATTTTTCCCATCCTCTTCTTAGCCTTCCGCTTCATTTGGTGCTTCTGGTTTAATTTTGTTTATGCACCCTCCAGCAATGTTCTTAATATTTTTAAGTGCCTTATAATAACCTGTATGGTACTGCATAATATCTATAAATAACTGACATATAGTAACTCTTCCTGCAATGTATATTTCCATAAATACTTACAGATAATCCCACAAAAGCTTTTGCAAGATTACTTAAGGCAAAGACTAAACTGGTCCCTGGTTGTTCCACCATATGACACAAGAACAACCTATCAGGCTGAAGTAAATGATATAAGGGTACTCTAAAAGAGGCATTTGAGCAAGAAGAATATAACATTATAAATTCTTGCATTTGGCCCACCCTCATACTGTGTACACCATAATAAATGTGATAAAAGTTTTTTTCAACATATCATGGTGGGAGACTGAAACCAAGGCAGGGAAGTTGTAACCGTGGTCTTGAAAGAAAATATACCAATTTCTATGGAAGGAATCTTTTTATAGAGTAATAATCATCTCTCCTCAGATTACAGAATGTGAAGACTGAGGTCTCCGGCAATTCTATCCACTGTATTCCCCCAATGGCACTAGTATACCACATGAGGGCATGGAAATGGACTTTCTCATCTGGAGCACCCTAGTCATGTACGAGCCTCCCCTTGGCATTGATGCTGGCTTCATTCCAATGCCAAGTAAAAACATGGCATTTTATTAAAGCCTTTGAGGCATAATCAATGTATTCTTAAGTGCACATGTACATGATCGAAAAGTTCCTGCCTTCTTATATGTTAGCTACCCCTCTCAGTTTTGTATAAACTGCACATTTAATAAGGACTCCCTCTACCACATCATCTAAATCATTGATAAAAATATCAAAGAGTACTGGCCACAGTGCAGAACCCTGTGACACTCCCCGTGAGACCTCCTACCCATTTGAAGCATAGCTCTGATTGACAACTCTTTGGGCACAATTTCCCAACCAATTATGGATGCATCTGATGGTGTTTCCATGTCTTCCATATTTAGTCAATTTGCTAAGCAAAATTTAAAATGCTTATCAAATACTTTGCTGAAATCCAGATAAATTACATCCACAGCATCCCCACACATTCCTCTTTTTAGGGAAAACAATTAAGTAAAATGGGCTCTGACTTCTGACTGGGTTCAAAATGGGTTCTGACTTTTCATTGTGATCTGTTAGATTTTTAGCATCCTTGCTGAACGCCAGTCCCACGGTTTCCTTCATCATTCTCTTGCTTCAAACATACATGGGGGAAAAAACTTTTTGCTGGTCCTTGGTTGTCTAGCCAGTCTCGGCTCATTTTTAGCTTTTGTTTTCCTTATACTACCCATGCAAGCTTGAGCGAAACATCTATATTCTTCTGTGGTGATGCATCCTTCCTCCTTCCATTCTTTATGCAGTCCATTCTTTCCACTTCTTCTTCAAGTTTACCGTGCAGCTCCATTGCCTGTTTCAGGTGTTACCCATTTGTCTTTTAAATGGAATTGGTTGTGATTATGTTTATAGCAATTGTTCTTTCACAAAATCCCACCCATGCTGGGAGTCTTCTTCCTTTAGCATCTCTAGCCACGTCTTAATGGCCATTTCCACACGGGCATATTGCCCATGCTAGAGCGACCTCTCCAGGAGGTCTTCTTCACCGGGGTCTGCGCTAGAGCAGTTAAAAAAAGTGAGGTTCTAGACCTCAAACTGCTCTAGCGCAGCCCCGGGCATGGCGCTGTGAGTTTTATAAAAACCACCTTCAAAAGAGTTTTTTATAAAACTTACCGGCGCTGCCCCGTAGCAGCCCCCGGTCAAGAACTGCAGAGGCGCGGTAGCGCGTCCCTGCAGATCTGCCCGGGGGCAGGCTTCCGGCTGGTGTGCTGTCCTAATTGGTGGAGCACCGCCGGAAGCTGCCGGTCGCCATTTTGGGCGCCACCAGGCGCTGCCAAGTGCCGCCGAAATTCAGCAGCGTTTGGAACGGCGGATCCGCGCTCTTCGGAGGGACGGAGCAACCCGCTCATGGGTAAGCTCCGCCCCTGCGTGCGCAGCCCCGTTTCGCCCCCCCGTGAGGAAAGGGCCAATATTAAACAAAAGAATGTAAAAGCCCTGCTAGATCAAACAAAATGTCTGTCTAGTTCAGTATCTCCTTTACCACTGTGACCAACCAAATGCCTCAGGAAAGCCCATAAGCAAATAAAGAAGTGTATAGCCCTCTGTTACAATTGTCCTCAAACTGGTATTCAGAGGCATATTGATTTGGATTCTAGAGATAACATACAGTAATTAAGACTGGTGATCATGGATAGCCTTCTCCTCAATGAAGCTGTCTCATCGCCTTCATTGCTTATGGTGATAATGAATTCCACACTGCAAAGTTAGAGAATTTGAAGATGTACTGAGACATTTTATAGATATACTCCTCCTTCGCTGTACACTGTGTGAAGGCATGCTCCCTTTTATAGTTTGTAAGGTCACTTGCTAAATTTAAAAACTAGCAGCAAGAGATGGGGATAAAACTGTTTATCTGCCCAGTTTCTTCACATACAGTTTTATATGGATCCATTGCCTTCTTTTTTTCTTTTTTCCTAAACTGAAACAAAAAACAAAATAGTTATACTCTTGTAACCACTTGTCAGAGGGAAGTTACCAGGTCATTTTGGGTGCAACCTTTTCCACGTCTGCTGTGTCCTTCTTAAAATAGTCTTCTTGAAATGCAGTAGAAACAAAGTGTACGCACTGGTTGTTCTTGTTTGGAGAGGCTTTGTTGTGTGTCTTCACACTTCACCTGATCAGGACAGTATGTACACATGACAGCACTTTCTCTGTAGCAACACTCCTGTTTTGGAAATCCCTGCCAAAGGATGGGTGGCTGGCTCCGTCTTTTTTGAACTTCTGGCAGGGAGCTAAGGCAATGTTGTTCTACATCAGTGGTTCTCAACCAGTGGGTCCCCAGATGTTTGTGAACTTCAGCTCCCAGAAGCCCCAGCCACTATGGTCAATGCTTAGGGCTTCTGGGAACTGAAGCCCACAAACATCTGGGGACCCACAGGTTGAGAACCACTGTTCTACATGGTCTTTAATTTTTGAAACTGTTCTATTTTAATTGTTTGTTTTAAAATTATATTAAAGGGTGTTTAAAGATTACGTTAAAAGAATATTTTTACGTTGTTTAAAAGGTTTCTTTTCTTTAAAAAATGAATCTCTGTTCTGTTTTATATGCTTTCATTCATTGTACATGATCTTGGAAGCCCTTGTGAGCTGGGAAGCAAGTAAAAATAATATAAATAAATAGCATGGAATTTGCCTTCTTCACAGCTGCTAGTAACTGGGGCAGCATGATGGAACTGGGATTGTTTTCAGGCAGCCCAGTAATTCATTGTCAAAAGAGGGTATATACAACTGGCACCTATTTATAACTTATTGTAATCTAAAACAGATACTATTCAGGGCCATGGCAGTAGCCAGATAATTGGAAAGGGAAATCAGCCAGAAAGCTACATCAATGTGCAAGTCATAAGTGAGTCAGCTCATCATAATGATTGTGGTAGTAAGAGAAAGATTCTGTTAGTGCAAAGTTGAGTATAAGCAAAGAATGTCAAAGTGGAATGGATAATAATGGAAATCTCAGATCAGCTAAAGCTGGGGTGACAAATGAGAGGAATGGCATAGCTTTAGGCAAGTAGAACAGAGAACAACAGCCACTAGGACAGGCTGGGAGGCCATTTACATACCTCCTTAAGGTACATAAAACTGAGCGGACTAATACTATCATTCGCAATTATAAGTTTAGTTCATGGTTTGTTCAGATGCACATGTTGTTGCAGTTACTGCTGTGTTACTGTTTTTGTATTTTGGGGAACTTAACATTTTAGGGAGCTTAACAGTACAGTAAATTTTAGTTCTGAAAGAGCTTATAATAAAAATGCAGCATGTCGAAATAGACAGAGTTAGAAGAGAAACAAAAAAGGGTCATGCTCTAAGACAAGTTCTGCATACGTTAGTTTCAATTCACTAAAGGTGAAAGACTTCACATCAATTTATTGCTTTTTTTTTTTTTTTTTGCCTTTAGCCCCAGGCAAAGCTTCCTCAGAAGCCCCTATCATTCTTTACCAGGATTTTGGAAAGAACCAGAATGGGATAGATTTTGAGCTTCGGACTACAATCCTAGAGACCAGTCTTTGATTCCCCACTTGGCCATGGAAACCCAGTGGATGACCATCCCTCAAAAAAACTTCTGATAGGGTCACCTCAACATTGCTATAAGTCAGAAATAACTTGACAGCACACAACAACAACCACAGGTAGCCTTTCCACACTACACTGTTATAGTGCTATTATTCCACTTTCAACATCCTGTGGAATCCTGGGGTTTGCAGTTTATGGAGGTGCTTTTAGAATTCTCAACCAGAGAGCTCTTTGGCCTCTGTAAACTACAGACCCCAGAACTCCACAGGATGTTGAAAGTGGAATAATGGCGCTATAACAGTGTAATGTGGAAAGGCCCAGAGAAAGAGACATAATATTGTACGGGGGGGGGGACTTGATCTGGCAAGGTACAGAAAATGGTAACCACGAAAAGAAGGTTTGCTGTTTCTCCAAGGAAAAAATTAAATACGTAGAATGGAGTGTGCTTTTCATGCTATGTGGTGCTGTTTCTAAGGTTTGTATGTAGTCTTTTGATGAATTTTAATGTTTTTAACATTTTGATTTATTTACTTTTTTGAAAAATAACTTTTATATTTTTACCTTTATTGAAGGCCACTATTTTCCATAGTTTTGATCTATATTGTTTTAAATATGCTGTGAGCTGCCTAGAGTCTCATTACTGAAATAAAAGCAGAGTATAAGTTATGTAAATTAATAACAACAAGAATGACAACAACAATAACTGAGATACTTAATAAAATGGAAGTTGAATACAGACACACACACAAAATGTTAACAAACAGAACCTAAAAATATAAAATTAAAACAATATTTGGTTTTTGCTTCTTCATTTCCTACAGATAAAATTAGCCTGTCTGATTTTTTTTTTTTCCTGCTTGGTATTGATATCCCATCTCCTTTTGGCATTTAGGTCTAAAGGGAAACTTTTTGGAGTCATAGACCTAAGACCCTAAAATCACATGAGTTCATAAGAATAACACCATTATCCACTAAGAATATTGAAAATTGAGCGTTCTAAATTGTCACCATGTATGCAGTTCAGTTTCTTCTTTGGCAACTGAAAAAGGTGAAAGCTGAAACATTTTGCTCCATTCATATTTTTTCAGTTCTATAAGTTCATCACTCCACTCAGTGTTTGTTTTTGTGTGCGTATGTGCATGCACACATGATGATGCAGAAGGTACTGAAACAAAACAAATGCTGAAGACAAAAGAGATAAACCAAAGACTCACATTTCAGCAACAAGGTGGAGGATATTGTTGTCAGAGATATTTATTACATAGAAGGAAAAGAGGGCTTGTAAGGAAAATGAAAAATGAAGTCATGCACATATTGACTTTGAGTGATAAAATATCCAGGTGAAAATGATAGAATGACAATTGTTTTTGTTGTATGCCTTCAACTAATTTCTGACTTATGGTGACCCTAAGGTGAACCTAGCACAGAGCCTCAAGGTCACCCACTGGGTTTCCATGGCTGAGTGGGGAATTGAACACTCAAACCACTACACCATGCTAGCTCTCAGAAAGACAATTAGCGATGTGCAATTAGACAGAGGAAGACAATGCCAAAAAATAAAATAGCAAGGGACTAAATTCCTGAAAGACCAAAGCCAAGAGGCTGGAAGGAAGAGCTTTCAGCCAGTCAAAACACTGACAAAAGTTGTTCGATCAGCTGAAAGGGAAATATCTGGTGGACAGGGTATCAAACATCTCCCCCATCATCTGAGTTTTCCCCACTAAGAAGGACTGGAATCACTGTAAAGCAGTGGCCCCATATCCCTTCCCAGAAAAGTAGCTCAGAGAGATACCATAGTCACTGGTGCTGATGGCTAATGAGAGATCCTGCAGAACTTTGAATTCCATGCAGGGAGAAACGTAGGATAAAAACAAAACATAACATAAATAAAATAATAGAACCAACAGGAATGCAGTCTTTCTGACTAATCCTCAAATTAGGTCATTCACTGGGGTGACCAAAGTTGTCTCTGTCCCATAGACAGGCCTGAAGCCAGATTGAAATTATCTCATGTCATTAAAAAAGAACAGAGAAAAAATATTTCAATTTGGCATTGTGGATATTGTAAGTGATGTCTGAGAGGGCAGTTTCAGTGAACTACATCTGTAGTATATAAAAGGTCAAGATAGGGGAAGGGAAATAAGAGGTCAAGATAGAAGAGGGAAGGAAAACCAATCCAAGCACTTTACACTGCAGTAGTTTTTCTACTGGAATTATTGCCGTTGTGCGTTGATGCAGACTTCAGGCTTGTTGGATCTATTTTGTATTAGAACCAACTCAACTTGTATTTTATTTGAATCTTGAGATTCATCAACTGAACGAGCAAACGTTAGATACTTAGAATGAAAAACAATGACTCTGCACAGCTGCTCATCATATAGTGATATATAATTGTTAATCAGAAATACTTTTTAATATACTGCAAATCCCTCAGAGATCCACCAAATTTGGCAAACTACCTTTTGCCTAGTTTGTAATTCAGTATGAGACAATTCCGTAGTCAGAGGTTTAGTATGAAGGCACAACTTGAAACATGCTTGTTAAAAACACAGTGTTCCAGATAATCTCTGTTCTATTTGCACCACTCTAAGCGAGCATTATGTCTGCTTCTTTTTATGTGCTTCTGAGTTTTATCTCATGAAGGCAATGTAACACTGGTCAGTTAGAAGATGCATATCTGGGCAAACATTTCCATCTTCCTCCTTCAGCTGATACCTGCAATTATGAGAAAAGGAACATGTTGCACATACATTTTTTGTTGTTGTTGCCAGTTTTAGCTCTATGAAGATACATTTGTGGTATCAACTACCATGACATAGCTGAATATATACAAATATAATGAAAACTCACATTTTGAACATTATACAATGTGAACCTTTGAAGCCACTGCATTTTATTCACCATGAAAATAAACCTTCTGTTAACCCTGCAGTTCTGTGCGTTTCCATAATGTGTTTCACCATGCTTGTTCAGTTCTGACATTCAATGTGAGTTTAAAAGACTGTCACAGCCAGTTGATTGCCCTCAATCTGCACGTTATTGGCTTATTCACAACAGATCAAAGGCAATATGAGATGTCTAAGTTAAGTTGTGTCATGTTCGCTTTAGTCTTCTCTTGACTACAATTTATCCCATTGAGTTTGAAAAGTCAATTAGACTGATGCGAAGTACCTTAATTGGATGAATTTCAATTGCACTTCATGGCCACTAACATCTCATTTAAAACTGGCTACAGGTTTGTTTTCAAAGTTTTTCAGAAAATGGTGGGTGAGTCTGGAAAATAACTAGGGTATTAATTTGTGTACTAAAGTGTCACCTGGCTGTTAATTATACTGAAGCCAACATTTTCCACTCTCTAACTCTCCAAATTAGAAACTGAATGCAAACTACCTGTCTAAATTACCCACATTGAACAGAGGTAATTATCATATGTAAACATACCTGCAAATGCACTTTTTCTTCCCAAGTATTCTAGTTCAGAAATATTTAATACTAGAAACTTCTTTTGCACCAAGACAGAGAGGCTAGACAACAAGGCCATTTCTGCACTACACTGTTATAATGCTATTATTCCACTTTCAGCCTCCTGTGGAATTCTGTGGCTTGTTGCTTACTGAGGCCAAAGAGCTCTCTGGTTGAAAATTCTCAATGCCCCTCCCTAAACTGCAAAGCCCAGGATTCCATTGGAGGTTGAAAGTGGAATAATAGCACTATAACAGTGTAGTGCGGAAGTGGCCCAAATTATAGGTTGAATATAGTGGATACAACATTATTGCATGAATTACAGTTACATTCCAGCAAATTGGCAATCAATGGCGGAAAATGGGAAAGGACATAGAATTCTGTGGATTGCAGACCAAGCAAGGAAAGAAGCAATTGGTAAACATTTGACAACACTTGCCAGAATTTGCTGATCAGTGGGGTAAACCATCATGGCCTGTTAGAGGTGAGCCAACCTACAGATGCCCAAACCTGCAGGTTAACCTCCCTCCATAACCTGTGCTAAGGCCCCAGAGCTTCCTTTTTCTCAATTAAAGTAGCATCTAGCATTGCCCTCCATTTTCAGCATCTGCCAATTGTGACATAGCAGCTACATATGCAGAAAGTTATAACCGCAAGGACCATCAAAAACCACTCAATGGGCCTAGCCCAGAATGAAACCCACATAAATTGGGTGAAAGTGCAAGAAAGGTGGAGGGAAAGAAAACAATGCTGCAATAATATTTTTTAAAAGAATCTTCCCAGTCCCTGAAGGTGATCAGCCTAACCCCTGGGGAATTATGTGGGAGGCAAGAGGTTACCCTGTAAGGAAGGGCAGGATCTGCCAACAGCCACTGGCCAGGAAGTCAATAGGCATATATATAAGCACAACAAAATCCTAGGAAGCTTTGCAAGATTTGGGGTCTTGTGAAATGATTTGGTTTTGATTTGGGTTCTGTCCCGGGCCCAGCGCTATTCAACACCTTCATCAATGACTTGGATGAAGGCGTAGAGGGCATGCTGATCAAATTTGCAGGTGACACCAAATTGGGAGCAGTTGCTAATAAGCCAGAGGACAGGATCAAAATTCAAAATGACCTTGACAGATTGGAGAGCTGAGCCAAAGCTAACAAAATGAATTTCAACAGAGAGAAACTTAAGGTCCTACATTTAGGCAGAAAAAATGGAATACACAAATATAGGATGGGGGACACATGGCTAGATAAGAGTACATGTGAAAGAGTTCTATGAGTCTTGGTAGATCACAAGCTGAACATGAGTCAGCAGTGTGATGTGGCAGCCAAGAAAGCCAACATGATTCTTGGTTGCATCAATAGGAGTGTGGTGTCTAGGTCGAGGGAGGTAAAAGTACGACTCTATTCTGCATTGGTTAGACCTCATTTGGAATACCATGTCCAGTTCTGGGCACCTCAATTCAAGAAGGATATTGACAAGCTGGAGCATGTCCACAGGAGGGCAACCAAGATGGCGAAGGGTCTGGAAGCCATGCCCTATGAGGAACAGCTAAGAGAGCTGGGTATGTTTAGTCTGAAGAAGAGAAGGTTAAGAGGCAGAGACTAGGACAAAGAGCAATCGATTCAAGCTGCAGGAAAGGAGATTCCACCTGAACCTCAGGAAGAACTTCCTGATGGTCAGGGCTGTCAGGAAGTGGACTATGCTGCCTCGGAGTGTGGTGGAGTCTCCTTCTTTGGAGGTTTTTAAGCAGGTGCTGGATGGCCATCTGTTGGGACTGTAGCCAAAGAGAAGAAACCTTGAAACAATTAATAAGAGGCTAGAAAAAGTAAGCACTGATCTCTTCGTTGTTGTGAAACTGCAGGGACAAAGTATGTATGTATAATTTCTGGCTAGATTGTGCAGGCACAAAAAGGGCTCATATCATGTCAACATAAAATTCACATCAAAAATTGTGGTGAGTAAATATCTGGCTGTCATAAGGCATCGGTGCAGCTGTATCATCAACATTCCAGAAGCTTTCAATAACATTTGCATAAGCAGAGCTTCCAGACCTGGGGAATTTGCTCTATTCCATCCATTGTCTTAGATAAACATGCGTACTATTGTTTATAGGAACTCAGACATACATTTTGGTTGTCATTTAGCATTGCCAAGAAAGCTGTGCAAATTCATTTTTCACATTCCAAAACTGGACAATTTTATCATTTGGATGCCAATGAAAATGTATTGCTATATTATTATGAAAGCTGTAATTATGTGTATACGATAATGATAGTTTCCATAATAACCATATAGAGTTTTCACAGCCACTTACTGGTTATTTCATTTTTCCCTTCGAGTAAGAATCTCCCTGACAAATCCCTGACAAATCATTTTATAGTTTGATGTTTCATCATATGTCATCACTGAGGGGCTATCCAGCCCCATAGTAAAAAGAATTCCCCAGCCACATATGAAAGAACTGGATGGATTTTTCCCTCTCTTTTCATAGTTATAATAGTTATAACACATTGGTGTTTTGTTCTGAAGACTGTATTTCACAGTTATTTAATTGCAATTAATTATTGTCTGTGATAAATACTGTATAACTGAAAGACATTGTCAGGGGATAATTTTACTAATGTTTTAAATGTAACTGTAACTTTTAATTTACTTGTACAGTTCCTGAGGGTGTGGCTTCCCTAAGTAGTATGGGGCAGCATGTAGTTCAGATGCTGCCTTGCACTGAGTCTCATGCTCTGTTGGTTCAAGAAGTCCAAAGCACTGGGTCTCACCACCTTACAATGGACCAGAGACACATGGCAGGCAGCATGTTTTTACCCACCACCCAGTTATCTTGACCAGAAAACTGTCTACCTCTGTTTTTCTTTCTCTTTCAAAAGGTTTCATCTCTCAATTTTCTGTTTTTGCTTATGATGGAGTTCTATAAGATGAGATTGCAAGCGATCTTCTGAGTGAATGGATGAATGGGAAAAATATGTGATATTCTTGGACTTCCCATTTCATATAGAAAGGGGGTTATTCAAGGAATAATTGTGCTTATTACTCATGCTGGGACTTAGCAACCCTCTCCTTTTAACTCTGATGACAACAACAGCAACAGAGTGCTTGGCTGGGTACCATGTGGCATCCCACTGGTCACTTCTCTCCAGGATGAATAGGAGCCATCGGTGAGCATCTTTTGGGTTCAGTCAGTCAACCAGTTACAAATCCACCTAACAGTAACATTGTCTAGCCCATATTTTACTAGCTTGTTTGCAAAAATATCATGGGGGACTTTGTCAGAGACCTTACTGAAATCAAGATCCTATATATCCACAGCGTTCCCTTCATCTACCAAGCTAGTAACTCTCTCTCTCTATGTAAAAAGAGATATAAGATTAGTCTGGTATGACTTGTTTTTGAGGAATCCATGCTGACTATTAGTCATCACAGCATTCCTTTCTAAGTACATACTGTTTAATGACCTGTTCTAGAATCTTTCCCTGTATTGATATTGGGTTGACTGGGCAGTGATTATCTGGATCCTCTATCCCCCCCCCGCCTTTTTGAAGATGGGGACAATATTTACCCTCCTCCAGTCTGCTTGGGCTTCTCCCATTCTCCAGGAATTCTCAAAGATTATTGCCAGTGGTTTTGAGATTACTTCTGATAGTTCTTTTAATACCTTTGGATGTCGGTTTCATTTGCTCCTAAAGTAACATAAATCTGATAAAAAAGCAAACTGAAACAAAATTCTTATCCATCCCAGGTGGACCTGTTAATTCAGTGGTTCTCAACCTGTGGGTCCCCAGATGTTCTTGGACTTCAGCTCCCAGAAGCCCTGAGCATTGACCATAGTGGTTGGGGCTTCTGGGAGCTGAAGTCCAAGAACATCTGGGGACCCACAGGCTGAGAACCACTGCGTTAATTAGTCAATTTCACTTTCTGCTAATTAGTCAATTTCACTTTCTTGCACACTTGATTTTGCAAAGCTAAATTCTAATTATTTTTAAAAAAAATAAAACAAAGCTTCTTCTTCTTCTTCTTTATTTTAAAAAATGAAATTCTCACCACTGTTTCATGGAGGACTCACTGAACAAAATGCATATGGACAGAACGTGAACAAGACCATACCAGTGGCGCCTGTTCATTTCAGTAGGGCTTGTATGGTACAGCTTCTCAACTGACTGTTCCCTTTATTTGCTGCACCACAAATAGAGAAGTAAATAGCTTTTGGAACCTGTTAATAAAAGCAAAAACCATTCTTACAGCCATATATACACATTCAAATACAAATGTTGATGATTGCCTTCTCATTTTTCTCTGAAGTATATGCAATGCCATGTGTAATAAAGCATAAGCATACCAAGTAGAATTTATTGTCACTAGGTATTCTGTAAACTAGTAGTCTAATGAAACACTTGGTTTTTGTGTTGATATTTACTGCCATCACAGATGCAAACTTGGCAGCTCAGCATGCAAATTTTAGATGCTTCATTTGCCAGTGGTAGAAGAGGGGAAATCTTGTGTCATAAGAAACAACCACAAGCAATAGCATCTGATAAAACAGTCTCATTGAGCAATGGGGGAAAATTTCCCAGTCAGACTCATAATTAGACTTAGAAAACAGAAATATTTACCCATATCCTAGTGAACAGCTCAGTTTATTTCAACCTAGATATCACCATTTAGTACTATGGAAAATAGTATGTGCAGGTGGTATTTGTTTCATGGCAAGTGGTTCAAAATCAGCAGTTAGACACTAGAATGAGTGAGGAAGAAAACACAGAATTTGGTTAATATTTTCTGAGGTAGCTGGGAAGAAACTGAGAAGTTTATGTGAGAATAAAAGGACAAGTGTGTTGCTTTCAGAAAATGAATGTCTGCAAAGAACATTTTAGTGCCACCTAAAGCCATTTCTGCACTAGACTGCTATAGCACTATTCTTCCACTTTCAACATCCTATGGAATCCTGAGATTTGCAGTTTAGGTAGGTTCATTTAGAATTCGCATGGCCCCTCCCTAAACTGCAAACCCCAGGATTCCATAGGACGATGAAAGTGGAATAATCGTGCTATAACAGACTAGTGTGGAAATGACACAAATTGGAAAAAGAGTCCTTAAACTGTGTGGAATTAGAAGCGAATGGTGAAATCATCCAGGACAGAGAGAGGGCCAGATGTGAGATCTTGCTAGGGAGGGAAGTCAACAGTATAGTCAGCGTAAGGGAAGAATTTGCAAAAATTCATTTTTTTCTCTCCAAAAAGGTGGATAACAGCAAAATTAAAATTATCATGACCTCCTACATGCAAGTGAATTCATTCATGATGATGCTAACAGAAAGCTGGACCACAAAATTAAAAAAGAAAAGAAAAAAGAGGAAACATCAGAAAATCTTGAACCAACACTAGAGATATCAATTTTATGATTGATCAGTTACAACCTCCAAGCTTCCTCCCACATTTGTTGGCTTACAAAACCCATAACCCCCTTTGTCTAGATGAATGGGGTAACAGAGTATAAAAAGAGGCTGGTTGACCCCCACACACACTCTTTTTTTCACCGATAGGAGAAGACTTTTTATTCAGGCAGGACTTTGAATTTTAATTATGGAGCAATAGTGTGTGTGAGAAAGATAATTCATTCATTTTGAATCTTTCACTGGAAAAAAGGTTTTAAATATGTTTCAATGTCTTTAATTATTTTTAATCATACTTTTTTATATATATAAAAATGGCTGCTTAATTCTTTTGTAAACTAAACTTTTTGATTTAATTGTTTAAAAATTATTGTTAACAACCTTGAATCCCATCTAGAGAGAAAAGCAGGATATAAATTCAATAAATAAGCAAATGATGCATGAAGAACATGAGCTAGCATCCTGAAAGACTGTTTTAGAGCTCTCCAGATGAAAAAAAAAATCAATCCTCTAAATCAATGATTCTAAATCAGGAGTCTGGAGAGCCCTTATAGGGGGTCCAGGAAGCTCTGCTGGAAACCAACAGCTGTGGCAGATATAAAAATATTTGAAGAGCTATATTGAAATTGAAATATATAAATCTTAAGGTTAAATCTTTGGGGTGCCAGGCAACAAATTATATTTACCAGGAGTCCCTGGTAAACAAAAGGTTAAGAACCACTGTTCTAAATGTCCCAGGTATAGCTACTGTACGAAACTGATTTCATTTTGGAAACTCACATGACATTTGTTTCACCTTGTAGTATTTCCTAGGAATTCTGGGCATTACCAAGGACTTTTCATTCCTACTTCAGTTTAAATTAATTCAGTATTTTCTGAAATGAAATGTACCTCTATTTGGCTGTCTGGTTAAATTATCCCAGAAATAGCTAAGATGACTACCTCCAATAAACCTACCTATTGTTTCTAGGACACTGATTCAAGAGAAATCGAGGGAGGGAAAAAGGAATGTTTGCAAATAGAACAAATTTATCCTAAAGTTTAACCAGTGTAATATTACTAAATCCGTTTAGTGCCTAAATAATAAATACAGCGTATTGGAAAACAGTTTCTGAAATATTGCATGAGTCCAGATGTGATGTGTGATTAAAGGGATGGAGGAAGAAGAGCAGAAGGGAGAAGGAGTAAGAGAAACCTCGTATATTTTAAGAAAGAGTTTTTCATTTTATGCAATCCTGGGGATATACAAGTAAAATAAAATTTAAAAGGTCTGGAAACTCTCAGTGCTTCCAGAGACCCCTTTCCCGCTTCTGCAAGAGCCCAATCAGCTGTGTTAAAACCACACAGTTATGAACTAGGTCTCAGTTCCTTTACATACATACCTTGCATTAGGGTACACACTGTACAGGCTGGAACTTACTTCCAAGTAAGCATTCCTGGAAATGTACTAGCAAACTGTGAGAAATGAAATTGTGCAATCATGTGGTCTCAGTTTTGACAATCACTGCTTTAGCTGTATCGCATTTGGAAAAAAAGACCCACTTTCTTAATTAACTGTAAAAATGTATTAAACCAACTTGGCATTTTTCAAAGTATGGTTATCTTTAATTGCCATAAAGAAAATACATTGACTCTCTTTCAGAAGCATACTTACTAAATGTTTAATAATCAAATAAATACTTTCTTTTCCTCTTAATCTTGAATTACGAGTAAACTTCTGGTCAAGGTAACAAATGTAGTTTCTTCAGTTAATTCATTGTTACAAATATTTTATGTTCAAAGTGTAGCTTGTACTTATTTTTTATATATGACCACCCACTTAAGGAATATACATTGCTGATGAAAACAAAAACCCATTTCCAATAAATGAAAAAGGATATTGGAATAATTAAATGCTAAAAGGAAATCCAGGCAATAGATTAACAACCATTAAGTACTGACATTACTATTAATTAAATACTATGTGCTATGCAATCATTCAAACAGCTAAAATACACCAAAGATATAGAGTTTTAAGCATTGCATGACATCCTAGGGATAAAAATGGGCTCTTTACCTAATCTCCTATATGAAAAAGAGAAGTACTTCCACTATGAACTAAAAGCAGTGATAGCATGAGGACAGCATTTAGCAAAGATGTGCACAGCAACTGTTGGGGTTATGGGAGCACATTGCCCTTCCAGAGACTTTGGTAGGTGGACATTCAGGGGCCTAGGGTTCAAGGCATTCAAGGCATGTGGGGAGGAGTCTTGAGAGCCACAAAAAAGTGGCCCTGGTGTTGAATGCAGCCAACAGGATATAGGGACTTTCCACATTACACTGTTAATGGTGCTATTATTCCACTTTCAACATCCTGTGGAATTCCGGGGTTTGTACTTTCCTGAGGCCAAAGAGCTCTCTGGATGAGAATTCTAACTGCCTCTCCCTAAACTGCAAACCCCATAATTCCATAGGATGTTGAAAATGGAATAATAGCACTACAGCAGTGTAGAGCAGAGAGGTTCATAGTTTCCCCACATTTTATCTAGAAGGATATTCCTGCATTGCAACAAGTTTAGCTTCATCTATAATCATGATGATTCTTTGCAAATCTTCTCAAGTCCGGAGTCTAAAATGATCCTTTACATGATCTAAGTGCATTATTGACTAAGAAAACTTTCCGTGGTCAGCTCAGCTTTTTGTTTCAGATGGTCTCTTACCGTACAACCTGTATGTAGTTTATGATCTTTACATGTTCTGTTACATGTCCCACCATGAACAGAGGCTAGGCTGGTAATTCCACCAATTTGATGTAGGACACAAAACTACTACTTTGTTCTGACTAGCTCTAATGGGTTCGAACACTGGATTTGTTTGTTCTCTGGTAAGTATATATATTATTGATTTAAAATTGAATGTTACCTTGAAAATCTTTGGTTTGGAAAGACTAGGGATAGATACTTGACTAAACAATGTGCTATTGTGAGGGAAGATCATCATATGAGTGAAGAGAAAGGAGGGACAGAATTGCTCCTTTCCTCTGTCTATGCACCTCTACTGGTCTTTCTACTATTTCTGCAGTTATAATATCATCAAAAGGAAGGAGAGATATCACTTTTGAAATATGGAGCAGCCTTGAATGATTAAGGTATAGTAGAAATGGGTGCTCACCAATGGCTCCTCTTCATCCTGGAAAGAAGTGACTAGTGGGGTGCCACAGGGTTCTGTCCTGGGCCCAGTGCTATTCAAAATATTTATCAATGATTTGAATGAGGGAACAGAGGCATTCTTATGAAATGTGCAGATGACACCAAATTAAGAGGAATAGCTAACACCCCAGAGGACAGGATCAGAATTTGAAATCATTTTAATACATTGGAGGGTTGGGCAAAAAAACTAACAAAATCGATTTGAACAGGATGTGGTGTAAGGTACTACACTTGCGCAGAAAAAATGAAATGCACAGATATGAGATGGTTTGACCACAGTACATGTGAAAAGTCTCTAGGAGTCTTAGTAGACCACAAGCTGAACAGAAGTCAGAAGTGTGATGTGACAGCTAAAAAAGCAAGAGAGATTCTGGACTGCACCAATAAGAAGAAAGTGTTTAGGTCAAGGGAAGTGATAGTACCACCCTATTCTGCTTTGGTCAGACCCCACCTGGAATACTGTGTCCAGTTCTGGGCACAACAGTTCAGGAAGGATATTAACAAACTGGAACATGTCCAGAGGAGGGCAACCAAAATGATAAAAGGTCTTGAAACTATGCCCTATGAGGAGCTACTTAGGGAACTTGGTGTGTTTAGCCTGTAGAAGAGAAAGTTAAGAAAGGACATGATAGTTAAGTATAAATATTTGAAGGCATGTCCTAAGGAGGATGGAGCAAGCCTATTTTCTGTTGTGTCAGAGATTATGGCCTGTTCTGCACGGGGTTTTTAAAACAGTGCAGAGCGTCCTCCAGAGAGGACGTCTACACCTGGGAGTGGACTGTGCCTGGACTACTTTGTATAGTTCCAGACCTCAGCCTGCTCCGGAACAACCCAAAGTGGTTGTTCAGTGTGCTTTTGAAAGACCGCTTAAAACAGGTCCTTCAAAAGCACAGAGAGTGCCACTCCGTGGCTGCCCTCCGGTGCAGATTTGCAGGCTCGCACCAGTGCAAGCCTGCAGATCTGCCGGGGGTGGGCTTTAGGCTGGCAAGCTTCACCAGTTGGTGGAGAGCCTCTACCAACCAGAAGCCGTCATTTTCGTCCCCGGAGCAGTGCGGAGTATGGTCATGCACTGCTCCAGACCACAGGTCCAGTGAGTACCAGCACGGGTCGATTCCCTTGCCCCGTGCGGAAAAGGCCTATGATACGGATTACTGGCATCAAACTTCAGGAAAAGAGATTCCATTTAAACTTAAGAAGTTCCTGATGGTATGAGAAGTTTGGCAACGCAATACGCTGTCTCGAAAATGTGGTGGAGCCTCCTTCTTTGGAGGTTTTTAAACAGAAGCTGGATGGCAATCTGTTGGGAATGTTTTGATTGTATATCCCTGCATGGCAGGGGGTTGGACTCAATGCCCATTGTGGTTTTTTCCAGCAATATGATTCTATAATTTATTCTACGTAAAGTTAACATGTGGTTGTTTTGCATAGGAAACAGGGTTATTTGAGGGGGGGGGATATTTCATGATAGAACTATTGATTCCTGACAGAAAATACAGCTTTCTGTGCAGAAAAAAAAATGTTATTCTTTATTTGTTCTCCATAAAATTCTCCCATGGTTAGATTGCATAAAAACTGCATTTTCTACACAGAAAACAGCAGTATCTGCATGGGAATTGATATTTCTATGTATAAATATTATTTTCCATACAGAAAATGCTGTTTTCGGCCCAAATTAGAAGCACATGCAAATTCACATGTGATCAGTAGATATGTGAATTTTGCACGGAACTGGTCCTGAATTGTAAATAGCTTTCAAAAACTGTGTAGTTATCAGATAATTTCTCAAAGCAGGAAGAAATTTACTGCAGAATTACATCCCCAAGGCATAACAACATCCCACTTGAGTGTTAAAAGAACAAGAAAATTATCAATTGTGATGTGGGCTGCCATATTTCGCAGGTTCTTGGTATTTGAAATGGTTGCAACACTCTTGGCCTGTTACTTTTTTTCCTTCTTCTTCTTCTTCTTCTTCTTTCTTTCTTCTTTTTTTAACAAAACTTCTTCTGAAATTCCAAACGTATATTCAGCCAGAGATAAGAAGGTTCTCTTTGACCTTTCATCTGACTTCTCTGCTTCAAGCAAGTTGTCATGACAGTTTCTATCATTTTCAGATGAAAAACCGAAATCCATTATTCACTGCAAGCAAATTAGAGCAAAATGCAATCTGAAACATGGCAGATTTTATGGAAGCCATTACAGAGTGGTTATTTTTCAGAGCGTGGCACGTACTGTAAATTAGCTCTTCCTCCTTTGTTTTCAGAGCGCTGTAAAACACACACGCAAGCACACACGTGCGAGCGCGAGCACAATTCTCAATTAACTGCCAAAAAGGTTTTTATGTAAAATATCATTCCCCAATTTTGTAATAAAGATTTCATACATGAAAGAAAATATGCCTATAAATTGATTTTTGTGTAATATATACTTTTAATATCCAGAGTAAAACAAAAAAGAACATAACATATTTCCAAAATGTGATAATCCCTCATTGTATGGATGTCAAACTACTTAATTCAGCGAGATTTTATAAACAAACAAAAAATGCAACAAATTATTGTCTTCAATTATGTTAATAAAAAAAAAGTTTCCAAGGAGAAAATAAAATTTTTCCCTATACAAATCTGCTCAGCAAATTTACCATTGCATTTGAATCACTGAAGGCAGAAAATCCAGGAACTGGATCTAAGGTCTGCCTTCTACTAATGCAAGGATGAACAATAGGAATATCTGGTAGATCTGCCATTACAGAGACCATGAATCTACTCTGGCCTTTAATGTAGTTCCTTCTACAACTGATTTTACTGAAGAAGAGCTCTGCTCATGATGGGCTTTAGTTCAGCACTGACAGAGACCTCATTCGATTTGGGAAGCCACTTGTAACCTTTTACGTATTCTTGGATTGCACTGCAAAGGACGGCTAACAGCAGTTGCAATCTAAAGACATTTTAAAGCTCTCAGTTACTCATGCTGAAGTAACCAGAAGAGTTCTGCTTGCAAAAGACGTTTTATACCTCACACAGTGTTATGCAAACGTGAGGTTGGAAAAGCTGCTCTTATTTATTTTACACAGACGCATGTACATACATATTTGGATGCAATTTCTGATATTTTCCCAGAAAATAGCATCTTGTTTCTGATAAGAAATTGGGATGCAAAACACCCAAAATGGACTTCAAACCAAATGGGTTAAAGGTTTACCTCTGGATTATGGAGGTGGAATTGAGTGGCATTGAGGCTTGGTGTCGCACTGAAGTATGTCAGTTACATCATACTTACCAGTATCGTCCTGATATTCCTCCCCCTCCTCCCCTCATCTGTTCTTTTGGGGCTTCCTCTTCCTTCTCCATCTCCATTGTTAATTTTCTCCCCAAATGAATAAATCTGGACATTTAGGGAAAAGAAGACAGAGACTGTCTTATTGAGGTAGTTATAGAGGAGAAATGTGCTTGTTTTGCATTTTAATATGATAATATTAAACAACAATTCATTTGTTGGACTAGAAATATGTAAACTAGAAAGGTTTTGCATTCTAAATTTTGTGATTCCGTTCTCTGCACAGACAGCATACAGCAGGTGTATTTTCACTTATGCAACATTATGTGTATGTTTGTGTCTTCTTTTTGTATTGATAAAGTATTTTGAGATTATTTTTTCTTAACTGTACACTTTTTATCAGTTTGCATTTTGAAAATGAATGCATATATATATATATATTTTGTTCCCATTTATTTTCTCTAAAATGCACCCCCTTAAAAATGTCTGAAATTGTGGCTGGCTGCTTCTCAGGGGTGCATTCTTGTATAGACCGGATTTCTCCTGGATTCCCTCCAGCATCTCAGAGATGAAAACCAGGACACAAGTGGCCAAGCAATATAAGTGCGTAGCCAAGATGGCAAAAATTATTTATGAAGAAGAACACACAAGCTAGGAGAGGTTTCACCAGTTTGTTTCACCAGAGCTTACTGTGAAAGGCAGGATTTTGTTCCCTCCCTTCTCCTCTTCTGAATAAATTGAGTCCAAATTTCTTCTGCACTTTAATCTCAGTTTACAAATGGAAGGAAGGTAGAAAAACCAGGACATTTTAAAAACACCTTAAAAAGTAGGACAACCATTGGGACTGCCCCTAGGGCACCTTCCAATTCTATTAAGGTAGAAACAGAAAAAGAGTGAGGAGGAGGAGGAAGAACATGGACAACTCTGGTAGATCTCTTTGTTCCACTACCTATTTCTTCTTCATTCCAGACATTCTCTCTTAGCACATGCAACACTTTAAGAGAGAGGAGGCAGCAGTAGGAATATATAAAGAAGGCACACAAACAGAGACTTAAGACAAGACCCTTGAAAATGCTGCAAAATTATGAAAAATAATTTCTTCCACTCCTTCCAAAAGGGAACAAAGAATAGGACAATCCTCTCAAACCTATCACCCCCATCACATTCCTGTTGGAAATTAATTCCAATTTAATTAATTAATCAAACCTTGCACAGACTCCTTCTGCTGAGACCTCACATTGTTCAGATGGGCTCAAAGGAAAGAAGTGCCCCAAAACTGGAACTAAGTAGGGGAAAGAGCAGGAGCTAGACAGACCAGCCTCCTCATCTCCTCCACCTGCACCCCCTCAATGCCAGTGTTTCCTTAGAAATTGGGGAATTATTAGCTCAAAGGGGGCCTATGAGAGGAGAGCAACAGAAGGATCTTTTCAACTATGTATATGAGTACTAACTGGAGAGAGGACTCCAGCTAAAAGTTAAATTAATATTTTATTGGAAATTAATAGATACACACAAGAAGTCAAACAATCTCATGAACCATACAAGGCTATTGAAGAAAAAGGTGAGAAAAGGTTGGATAGAGACAGGTTCTGAGTGGAAGAAGTGATATTTACCAGTCCTGAAGCAGAAGATCAAAACAGAGTGGCTTAAACCAAAATCTGAGGGTAGTACAGAGGAACGGGAGTCTGGAGGATCATATCCAGTAGGACATTCAATGTACTACAAATTATTGGGGTTGGAACTCAGGGTTTTTATACCCTGTTTCCCACCCTAAAGGAGAGTGCATGGACACAGTGGTGATTGCTTTCCCACAAACTGACAAAGGAGTCTGGCATTGGCTGATCATCTTAACTCTAAGTGACAAAAAATTGATGGGAATCCTGACAATCTCTTAATGTCTTGGTTGGGTAAGGTAAATAGTAAAGATCTCTACAGGATATGCTCAGAGCAAGGGTGCTTGGCTCCTTCACCTGGTGTTTGGTGTGGTAACAGTACCCACCAGACTTGCTTTTCAGACTTGCAGTAATAATTTCCTTGTTCTCCCACTTCCAAAGCGGGGGTGGGGGGTTGAAGCTGTTAAAATATGATATCTGGGCTATTCAGAAAACCTCCTTTCCTGCTCAGTGCTTCTGCTGCCTTGTGCTAGGCCTGTATAACTCCCTACTATTTTCCTGAGCCTT
The DNA here is from genome assembly GCA_948472985.1 of Iguana delicatissima. NCBI lineage: Eukaryota > Metazoa > Chordata > Lepidosauria > Squamata > Iguanidae > Iguana > Iguana delicatissima. The sequence continues at coordinate 321,241 of CAOKZL010000178.1, forward strand.
CCTACTAACATACAAGGAAAAGTAAAGAAGGAAGAAGAGGAGAAGGAGGAAGAGAAACAATTGCAAAGCTTCTCTCCTTTGTACCTACCTTGGACTGAAATCAGAGAGAAAGATTAGATTGTTAACTAGGGAAATGCTACCTTAATTTATTGGCCATTATTCTGTTGGTGGCATATACTGGCAGAACTTTGGTTCATACTAACACATTTCTTTTTGTGGATGTTTGCAGAGTCTTCTGCAGAAAGGATTTTCAAATACATGTTCTTATGGAGCTGTGGGATGGAAGATGGTGAGAGTACAGATGGACCTCAGTGAACATAGGACGTCTATGTGATGCAGGAAGAAAGCAGGTGTGGAAGACAGACAAATAAGCAAGCTAGCAGCAAGACATACATTGTGCCAAATGTACATACAAAACATACAAAACTAGAATCTAGTGATTACAGGCATAAAAATCTTCCCAGCTCCAATATTATGGGCAACAGGTATAGACATGTGCCACTGCATTGGCAGACCATTATGCCCCATGGTGTAATGTCATATCCATTGAATACAGGTGAAAAGAAAAGGACACAGATGGTGGAGCAACTTCCCTACACCATTGTGGGCAGATTATGAACGTTGCCTCCTGGAGCACAGCCTAATGAAGGCCCTCTCAAATTTTGAACTGGCCCTGGATCTTCTTTGGCCATTTCTGTATGGCACCTGTGTTCTGCGATGGGGACATGTTGGCAGCAGTCCATGAATGGTGCCTTCACACAACATCATCCCAGTCCTGCAGCCAATATGTCCCCACTCTTCTCAATCATGAGATATACTATTAATGGGAGAAACAAAAACAAAAACATTAATGGTCTGCGATTGTGCAATGCTTCTTCTGCCAGGGGCCATAGAGAATGGGAGGATGTGCGATCTACATTCTTCTTCCCCAGTGCAGCACTGGAAAGAGGCTGGCTGCACTGTGGAAGAAAGGAATGTGTCACTCACGCTCCTCTCCACCCCCAGCTGGCCAAGTACAGAGGGGGGCATTAGGGACACACTCTCATGCTAGCAAAGGCACTGCCGAGGTGATGCCAGGAGGACAGCAGAAAAGAGTGAGATGTGGAAATGGCTTTCTTTTCATGATTTTATTGAAGGTGTGTAAGACTTCAGGTGTGTAAGACTTTTTTTTTAACAAACTTGAGATTAACCAATGTGAACTTAGTATAAATGACTTGTATCTAGACTGAATTATTAACCTAAGAGTCTGTTAGGAATATCAGGATAGAACTAGGTCGACAGTTCTACACAGGTTAATGCACTCCTGACCTGATACATCATAGTCTTCTTTATGTCAGTGCTATCACTTAGGACAGGAGGGACAATTATTTTGTCTGTCCTTACTGATACACTGCAAAGTGCCCCCAAAGTAGAACAACACTCCATATTCTGGGCTTACCTTCTGTTCAACTCTGGTTTATTCTACTGTCTTGGAAAAGGCTTTGATACTGTCATCTGAGGTCAAATGATGTCTGACCCAGCTCTTAGGCTAAAAATTAAGGGCTTTTCCCATGCTGCTTCTCCTTAATATAAAAATAAGAAATACCATTTTAGAGCTGTGACTAAAAAAATTCCTTCTCCAAATGTATCCTCCCCATCTTTGAGTGACCTTTACAATCTCTACAGGTGATATGTCTTGTCTTTAAATGCTTGCAGCTCACTATACTGGAAAAGGTATGGAAAATTCAACTGTGAATGAAATATTCTGTTTGGAAACACTCATGAAAAGAAGCTGATAAAACACAATCCTTATGAATGTTTTTATTGCAAAGACTGTTGAAACTGTTATTTCTAATTAATTTTAAACTCTATTTCTGAAACAAACTTACTGCGTTACTGTAAAGGAGCAGGACCAAGTAGTACAAGAGACAACTTCATAGCCAAAACTTGCATGAAGTGCTTATTACATTCAGCCCCTTATGCAGTGTATAATCAAATGCACTATATTGTCTTCTATAAAAAAAAATAGATATGTTACGTTTGATTCCACCTTTATAGGAATGTTCCCAATCAAATAACTGAGTTGTAAGAGATTTTTTAAAGCATAAGAATCCCCTAGGAAACCATCAAACATTCCATTTGATTATCTTTACAAATCTTATTTGATTGCTTTAATAATAGATTCCCACGATGCCATTGTCTGAGAACTTTCCTGCCAGGTACAAAGCAATTACACTGTATATAACAAGACAATTTGTGTTGGTTTGTCTTCTTCTTCGTCTTCCTCTTATTGTACTCGGAGAAATATATCTTTCAATTCATGATTTTATATTAGATCGAGCTATTATGTACGGCTGCAATTATAACACCCATGCTGGGAGTATTATATTATAAAACAGTTCTGATAGTCAAGAGGTGCCTCTTTATATTCCAGAGATGAAAGCAATGACATAAAAGAAATTTAGAGCAATCTGCTTCTATGGGTTAACTTTATTTGCTGCAAACAAAGCAAATTGTTTTCATTAGCCATGGGACTGAAATTTTCACCCAAATTTCTCCACAGATTTTGGAATTTCTTGGTCTTTTTTCCAAAGTTGAATAGATGCATGCAGTCATCCATTACACTGCCTAAGATTGTCAGATTCCAGATAGAGCACATACATTTCACCTCGGCTTTCTGTCCTTTGTTATTTCACTCTGTTTCCTCTTCCTACCATTAGGCAGAGGGAAAGGCCTATTTCAGTGAACTGATTTTGGATGCTATGAATGGACAGCAAATGTTTGATTTTCCAATCTTACTGCTTCAGGTACTCAAATAATAGGGAGTTTTTGGGATACTATGTACTTTGAGTGGAGAAGAGCGGTAACATTTATTGCTTTATCTTGGGTAAGAAAATATCTTCACTCGGACCAGTCTCTTTGTTTGTGTTTTGATACAACAATGGGAAAAAAAAACCTCATGCGATAATATGGTCATACACATATACTCACACAGATGGAACTTGTACACATTGAGAAAACATTTCAGTGAGAATGCAATTGCTCGTTTACTGTCTTCTCGAGGAATTATTTTAGTAATTTTCTTCGCACTGCAAGAAAATCTTTGAAAATCATGCAGTTTTTGAAGGCTATTTAGAATTCAGGATTTATCTTGCGTGAAATTTTCATGCCGTTTTTTGTACGGAAAACAATATTTTCTGTATAGGAAATACTATTTCTTTGCACAAAAAGTTGTTCCCTCCATAGAAAATGCTGTTTTCTGTGCAAACTACACATAAGCATGTTTTGCAGAGGATACATCTTCTATTCACAGCATTTTCTCTACAAGAAGCAGCCCAAAATAATATTTCTGTTCTGTGCCAAAAATAGTATTTATGCATAGAATATAAAATATTATTTTCTGCTCAGAAAATGCTTCTTCTTTTGCAGCAAATGCAGGATTCTATGCAAAATAGTCCCATGTGAAATTTTCATAAAATAAATCCCACAATGTAGATTCTCACCAGTCTAAGGGCTTTTCCACACTACACTGTTATAGTGATATTATTCCACTTTCAGCATCCTGTGGAATTCTAAAGTTTGTAATTGACTGAGGTCCAAGAGCTCTCTGGCTGAGAATTCCAAATGCCTCTCCCTAAACCACAAATCCCAGGATGTTGGAAGTGGAATAATAGCACTATAACAGCATAGTGCGGAAAGGCCCTAAGATTCTTCTCATCAGGGTTTCAATCATTGGAAAGCAAATGAAAGCAATACTTGGGCTCATTTTCACCTCCTTGGTCATTCAGCCACTAGAGCATAAGAACAAAGAATGCCTGGCAGATAACGTGAACTCTTGCTTTGATTTTGGGAGGTTTGTGAACCCCATAGCTCTCTTATGCTTGTTGAATTAACTGCATGGCAGGCATGCTTGAAAGAGCTTGATGACGCCAACATGATCTGCCATTTGGCAATATTCTGAGAGCCATATGCACTGGTCCTGTCTAAGGCCTTTTCCATACCTTGACTTTTTTCAGCGCTGGGGTGTGGAGATGGCGTGAGCAGCCTCCAGCGAGAGGCTCTTGCATCCCCACTGCTTCAGCTCCACATGAGCTGCCTGCTCCTGAGCAGGTAGCGCAAGAGCCCCGCCTCTTCCTTCTACAACACAGCCTGGGAGTTTGCCTGGGCTGGGGCAGGAAGCACGATTGCTGCAGCTCTGAAGGTTCCGCATGCATGGCAAGTGCACACAGGGCCCTGGGACAATGTGCTATCACACACCATTTTCAGTTGAAAGCCGAAAATGAAAAGTGTGCAAGTGGCTCCTGCCCTACCCTGGAACATCGCGTGATTGTGAGTGCATCATGCAGATCACTCCTCACAATTGCATGATGCTCCAAGAGCCCTTTCGCATGGCAAATGCCGTGTGAAAAGGGCCTAAATCTCTCAAGTAAAGTGGAACATGGAGACTGATTGGGTCTGCTTGTCTAAGCAGCGGTGAGTGAGGGGTACATACGAGAGGTGGGAGAGGTGGAATCCAGGAAGAGCTATCTCATGCCCCGCCCTACCTGGTGTGGCCTGTTCTCTGCATGTTCCAACAAGTTTTTATCACAGGTTGTTTTGAAATGAAATTCCCAACAAACTGCACTGTTCCATTTCCAATATGAAAAGAATTGCATTTTTATAGATGCTTTTCATGTTGCTATAAAAGAAGTCATTTGCATGTTTAAAAAAATGTGGTCTAGAATGGCAACTCTCACTTAGCACACAGCACACAAACAAGATAAGACTAAAAAGTCTGGATGGGTGCATCTGTTATTTTCACCTTCTTCCTTATCCAAATCCTTAAAATAAGAACTGTGCAAAGTTTGGAAAGTTCTATCACACAGTGAGCCAAGTAAAATCCTCACACTTCTCTCCTAAAAGTATTCAAGGATTTTTGAAAAACAACATTATCATGAGAGATGTGCAAAGATTCCTCATCTGAAATGCTCTGGTGGAATGGGTTCCAAGAAAATCAGATGTTTAGCAACTTGATCACTCCTTCAAGGTTTTGCCATCTCAATGACTCAGGACCTAGAGCACAGTATGCAAGAAATCTTGAAGAGGCTGCATAAAAAGCAACCAGATATTTTTCATGTATTCAGGCTAATCCAAATACATGAGCCCAGAGGTCTCTGACTAAAGTAAACTGACTAAGCCGTGACCAGCAGGTCTGACCCAGGCTATAAAAAAGAGCATTTAAAGACAACAAAGCAGAAAGGGAAACTGAATTACAAGCCTTACCTCTTGATCTTTGATGACAAATCAAGTATAGTATCTTGTATAGCCTGTGGTATGGAGGGAAACTGCTAAGCAATAAACACTTTGTACTTCAATTTTCAATTTATTAAGCATTAGACAAAAGAGAACCTCTGGATATTTTACAAATATTCTTGCATATTTTGTATTGCAGTTCATTTTGTATTGCAGAAGGCTGTGGTGAAATATCTTCTCCAAATTTCCCACAAAGTAGGAGGCTACTTTATAGATTGGTGGGATGGACGTCCTTGGACACAACGGAAGCTGTACCTTAGCATAATGACAGTTTATTTAAAGACAATACCTGAAGCCAATTGTATAGTCCCTCAAATACAGTATGAGTTGGGGGAAAATGTGAAAGGGGAAGAAACTCCTACCCAGCCCCAAAGTTGATCCACAAAGCTCAGACTGTGAAGGAGGCAGATGGGTGGGCCAAACAATGGTGATCAAAGATGCATGTGAAGAGGCAGCCGAGCAAGATATAGCACCCGACTCCACACCCCTCATGTGCAGCTTTCTACTGCTGCAAAGCATCCTGGTCTCTTCCATGGAGGACATCAAAATACTACCCACTCCTACAGTATTATTCAATGCATGAGTCCAGCAGGTACTTTCTAGTGACTAACCATGGAATAGCAAGATCAGACAGAGAGAGTTGGATTAAATAAGGGCAGCTTTATTTGACCAAAAGCCTATTTAAGTTGCATTGGCCTGGAAATGAAGCAAAATGGGGGGATCATGTGAGGAAAGGTTGGACATGACCTGTAGTCCAAATAAAATATATATGATGCACATTGAGGTTTGCACCTGGGAATGACAGTGAATGAGGTAATCCCATGTCACTTTTGCTGAGACATTGTGATATGTGACCAGGGCAGAGGGTTGCATCAGACATGGGAATATGCAAAGTTGGCTAGAGTTGCATCAGCAAGGTATGTATATAAGGGGCTGAATCCTAGCCAACTGTCCTCTTGATTATCTGAGCGAGTGGCCAGAGGCTATGTCGGATGCATATCTCAACTTGCTGTGGAATGCTGAAACTCTGTTGGAGTACTGTAAATATGTATGCATCATAACTGAAGAGTAAAAGCCTCCAAGTTGGAAGATAATATTGTGTGGGCGTATTTTTGTGGCTTCAGAGCATTGCTGCTAGGCGCGCTTCTAAGCTGTTTGTATAGTACTCTGCTATATGGTGGTTTTTGATGCACTTGACTCTGGTACAATGTTTTTGCCAGAGCTCAGTGTAGGAGGGAAGTACTACAGCGTTTTTTGTGTAGCTCCCATCATCCACCAACCCTCCACAGATCAAACTGATGTGGGTTCAGCTGAGGCCAGGTACCACTTCTTGACTACCCCTTGGGCCAAATGTTCAAGCTTTGCGGTGTCTTTGAGGTGACTATCCAGAACTGGTACCTGGTAAGAGGGGTGGGGAGAAGGTCAGTATGGCAAAAGAGGATTGCTTGTCTAATCCCCTTGGCACGCATATAACACTGTAGGGCAAGCACTGGACATAAAGTCAGGTCACCAGCATCCCCAGCTCCTCTCTGGACAGTCTTGGAAAGCCTAATCTTTAGAAGCACATGCTCCTCAGACAAAAGTAAGTCCCTAAAGGCTATAGCTCTACCTAACTTATCCCTTTTAGCCAATGCTACTAACTCACTAATATACAAAACCCCAGAGAACACAGCCAATGCCACCAGATAAAAAGTGTAACCTCATAAAAAAGAACTACAAAAAATGGACCAAACATTCCCGAAGCCCCAAATAACATCCAGAGTTAAAGGCTCATGCCGATCAGCAACTGCTCTCTTTCCCTGGTCCATTAACGGTGTACACACTCTGAAATCACTAGTAGCATCATTCATATCCCTTACAAACCACATTAAAATGTTCAACAAACTCTAGGAACTCATGAAGCCTAAGGAAATCTGAGACCCTCTTATTCAAATCCTTCAGTTTCTTTTCCAGGAGCCTACAGTGCTGCTGCACAGTATTAGTCCCAATACCCAAGAAAACCAAGTAAGTAATAGGATCCTCAGTCTACTCATGAGCCAAAGGCTCCCCTAAATCCTCAGTCAAGGAATAAAATCCATAGTTATGTAAGACCACTGTTCCATGCCTGCCTTACCATTGAACAACAACAACAACAACAACAACAAAAAATCTAAGTAATAAATTATCCATTTCAAACCTGACTGAAGCCTCAGGGCCCACTCCAGAAAAGAGCTGAACTTTTCAAAAGAAGTGTAGCAAACCATGCAAAGCTGTACAAGAATGGAACCATTAACAGACTCCTCTTTAGAGTAAGTCAGATGTGACTCAAGTGATATTCACCAGATGCCTTATTGGGAACAATCCCTAAAGGCAATACCCTCAGATTCACAATCGGAGGAAGAAAAAGCAGCAACTACACTACCTTCATCCACTTCTTATCTAACTACCCTTTCTAGTCCAATTACATAATGAAGATTCTTGGTAAAATAAGAATACCCTGAAATGGAACCTGGAACCTGTTCCTACAACTCCTTTGATATAATGTGCTGCCTCTCTATCTATATTGATATGCAACAAAACCTGAAGGCTGTCCAACTTAATTGGTCTGGGCCTCTTTAGAAGGTACAAGGGGACCATCAGAGCCCAGCTTCCCTCCCTGCTGATCTCTGGAACTACCTTCACCCTCTATTTTGGGCAATTCTAAAAGGGATGTGACCCAGTAAAAACTGAACACCTGTCTGGAATTTGCATTGTCGCCAGTTACAAGAATCCTACATGCCAGATTCCCAACACAGCTAATTCTCCCAGTAGTTACCACCTGACCTTCACCTTTAAAGTTTATCCCTGCCTCATTTTTCTGTATCACCTAAGGGACCTTTCATTCTGGATCATGACGTTGGCCCACAGCTGTGAATGCACCCAATATCATCTTATCACAGGATTCATTGTCAGTTACATCCTAAAGTCCTTGTCATGTGACAATCAAACAGGCCATGCAAAATAAACATAAGTCGTATGGATTATATCCATCTAATTGTTGAGCAAATACAGTCTCCAGGGCTGTATACTCACTATGATGGCGGTGGAAACTAAAAAAACAAAACAAAAACCTGAAAACCAGTTCTGTCAAGTCCTCTCAACCTTTCTCTTCCTGACCTTGTCCTTCACTTATAATTCAAACTCTCCCAAACTTTTCTTTTTCTGTCTCCCAAAAAGCTGAGAAAAAAAATGTCCACATAATCCCCTTTCAAATTCTTCCTGACCATAGCCTGTGACAGATGATTACCCAGTGCCATGTTAGGATCTCCAGAAGGGATAGCTGCAGAAGCCACTCCACTATCAAGTCCAGCAACATTTTGGACCTGCTCAAATTTCCAAACAACATTCAAAGGCAGCCCCACATAGAATATCTTACTGTGATCCAAAAGGGATGTCAGCAAGGCATATGTCACCATAGCCAGTGGCGGATGTACGTGGTGCATTACTTCTAGCTATGCAAATGCATTCCGGGCTACCACAAAAAAATGGCCATCAGTGATCAGATCTCAGTGTAGGAGTATAACTATGCTGGAAACCTGAGAGGTCAGAGAGATTCAGACTGAATCGCTATTCCCTGATCTGCTATTTACAGCCCAACAGCCCCTCTGTCTTATCTGGACTGAGCTTCAATCAGTTCACCCTCATCCACTCCATTACTGACAGCAGACACTAGTTTAAAAGCAAAACAGCTTGGAGTTAGATGGAGAGATAAAACTGAGCAACATCAGTAGACTAGTGACACAGCATTCCAAAACTCTGGATGACCTCTCCCAGAATTTTCATATATATATTGAACAGGATTGGAGGTAAAACTGAGCCCTGATGGACATTACAGGCCAATGGTCAAGGCACTGAACAGGCATCAACAAGCCTCACCTTCTGAGTTTTCCCTTCCAAGAAGGATCAGAACTACTGTAAAACAGTATTCCTTGCTCCCATCCAAGAGAAGCAGCCGGAAGCATATCATTATTGAAAGCCACTGAGATGTCCTCATGTCTAGTTCCTGGGGTAGGTCATTCACCAAGATGGCCAAAGCTGTGTCTTGCATGTTATACCAGCAAATGCCAACAAGATTTTGTCTAGTATGTACTTGACCACAAACCTAAGAATAAACTGGGACATCCATCTGGGTTTAACTAAAGGCCACAAGTCTATTCAAATCTATTAATTCCTAAGTATTGTCAGAGGAATGGTAGATGATGGGAGCTACAAAAAAAGTCCCGGTAGCACTTCCTTCCAGCACTGAGCTCTGGCAAAAAGACAATTCACCAGAGTCAAGTGTTTAAAAATCACCATACAGCAGAGTTTACTCACACAGCTTGAAGCATCCCAGCAGAGTGTTAACATTAGCAGCAAAAGCCCTGAAGCCAGGAAAAATACTCCCACACAAATGTTGTCTTCCAACAGGAGGTTTTACTCTTGAGTTACAGTACATACAGTATATACAAATCTCCAATGGAGTTTTCAGCAGCATGCAGAACATAGTCTCCGGCTGCTCTCCAAACATCAAGAGGGCTGGAACACATCCCCTTATATACAGCCATTGCTGATGCAACTCTAGCAGCCCTTGCTAGAGGTAAGATGCAACCTTCCTGCCTGGTTACACAACCCAAAGTCTCATGCAGGTGTTACTTGGTATTGCATCATCCACTGTCATTCCCAGGTGCAAAACTTAAATTTACATCATGTATATTTTATTTGGACTTAGGTTCTGTCCAACCTTTCCTCACAAGTATGTCTGTTAATACCTAAATTTATTAATTCCACTAAGTTGTAGAAGAGGAAGAAAAAGAAAACAAGACTGCCATCAGCTCTCCTAATAAGTTAGAGCTGTTGGATCTTGCCTGTTCCTAGCTGCCATCCAGCAACCGTTCTACCAGTTTGTAAAAGAAAAGACAAGAAGCAGGATCATCTTAACAGTTAAGGTAAGTCAGCAATTTAAGTTATTTCTCCCATCTGGCAGCATTATAGCATTATAGTTTCATTAAATCCAGTCAGTGTATGAGAACTTGTACCACATTTTCTTGCTTTTCCTTTCTTTTCTTCTTCTCACATTCTTTTCCTCTTGTATCTTCTAAATTATGAACTTGAGACCATAGATGATCCAGTCCATTAATGGTGGAAGATGAATTGATGATGATGATGATGACAATGATGATCATAACAACAACAATAATGTCTTATATGTCTTTATATGCAAGACTCTCTGATAGCCTTCCCAGCTGAAGAATAGGTTAAACATGTTATAAATAAAGACATAAGCATGATTGACAAATTATAATTTAATCAGTAGCTCCCCTCACCCATTTATTATTCTCACTATTTAAAACTAGTATCACTCCATTCTCTTAATCAACCCTTAGTCTGGTCAAGGGGTGGGTAATCTGAATCCTCCACCTGAAGCCTACATTGTCATAACCTGAATGATTTGAAAAATAATGACATGGCATGGATCTGCAAATGGTGACAAAGCTTATAGAATCCCCTAACATCTAGCCACCTGCCTTCCCCTAACCCATCTTGGCTATGTTTTTGATGATGCAGAGGACTGTAGACATATTCAGCCAAAGACCATTATATTACAGATCTTCTCCATCAACATAAGGATATTGTGGGTGGAGAGGACAGGGAAGTTCCCTTCCACAAGTACACATAGCAAATGACTGGACAGGCCTACAGATTATCTGGCTCCAGTCCAGAAACAACTGAAAGTGCCCTTGAATATCAAAGCAGACTATGGCCCTATCCACACGAGGTGAGTGAATCGCTCTGTGCCGTTACTTACCGGCTCTTCTTGGGTTCGAAGTAATGCAGACTTTCCCTTGAGCCCTTCCACAGGTCTCCTCCATTAGTGCAAGGCAAACTGAAGCAGTGCGTGGTCTGTAGATCCGCACCTCTCCGGGTCAAAATGGTGGCTTCCTGTGGCTTCCAGCTCAAAATGGCTGCTTCCGGTATCTTCATGGGAGTGGACCAACTGCTGATGCTGGCCACACCCACAGCCCGCCCTCCACTGATCGCAGGCTCGCATTGGTGCGAGCCTGTGCATGTGCACAGGTAAGTAGGAAGACAATGGCGCATTCCAGAAAATGTAAAGACCTGATTTTTCCGGTCTTTACTTAAGCGTGGAGGAGGACCACTTGAGGGTGGGTTGGATCGGACTGAGGTGTGGAACTAAGTTAAATAGTCCGCATCTAGTCTGAACCAAGGTGCAGACGACCTCCATGTCAGGACGCCTTGGCCTGTTTTAACTGCTTCTTGCGGAAAGGGCCTATGAAGAAGTAGGACATGCTAGACATGGCTGCTATGTTTTCATTATTGTTACTGTGCACCTTCAAATTGTTTCTGACCCAGAGCTGCCCTGAAGCAAACCTATGATGAGGTTTTCTTGGTAAGATTTGATCAGAGGGAGGTTGCTTTTGCCTTCCTCTGAGGCTAAGAGACTATGACTTGCCCAAGGTTACCCAATGGGTTTCCATGGCTGAGTTGAGGTTCAAAAGCTGGTCTGAGTCATAGTCCAAATGCTCAAATAATTACCCCAGTCTAGCTCTCTAATCCTTAATTGGCTGAGAAAATTACAATTTAGCCTAACAATATTTACAGAATTATCTCAAATTCCTCATTTTTTCCATCTTATGCTCACATACACATGGGAGAGAGAATTTCATGCAGAAAAATGTAAATTTTATTTCTCCCTGTTATTAAGTAACTATTGAAACAATCCATTTGCTGAGTAGTCTTAACTGCCATAATAGGTACTACATTGCAAAATAACACATAAACCATAATGAGGTTATTAGTATTCATTCTTAGCAGTCTTGGTGTGCATTCCATCTGTGGCACTCAGGGTGCTCTCTCATCAACCTCTGCAAAATGGTTCCCTATTATGAACTCATTTTCTAAAGACGTGAAAACAAAGTCGGAGAGCAAAGAGAGAGAGAGAGAACGACAGTCTCTCAGAGGGAAATGTCTTTCCATTTGCCTGCTTTTTCAGAGGAAGCTGATAGGGATTAGCCAAAGCCTGTTGATGAAAGTGATTTGAATTAGAGACCTGTTTTAGATTTGGATGAGTTCCAAACCCACAACCAAATCAGGCTGATTCAGACAAATTGTGGAGATGTTCAAATTGAAACAAGACTCCTTGAAAGCAGAGCAAATTCAAATCTGAATGCTCTTGGAGATTCATTAGCCTTTTGAGTTCTTAGGAATAGAGAGGCACAGGCATTGTGTGTTCAAAAATTGACACTTTTCACCCCTAAGATCTTCATATAAGGAAAACATGAGGTTAAGAAGTGGGAGAAGAAAAGAAGAAGTAGTTGTATAACTTGCAGTTCTAACCAACATATAGCAAATTATCAGGACTCTCCATCACAGTGCTTTGGGGGAGAAATGTTGAACTAAATATCACAGGAGGGCTGTATCAAACAAGTTGTTTAGCTCCCAGAGGATATCAGTAACAAAATTGTGTCCTCTACAGAGTGATCTTGGATTTATCTATTTATTTATTTATTTGTTGAGCCTCAAGATGCTGACAGCTACGAATCTGTTTATGTATGGAGATAGTCATACAAGCAAGGGCCTTTCCACACTACACTGTTATAGTGCTATTATTTTACTTTCAACATCCTGTGGAATCCAGGGGTTTGCAATTGAGGAAGGGCCTTTAGAATTCTCAGCCAGAGAGCCCTTTGGCCTCAGTAAACTACAAACCCCAAAATTCCACAGGAGGTTGAAAGTGGAGTAATAGCATTATAACAGTGTAGTGTGGAAAGGTCCCAAGTGTTACAATTAAATGAGCCTATCCTATATGCTCAATCTCTAACAACAACAGTTCTGGATAATATCTGGTAATACCTGGCTGAATGTCCAGCTCCTCAGAACAGATGGGGCTGGCAGGTGAACAGACTCCTTCTTCCAATAACTGTGATGATAGTCATCTTCAATACCTGCAGAGATTCCAGGCTGAAGTTTGAGCAACATGTACCAAGGTTTTCAAATGACGAGGAAAAAAAATCCATCAAAACATTAGGATGGCAAGAGCATTTCAACAATGGGACAGACTACCTCAGATTTTCCTTCACGTGAAGTTTTGAATAAGATGCGAAATGGCCATCCCTCAAGATGTTCTAGCTGTAGATTCCCTTGCAGACCCCTCTAATCATTTGAGTCTATGCCTGGGTAGAATAAAGAGAGACGTTGTATGTTGCAACATTAATGCCAGGTCATGAGTGTTGCCAGCACTCCAGCAAAACAAAAATCACAAGGAACAAGAAATTCCTCCTTCTCACATCATCTCTTAGTTTTGAGAAAAGAAGCAGAGGAGATCACCTGAGTGTCTTGGGGGTTTTGAAAACAAGTTAATTCTCTCAGCCATTAGAAGGAGCTCAGCTGATTGCCTTCCCCTCTTATTACAGATATTATTGATGTGTGTTGGGTGCAGATGGTATCTGCAGTAAAAATTGTTAAGTCTATTGCTGCCATATAGATGCAGGCTCTGCTGCTAGAATTCCTGCTATGCTTTGTAGGTTTTCTTCCCACTTCTCTTTTTGTCTCTAGGATGCATTAGAACATGAACATATTATAATCTTACTCTAATGCATAACCAGTAAACATTTGTTTGCCAAAGATTAATTGTTGTTTCCCTAGACAGGAAACCAAATGTTTTTCTATGCTAATATAGTCTTCACTTAGTTGGCATACTTCTTCCCAGCTCTAAAGAATACCAAAAGAATAAGGAATATTCGCTCTTGGAATTAAATATATTTTCCCTACAGACTTTCTCCATGATCAATCTTTTTTTCCTTCCTTCCTTCCTTCCTTCCTTCCTTCCTTCCTTCCTTCCTTCCTTCCTTCCTTCCTTCCTTCCTCCCCCTCCCTCCCTCCCTCCTCCCTCCCTTCCTTCCTTCCTTCCTCTTTATTCTTTTAGGGAAAAGTATTTTGGCTTTTCAGTTGAAAAATTATTGCTCATTATCAAAAGCCAAATATACATCAGCACATGCATAACTTAAAGCTGAATGGATAATTGCTTCAGCTTGCTTTGCAGCCTGATAATGCCATTTGCACAATTGCAAATGGTTTGAACATAGAATAGACATCATTACTGAGAGACTGGAGGTGTGAATCTTCTTTGAAATACACTTTAGTCAAAGGAGCAGTACTCCTAAGAGGTAAATGAGGTGATATCCTCATGTGGCAAATTCAAGGTGCCATTAATAGATCCAGAATGCCAGACACAGATATCTTGCCTACAGAGAAAAATGACCAAGTTGTTTCTAGAGATATTCATTTCTTTGTGGTGCATATAGTGCCTGTGCCCATATTAATTTTAAATTTGTTGTCTTGGACTCCAAAATGATATTAGTAGTTGTCTGACTGTTTTCTTCTTTGCAGATTTTTGGTCGCTGTGTAAGCTAATAAGTGACACATAGGCCCTTTCCACACGGGGTAAAAAAAACGGCTTAGGGCGACCTCACCTGGAGGTCGTCCACACTGTGGGGTGTGCTAGGGCGGTTTGAAAAGTGGAGGTTCCACACCCCAAACCACCCTCGTGCAGCCGCAAGGGGTGGCGCAGCGTGTTTTTTAAAAACCACATTTCATGTGGTTTTTAAAAAACGTGAGTGCACTAACCCGTTGCAGCACCCCGTTTGAAACTGCAGGGATGCACTAGCACGTCCCTGCAGAGCTGCCCAGGGGCGGGCTTCCGGCTGGTGTGCTGCTCTGATTGCCGGAGCGCTGCCGGAAGTCGCTGGCCGCCATTTTGGGCTCCGCCAAACACCGCCGAAATTCGCCAGCGTGTGGAGCGGCGAACGCACGCTCCCCGCGGTGACGGAGCAACCCGCTTCCAGGTAAGCTCCACCCTTGTGTGCACCGCCCCGTTTCCCCATCCCGCGTGTGGAAAGGGCCATAGTTGGGAATCTCAACATATGAATAAGATATTGGAACCTTCAGAACTCTTTCTATCTCATATCCAGACATAGTCACACATGTTAATAGAAGGGCGGGGCTTGTGGTTGGTATGTTTTACAGACTCATGCTGCAACAGAAGCCCCATGTCAGGACTTCTTTCTGTTCATTAACATTGACAAATGCTTGCTTAAACATTTTCTTATTCTGGACCAAAAGGGGTAAATAAGTAAATAAAGAGTGGCGGAAAGTAGGGGGAGAAGCAGCAGCTAACACCAGTAGTATTAGAAGGGATACATCCCATCCAAGTGACTTTTGCCCTGCCCCCTGGGCAAGGCATCTATAAGCCCCACTCCCAGGGCCCAGAGCCCCTTCCAGGGGTCCAAGTCCCCGCAGACTCTAAGGTCCCTATCCCCAGGGCCCTTTCCAGGGGCTCCTGTCCCCAGGTACCCCTCCTTCATGAGCCTACCCTGTGCCCTCCATTTCATGTTCATCCCAGAGAACAGCCATTTTGTGTACATCCCTGACTGAGAGCTCATGGCAAGGTCAGCTGACACCTTTATGCACTCAGCCCCACCCTCCACCCCTAGGGGCATGTTTCTAGCATGCTACCTCTTTTGAAACTTTGTCGTTGGTAGCCCATTCCCCTTCCCTCCATATAGTAGGGGTGTATGAATACTGGCCCCTTGCGCAGGATGTTATACAACAATTTTAGCTTTATATCTTTCTTGGAGCTTGGAACATGACATCCAAACAAGATCAAAGTCTATGGAGCTCACCAAGTGGCCAAATGTGGCAACTGAAGATTGTATAGACACTGCTTCCCCTACCAGTTTTGATATTACAGAAGATGAGCGTAAGAGTCTTGAACTGATCAAGGAAGAAGTATTGATCACTGTTGAAGAAGTATATGAACTTAATGAAATTGCCACCAAGTTGGTGATCAATCAGCAGTTGTATGGCTCACTGGAAGATTTTAGGTGTCAGATTGAGGATTGGATTATTACCAGTCAACCCAGTTCCTTTCTAGAAGATGTCACCATGTCCTTAGACAGTAGTTAGGGGAAAGAGAGACCCATGTATCAACTGATGATCCCAGGAAAACCCCAAGCAGATGAAGAGAAGCCCATCTATGAAGAAATTGCTCCTGTCTATATGGCTATGTGTAGGGTGGGTGAAGGTGAAGTGGGGTGTTCATGCACACTATTCCAACTGATGGGTATTTTCTTTTTTTTCTGTGGCAGAAGAAGGATACTGCCAACAATGATTCTATAGCTTCAAAGTGCTGCCATACCTGTGTTTGTGTAAATGTGATAAAACCTGAAGAAGCGAACAATGTTAAATTTGCAGAGATGCATCAATAACATAAGGAGTCACACCTTCCCCCTCTGTGTCTTTATTAGAGCTCCTGATAGAATATCAGCATGACTTCACAGGCCCTGCAGAATACTTTATTTAAAAGGATCTATTATAATGAGGAGGGAGTCAGGAGTTTTGGAGAAGTGGAAGCCCTCTTTTGTGAGGCTTCAAAGCACAACAATATGCTAACTAGAAGATGTGCTAAAGAGTGGCTGATAGATCAAGATGCTTATACCTTGCATAAAACCAGTAAGGGTGCACTTTAGAAAAACTAAGAGGCTTGTTTCTGAAGCACATTCTCAATGGCAGGCAAATTTGGTGGACATGCAACATTTAAAAGAATGCAACAGGGGGTATAACTATATTTTAATGGTGGTGGATATTTTGTTTAAGTGTGCTTGGGCTGTAGCTTTGAAAGATAAAATGGATACAGAATTAGCCAGGGCTTTCAAGACCATTTTCAGGGGAGGGTGAGTGAGTGTCAAATTTAAACAAACAAAAGGGTTGAGTTTTTAAATAAGAAGGTGAGTCACTTGATGAAAGAGCAAGGAAATCACCACTTTGTAAACTTACAATGATGTCAAAGCAGTGACAGTGGAGAGAATTATCAGGACTTTAAAATCACACTTATGGAGATATTTCGCAGCTAACAACACCTACAAATATGTTGATGTGCTACCTGAATCCATAAGAAGCTATAACACTATTTTATCTTCATCATCATCATCAAAAACAACAATAAAAACAATATAAAGTTGTTCTTGTTGTTGTTTTATTTCTTACCCGTCTGTCTCCAAGGCAGGATGCAACATAGATTACAACTAAAATCACATGAGACCATTTAAAATGCACCAAATTAAAATTCATAGTTAAAATTGACTAGGTAGGCCTGCCAAAAGAGATGGGTCTTTAGTACTTTTTAAAATTCAGAAAGTGTGTTTAGTTGTCAAATCCCTTCTGATAGGTAATTCCACAGTCTAGCAGCGGCTGACAAAAAGGTCCTCTGGATGACCATGGACAGTTTAGTCTTGTCTGATTTAAGTAAATGGCCCCTAGACAACCTAAGTGTACAAAGTGGATTGTATAGAAGGAGGTGATCTTGAAGGTATCTTGGACCCTTTCCGCACCTTACTGTCTTCTGGTGCTGGGGTGTGGGTATCGTGCGAGCAGCCTCTGGGAAGAGGCTCTCGCATCCAGAGTCCTTCAGCTCTGCATGAGCTGCCTGCTTGCACGAGAGCCCCGCCTCTTCCTTCCGCAATGCAGCCTGGGAGTTTCCTAGTCTGCACTGGGGCAGGAAGCGTGACTGGCATGGCTCCGGAGGCTCCACACGCCAGGTAAGTGCGCGCGGGACCCAGGAGCAATGCATGATCACACATCATTTTCAGATTCTAGCTGAAAATGAAAAGGTGCATGATCAACACCTGCCAGCCCCTGGAGCATCACACAATTGTGAGTGCATAGTGCGGATTGCTCCTCACAATCGCACGACGCTCCAGGCCCTCTTTTGCATGGAAAATGCCATGCAAAAAGGGCCTTGGACTCAAACCATGTAGGACTTTAAAGGTAATAACCAACACTTTGCACTTTGCCCAGAAACTAATTGGCAGCCAGTGGAATGAATTCAATATCAATGTGATGTGCTCACTCCTCAGTGTACCTGTAACCAATCTGACTATCATATTTTGGGCAAGTTGTAGTTTCTGAACTTGGTACAAAGGTAGCCCAGTGTACAGAACATTGTAAAGAATTTTTGACAAAAGTTATGAAGGGAAATATGTTCATGAAATTTAGATAGCTGACAAAGTCCTCAGATGGGGGAAAGGACCCATATTTCATTTATGAGATTATGAAGGTGAAGTAGTAAAGGAGGGTTTCTTTCCTGAGGAATTACAGAAGATGAACAAATTCCAGGACAAGGAATACCATACTGAAATATATATATCTATAGCCATACAAATCCAGAAAAAGAAAGAAAAAATCTACTGAATGGCAGGGGTGGCCAATTCAACAGTTGGGTAGTGACAGCCTCCATTACTGAACCAGCACAGAAAACAGGAGAGCAACATGGGTGATGTGTGGTTTTATATTAAGTTCCCCAACAATGTCTGCTTGGATACCTTCCTCAAAATAGAAATTCTGCCTTTCTGGTTCAATTGGCCAAATCTCTGGAGTTGTGTGGGGTTTGGGATCTGGGACTTGTGGAGATTTGGTACCCCCACAGTCGGTATACTGTCAATGGCCCTGCTGTGTTTGAATTTTCTGATGGTTTAAAGAAAGAGGAATTCCAGGTAAAAGGTATATATTACAAAGATTTTGTAGGCATAAGGGGAAAAAAATGAATCTTGGCATGCAGGAGAGCCCAGATTTCCTGAGATATGTTTTCACTATGAACCACTGACTGGTAAGATTAAATGCAGAGGAGCTGCTGCGGTTACCCCACTGGAAAACCCTGTCCTGGGATCTACAGTTTTGATATTAAAATACGATTCCATGTGCCTGAGAGGTTGCCCGGATGAGCATGTAGGCAGCAATGGTCGAACAGTTGAAAACCAGGACAGGCCAGTAAAATCCCCAGTCACGTAGCCCTAGGAGACCTCAAGCTGTGCAAACCCACAGAAGACAAAGGATCCTCAGCTCCTGAGAAGCTAACTTGAGGGGATTAGCGTGTTTGCCCCAAGTTGAACAAAATCCTATCAGGCAAGGACCATTTACATGAAGTCACACCACAACCCAATGCAGCCGAAGATCCTGAGACTTTGGCAACACCTTGCAATCTCATCATGCAAAGGAAGTTACCATTGTGGAGCTTCTTTCTCGTTGCAACACCCATTGTTCTCCCCAGGAAAGGATTAGCCCTCCAGGTACTTTTCCCCCTAAAAATAGTCCCAGTTTTTGAGTGGTTCTTTGGATCACTCCCGGTCATCCCAGCAGACCATTTCTCTGTCTGTTGAGTGATCCCCTCAGCCCTATCCTTGCTGATCTCCACTTCTCCGCTGTTTTCCCTGGACCAAGGACTTCAGGAAAAGGTGCAGTATTACCCCAGCTACAACCCCTTCAATATTCCTCTATCCAGTTTCCTCTCTTTTACTTCTTAATAGGTCTTGAGTGAGTATGTGAGTGATTGTGTTGGTGCATGAGACTTTCATTCAATAAAATAATTTATTGGACATCTTCCTCTGGTTTTTGGCTTGGCCTGACCCCATAAAAACTGGGTAAAAAGACCCTGCTAGGTTACCCTGCCTCTCGTATTGCTATTGCTCATGCTCTGTCTAGTTTCCATTTCCCATCATGTGGAGCACATTGAGGTGTCCCCCACGGGACCCCAGAAATCAGAGTAACACTGCAACACATACATTTTCTGCTCATGAGGAATTGGTGTGTATATTGGGAGTTACTCTAGAAAAACAGGTCAAAAAATTAGTCCACGAGAGTTGGAAGAATTTTTTAAAACAAATTTAGATAGTGATAATGAAGATAGTGAAGGAGAAGGAGAAGAACAAGGCCACCAGGCAGAAGAGAAAGCAGACAGGATGAAACATATTTTAAAATGGCATGCATTCATGGGACCTCTGAGGAATGCACGAAATCTTGGATGGATCTCTTCCAATTATCACCCACCCAGACCAGCATCAAAAGAAATATGTGTGTTGAAGTATCATCTCTTTCAGTTCTATCTCTCAATAGCCCTCTTAATTTTTACATCACAGGAAACATTGAAGATTACATAGATATGAACAAAGGTCTCCTGTACATGAGTTGTGAGGTTACAAAAGCAAACAGTACACACACTGGTGGGGTAATAGATTAAGCAGACTTAATTTATTACCCTATCAGATGTCTTTTCAGTCAATTGGATGTCACTTTGGGTGACTACTTAATAAACCAAAGTCAAAACTGCTATCCCTGCAGAGCTGTGCTAAAACTGATTTTGAATTATGGTGGTGACACCCTGAGCACTCAGTTCACAGCAGGAGGGCTTTATAAAGATGCAGCTGCAGTCTTGGAGCAAAACTGCTCTCACACAGGCTGGAAGCTGGGGATTTAAATCTAGAGCAGGCCAAACTGCAAGCAGTCAGAAATGAGATTTACTGAGACCTCTGCACAGTGACTTGTTTGTTTCAGGAGAAATTGCTGCTGAATGAGGTGGCTGTGAAAATTAAACTCACCTACACCAAAGACACATTCTGCTTGATGAGCAATGATCCTAATGAGAATTACAAAATGCACATTTTAAATGGTTCTCTCTTTGTAAAATGGGTGAATGTGCTCCCCATGTTTGTTCAGGGTACTAGAAGGTGTTTTTAACGTCCAGTGCTAAGTACCTCATAGCATGCATGAAGATTAAAGTGTTCAGGATTTCTGAAGTCAGTTTAGTATGCAACCAGGAAAACCTGTTTTGTGGGGAGTTGCCTAAGAAGCTGGTCATAAGGTTTGTTGACAACTCTGCTTTCAGCAGTGACTATACCAAAAACCTGTCAACGTCAAACACTACATTATTTTTGTGGCCTTATACATTGATGGGGTTCAAGTCCCATCTAAACCCCTCCAGCCCAACTATATGCAGAGGCATTATGTGAGGGAATACATGGAGCTGGTGTAAGTGAGAGGAAAAAAATGAAAAACTGCCCCTTTTTAATCAGCCATAAGGAATTTAATAACAGCTATACCTTATATGCTTTTGACTTGGCACCAGATCAATTGTGCTGGCCACTGTTCTCTGATCAAAAGAGGGAATCTCAGATCTGAAATCTGCCCACTATAATTTACATGATCTTTATGGCATGTTTGATGATGTGATTGAAATCAGTCACAGCAGGCAAGTGCTCTTTGATTATATGTCAAGATGAGCACTATGCAACTGATGGAATACTATCTGGGGACAAGACCTTTTTGGATGTTTACTCTGTGATTCCTTCCCAAGGGGAATCATCACCAAAAGACCCTCTTCATTAGTCATAAATACCCACCTTCACCCTTTACCAGAAGAACACTGGATAGCCATTCTCTTCTATCCAATGGACCCTGGCAATTTTTTGACATTCTTCTGACAGCCTGCTCATTCCAACAGTCATTAAAAACTTTGCATTGCACCAGAAAAGGGAGACCAATTTCCAAGAAAAGCAGGTACAGCTTTCTTTGGCAATAGCCTGTGCTTATTACTTTATGTACTTGTTAAAGAACCTAAACATCTAAGTTATGCTCGGATTTTAATGCTATACTTTGGGGATGTTTCAGAACATGATCAAACTGTTACAGCCTAAGTCAGGAGCAGAAAAATCAAACATGGAAAACAACCCTGTAGCATGTTTCAACATTTCCAGACATGTCCAATCTAATAGGCACCTGTAATTGTAATAATATGATTAATTGAATAAATACAAGTTGGAATTGTTATATGTGTTGTATATTTTTATACAGTTCCAAAAGTTAGCCATTTTGAATCTATGACCAGTTTTCTGGAAGATTCCATAGGGAGATCCTCCATAAATAGCCATCCAGGACTCTTAATTTTTTTCCTTCCAACAGGAAGTTGTTGTTTTTTTTACCATAGTTTGCATTTTCAGGTTTTCTAGTTAATCTCTTACCACCAAATTCTCCACAAAAGAAATGGGCATATTTAGTTCTGCCACGGTTTTCAGAAATAAATCTGAGCTTTTTTGTTTTTAATTATCAGAGATAATGCTAGATTGGGTAACACCCTTGATGATATCTAGGACATTTGATCTCTATAAAACCCCACCCTTTCATCCCATAAAGAGATGTCTTTATGCTGTTTTAATTTGTTCAGAAAAACTTCCATATTTTTCCTGTAATGGTTGTGGTGGGTGTCATAAATCTCATGAATGAAGGAATTGCTTTTATGAGGAGAGAAAGATGAGGACGGTGGTGGAGAAAAAGGAGGTTCTCCCAGAGCATTTTCAGGGACATTTTTTTTTTCCAGTTCACCCTGTCTGGACAGAGTTAGAAATCTTTGTAGAACACCACTGTAAAGTTTGACCTTTTCATATGCTTGCCAGTCTGATCTTAAGAGCATGTCTCTCATCTTAGAGTCCAAATGCCTGGCTGTGGCTGCTCTGATGCTCTCTGTACCACAACACATTTCTTACACGTGACTGCTTGGAACCAGGTACATTCCCCCCCCCCATATATTCCATTTTTACTTGGGAAACAGACTGGTCAGGAGAGGGATAGTGACACTTAGCAAGGGTCCTATAAACCCTCTAGATTGTTTAATGAGCTGGGTTTTCCTCTTTAGAGAGAGATTTTTATTGCTCAGCTGTTTGATGAGCACACCCCTCTTTGTTAACATACACACTTGTGCAGGCTTCAAAGGGGTGTCTCCTCTTAAAGTGTTTAGGGCTATTTCAGTGACACCAATTCAATATTCTTGGAAGAAGTGCACAATATAGCCCTTCTCTCCTGGGTACTAACTTTAACAAGTATTTTTAAGAGATCCAGATTCTTCTTTACATGGATCAACATGGTGATGGCTGTAGAAGTGTTGCGGAAGTCATGAGGCAAAGAGAAATCAGTATCTTTTATAACAGAAGGAGGAATTTTTTTCATGGGATATACAACCAGAAGGTCTAGAGGGGAATAGTACCATGCATAACCTGTAAGGTTGAGGTGTCAACAAAAAGATAGCCTTGGGCTCTACAGGAAGAATGCTGCATTTCTGGAGTATGTTTGGTGAGCCAGAGTAGCTATTTGTAATTTATCTCTGGGGTTTTCAAAAAGCACCATGTGTTTAGTGTTCAGACTAATGGTTCGACTCTGCTTCCCATGGCAAAATACATTCTGAACAATGCACATGATACTTACATTTATGTGATACACATATTTAGCAAAAGCCGTCTGAAATTCATTTCTGTGACATGCTGCTTCCATAAGGTCATCCAGGATTGCTAGGTTAAATTTATCATGCAGGAATAAAATGTCATCATCGAGAGCAGGGGGCAAGCCTTCAACAAAGTGTATGAAAGAATATTTAGACAACAATTATTTATGCAGGGGCTGCCAGCAGCTGTAGAACCACAAAATTTTCTCAGGCCATTTCTGCACTATACTGTTATAGTGCTATTATTCCACTTACAACATTCAGTGGAATTCTGGGATTTGTAACTTACTGTGGCCAAAGAGTTCTCTGGCTGAGAATTCTAAATGCCCTCCTCCATCTAAACTGCAAATCCAAGAATTCCATAGGATGTTGAAAGTGGAAGAATAGCACTAAAACAGTATAGATCAGAAATGGTCTCAGGCATGACAAAGAGCACCAGATCCATATTTTCCAGTTTTTTGGGGTTTTTTTATAAAGTAGCTTTTCCTGCAGTTAATGGGATCTGCAAGAATGACTGAGGATGGCTGTTGCCAGAGAATATCCATATTTGAGTAGCCATACAGGAATGTGTAAAAATTGTCCGCAATCATCCACTTGTCATAAACACCTCTCTGCATCTTTTTAAGGGTCTTGGTTTCTATGTGGAACTGTCCTTTGTTCCTAACAATACCCTGCTGCTGCACCATTGTCTCATGGCAGTCCTGCTCTGAGGAGTACAAATATATATGTGTGTGCGTGCGCGCGCACGCGTGTGTGTATTTATTTGTGTTATATTTATATGACTCTTGAAGTATATCTTATGGCAGTTTGTGACATTCAGAGTGATTCTGGCACAGTGAGCTGTCACGCACATGGTAAGTACAGTTTTTAGGACCAGCTGCCACATATTCCACAATATGCTGTTGTGGCAAGATCTCGCTCATGAGGTATCCTAAGTAATCGCTCAGAGGGGGAACCACTTACTTTCCCTGTTCATAAATATTACTGAATCTGTGTCATGATATGGGCATCTCCAACTAAGCTTATCTAGCAGGTTTTAGAACATGCTGCTGTAAATATGTTAGAGTAACAGGGCGGCACTATGCTACCTCCAAGACACACACATTGCTTTCTCATTGATTAAATCATAAGAGGATACGTCAAATTTATCAGAAAACACAGGTTGGAAGAGATAGTCAGGGTTTCCTACAATTCTGGTGTTAGGCAAATTGGTCCTCTGGGCCTTTGAGGCCCCTTCCTAAACTGCAAACCCCAGGATTCCACAGGAAGTTGAAAGTGGAATAATAGCACTATAACAGTGTTGTGCAGAACTGGCCTAAGACTGTCTAAAGTTATTTGGCAATAGTTCAATGACAGCTGTATTATCAAATAATGTTAGCCAATTCTAGTACTGCAACAATGCACCTGATAAGGCTCAGCTGAAAGCAGGCCTAAATATCATGAAGGCACCAGGTCCATTTGATCCTGAAAGCTAAGCAGGATCAGCCCTGGTTAGTACTTGGATAGGAGACCACTAAGGAATAGCCAGAGTCATAGCTGTATTTCAGAAGAAGATAATGGACTTTTTCGCACCTTACCTTTTCATGGAGGTGGGGGGCAGTGCTTGCGTGAGAAGCCTTTGAAGGAAGGCTTTCACATCCCTGTCACTTGGGCTCCGCAGCAGCTTCCTGGTCGTGTGAGCACCCCGCCCGCGCCTCGTCCCTTCCAACTGCGGCGCAGCCTGGGAGTTGCAGGCTAGAGCTGAGGCAGGAAGCGCGACTGGAGCGGCTCAGGAGGCTGTGCATGCCAGATAATTGCGCTTCACGCCCCTGAGCGTCATTTTCTATTTGAAGCTGAAAATAAGAAAATCCGTAAGTGGTTTGCATCACACTCTTGAGCATCACATAAATGTGAGTGCGTCATGCAGACCGCTCCTCACATTTACGTGATACTCAAGGGGCCCTTTCGCTTAAGGAACACCATGCAAAAAGGGCCAATGACAGGCCACCTCTGGGTAATCCATTTAGTTTCTGGGAAAAGTACTAAGAGTTGATTACCTTTAAAGTCCTATATAGTTTGGGTCCATCTGCAAGATTGCCTGCTCCCACACAATCCACCTCACTGTCTGGATGAGTAGCTCCTAACATGAGAATGTATTGGGTCTACTGGAAGTGTGTTGAAATAATTCATTTTGACCATTGTAGAAGTAGGTGCTGTAGAGCTCTTTAAGCTTAGCTGTAACGGCTAGAAAGCACCCTGTATTAACTGATTATTGCAATAATCTATCTATATTGGGACCTGCCTAGATTGTTACAAGATAACAATGGCCAATTGCTTTATTGTTTATTGCTTCAATCTCTCTGGTGTGAAGAGAGAAAGGATAGAGGTGGGTGAAAATAAAAGTGTAGTTTGAAGAGGTTTGTGTTTTGGGAATCTGGTGTATGTAAGATATGGGACAGGAAATATGTGCTCAGGTTGAACTGGTCAAGGATGGAGATAAAAGGAAAACAGGCTTCAATCTTGGAACTGTGTGGGAAGTGAGATGATGCTTGGATTTGTAGTCTTCACCAATCACTGCTTTGGAGGCCTAAATTTTGGAATTGTTACATATAAAAAGGTATAAGCTCCATGTATGCCTTTGTCTCAGCAGCTTTGATGGAAGTGTGTTGTTTCCCTCATATTTCTCCAAATAAAACTACTGCCTACTTCAGAGTGAAATTTGTGGAGTGTGGGTTATCCAGTACGTGACATCCATACATGCAGGTCCTCTGGGGGCCACTTTGTTAAACTAGCCAGGACTAGATTGACAAGACTAGATCTTTGGGTGACAGAGGAATCTTTCTTCAGCTGCCTCCAGGTTGCAGAATTACCAGATGGGAGAAATGCAGCAGATGAATGCACTGTCTGAATTTTAGAAAGTACTAAAGACCTATCTCTTCTAGCAAGCCTACCCAGTCAATTTTAAACTATGAATTTTAAATTGTTATGTTTTACGTGTTTTAAAATGTATTTTAATCTATGTTACAAGCTGCCTGAAGCCTTGTGGGAGAGTTAGGTAAGAAATAAATTTTTTTGTTGTTGCTGTTCCTTACCTAAGAAAACCATATGAAATTCATGGGGTCACTATAAGTTACAGACAACTTCACACACACGCACAAACACACACACTTGAGAACAATCCTGAGTTTTCTATAAAAATAAAAGATTTGTGAGAGGTTTTGTCAGATCAAATTAGTTTTCAGACCCTAAGTAAATGCAAATCTATTCAGAATGTCAATAGCATTTTTTCCAACATTTTAACAGGTGACTATCTGGAATCAATGACATTTTCTTCCTCCAATGAAATAATTATGCTGTTCCATGTGATTACAAAAAATCAATAAGATATGCCCACAGCTATTAACACAGGAAAGGGGATAACTAAGCAACTAATTCTGCATCTTGCTTACCTAGGCCTTATTCAATTTTGTAAACATAAATTGCAAATACACTGTAAAACTCTCTCAAGAACTGTATATATCCACAGAAGCTATGTTGGCCATGCAACATAATACAGACAACTCAAGAAATTTGTGGCAATACCTTCATTAGGCCAACAAAAAGACTCAAAATGAATCATACAAGCTTTTGAAGCTATTAGGCTACTTCATCAGACATGGATGTCAAAGTCGTTTTAGGGGAAGAAATATGGTAAGTCACAGAGTTGCATCTTTTGTTTAGTTGTAAACACTGAGTTTATGATGATTGGTGGTAGTGGGAAGGTTTTGCATTGATAAAGGCCACAAACCCAACTAGTCATGAGGTATTTGGGAACACAAAACCAAGGCAAGGTAGTAAACTCTTTTGTCCCAAAGGAACAAAGGTAGTTCCTTTGAGAGCTAGCGTGTTTCAGTCCTTTCCGAGGCTACAAGCCCCTTTGGAGGCATAATATATTGAGTTCCTTGAGAAGCTGCTCTACTGACATATCCATAAATGCTGTAAAAGGGGGAGGGCATTGCCAATCCTAGCCAATTTCAAATTGTTTCCCCTTAGGTGGAAGTGAAAACCTCAAAGAGTGATTCCCAGTCTAGGTGCTTCCTCTAGGTTAGTATTGCTGAGACAGTTAAGTTTGGTATCTTCAAATCCAA
Source organism: Iguana delicatissima (assembly GCA_948472985.1). Taxonomy (NCBI): domain Eukaryota; kingdom Metazoa; phylum Chordata; class Lepidosauria; order Squamata; family Iguanidae; genus Iguana; species Iguana delicatissima. The sequence goes on from CAOKZL010000178.1 coordinate 348,733, forward strand.
GGATAGTCAGGTTGGCCATGAATGGTTTGGTACAACAGTGAATGAAACCTTGCAAAATGTTACCTTACAAAATATTGCAGTGTTTAATCCTCACTTCATAACAGATGTGTATGTGTGAATCTATTCCAGGTGAGCCTGATATCCTCCTGGATACTACGATTCATAGGAGCACAGATAAGCAAGATGCAGTGCTCTACCTACCTTCCTTGGGCCCTTTCTGTAGGAGGCTTTTGTCCTGGTATGGGGGCAGGAGATGATCAGGACTGTGACAATGTTTCTGTACGACATCATTGTGGTCTCTTCCTTCTCTCATTGTCAGCCAGTGAGATTGCAGATTAAATCATCGATGGGTTTTCCCCACAATGACCCATGATCACACAACTGTCCCGCACTTACTTGCCCTGCAGAAGGCCGGAAGAGGCACTTCCTGACCCAGTGCAGCATGGGAAAGTGCCCGGATATGCTGTGGAAGGAAGAGGCATGCCCATCACACTCCCTTCAGCAGGTAGCCAGTATGGTGCAGGGGGGACCGCTCCTGTCGCCCTGCCAGGATCAGCACCAGAGGATGACAAGATAAGGTAGGGTGTGGAAAAGCCCTAGATCTTGAAGCCATTGTGCTGTCTCTCTTCTACACATGTTTTTTACACTGAAAAAGAGATGCACAAAGATTGTAAACTTCATTTTGGAAGCCTTTGAGACGTATAATTTTCTTCTACAATGAGTAGCATGGTTGTTGGATGCCACATTTTAGTCTAAAGATGCTCCCCCTCCCCATTTCTAGTTGCTACTACATTACTGGAAAAGGTGGTGCCCTCTAGATCAGCAATTAAGTGCCCAAAATTGGGTCCCACAACCAAAGAAGTTGAGCACCCCTGTATTAGAGGCTTAGGAAGGTCATTCAAGTCATGCATCACTGGTTATCAATTTTCCTTTTCTAACTTTTCATTTCACAAAATCCTAGGGCTATTGAACCTATTCTACCCTTACTGGCCATTTCCTCCCTTTTCTTGCAGCATTTTGTGGCCACAGTTTTTTTTCCCCTCTTGTTGCTATTGTTAAGATTTGTCGTATTTCTGAAGTCACATTGCCCCTTCTCAAGTGGAATTCAACAGTCCTTCCAAGCAGGCTGACACCTCCTTCTTGTTTCAATGCCCCTATTTTGGTGGTATTTTTATTAGCACTCATTACCTGATTTGTTATTGGAGGGAGTGATGCCAGTGAAGTAAAAAGAAATAGATGGCACAAGCCTATAACAATTCCACTCACTGGAAATATCCCTGGGGGTTCAAATACTCTTTCAATGGGATAGAGCTACATCTTGGGATTATGTCCAGACTCCCTTTCTATCTGCCAAAAGTATTATGACAGTGTAAATAACTGCTGCCTTCTTGTATTTCCATAGCTCTTGGGGACCAATTGCCAACTTCTGTTTTCTTACACTGAGGAAGGAATATGTAAGTGTACAGGCATACACATGTATGCGCATATGCACAGAGAGAGAGATTTTTGCTAGTTTTAGAAAAACCAAAATCCCAGAAAAATTTCCCCTTCCCACTTTCTGCAAATCTCATCTCCTAAAAAACAGAAGAAAAGTATCCTTAAATAATAAATAACAACAACAACAACAACAATGTATTGGGACATATGTTTTTCACAAAATCAATAAAACAATAATTAATGGCCAAAATTCAACATCATCTACTTAAATATAGTTAAGTAGACTTGACTGAGGCCATTTCCACACCAGACTGTTATAGTGCTTTTATTCCACTTTCAACATCCTATAGAATCCCTGGGGTTTGCAGTTTAGGGAGGGTCCGCAAAGGCCTCTCCCCAAACCGCAAAGCCCAAGATTCCATAGGATGTTGAAAGTGGAGTAATAGCACTATAACAGTCTGGTGTGGAAATAAGTAACCTCTCCTCCTGGCTTCTCTCTCCCAAACCTGAAAGAAACACTATTCTGACCGGCAGAATGGATCACTTTTGCCCTAGGCAGCTGACACCCAGTAAAGTAGGTTGGGAAGAGGAGTTAAAACTGTCGCAATAGTGTCACAATTGTGAATAAGTAGTGAGAGCGAATATCTGTATCTGTTCCATATTCCTGATTGCTATTTAGTATATCTTACTGAGTAGCTTATAGCTGTTTAGAGCACTGATCAATATAAATTGGGGTGACTATGTACTCAGACTTTGATTGCTGTTTAAAAAATAGCAGTAAAACAAACTTTTTTGGAAAATCCATTCCACATGCCTGACAGAGGCTCAGGGTTCTTTCCATCTTTCTGCATCTTTCCACCAGAACTTCCTTGAGTTGTGGCCAGCAGGAAGTTAAGGAGAAAGCCCGCTACTACTTTCTGCCACACAGACTGAGAATGTCATGGACCTGACATGATGTCACGTGGTACGGATTCACCTCCAAGGCATTCCAGAAATGTGGCTGGCAAGAAGTGTTCAGAGATACATTTAGACTTCTGTAAGTTCTACACAGATTTTAGAGCAGTTTAAAGCATCATTCCATACCTCTGTTTGTTTCATATACATTTATTTTGTCCTATATTTTTTCATAGGAAATCTTGCATTGTCCCCTCCCATACAATAAATTCTGAAAAAAGAAAAAGAAATTTCAAAATTTTGACCCATCTGAAAAAAAAGTGAGGGGTTTCTCAAATATGACCTCAAAAAAATAACAGAAATACTTTGCTTTAAATTAACTTACATGCTTCAAATTTATTTCAGGTGAAATTTAACGGTAACTCTATCCTGGCTGAAATTTTACTGTTAATGCTATCCTGAGTTTCTAATACACCCATAGAGTTGCAACTAAAACTAACTGTCCAAAATATTTATCAAAAATGATATCTAAAAGGTTGCCTTTTAATATTGCAGCTATAAAAATAGCTAACTACTTCATGGGGCTTGAAGACCATTTCTGCACTTCATTGTTATAGTGCTATTTTCCACTTTCAACATCCTATGGAATCCTGGGGTTTGCAGTTTGGGGAAGGGCATTTCAAATTCTCAGCCAAAGAGCTCTTTGGCCTCAGTAAACTACAGACCCCAGAATTTCATAGGATGTTGAAAGTGGAATAATAGCATTATAACAGTGTAGGACAGAAATGGCCACTGCAACATGAGTTTATCCCTTAGTCCATTCCAGTGTGCGTGAAGAAAGCAGTTGAGCAGGAACCAAAGAACATTTTTTAAAAAATGCATTGCTTTTAACAAGGGCTCAGACCTGCTGGTCAGTCGGTTAGAGTCAATTGTTAAAAGAAATAAGTCAAAGAAATTGTATCTGAGACTACATGGTTAACATTTTCCCCTTCAAAGATTCACTCTTTGCTGACTGTTCCTTTGCTGCCAATTTGCTGCCGCTTCCAGTTTTTGTCATTTCAGCATCTGGTAGCCTAGTTGTTAAATAATCAATATTTATTATTAAATAAGGAACAGAATTTACTAAACTGTCCTTAGAGAATTTTCCAAGCCTCTTTGTTAATGAAATTTGAGTGTGTTCTCCTTCAATATACTTGATCACATTTGCAGGGACAGAGGTGTCATGGAGAAGAAGAACATCTGTAGTCCTTTCACTTGTAGGTTAACTGAACAAGAAAAATTCCCTTTAGGACCCAAAGAAGCTGCTTTACTATTATTAACCTTTGATAATAGGCAACTCTTCCCCACGCTAAATGAAATGATGATCAACAACAACAAAGAAAAGGAAGTTCAGCACTTCTGTTTTCTCACTGAAGCAATTCAGAAGTTCAGCCTGAAATACTATGCGTTCGATTCAAAATTACTGTTTCAGAAGAATTCTGATGGTGACACACAAGCCCCTCTGCATTTGTACTGCTTCCTCAGAAAGTGTCACTTGCCTCTTTTTATGTCCACTCCATAGGCTCTATAACCTTGGGAAGGAACTTTAGGGCACTGGAATCTGAAGGAGGGGCTTATTAACTTTTGGTAATAGCTTAGGCTACTGTCCTATCCATTAGAAGTAGGGAAAGCATAGCCCTGGAATCTGAGCCAGACTCTAAATCTGTTTTTGTCATCCTCACTCCCCTTCCCACCACTAATTCCCTGGAGTATCATTCCTGTGGCCAAAAGAAGAAAGAAAAAAGAAGTCTGTATGAGTTCCAATTCACCTTAAATAATCTGTCCTTCACTCCCACTGTTTAACATGTAAAACACTGGTTAAAAAAAACAACACCACAACACAAAAGTAGAAGCAGACTTCTAGCTACTTCTGTGTCTTTATTTTCTGGCAGCCCATGCGGCTTCCTTAGAGTCTCAGGGTAGCAAATTCTCTGCACTGATTTCCAATTATACAATACACTCTTACATGGGAGTTCAATCCATTTTGCTCAGTCAAACTTACTACTGAATGCATATGCACAGGGCTGCATTTTGGGGCAAAGGACTTTTGTTGAAGTGTGTGTGTCACTGTCTGAGTAGATGTTTGTGTATGTATAAAGAGAGACAGAGAGAGAAAAAAAATCTGATCTACTAACCAACAGACTTTGACCTCAAATATAGTGGAACATAGTAGCCTTATTTAAAAAAAAAATCATGGCAGCCAGGTTCAAGATTCAGTTTCTCAAAACTAAAACCTATTCAGTTCAGGCACATAAAGAGCATGGCATATGCACCCCATATTGTTTTCTTTGAATGTGCTTGCCATTCATGTAGTCTACCAGAGTGGGTTTTGGGGTAGTCCTGACCTTTGTTACCCTGATTTCTGGGGGTCCCATGAGGGACACCTTAATGTGCTCCAATTATTTGCGGAATGGGAATTAGCAAGAGCACAAGCTAAGCAATGCAAGAGGCAGGGCAATCTAGTGAGACCTTCAACCCAATGTCTACGGGGTCAGGCCGAGTCAATGAGCAAACAGAAGTAAATTAAAATTGTTTTCCTATATTTTGATAAACACAGTCAAAACGTATGTATGCAACACACTCACACAGACCTATTGAAAGAAAGGTAGGAGTTGGATAGAGGGTTTTAAGAGTAGGTTTTGCATGGGAAATACTACACCTGTCCTGAAGCCCAGAAAGTCCGAAGAAAAGTCAGTAGAAGTGGAGATTCTCAGCACATGGAGCTGAGGGGAAGGCTCATCAAACCGAGTGACAGCAAGGCAGGATGGAAGTCAGAGCGATCTGAGGAGGTCGGATCAAAATCAGGGGATCTTATAGGGGAAAATGTGCCTGTAGGCTAGTCCGTTCCCGGGGAATACAACAGGTTTTGGGCTGGAGACAAAGTCTCTGAAAGGTCAGTATTTTGCATGATAGAGTTATGACAGCGTTGTCAATAAAATGGCCGGTATGCAAATGCAGAGTGCTTGAGATTTGAGTATCTGGCTTGTCAAGCTGCCTGCTCGGGACAGGGAGTCTTTTGTAAACAGTGTGCATACATAATGTGATCTTAAAAAGGTACTTGCCTGGAGGTCTCCTGAAGCTGCAGTCTGGCAAATACTGGCCTGTCTGGATTGGTTTTGAATGGTTCAGCTATTTTTGGCCGTGCCCATGTGCGTGCTTGTCCAAGGGCCTCTCATGCTCATGGAGAGGAATGGGTAGTGAAGGCCAAATTATTGACACCAAATGATATCTAATATACCACAGGCCTGGGCTAGAGACTACAGTAACACCTTGTCCTTACCAAAATATATCTTCCTTCTCCTGTCAAGGGACATTATAGAATCATAGAATCATAGAAATGTAGAGTTGGAAGAGACCACAAGGGCCATCCAGTCCAACCCCCTGCCATGCAGGAAAACCCTCAAAGCACTCCCGACAAGTGGCCATCCAGCCTCTGCTTAAAAGCCTCCAACGAAGGAGACTCCACCACACTCTGTGGCAGCACATTCCACTGCCGGACAGCCCTGACCGTCAGGAAATTCCTCCTGAGGTTCAGGCGGAATCTCCCCTCCTGCAGCTTGCATCCATTGCTCCTTGTCCTGGTCTCAAGAGCAGGAGAAAACAAGCCCACTCCCTCCTCGACATGACATCCCTTCAAATATTTAAACATGGCTATCATGTCCCCTCTCAACCTTCTCTTCTGCAGACTAAACATACCCAGCTCTCTAAGTCTGTCCTCATAGGGCATGGCTTCCAGGCCCCTCACCATTTTGGTTACCCTCCTCTGGTTCTGTTCTGGTTAAGCAGGAGTGCAACTGCACTACACAATTGCAACTGTTTGAAACAATTTTAACTGTCATGGTTCCAGCCCATTCAACTCTGGCATTTATAGTCTGGAGAGATACTTAAGACTTTTTGCTAAAGAAATCTAACATACCTTCTCAAATTCTGGCACTAGAACTTTCTACCAGGGAGTTCCTTGTCTTGTTACAAATCCTTGGACTCTGTGGAATGGAATCACAGAAGTTAAAAACATGTGTTGCAATCTGAGAAGCACTTTTGATCTCACTTTAATTGTACCTTCATTCAGGATTTGCCACTTTGGCTCTCTTTTGTTTGTTGTCTGCCTTTTGTTTGTTTTTTTTGAATCTGTGTCATAGAATCAGAGATACATTGAGTCCAATCCTCTGCCATGCAGGAACAAATACTGAAAGCACCCCTTGCAAATGGCCATCCAGCTTCTGCTTAAAAACTTCTGAAGAAGGTGACTCTGTCACACTCCAAGGAAGTGTATGCCACTGTCGAATGGCTCTGACTGTCAGGGAGTTCTTCCTGACGTTTAGGTGAAATCTCTTTTCCTGCAGCTTGAATCCATTGCTCCATGTCTTAGTTTCTGGAGCAGCAAAAAACAAGCTGGCTCCATCATCAACATGACATCCCTTCAAATATTTAAACAAGGCCATCATGTCTCCTCTTAACCTTCTTTTTGTCAGGCTAAACATATCTACCTCCCTAATCCTGTCTCATAGTGCATGGTTTCCTTCACCATTTTGACCTCCCTCCTCTGGTGTTTTCCTTTTTATCTTAACACAACCCACAATTCAAAAAAGAAAAAAAAATAACTTCCTTTCTCTATGTGTGGCTTGGCCAAAAAATTATTTTCTATTGTTATGATTAAATAGAAAAGTCTTATTTTAGTCATTTAATAATATCTGGGCTATCTCTGCAACTAGAAATAGAAAACAAAGACTTGTGATCTTAGACTTAGGATCTGGACTCAGACAGATGAAATCTGTCTGCCAGATTCTCAAAGGATTTGGTTGTTGGTATCATGGGTCAGTTGAGCAGGCTTGATTCACAGACTTACAGCTGTCTGTGTTTTTATTTGAGAACCATACACTGGAGATTATCCATCTCTTTACTGAATTGGAAGATGACTATACCTGCACGATATTTTCATATAATTTAGAGCTCTGTATTGTAAACAAAAGCAATGCTACCCTTAGGAATGCTAACAGTTATGCTCAAACCCTTACTTATTGTTTGAATGAGAGGGGAAAACATGTGCTGGAACTTGGAAGTGTTATAGATCTTGTTTTGAATATATCTGAGGCAGAAAACCCTTTAGTAGAAGTGAGGGGAAATGACTAATTTTTCAGAATGTCACCTAGCAGTTAATTATGCATATAAAATTACAAGTACAGCTGCAAGGAATTATTTGCTAGAAATTCAAACAACAGTTATGATTACCAGATTTTCTTATAATATTGTGGTTATAATGAAGCTACAGAGTGGTTTAGGTGGAGAGCAAAAAATTTTTTGGACTTTTGCCACTGACAGACATACACGTATATTTTGGATTATATGTCTGTGTTGGATAAACTTCACACCTGAGTTCAATATCTCTTTTGTAACGCTGAAGGTGGAAAGGAGACTGGTAAAGAAAAAAAAAGGAGGGGAGAAAGAGCTCTGAATCTGTCATCTCTGTCTGCTGGGACAGGGATATTTTGAGTAGAGTTTCTGCCAGCTGGGTTGCTAGATTCCTCAAATTTTCCACCATAGATTCAGCTTTTTGCCTTTGAGCTCTGGGATGCAGGTAAACTGTCAGATATCCAGACAAGACCTCCCTGCCCTGAGGCTGTTTGCTTAATTTCTTTCCCATTCCCATTCTACTTGTTCAGGTCAAAGCTTGTAAATATATAAAGCTTGGTCAAGTCTGTAGAAGATTAGGTCAATCGAAGCACCCTGCCCTGTGGCTGATTTTGCATACACTGGAGTGGTGGGTGGGTGAGTGAAGCTTGGCTTCATGAGGGCAGCCTTCTTTCTTCTATCTTCCCCTTTCTGCCATCTCCAATCCATGTTCTATCTTATACTGAGAGAAGACTGAGAACAATAATGTATATGAAAATATTATAGCTCATTTATGTATTAGAATATCAATCTGGGCCTGCATGCCATAAGTTGCTGTGGGCGAGGACCCACGTTTGCTGGCCTCCCAATGAAGAAGAGGTACAGAGCTCTGTGACATCAAGCATGGAGGGTGGAGCTAGAAAATTCATAAGCTCTGTCTGGCCCCTCTTCCTTCCCACTGTGGATGACACTTTACTTGAAGAGGATGGAAAAGGAGAGAGCACAGCAGACCGGGTGGTGTATTTTTCTTGCTTCCTGTTCATTTGAGCAGGAGAAAGGCTGGATCAGATTACTGGCTAGCAGATTGCCATTATGGCAGTGTGATCTGTTTGTGGGAGTTTAGATGGTGGTGGGGTTTGGGGAGGAATAGATTTTCATTGGGGAGCTTGCTAGCACTTTGCTTCATTCCCCTTCATCTGTCCTGTTAGCCTCAGTTCATCCTCTCCTTAGCCCAGCAGGATTAGACTGGCTTGCTGTCTGGCTCTTGACAGGGTGGTAAGCCCTGTTAATTTTGAATCCCAATAGATTCTGTGAGGTGGGGATTGCTAGGGGCTATCCTGGCCAGACTTGAAGCACTGGAGAAGTCTTGGGTCCCTCCCAAACAGTCCATGGTCTCAACTAAATGGGAAACCAGATCTGAGTCCATGGTTTCTGCTAAATGGGAAACCAAATCTAAAGCAAATCTTACTAAAAAGATTTTGGCACATTTAGATGCCATGGAAAAAATGAAGCCAGTGTCAGGATGGTGCTTTGCTTGAGGAAGTGGAAGATGTCCCAGTGGCTCCAGAAGCTGGTGCTGAGAGTGGCATTGATGAGTCTGCACTGGAGAAGCATATTTCAGATGAGCCTTCTGATGCTAATCAATACAAGTTCATATAACCATCAATACTTGTTCATATAACTGTCCATGAGGCATCTGGAGCATTCTGTAACCTCTGCTAGTAGATCCAGTCCCAGGAAAGCGTAATATTTAACATCCAAAGTTATTAAGCCAGAGGTTCACTGGACAGGAATGTAGATGTTCAGGTCTAAAACTGAAGCACAACTAGTGAGGTCAGGCCAACACTTCCCCAGTCACATCTCCAAGAGGGAAACCTTCTTGAAAGGCATGTATACACACACAATGGGCCATCAACAATGACACCTTGATGGGGACTACATGTCCTCCAGATGAGATTAATGGTTACAACATTGGGAAATAAAAAAATGAGTTCCATCTGCATAATTTGGCCGTTGTCCTTTTCCAGGAAAGGGTCTACCCTCAAGGCATGTTTTACCCTATAATTGAATTCCCCTTTTGGGTTCTTTTTGGAGAACTCCCACACTTGACTAGTGCCCCAGCATTCTGCTAGTCAAGAGCTCCCCTCAGCATTCTTCCTCCGCGGAGCCACTTTTACCTTGCTTCTTCCCATGCTGAAGAAGCAAGATCAGGTGCAGTATAAAGCACTATCTTTCCCTCCACTTTTCCTGATCTTCATATCTTTCCAGCTCTTTAGTTCTTGTGCTCTTGTATGAGTGACTCCATTGTTTGTATGTGTGTGGACATTTTGCCAGTTCTGCTAAATAAAACTACTAACAATTGGACATTTGACCTGGCTCTTTTGTGGTCTGATTCTGTAGATATAGGTTCAGCATCTCACTGTGTTGCCCTGCCCTCTACTTTGCTAAGCAGTGCTCTGTTAATTTCCCCAATCTTTGTAGAAAGAAAAGAAAAAGAAAAAAAAAGAGAAAAAAGGAGAACTCACATTTCTGAATTCTACTCTGAAAATATAGTTGTCGTTAAAACTTTGCTCCCACCTTTTCATAGTCCTCAAGTCAGCCTCTTCCTGGCAATCTGTCTTCTGTGTTAAACACACAGTCTCCACAAGTTACATGAGAAATCTCACAAGAGAGGTTGGAAATGGGCTCATTTGCAGATTGTTTGAAAATGACATAATGGATTTGACTCTTAATCACTATCAATTTGACATTAATATGTCAGACTTTTTTCCTCTCGTGCTTGTTTGGTAGCCTGCAGAATCATTAAGGGAATATAAATGTGATTGTGATGTTATGTTTAAAAAACAATGAGAAAACTGAAAAACTCACTCTGCAAGTGGCGAGGAGAGAGACAACATCATATCACAGATAACCAATAAGATTGATTACACACGGCAGCTCCCTGTTTTAAAGTACAGGGTTAAAAATGCCTTTAAAAGATTATTGTGGTTTAATACAGGAGGAGGAGCCCAAGTATGTTAAATATACAGGCCAAAATGGCCCCAAACCTGATGGAAACATCAGTCACTTGCATTCCAGTTGCAAGTAGAATGGATCTCCTTCCCTCCATAAAGCTATTGCCAAGTAGGCTTAGGGATGAGTTATCATCATGTCAATAGTGTCAAGATTGTGACTAAGTAGTGATCATGTGTATGAAACAGTTACAGATGAGTAAATTTAAGCAACTGTTGCCTATTCACAATCATGACCTAGTCTTGATTGCAGCACTATTACCATAATTGTAACTATCCTTCAAACCTAATTTACCAGCCATCAGCTGCACGGGCAGAAGGAGATCCATTCTGTTGGTGTTTGGAGTGTGAGTGAATACTGTTTCCATCAGGGTTTTCTTTTTTTGTTGGATGGGGGCAGGGGAGCCAAGGCATAGGAATTACTGAGTTGAGTATACTTAACTAAGCAGCTGATGTAGGCTACAGTCTATAGAATGAAAGGGTGAAAATGGGTCTACTTTTATTCTCAAGCACATTGTGAGCAAACAGGAAGCTGTTTTTTTTTGTTGTTTTTTTGCTTGCTTTGCGTAGAAAGGAAGAAATTGCAAAGGATTGTAGCAGCCTTGATTTAGTATTGGAAAATTATGCTTGCTATTGCTGAAGCCGGGTAGTGAAGTATGTAGGTGAAGTGTCAACCCGCGGTATGCTGAGCTTGCCAAGGATGTTCCAGACAGAGGAAGTATCTGATGGTTAACAAAGAAGGGCACAATGTACAGAGGGTATTTCCTGAAATGTCAACAATAGTCTTGATAAGGGGAACCGAGACTGTGCCGAATTGCAAGGCTAAAAAGGGCTGTGACAAAGCTTTGGGGGAGCGGCTTTCTGCAAACTGAATCTATAAGAATCTGTGTAACCAGTAAACGGGGCTCTTGGCATTTTCAGGGAGCGATCCCGCCAACAGCCCACGCGTAAATAAAATTATCTCTTTTTCTTAAACTCTGAAAGGCCTCTGTGTCGGGTGTTTCTGCTACAGGATGACTCATCTATGCTTGAAGACCTATTCAATGAGAGAAAACATTTCTCCCTCCCTCCCTCAGCTACTTGGATCCACTGCCAAAGTGCTGATACAGGCTGGAATCCTGTTGGTACACTGCATTAGCAGCTGCATGTTTTCCAGGGTTGTGAAGCAATGGCAAGAGAAGGCAGATCAGATCTGCAGGCTCTAATCCCTTACTCCCTCCAGAGCTGTGGCATCCATGGTCTTTTTCCCTTTTGCTGCTGCTACCTATGCTACAGTAGTTACTCAAGCATAGTGAACAGTGCATAATCCTGGAGAAGTTACACAGCTAATCCAAGGATGGCATTGGGTATTCACTTTAAGAGCAGATGGGACCTAGTCCACCAATCTCTAAACAGATAGCAGGCTGGCTAGAAGATTGAATTATGATACCCTGCTGTGTTCCACAGAGGGAAGTTTCCCAGAATAAGAGAAGTCAGCATTTTCATGAGTCTCTACCTCCTAATGGCATTCTGTTGCCCTTTTGGCCCCATCTGACTTCTTAAGTTCAGAAGATTATGACCTGCTATGGCATACTCCCAGCTGGAATAGTCTATGGTTCTGGGAGGAAATGTTGGCAGCGGGGTCCAGGTGTCTTACTCCCTGTACCATGAGAACAATTCTCAGGTGATGGAAATATTGTCATGACCTCTGCAGTACTACACAAGGAACTTAAATTGTTACTTTTGGGAAGAATTAATACAATGAAATGTTGAAGGACATCACATCTGAGCTGTGAGAAGTTAACAAATGGATATCCAGAAAATATATCCTACCACTGCTTAATTATGAAAGACTTCAGCACATCTTCAAAGTAATTATTTTTAAAAATAACTTTCCAAGCTCACAAGCACCTATGTAATGGACAGACAAAGCCTTCTTAGCTGCAGCATTACACTGCTGTATCATGTTTAATTTTTGAGTAGCAATAATCTGAAGGTCCTTTTACCAGGTAGTACTGGCAAGCCACATCCCACCCCATACCTGTTCATTTTTTTTTTTTTTTGGTGGTCTTAATGTCAAATGTGCATTTGTTTTTTGAGGATTAAACAATTTTAATGTAGTACAGATGATAGAAGCTAATAACAGACAAATTTATATCTTATTAAAAATCATTAATTTTAAGAATCTGATTTAGCTCTGGCTTGTTAAAGGGTTATGAGTAAAACACAATTTATTGTTCAATAATGTATACAGAGGGAAAACATTTTTATATGATTTTTATACTAAGAGTTAATATGGTTACAGATGTAAAGTATAAAGTAAGACAGTGTACAAAGACTACTATTGAAAGAGAAACATGCAACATAGTTCAATGGTAATCCTATTAAGTAATTCTATTTGTTGAAGTACTGCAAAGCAGTGTCTGAACACAGCCTGTCTCATGCTTTTAGTTCACATATCAAACAATTCTATAATAATTTGAGTGCTGATGGACTGGGATTGTTCTATGACTGGAAAGCATTTCAATGTTTGATCCTTCTTTTAGTGTGACATCTTGTATCACGACACAGTGCATCAAACATTCTTTTTAAAAATAATAATGAAAGAAAATCTATTCAATATTCAAACAAACTGGAAAGAACACATTGATGCTAATATCCTTTGGAGAAGAGAGAATTCAGAAATAGAAATTATTCAAAGCCAACCTAGAAACCTTAGAATTGTTTAATCTTGCTTACAAAGCAGTACTGAAGGTTGGGTTTGCCTGGACAAGGGACGGGTAGACACTTTCTTTGGGTTCTACTGTTCTTAAGGATGTGTGAAACTACCTTTTCTATATGTATGTTCATGTCCAGTGGTTTTATCTAAGTGAGAACCTCTAAATTTTCTCTGAATTAGTCAGGGCTGTGGCACAAGTCATTTTGTTTCATGAGGCAAAAGTCAATTTGACAGCCCTCTGTCATTCTTCCAACTGTTACTTTGAGAATGGTGGAAAGACAATAACATGATAGCAGGACATGGTAGCAGGACAACAAAGCACTTCACAACGCTTTGAAGGAGGGTACAGACAGGCTTCTTGTAACACAATGGAGGGCGCCTAACACCTTATACTGGAGTAGCGTGTCCCATTCTGTCTAATGGTAGGGATGGCTTGGGAGTTAGTGTTGAGCCAAAGATTCTCAAAGAAGAAACATTCAATTTGAAGCGGGTAGGACATTCTGGTACCCCAGAATTGGTGCAGATATCAGGAGGTAGCTAGTTCCACGGTGTACCTGCCTCTCCATTTTCTTTTAGTAATTTAATGTCACTAAGTGGAGTATTTCTCCTTCACCACCTGTCATTTTGCTTCAGATGTGGATCCATTGCAATGTATTCTGGGGAAAATGGCAGTCATTGCTGGTTGAAACAGTAAAAAAAGAGAAGTTTGGAGGAAGAGGAAAAGAAGAAGGGAAACAGAAGAAGCTGCTATCTGTAAATATCCTTTCTAATTTATTTTCTTGTGTATAGTAAAGGTGGACAAGTGGAGCTTGCAGATCAGATGTGTTTCTTAGGACCCCAGAGTGTAGCCCTGAAACCTCCCAAAGCTCCCAGGTACCAAAATAATTTTTAAGACGCCTGGGTGAGTTTGCATGCTAAATTCCACACCCCTAGGTATTTCACATACTTTGAAACTGTCCCCCCACCACTGATATTGAAATCAGAAGTGATATTGTATCAATTTTTATAGCTCAACCAAAAGCCATCGCAACCAGAAATGACATTGCTCACTTCCTGTTTCTGTCTGACTTATTTTTGGCCATTTTTGGTTACTTTTTTTCCCAAGGTATATTGGTTGTTTGGAGGCTGTGGGAACAAAACCATTGTCTTTTGTGAAGATTTGGAGCCACTGGGGGTTTGGGAAAAATGGCCTGGGGGGAAATATTATTTTTAGGTTTGGGGGCTTTGGCATACCCTTGCAGTCTACCCTTGCAGCCTACCGGGAGTGAATGCCAGGCTGAAAATCCATCCAGCCCCTGTGTAGTTGCCAATCTAAATAGATTGATTGTCAATGTTTCAGAAGAGCTTACCTGAAAATGTCTGGGTAGCTTACCTATGTCCATTTTGCTTGGTATCCCAGAGATTTTCATTACGATTCCCACTAAATACCTCCTATGTTCATAGGTCTGATCCAACTGCCTTCCTCTGAAATGTCGTCTATAGCATGTAGAATTTCTTGGAAGTCTCCCATTCAAGTATTATCCAGGCCTGACCCTGCTTAGCTTCCAAGATCAGATGGGATCCAATGACTTTAGGATTTTTAGAGCTAATACAGTTCTTGTATAGTATATTTCACTACAAGTGGTTTTCCATTTGTCCAGTAAACAGTTTTGAGTGTTCCTGCTTCAAAATTGTCTGAAGTTAGATCTTAATCCTTGAAGAAGCCCTTGGTAATATGTACAGAGTGAGAAGTGTTAGACATTTTTACCAATATAATTAATGCATCAATGCATCTTAAGACATGCCTCTAATTTTTTCTGTGGATTTTATTGGGTGCTCCACAGTTTTTGCTTCTAGTGCTTCCAGGACTAGTGCAACTATGATTTTTTTTTTTAAAAAAAATGCATAGACTTACTCACTGATATCTAAATGAGGGTTGGGCAAAACACACACACATACCACACACACTGTTGCACCCTGTAAAAATACATGTGCGCTGTTGAATGGCTTGAGAACTTCATCAAATTGATGTTGCCTGGATTTTAACTGGTGCTTACTGATGAGACAATACCATCCAAAATTTACACCATTTACTTGGTTATCAGTTTGTATTAGAGGACAATTCAAGATGATGGCTTTCAATTTCATAGTCATATTTCATGTTAAATTTAGTGATTCTGCAGATAGAACCTAAGCCTTGTGATTGACAGCCATTGATTACTTCATCATCGATGAATTTGACTAACTCCCTTTTAAGCCATCCAAGTTGGTAGTGATCACTATAACTTGTGGTAACAGACACAGTGGGCATATACACAGCTTGTTTCTCAGCACTGAAATAAATAGAGAAGCTCTTTCGGAAGGAAGAGCTTCACGAGTGCATACCTGGATAATATCACTGAAGTATAATTTTGAAAGACAGAGTTTATTAGGAGAATGCTTGCAATTGTGTTGTTTCAGATAACATTATGAGCTGAAGTTCTACCAGACTAGTACATTTTGGTTGGATTTCTGACAATGAATCTGAAGAGACAATATTCATAAATTATCATGCCATTATAAGCTAAATTATGCATAAGTGAAAAGAGACCTACAAAAAAATAAGTAGTTTTCCTGAGCATCACCTTTATATTTACCCACAGCAACTTAGCCAAGTGTTAAATAGGTTAACGTTTTGCAAATCCACTAGAACAGTGCAGGAGATGTGCATCCTTTAGAAAATGTGCCTTGGGATAAGAGAATTAAGTCAGGGATTTAAATAAATTGTCTGAGATGACAGGATTCATTCCTCGCTCTAAGTCTTGTGAAGTCCACTGAGGCCCAACTAGACCTTATAGTCAGAATTAAAGCTGCAGTTCTATGCACAGTTATTACAAGTTTCATTGAAACCAGTGGGACCTTCTATCATGTTCCGAATAACTTTCTCTTACAAACTTCACCCAGAGTTTGAACAGTAGTGTTTATTTGAAGCAAAGCAGCATCTTTCTTGAGAAGTTGCTAAGTCTACTGGATGTTGGATGGTTACAGATTTGATATCTTGCCTTATGGATTTAGGTGCACATAGGAATGACTGGCAAAAGTTATAAATATCACATCACCCCACCAGCACTTTCCCAGACCCTTTATTATTTACATATCTTTCATCCTGGGAGCTAGGACAAGTTCCTGTGTCCTTATCCTTCCTTTACTCATTCCCATAACAGTTTCCCACTATTTGGCATTCCCCCTTCTGATCTTTTCCCTACTTGCCTGGACACAAAGTGACATCAGCAGTGCAGTAATTAACCATTTGGTGCCTTGGGATACTTTGGAAGATCCAACTGGATCCATGACTGCAAATAGCAATGGGCAATTTATACACTGTGGTTCTTGTCAACCTACAGTCCTGTTTAATCTAGTAAACCTTTCTATTACATATACTAATATATGTCCAGCATACTTATGACAGGAGCCATGTATACTGATACCTATCTCCAAGTAAAACATTAGGGATGTGTAGATTACATGGGCTTGCCCCATTCACTGCTCTTTTTGTTCATCTGAGCCACATTTTTTCAACAAACATCCATTTGATATTTTTCTGTTATTTTAAAGCACACAGATGTATGCTTTGTTTTGGAAGAGGATGGCACATTGCACCAAGTCTTCCCTTATCTTACCAAATTGTCTCTGTGTATTCTGGCAAAAAAACAACAACACCGAAGTCATTATGACATCCTATCAGTCATGCTCACTGATGGTTGTCAATAGCCCTTTCCTGTATGAACACATAGCCTCCATCTTTTTGTTTATTCCATGCTCAGAAGTCATTTATCTTCTTTGCCTTGATCTTCTCCCAAAAGGACAAAAATGCCTTACCTGGGGAAAATGGAGCAGATGATGTGGTTGGGGAAATACAGCAAAGCATAGGTAAAGAAGTAGTACAGGAATACCTGGCCACTCTAAATGAATTGCAGTCTCCAAGACCAGATGAACCACATTCAAGGGTTTTAAAAGAACTGGCAGAAGTAATCTCAGAACCCCTGGCAATATTTTTTGGGAATTCTTGGACAACGAGAGAAGTCCCAGCAGATTGGAGAAGAGCAAATATTGTCCACATCCTCAAAAAGGGAAAAAAGAGGACACAAACAATTACTGCCCAATCAACCTGACATCAATACTGGGAAAGATTTTTGATCAGATCACTAGACAGTCTGTAAGCACTTAAAAGAGGGTGATCAAAATGGCAGAAGTCTTGGAAACCATGTCCAATGAGAAGCGGCACAGGGAACTGAGTATGTTTAGTCTGGAGAAGAGAATAGGATGGAGCAATCCTATTTTCTGCTGTTCCAAAGACTAGGACATGGATCAAGGGCATTAAATTTCAGGAAAAGAGATTCCATTTATACACTAGGAAGAACTTCTTGATGGTAAGAGAGGTTAAACAGAGGAATATGCTGCCTGAGAGTGTGGTGATGGAGTCTCTATCCCATCTTCAGTAGTACACAAATCTGGTTTGGTTTTGTACAAAACACATGAGGAAAGACGTACATAAAATTTGGAGAGATGGGTTGTTTGAAGCAGAAGAGTTTGGAGAAACAGAAGGCCTGCAGTCCAACCACAAACATTACTGAGCAGAGCAAAGAAGAGAAGAGTGTGGGTTTCCCACCCCTCCACGTTTCCATATTGACCAAAAAAAAAAAAATCCTTATCAGTAATCTGTTGTTGTTGCTGCTGCTGTTCTTATACACGCACATTTATATATAAAATAAGTGAACTCTGGGCAGATCTGTTTTCCGTATTATATTTATGCTTCTTGGAACACATCTTTTAATGCACTATATATTCAGTTCTTTTCAGGGGGATATTTGAACATCTCAACACTCTACTACTTCATTGTGTTGGATGTGTAAACGAGGCTATCCACTGCCAATCCTTCTCCATTCAGCTCTCGTTTTAAAAACTAGTGCAAACAATATGTTAATGCTATCATTATTCCTCTCAGTGCTTCATTCCTGAGTTCTCAACCAGCCACCATCTTCCTCTCTCCTTTGTGTTTTGTCTGATCTTTTCACTCTCTTTTAAATCAAATGCTCTTGAGGCCAGGACTGAGCCTCTCTTGTACCAAAATGGAGCATGCTTTCGGTGCATAACATATGATGTCTGGAAAGAAGAAAGGGAACAGCAGCAAATATTCCCTTTTCAAATAGAATAATTACCATAGCAGAGCGTTCCTTTAGCTCCTAGCAACCGCCCTGATTTTACCAATCTCGTTATACAAACCACTAAGAGGAGCAGAGGAACACACTGGGAGAGCTTTCATGTGGTGAAGGCAATGAGGGACATTCTGTCTTTGATATCTCCTTGTTCAGTCTACCCACCTGCCTTTGTGTCTGCTTTTGGAAGAGTTAAATTAGAAAATGAGGGAAGCTGAAGGTTGGAAAGGGGCAAGATGAGAAAATGAAATTGGTGTTTTCTTAATATAAAAGTGCAAAGAAAGAATATATTGTGAACACCATCAGCAACAGTTATATTGTTTATCAGGCATGTCGTCCATTTAAACAGCAGCAGAGGAAGCTGCCTTACGTAAGGTCAAGCAATTTGTCCTTCTACATAATAATGCAGGTAAAAGAAGTCCATGGTTTCAGGAATAGTAGATTAGTTGATTCTGAAGTGCTGAAATTTACAGTGCTCATTGTCACATCCCCAAGAAGAGACCAAAAATTCAAGCAACTCTTTCACAAAGTACAAATAAGTTCTAGACATTTTCTGTTCCATGAGAAGCATGTTTTTTGCAAAGCGAGTGGGTGTTAATGGCAATGTCCTGAATACTTTGCATCATGAGAGGGAGAGCTCTCAAGAATGTACTGTTCCTTTAAAAATCCATTCTTCTCTCCCAGTTGCAGTGAGAGTTTACTTTCAACTAAACACAGAGGAACCCTATAACTCTGATGAGAGGTAGAAGTAACTGATGATGTCATCATCCCGTGTGTGTGTGTATTAAGCCTGAATGTTTTGACTGTGCAGTCACAGACTGTACTATATTACTGGTCTCTGATGAAAGTCTTTCAAACCACCAACTCTCTGCCTTTCCAAGAACTGAGCCTAATAACTTTCTGCATGGAAAACAGGCAGCTAAGCTATTGCTCCTTGCTTCCATTGAAATCTGGCTTGTCAGAAAAGAGGACAATGCTTTCGCAACTTTAATAGCTCTGCTGATGAGGCCATGACAAGCTGAAGCAGCTGAAATTCCCTCTTCTATAAATCTATCAAAGCTGCAGAAGTGATGTCCTCCCACACCCATCTGGTAATTGTTAAATCAGTTCATGTGTTTCAAAAGTTAGGTTCTGCTTAGTTCAGACTGCCTTCCCCTTTGCATATGGTTTAAAATGCATTAAAAGAAACTTCCAGTACTGGCTGTGAGGTTAGATTGGACCGGTCTAGTATTTTTTGGGAAATACTAAGCCTAGAGTCATACTATAAAATTTATCTTTCTCAATGAGGGAGCTGCTTGATATTTCAATATAGACTGCTGGTAGATCCATGAGAGTTCTCATCTCAAGCATAAAAATAACAGAAGGAGTAATTTGCTTTTGGTTTAAGTTTCTCTAATTTGTACAGAAAATGCCTCTGTGCAAAAAAAAAAATAAAAAAAAATGAATTTTTCCCCTTCTGATGCAAAACATGCACATAAGCGAGCACAGTAGAATTAGCTGCATGATCAAAAAGAGACAAACTGTATGATGCTACTGTTGGCAACAACGCAGCAGCTATCATAGTTTAGCTATGTAATTTGTGCATTTTGCACCATTGATATTTTCATACACATGCAAGAACGTTCTCATGAATGACAAAAAAATACCTCACTCTCTTTCTAGTAAACTGTAGGGTGGGGTAATGATGATGTTTCTTACATCTATTTTTTTCCCCCTTAAATATAAGTACTTACTAATTTAAGTCAGGGTATGCATATCATTTAAATGATATGAACATGGTAAAGAAAAGGCTGTTGAAACCCTTCTCTTCCTCACTTCGGCTTCGTTCCAAAAACAAAATAGCTGAAAATAAATCTCCAAGGTTATGACACTACAGATAGATTAATCTTGTAGCTCTGCTTTCCTCCTACAGTTTTTTTTTAAAAAAATCAGCTCCTTCAGTTATGGATCTATAACTGTTCCATATTCAATAAGGCTATGGCCATTTCCACATGGGGAGAGGGAATCGCCCCATGCCGCTACTTACCAGACTTCTTGGCTCCCCAGTCCGGTCCGCGCTGCTCCGGAGCAGTGCGTGCTTGTCGCTCTGCACTGCTCCAGGGACGAAAATGGTGGCTTCCAGTTGGTCGAGGGTCTCGACCAACCACTGAAGCTTGCCAGCCTAAAGCCCGCCCCCAGCAGATTGCAGGATCCCACTGGTGCGAGCCTGCAAATCTGAACCGGAGAGCGGGCATGGTATGGCGCGCTCTGTGCTTTTGAAAGACCTGTTTTTAGCGGTCTTTCAAAAACATGCTCGACGACCACTTGAGGTCATTCCGGAGTGGGCTGAGGTGCAGATCTACATTACATAGGTCCGACCCGGTCCACTTCCAGGCTCAGATGTCCTCCCTGGAGGAATCTCTGCACAGTTTCTATTAGCCCGTGTGGAAATGGCCTATACTGTCTTACTGTTGTTGTTATTTTGTTATTATTGTGTGCCTTCAAGTCATTTCTAACTTACAGTGACTCTAAGGAAAAACTATCATGGGCTTTTCTTGGGGGCTGAGAGCGTGTGATGTGCCCAAGCTCACTCAGTGGGTTTCAGTGGCCAAGTAGGGAACAAAACCCTGGTCTCCAGGATCATAGTCCAATATTCAAACCACTACACCATGCTGTTAAGCTATGTTAAATGTTACTTCAACCCACCTTAAGAGCCAACGGCAACAAAAGTCTGTTCAGAATATGGACATCTCTTCAGCTTCTGATCAGCGCTTGAAAAGGATGACAGTGCCACCTCTCTCCTGCCAGTGAATGCGACTACAACAATGAGAAGGACTCCTGTTGCAAGTCATTGTCATATGTTTGCTTGCTGGCAAGAGGAGACAGAAGTGTCACCTTCCTTTTTTTTACAGTCAGGAGCTGATCAGACCTCCTTTGCTCAATCCAGGTGCTGGTTCTTAAGGTGGTGGTGAGGAGGTCAGGCCAGGAGAAATTATTTAATTACACATATGTAACTAAGTACCCAACATAGAATATTGGCACTCAAATGCTTTTGTTACCATTTATGATTAAATCTGTGGTTTTGTCTAAGTTTTTGTCAAAAAAGCAAAACAAATAAGATTCACAAACTTCTACAAAAGAAAGATTTAAAAGGTAGAAAGAGTCAAAAAGGCAGAGTGAATCCCAGCATATTTTAGCTAGCAATGATGGAGTTGCAGTCTTTTAGAAAAGGGCATACCTTTTTATACTAACACTGAGTCCAAATACAGATATTTAAGAGCTTAGCATTCAAAACATG
Source organism: Iguana delicatissima (assembly GCA_948472985.1). Taxonomy (NCBI): domain Eukaryota; kingdom Metazoa; phylum Chordata; class Lepidosauria; order Squamata; family Iguanidae; genus Iguana; species Iguana delicatissima. The sequence goes on from CAOKZL010000178.1 coordinate 370,372, forward strand.
TATATCTGTCTGTTCATTTTTCCCCTTTCCATTAAATTTATGAAGACATAGGTGAATTTTGGAAAATTATTTTTTTAAAAAATGAATCCCATCAAAAAGTCATCCATTCCTACATGCAATAACGTTTATTTGTCTCAAGGTGTTCCAAACTACACCCATCTCCTTATCTTTCTCTCTTGGAGGGTAATGCAAAGTAGGAACAAAGAAAATGTAGAGACTCAAAACAATTGTTTAACGTAATAAATTGTTTAATGTAATAAAGGTTAAATGTTACAAAAAACTGAACAACAAATACCTTTTAAACAAACACATACCTTTGGATGCAATGTATGAATCCTAAATAACACAAATTTCATTAGTACAAGTAATAAGTGATCAAAGTGAAAAGTATAACAGTTCTCAAAGATTAAGGGCCAATATTCAATACCACAGTTTTCTGTAAACTCGGAGACATGAAATACTGTTCAAAAATGCAATGTGATTGAATGAACCTGTAAGTCAAAACTAAGCAACACCTGTATCAAAAGTGTAATATTATTTTAAGGCACTTTTATTTTATTTTGTTTTTTTAATAGATCCTGGAAGAGTAGCTAAAGAGTTAATACTCCTAGAGGTCCGCATGCGCCTGATACAAAAAACAAAATAAATCTTAGTATCCTAAGGCACTTTGGGACTTTTACAGCTGGCTCCTGCAATTCATTTAGGTACCTACTGTGCTAAGGAGTGATGAGGAATTGTTTCTACCAGTTCTCTTTATGTGGTCTTTGCTAGCATGCTACTTGTTTAAAAGTCTTGGCTCATTAGAGTTCATAAAAGGGTGTGTTACTCCCATCGCCAAGCCAACTGATATTTGCCCAATGCATCTAAAAATCTCCGACTTTCTAAAGCCAGTTTTCTGAGTTGATGAAAGTTGATTTTATCCTGCTTTAGTACGCACTAAACCTCAAGTATATTTAATGCTAAAATAAAATAAGTAATCCTTTTGGAAACTTTTCTGGGCAAAATGCCTCAGAAAGTATCATATATAAAGCCTGGAGAATATTATATGTTCTAGCAAAATACAGAGTTGCAAGTTTGATAAACAATTATAAAAGCAGTGCAGTCAATCCAGCACTATCCCTATTTCTATGCTGTTGGGATAAATATGTAGAAAATCTGATCTCTGTCCGATTTTAGATAAATCAAAAGGCTTAGTCCTGAAGGAGAGTCCCATTCATATCTGTTTGTGTACTTATTTGCATTCATATATCTTTGTGGATTTGTTTCAGAACAAATGAAAACAACATTTAATGTGTTTTTTCTCCAAGCTGCACATTTTTTCAAGTCTTTAAGAAAAGAGTACATATTTTTTTAGGAAGGCAGCCATTCAGAAGGTAACTATAATTAAATTTTTGGTTGAGATCCTGCATTGGGAGACATAGCTGCACAGATATAGCTACCTTTGTGTAGCTACATCTCTTTGATGCATCCTCAGAAAACTAACAGTTGAAGACTGTTTCAACAGTTCAAAAGCTCCCTAAACCAAGCTGTTTCTGTGTTTCTGAAGAGCAAGAGGATGAGCAGGAAAGCATCCAGCACTTTTCCAGTATCTGGAAACACTGTGAAGGTACTGTCATAATAAATCCAGTCAATAGAAAAGAGAACAACATTTCTTCATCCATCCCCAATTCTCCAGAAACATGGAAATGGCTAGATGGGGGAGGATTGCAGCACTTAAAGTCTAGGTTTGGGAGAGAGGGTTTGGTCATTGCATAGCTGGAACACACCTCCAACATGAATAAGGACCATAAAAGTGAATGGCAATGGTATAAGTCGAAGTTGTTGTTTCTGTTGTCGTGTGCCTTCAAGTTGTTTCTGACTTCTGGTGACCTTAAAGTGAGCCTATCATGGTGTTCTCTGGGGCTCAGAATGTGTAATGTGACCAAGATCATCCAGTGGGTTCCCTTGGCCAAGTGGGGAATTGAACTCTTACACCACTTCAATTTATGGACAAGACGCAAGCCATAATTTCTGGTTCTGTATTTGCAATATTTCCCTGGAACTATACTGGTAATGCAATGCTGTTTCTATTCCTCCACTATGTGTTTAAACAAGTAATTACACATAGTTAAACCAAGTTTTCCTCTTGTGAAAGTTAATTCAAGATTAAACAGGGCATTATTTTCTTTTCTCAGGCACAGATACAAATGAAATGTGTATATTTCTGTTTGTGAAATATCTGTTGAAAATGTCAAGAGCCATAGCTTTGAAAAACTTAGAGGGATTGCTCTAAGTTTCTTTTTCCAGTTTCCTTTAAAACATAAGATGTAAAATATCATAATGAAGCATAATATTCAGGAAGAGTCCAGCTGTGAATAAATTATAGAAGATGGATGTAAAGATTTATTTCATAAAACAAAAACACTTAAGCAAGAGTTTATGATGCTGTTATGTTTCGGCAAGAGTAACATTGGGACTTCAACCTGAATAACTACAATGATTCATTAAAGGCCTTGTTCAGGATGAGTGAACATCATTATTGTTCTTAAATAGGAAAGGCAGATAACCATTACTGATTATTCCTCAATTCCCAGTCCTGCTTGTTAAAGACCAGAGAATGCTGAAGTAGGTTGTCTAATTTCCATGCAAGTAAGAAAGAAGCTACAAAATAGCACAATCAGTAGGCAATACACACAAGTGAGGGTATGTTTGCAGGAATACCCAAAAGATTAAAGTTTCCTAGAAGATGTTTCCTTGTTGAAACAAAGAGCTTAGCTGCATTTGCCAACAGAGTTCCTAGGCAACATTATGATTGCAGCTTAAGAAATATCTCTAACTTTATTTATTATTTATTTTTCTATCCTGAAAGTGTCAATGCTCTCTTTACAGAGTACAATGGAATATATGCAAGGATACCTAGAAACCTGGCTACTTTCCATGCATTCCCATTTGTCTGTTCAGTCAACTACAGAGATGCTACACTATTTAAATTACGATATATACATAAAGATATACATATGAAAGTACAGGAAGTTTAAAGATGCTACACAACGGCAACTGGATTGTGCCCAGATACACTCCTCTGTCCAATTAGTGGTCATTTTGGTTGAGGGTGAAGCTGTGCCCTTGTGGTGGAAAGGTCTTGTATGGACATAACCCCGGCTTATGCCAACATATGTCTCCAATGGGGATATAATTCTTCACTAAATGTCTTCTCAAAAGTAGTGATGAGTAATCTCTACATTTTTTTTCCTGCTTCAGGAAAGTCTTTGAAAACTTTGAAAACCATGAAGTTTTGGAAAGCTGTTGGCAAGCCAGGAGTTATTCTGTACAAAAATTTGCATGAGGTTATTGCGTTTTGAAAACAGCATTTTATTTTCTGCACAGAAACCAACATTTTCTGCATGGAACATAATATTTCAATGCAGAAATATTAATTTGTGTGCAGAAAATACTATTTTATATGCATATGTCTACCTATGTGCAGAAAATCTTATTTTTTGTATTTTCTGTGAATTTTACACAGAATAAATCCCCAATTATGGTATTTTCTATGCAGAAAACAGCATTTCCTGCATGGAAAATAATATTTCAACACAGAAATATTTATTCCTACACATTAAAAAAAGGTTCTTTTCTATGCAAATCAACCATGTTCAAATATTATGAAGAAATCCCTAATAACAGCATTTTTTTTACCAGAAAACAGCATTTTCTGTTCAAGAATTAATATTTCTGCATTGAAATATTATTTTATACACACAAAAATCCTGTTTCCTGTGCAGAAAATGTTGTGCAAAACAATCCTGTGTACATTTTTTACAGAATAAGTCCCAAACTGTGAAGATCCTTATCAGTCCAAGATTCTTCTCAGAAGGGTTTGAACACTAGATGAACATATTTTTGACTATTTTCTAAATGTTTTTGAATATTCATTCCATCCCTAATCTCTAGGAGCGTTGTAGTCTTCAATTAATCTGTCAGTGATGCTTTCTCCTACACTGAATATTTCAAACTTGTAGTTCTTTTCATCTCAAATGACATATGGATATGGATATATTCTTTACACATGGAAAAGAACACCAAATGGAAATGAAATTCTCTTCTGTTTTCAATTGCCAAGTTCAAGAGATACAGCTGTTTTCGGCTACCACGTAGATGTTAAAGATAAGGAGCCAGGCAGAAAGATACCAATTCTAATTCAAACTAACAAGTATGAATACAGGTGGATTTGAACCAGATTTTTATTTTTTAAAGCTTATTTTTGGATGGATGTATTTGCTGTTGTTCATCCCTAGTTGGACGTACGTGCCAATCCTCATTCCTAATTAGATGAATCTGCCAATGTTTATCCCTAGATGGATGAATCTGCCAGTGCTGATTTCTCCAGTATCATTATAGTCAAATAAAATACATGCATGTCTGTGGCAGTCTGTAGTCCACTGGCACATGGTGCTATACACTTCGAAACGTGACAAAAAGTTTTGGGCTGTTACCCCAGTTGCACTGACCAGTTTCAATCAAATTCCAAATGGGATTTTACTAGAAGCAAAAGGGGATGCCATAATTCATCAGGAAATAATTGTTTAAGGGTTGGAAAACAGGTGAGGGCTCTTTCATGCACTGTGGCCAAAATGCCCGAGGCAACGGAGGGAGGGCAGGAAAAAAGGAAAAGACTAAGACACGGTGGCTAATATTGCTGAAGTTAAAAGTGGGAAAATGAGAAAAGGCTCTCTACAGCAATGCCTGTAAGACTCCTGTGGCAAAAAAAAAAAAATAAGTGGGTCTCTTTGACCCTATTAGATAAGCTGCAGTCAGTACTATTCATCAAGTGAATGGGAGAGAACTGTCTGAGATACTGCTGCTAACCTCTGAGGGAGCAAGGAAAAGAGGCAAAAACAAAAGGAGAGCAATAAAACTGTTGATAGGACTCTGGAGATTAAAATAATGGGAAGGGTTCTCTGAAGTATGTCTTGGAAGAGGTTAAAAGGGGATAATGAAAAGAAGAGTGCCCTATGATTACTAAAGGGCATTAGACCTATATAAAGACCTAGTCAGTGACAGTCAGCTAGTTTGAAATGCTTTTAATCTAAAATTCTTTAAATTAAAAAATAAAGAAACAAATGTTTACAGAAATAAACTGGTCCAATGATCCACCCAAGTCATGGACAGGTGTCGATCAGTTTCTACCGTAAGAACTGTAGCTGATTTACTGTGGAGCAGCAAGAACTTCTGCCTCTTGGTGGCAATAACGGCAATACTTTCCTCTTAATTTAGGTTGCTGAAATAAAGAAATTGTTGGTGGGCAAGGTAAAGGGCAAAAATGGGCTTCTTTGAGAACCTGAACATGAGAAAAAGCAAAAATGATAGACAATTCTACCCTTATTTTAGTGCTATTGTTCAAAACCAAACATGAAGTTAAAATCAGTAGGGAGAAACTTTAAGACTTTCTAGAAAGATGAAAAAAGGCTACCTACAGAAAAAACTTGAAAAACTACCCAACTGATGCTTGGCTGAGTCACAGCCCAATAATATCAGACTGACACTAAGATTTCACTCCCAAGCACAGTTTTCTGGAATATAATAGAAATGGAATCCCCTGTAATGAGGTTCTGCTTTGGGCTATACATTGTAGCTGTTTTTTAAAAAAAGTCTTACAGGACTTATAAAAGGAAATAATTCTCCGAACAAAGACATAACCCAAACAAAGCATTTAATACATACATATTTTTAAAGGAATGTTTCCCAAGGTGCATGGCTGAGTCAAGAAATGGCTTTCATTTCTTAAATCATAGTTAAAATTGCTGCATCCTATGGAGAATACTGACACCACAATGTCAAAGAGACTTGGAGAAAATCAGTCTGTTCATCTCAAATACTCCTTTCATTTTGCAGTAGAAATTGGAAAGTAATTGGAAGTTACATCGGAGATGAACAAATACGACACAAGACGGAAAGGATAAAGCTTTGTAACCTTTTGGCTTAGTGAATTCCAGCTTCTGAGAAATGTCAGCATTTTCACGATTATCCCTTATTGCCTCTTGTCCCTTTAGAAAGAAGATTTCAAAGCTGTAATTCCTGTGCTGAGGCACTCAATTGCTATACAGAACAGATGTCTGTATCTGAATTATCAAGTATAAGGGGATGAGAATTTTCATCATTTATAAGAATTTCAAAAATTTACAAATTTCTTGGTATGTTCATATAGGGTTTGTGATGAAGACTGTATAGAGAAAGTAAAATAAAAAGATTCTCTAGTTCACTTCTTAAAAGCGTTAAATTTTCATCCTTGTTTGTTGTGCTTCTTTTTCCGCCAAACACTTTTCATCTTTAACAGCTATATGACAGCCAAAAGGCAGAACAAAATGATATCTTCCAGCTAGAAATTAACTGTACCTATTAAATTTGGTCAGGGGAACTGAAGAGGGGGGTGGGGTAGAATTCATTCAGTTAATTTTTGGTAATAACTTTACAAAAAATGCAGGGTTTTTTTTAATGAATCTGCCTGAGATAGTTTGCAATTTATTAGAAATGGAATGTGGAGGGAAAGAAAACTGGCAAATTCCTGTATTTCTATTGGCAAGTTGTAATTAATGGTATTAATGTTTGACATATACAGCAAAATGCACACACACACAATCATGTTTAATTAGGGTCTGTAAAATCGGAATATATGATAAACCTGCAGACCCACATCTTGTATCATGAGAAACATAAGATGTGCTTGCACTGACCACTTAAGTCCTCATTCCTCCTGCTTGCCATTTGTACATTTGTGGCAAGAAACCCAAAGGTAGTGCCTAAATACATTTTTTTCTCCCAGAGTCTACATCTTTTTTGTCCATTTTAGTACATAAATCAAATGACATTGGCTCTGATGGGGTTTTCCTGAGCATTATTGGTCAAGTTAAATAATCCCGCTCCAAAACCCATAAGAGGTCTTGAACTGCCCCCTCTGAAGGAACGTATAGCTCACTTGTGAGCTCATGTATTACCTGCTAACCATCTGAAGACAGGAGGTTCTCATTTCAATCATACATTTTTCTAGTTTTTCAAAAAGGATCACATCTTTTCTGAGACTCCAGAGGGACTTAAGACTCTGGTGAAAGTTCTCAGAGTTCCAAGGGAATGCCTGCTTTTTAGTGGAGCTGACTTTTTGGATGGCTTTCTTTTTGGCAATTGAACATTCTTATTCCTGGAAACTACAATTTCTGTGCACAGTTGAATTCTCCTTAACGTAATGTATCACTGAAAAAAATTGCTTCTAAATGTAGATTATAAAAAATTTACCTCTGTTTGGCAGATAGACTGGGGAAAAAGGTACTGAAAGATTTAATAATATGAAGATCAATGTGGGTTTTTGCCTGGAAAACATCTAAAAGGTAATATGAGGAATAGAATACATATAATTGAACATTTTGAAAGAAAGCCAGATAAAACAATTGGCATTTTTTGATACAGATAAGGCATTTGATATTGTTAACTGGAGTTTCATGATGGAAACTATATCAAAAATGAATGTAGGAAATGATTATTATTATTTTTTGAGATGGATAAAAGCTATCTATATAAATCAGTCAATTCAAATTATAATAAATAGAGAAAAAAATAAAGAAAATAGACATACAGCAAGGTATTAGGCAGGGATGTCCATTGTCTCTTTATTAAAATTCTTGATGGTGATTGTAATATTAAATAGAAATATAAGGGATAATATTATGATCAAAGGAATTAAAATAATAGCTAATGAATATAAATTAAGAACATTTGTGGATGTTCTTATGTTTTTAGAAGAAACCATGGCAAGTAAAGAATTGGAAAAAAAAATTAATTTGGGAAGATTTCAGGACTTAAATGAGGAAAAGAGGACTATATTGACTAAAACTATATTGAAAGAAGAAAGAGAATTGAGTCAACTATCAGGTTATAACATAAGCAGAAAAGTGAAATTTCTGGAAATATAAATAAAACAAAGAAGAAATCAGAGTTATTTAAAAACTCTCTGAAAAAATATGGAAGAAAATTAGAAAAGATTTAAGAAACTGAAAGAATCTAAAATTATCTCTCTTAGGAAGAATCTCCACAATCAAGATAAATATATTACCTAAATTACTTTTCTTATTCCAGTCAAGTCCAATGATAAATAGTGAAATGTTTTTTTAAGAAATGGCAAAGAGATATTTCTGATTTTATATGGGGGAAAAAAATAGGAAATATTCTAAGATGCAAAGGAAAAAGGAGGTTTAGGACTGCCAAATTTCAAATTATATTATCAATAGTGTTATCTTGAATTGATCCAAGAAGGGGTAATTAAAAAGAAAAGTACATTATTATATCTTAAAAGAGTAGACATCTGAGTGGCATGTTTTCCCTTGATACGATAAAGAAAATGTAAATAGAGACTTTTTAACAATCAATTTATAAAAAGATTGCTATTAAAGGTAAGAAGGAGATGTAAGGCTAGATGTTGCCCCCAAATACCCTTATGGATATCTCATCATGAGGTTTTCTATGAGAGAGACAGGGAAAAAAATCTTACACAATAAATGGATAATGTATAAAGATTTGATGAATATTCATGAGGATAATCTAGCAACTAAGACCCAAAAGGAACTCAAGGAGGAAAAAATCTCATGTCATTGGCTATTGTATAGACAAACTAAAGAAAAATTGAAAATAGAATTAAAATTAAATGGTATCCAAAAGAAAAAGACAGAATTAGAAGCAATAATATCCATGGAAAATCAAAGGGCTATATCAAAAATTTATAAAATATTGCTGAAATGGGATACAGAGAAAGAAATAATTGAAGAGCCATTGATAAAATGGACTTAAAATATAGGTCATTACATTGATTTTAATCAATGGGAAAGAACATGGGACAGAAGAATGAAATATACAGCATGCTAAGAGAAAATATATACAAAATACACGATAGATAGTATTTATCTCCAGATAAGCTGCCCAAGATGTACAGAAACTATGATAGTAAATGCTGGAAATATGTCATAGAAGGAGGTACTTTCTATCATTGTTGGTGGTTTTGCAAAAAAGTCAAGACATATCAGTGAAATATGCATATATGAATAGAAAAAAAGGGAATTCATTTACAGATGATTCCAGAATTATGTTGGTTAGGAATGACAGATGATGAATTAGAAGGGGGAAAAAAAAGGGAGAAAACTTTGTTACCTTACTGCAACTCCCGGAATTATATTTGCACAAAAATGGAAACAAAAATCACTTCCGACAGAGAGGGACTAGATCATAAAATTAATTGTCAAGGCACAAATGGATGAATTGATAAGTTTAATAAGGGAGGGGAGCATAGACAACTCTGTCATTAGGTGGAATGCTATAATCACTTATCAACATAACAGAGTGAATTAGAGTTAGCAAGCTTTAGAGACTGAAGGTAACGTGTATCCTCATATTTAAAGTATCAAAGTATATTTACTGATAGTTTTATGGCATTTAGTTGTATTTTATTTTAGTGATAAACGGGAAATAGATATAAGATATAATATCTTTAATACAAAAGTGCTAAAATTGTCTTTGTTTAGATGAAAGGAAAATATATTTCATGTATAAATAGCCTAAATCTAAAACTGGTTGGGAGGAATATGTATCTAAGGGTGATGAGATTAGTGGTGAATATGATTATATGAATGTTAACTTTGTTATATTTTAATGTGCATTCTTTTAAATAATAATAAAGAGTATTCCTTCTCTGGAGGTTTTTTAGCAGAGGCTGGATGGCCATTTGAGTGCTTCAGGTGCTTGTTCTTGCATGACAGGAGGTTGGACTCGATTGTGGTCTCTTCCAACTCTATGTTTCTATAATTTTATGATATGATTCTATGATTAATGTATCACAATGTACCATTCTGCAGATGGGGCATCATAATCACAAGAGCATAGCTGCCATGAGAGCTCCACTGTCGCTACCTGTTTGTGTATGTCTCCTTCTTACCTATGGATTTATAATTACAGTATGAATTTCAGAGGGTTTTTTTAAGGCAAAGAATGCTCAGGAGTATTTTGCTACTTTCTTCCTCTGAAATACAGAACCTGGTATTCATTGGTAGTCTCCCATCCAAGGGCTGACCATGTTTCTCTTCCAAGATCAGATGGAGTCTCATGTCATTAGGACATTTTGGCTATCACTATTACCTGTAATGGTAGTTAAAAGCTGGGAAATACAGTAGGAGAAACAAACAAACAAAGATGCTATCACCATCACAGTACAGCCTCAAATTTTTAGCTATGTAAAAGTTGGATCTAATTTTGGAACACAAAAATATGATACTTCCTGACAGATTTATTTCACCATCTGTATAATGAAAATAATGGTAATGGTAATAGCTGAACTGTCGTAATGTAGTATATGTAGTATATGAAGACTGTCAAGAACTTGAGATATTTTAATTAATATATTAATTATTAATTGCCTCTATAGCAATACCAAATGATTATTGGGGAAAAAAAAGTCCAGACAATTGTATTCTGTTCTCCATAATTCATAAACTCCAAGATTTCCATTTATTTATTTTTTTAGCTGTTGTTTCACTGTATTTACAGAAAATAAACTGGAACTGTTTAAGTACAGCTCTGTAGGACAGCTTCAATAATTTGACATAGCCTCAGACAAATTAATGCAGCCTTCAAGACGCACTTTAAAAACACTAACCATGGTTCCTGGGGTGTCAGCACCATCTAGAGGCATGCCTACAGCTTACTCTAGCCTAAGAAAATGAACCAGTCGAAGAGAATTTGATACACTTTATTCATTTTATACAGGCATACATATATGTGTGTCTATGTCCCTTCAGATCACCTGTCGACTTGTACAGACTCCCATGAATTTCATAGGGATTTCTTAGAGAAAACATGTCATCGACCAGTCAACAAAACAACAGAAGTTAAAAAATATACAGCAGTACATTGGCTTTTTCACTAAAACTGAATGCTGTAACACTGTTTTAAGAATGCTTACAATTAATGTCTACCGGTAACATTACCAGTTCACCAGGGACTGCCTGTGAAAGTGTCTGACTTCTTTTTTTTAATACATAGGATATAATCATACAACATACATCCTCACTGAAATTGTTTTTTCACTAATCTAAGTGTTGGATAAAAGTATAAGATTAAAGGCATACACACACACACCAAGGCATAGCACTCAAGGTCAGCCAAATTATTGAGTACCCATGGCAGAAAATCCAACGAACACTTCTTATCTTCCCTGGCAGTAAAACCCACCAGCAAGAGCATCAACCATGGGATAAAAGTTTGACATCTTTTCATAGTACCTAAAATCATTGGCTTGGGGTGTCTGTCTCTCTCTGCCTAAAAGCAGGACCAAGTCTTGATATTTATGTGCAATAAGAACTTCTCCACAATGAGTTTTGTTGCTGCTAAATAAGTATATTTCAATAGAATGGAAAGAATATCCCGTGAAATGCTACTGTTTTTACTGAGAAAGCAGAAATGTACAGGGATGGGTTGGTTGTCTGAAGGTGCTCCCAGACTTGTCCTGCTACTGGATTGTTTATTACCAGCTTCTTCTTGTGGGATGCTCGGGTACAAAACGAGGAGGAATATTTAATTAAACAATTATTAACAGCAGCATAGGCAGTGGTTGCCTATGGCTGGAAGGATGAAGAAAAGTGGGACCTTAATAGATGGAACTACTATATAGCATACTGTATGCTGTTTGACTTTATATTGGATAAGAGGAGATTATATCTAGGTCAGCTGAGAGAAGAGAACTGGTCCAGGAGGTGGGAGAAACTGGCTGAGTTTGTGGAGAGGGCTATGAGGATGTGGATGACAGAGTTAAAATGATATACCACATAAAGGGAAAGAAAAATTAATTATGAAATACCATTCCAGGGATGGGTGGGAAGGAGTGGAGAAGAGATGAAATATAAATGTTGTGTGTAATTTGTATATATATATTTTTTTAAAAAACAGCTTCTTTTTGTGCATTAGTATGCCAGTTCCTGGATAGGCCCACCTTGCTCCTGTGCAGGTAACCTCACGGTTAGACTACTGCAATGTATTTTGTGTTAGGTTGTGCCTCTTCGAAAGCAGCAACTGCTGCAGAATTAGTTAACTCTAGTGAGGCATGCATTCAAACTATACTTCTGTTGAAGGAATTACACTGGCTGTCATTTTATATTCATAATCCTAAATGTCTCATAAACAGGATGACTACCAAAACATGTTTCCCTGTATGTAACCAACTGGCCCCTTGACAGAGGTTTTATTGATTGTTTCAGAAGCAATGAAATCCTACTGCATGACTTCATGAAGGCAGGTCTTCTCAGTGATTGCATTCACTCACTACTACAATATCCCTCACGTGGTCAGTGTCACAGAGATTTTATCCAGTTCTGAAAGCTTATTAAAAACATACCTGTTACATATGCCTTCCTTACTTGGTGATAATACCTACTCTGTTTTTTTTTCCCTTGAGTTATTGTTCTGAAATATTGCTTATAACTTTAAAATTGGGTTTAAAGTATTTCATTTTTTTAAAAAAAAAAACCTTTAAACTATGTAGATCCATTACTTCAAGAAGTATGCAAATCAAATTAAATATGTTGTATTAAGTATGTATCCAATATATTTTCTCATGTGATCAGTGCATGTGGGAACAAATCCCTGTGTTTAATCAAGATCATTGTATTTAGTTACTCTTAGAATTAAACTTTTTTTGATTCTGGATCTGTTGTTGTTTTTGTTTCCTTTTTTCTTCCATAATAAAATAAAACTATGATCAATCAGTAAAATATGTCTTTATAGTCATCAGGGGTTTGAACAGCAAGATCAACAGCTGGAAAGCACATGGGCAAACAAATGAATGTTCAGCTGGCAATTAAAGAAGAAAAGACTCCACATAAGGAATCCATCTGATCTCATTAGCCAGATGCACATGGTGGGGGAGCAAAATGGAAAAACTCTGCACTGTGGTGAAATGAATTCTCTAGGCTACAGTAGGGAAGGGAAGGATATTCAACAATATTTGAAAAGACGGGGGGGGAAGTGTTTCTAACAAAAAGAATCCTGGACTTTTGAGAATTTCCACAGTTTGTGACTTATTCTACACAAGATTTTTGTAGAAATTTTACTGGGCTAAATGAACTAATGTAGTTGGAGTTTGTGGTCCAGAAATATCTGAAATTTGATCCCAATAACCTCCTCCCCAAAAAAGTCCTTAAAGAGCATCTATGAAACTTATGGTGTGGTGTAGTAGCTTGAGTTTTAGACTATGGCAAGTCACACTCTTTCCACTAGAGAGCAAGGGAATGGCAAGCCCCACTTTGAATAAATCTTGTCAAGAAAACTCCACAATGGATTAGTCTTAAGCCCTTTCCACACGGGCATATTGCCCACGCTAGGGCGACCTCTCCAGGAGGTCTTCTTCACCACGGGGTGCACTAGAGCAGTTTGAAAAAGTGAGGCTATACAGTTCAAACTGCTCTAGCGCAGCCGTGGGGGTGGCGCTGCAAGTTTTATAAAAACCACTTTTGCAAGTGGTTTTTACGAAACTTGCCTGCGCTGCTCCGCGGCAGCCTCCGGTGAAGAACTGCAGAGATGCGGTAGTGCGTCCCTGCAGATCTGCCCGGGGGTGGGCTTCCAGCTGGCTCGCTGCCCTGATAGGTGGAGTGCCGCTGGAAGCTGCCGGCCACCATTTTGGTCACCGCCAAGCGCCACCGAACGCCACCGAATGGCACCGAAATTCGGCGGCGTTTAGAACGGCGAATCCACGCTCCCCGCAGGAACGGAGCAACCCACTACGAGGTAAGCTCCACCCCTGCGTGCGGCGCTCCGTTTCGGTCCCCCCATGTGAGGAAAGAGCCTTAGTCAGAAAGTCAGAAATGACTTGAAGGCACAGAGTGGCAACAACACAGGCAAATTCAAGGTGGGATTTTCTATAAATAAGCAAATTATCATTAAGATCTTAAGACACATCTTCTTTCTCCTGTGGATTCTGTTGGATGGTTCCTAGCTTTTGTTTCTTAAAAAAAAATCATTTTCCATTTTTCTTTTTTTCCTTCTTTACTCATAACATTTTCTATTTTTTTTTTTTTAATAATTACTACTTTAACATTTTAAATTTTGGATGATTGCTCCTACTGAATATTTGATACACACAAACACAAACACAAACACACACACATATTCTTTCTTTCTGTAATCTTTTCTTCTTCTTCTAGGATATTGTTTTTTACTTCCTTCTTTCTTAAATAATGTATTGTACCATATCATTTGTATATATGGCTTTTGTGGAATTCTTCTTTTTCACTTATAAAAATAAATGGAAAAAATGTGGGCCACTGAAATAATTTTTGGATTTTGCAAATCATTGATCTAGTGTTTGTTTTACTTTGTTTTCAGTGGTTCTTGACAAAATACAGTAATATCACAAAAGTCCAATAAAAAAAAAACACAGAAAATATACAAAATCTACCACAATCTAGCCCAGTGGTTCTCAACCTATGGGTCCCCAGATGTTTTTGGACTTCAGCTCCCAAAAGCCCTGAACATTGACTATAGTGGCTGGGGCTTCTGGGAGCTGAAGTCCACAAACATCTGGGGACCCACAGGTTGAGAACCACTGATCTAGCCCATAAGAGGACAACTATTTATTTATTTATTTATTCATTCATTCTACGTGATAGTGAAATGAGTAAAGATTTTTCTTCCTCTTCTTTACTGGCTGTAGTGTTCAAACCAAGTTCTAGAGTAGTCCAAAAGAAAGCACGTTGTCATCAGCTGATCTTGCGTTTATAATGCATGAATCACTGTGGTCAGGCTGTCATTGCTTAATAATGACCATATCTGCTACATCAACCAAATAGCCACTGTTTTCTTTCATTAAAGCCATTTGGCTCTTTAGAGACACAAATGAATCCAACAACACTCGTAGGCTATATGCCTAGCCTTGTAGATAACATGCATTCTCATTCAAGACTGGTAGATTACTCATCTCTTTTACGCAGGAACTGCTCACTAGAGATTTAAGTTAATCAGCATAGTGCAGCACTGGATTTCAACTGTGGATACCTGGATTCGAATTCATGTTTGGCCATGGAAACCAACTGGTCAGATATTGAGCATGTATGCAAGGGTGCCTTTACTTTCTTCTGATGCTTGGAGAGTGTACCTTGCCCAAGGTTATCTTGGCTAAGTTGCAGACTGTCCCATTTTGATACAGCCTGATATAATAGTTGCTACCAAATGACTAGAAATTCCAATCTTACCAGATCAATGTTTCTCTTAATTTTCTTTTTACATTCTTTAGATCAGTGGTTCTCAACCTGTGGGTCCCCAGATGTTCATGGACTTCAGCTCCCAGAAGCCCTGAGCATTGACCATAGTGGTTGGGGCTTCAGGGAGCTGAAGTCCATGAACATCTGGGGACCCACAGGTTGAGAACCACTGCTTTAGATCTTTCATCCAAAAAGGACATTCCAAAGTTACTTCGTTTTTTTAATGGAATGTATTGAAAACCTTTAGAAATGAAAAGCTGCCCTAAGAAAGTTTGCTTTATCCTTTGGTTTTGTTTCATATTAGATTCTTCTCTTGAAGAGGAATTATTGTTATGCTAATAGGTGGGCGATGGTGGGGTCCACCCATAATGCCAGTTTCTCTTTAGAATTTGGGGAAATTATAGCTCAAAGAAGGCCTGTGAGAGGATGGTTATGGCAGGATCTTTTCCTCTATCTATACCAGTACTAACTGTAGAGTGGACTCTAGTTAAAATTATTTTATTTGAATTGACAATCATATGAGAAATCAGACACTCTTAAGAACCATACAAGGCTATTGAAAAGTGAGGTGAGAAAGGTTGGATAGGTAGAGATTAGGGGTTGGAAAGGGTGACAGTTACCACTCCTGAAGAAGGATGTTGCAACAGAGAGGCGTATACAGTTCTGAGCAGAGCATTGAGGAAGCAGTCTGCAGCACTATGTAATATAATTGGCTGGGGTCAAAGTTAGGAGTATTTTACCCTATTTCCATACCCTGAAGGGGTGCATTAACGAAGCCATAGTGGCTTTTCAAAGGGACTGACAAAAGGGTTCAGAATGCTCTGATTGCTTGAACTCTGGAGTGGCAAAACATAGATGGGATTCATGACAGTCTCTTAATGTTCAGTCAGATAGGGTGTATAGGGAAGGTCCCCATAGGGGAAGACTGAGAGATGGCCTCTGATTGCTTTTTCTGGGTAATTTGTCTTCCACTGGGTTTGAAGATGCCAAGAGCTTGAAACAGCAAAAGGATTAGCACAAACTCATCTGTGTTGGGGTTTTCCGCATAATCCTATCTGGACTTTTTCATCATCATGACCCTGAACATGCCTCTGGTTAACGCTACCCTGATCATTTCTCCAGTCACTTATAAGTCCAATTCATGAAAGTTGCATATCTTGTAGGAGGGGTGGTCGGGTATAGTAACACTATCCAATATGCTTTGGCTTTCTTTTTTGGACAAAATATCCATGGCAATTCTGGCATATTCAGAAAACAGCGCACTTGGTTTTATTAGAGAGCTCTGGGATGGGATGGCTTTCTTTTACTCTTAACAAACTACGTTGCTATTCCTTCCATGTTTTACGGTTTCCGCACTTCTTTTACTGCAGTAGTTCTGCCAATTTTCTTTTCATTATTTGTTTTTACTCATTACATTGAACTGCATTACTTAGCTAAGTGGATTTCTATTTTACTTCCATGTTGGAAAGAAAATCTTATTTTCCTTCTCTCTGTCTCTTTCACTCTTCCTTTTAAAACAGACCATTGTCCCTTGACTTCTCCAAGCTTTTCATGTCTCCATCTAACCAATGTCTTAATGTTGCTGCTAGAAATAGACTGACCTTACCAATCTCCTTTCTTGTCTTGGATAATGTATGACACCATTTAACCTTCACTCACTGCACATCTTTGAAAATCTCAGTAGGAGGATTGTCTGGGACTCTGGGCTTCCACCCCTCAAATTTTTTTCCCATTTAGCATCAGATACTTTGTATGAACTGTGACAATTGAAGACTTTGTATATATTCTGTGAATCGCATGGGGGGAAATGGATAGTACAGTGTTAGATTTCTAAGCACTCTTCGGATAAATATTGCATTACTGTTGGTGTTGGTTACTCAAAGCTGTGTTCGAATGATGTAGAAATATAGTAAAGGCTCTACTTACATCATATACATTTTATTCAGCATTAATTTATTTGGTATTGATGGTATTCAGATACTCATTTCAGTATCTTTATCTTGTTCTTCTTTTGAACCTCTATGTCAGGAATTCTCTGCCAGTTCATAGAATTTAGAACTTTAAAAAGTTTGACCCACACAACCAAACCAGCCACACATTACAGCCCAAAACAACTCCAGAGTTTTTGCTTGGTTGGTCATTTGTTTGCAAAAATGAAGAGTTTAGCTTCTATGTTCTGGGACCCAAAAGAGAACATTTGGTTGGCTTCATTGTAAGCCGCTCAACTGTGGCATAAACTAATGGTGTGTGGACCTCTTCTCTCCTCTTATTTGGATATTATTTTTCCCAGTGCTCATGTGGATTACTTTAAAAACTTGACTGCAGTTTCTGAACATTCAACTAGGGATGGAAACAATATTCAAAAATATTCAAAAGACAGTCAAAAATAAGTTTCTCAAGTGGCAGAATCATAGAATCCTAGAGTTGGAAGAGACCTCAGGAGCCACCGAGTCCAACCCCCTAAAACCCAAACAAGAATCTTGGGTTGACAAGAATCTTCACAGTTTCTGTGTCACACAAAGATTTTTTTCCCTGTAGAAAGCAGCATTTTATGGACAGAAAATAATATTCCAGCAGAAAATTCTGTTTCCTGTGCTGAAAATGCTATGGTTCCTATGTTTCAGCATAGGAAATGCGTGAATTTTGTACCAATTTAGTATAAACTACGAATAGTTGTTGAATACTATGCCATTTTCAAAGACTTCCTTGCAGTGGGAAGAAAGATACTAAAATTATCCATTGCTAGCCTCCAGTACAAAATTAGTGAAGAATTACACCCCAATGTTCAACTTTGGAGCTGTGTGAGAAATGGAAACCTTCTTCTTTCAGTGAAACTTTCTCTATAAGCAAATAAGTTTTTAAAAATGGGGTTAGGTAGTACTTTTATTGGACAGCAAAAAGGACACTTTAAAGTCCTTTGAAGTCAATCTGCGTAAATCTTCATTTGAGTGTTACAGAACTTGGGGCTGAAGGGAAACAAAGAAATCCAAGAACCATCTTGTCTAAGGGACTTTTTATTACACCCAGTTCCCAAGATGGAAATTTTAGGCTCAGTCAACCACCTTGAGAAGCAATTGTATCACAAGTCACCTCAAAGATGTAGAAGTACATGACATTCTCATTCTCTATGGACCAGGGCTTTTTAAACCTGTGATTCATAGACCTCTAGGGGGCCCACTGTTGAGTTAAGGGGTATATGAACAGGATGCTAAAAAGAAAGGGGTCCCTTTTGAGACTTCAGTTTTCTTCTTACTTTGAAATTGTGTTTAAATGTCGCTTTAAAAAATGAGTGAGTCTTTACCTTTCACCTGAGTCTCTGAATAATCTGAGATCACAAAAAGATTGAGAATCACTGCTTCATAAAAAGACTTCCAGGGATGTAGTAAATTATGCATTGTGTTTTGTTGAAACATATAGCTCTTGTATCAGCTTGTAACAATATATTAATGATTCCACACCTTATTTTCTCTTCCCAGGAAATCCATAGGTGGAAAAAGATAGGAACAGGAATTTGCAGTCTTCATGTGGCCCTGTCACCATCCCTAGGCCTCTTAAACTATTATCCCATAATGTTCCCAGATCACTCTGTGCCTTTTAAATAATAATAATTTTTAAAAATCTGCCTGAAATGCATATTCATTTCTACTTTTTTTGTAAGATATTTTGTGTGATAAACACACACCTTCCAAGATAATGAGTAGTATTATAAGTTACATTCTTTATTAAAGTAAACAATGTGCTTTCTTCTAAATATACACACATGCATCTTTGCATAATACACATTTTGTGGATATGTATGTGTGTGTGTGTGTGTGTGTGTGTGTATTCCCTGCCATTCCGCTTCATACATTTTGTGGAAACTTTTCCCTCATGTGTGCACATTAATGCATTTTTATTTGCAGGATTGCAATACAATTTTCTGCAGAATCACTACCATATAATAACTTTCAGTGTTGGATTCAAGAAGTGTCAATTTTGTAGGTGTACATCAAAATGTGAAATGAACAGCCTTCTCCCTCTCACAAAATTCTCTGTCACTAATGGGGGAAAAAAAATACCCCAGGATTCCCACAATGGCACAAATAATTCCATGGATCTATTTAGGCCCTGTATTAACACCACAGCAGTTCACGCCCCTAAAAAACTCAGTCCTTCAAGATAGGGAACATTTCCAAACATGATCATTGCCATGTAAATGACAGGGCAATGAACACTGAGACACAAGGAGCGAAGGAAAACGAGGTTGTATAGAATCTAAGATGTAACTGCACAGAACTTGTCTGCATGACACTAAAGCTAAAGCAAGTGCCTTAATTATTCATTTCTGTCCCTATTAATGCGTGAGTTAATTTTTAAGCATACTTTTAAGCATTCTAGAATGTTCTTATGGTTAATTGAGTGATTTCTAATTTAATTAAGATCTTTTCAGTGATGCTTTTGTAACACCAGATGTGTTACTTTTCAATCTAGCATGACAGTGGCTATAGACTGAGCCATTCCCTCCCTTCAAAAACAAGCATAATGGGAAATTGGGTCATTTCCTTACTCTTTGTCTTTTTAAGAAGAGGCTAAACTTGCAATTTGTTATGAAACTGAAAGAAAATGGTTCTCCTTTTCCATTTTCTACCCAGAGAATGTATGCGACTTGGAAAAGGGAAGACATGCTAATGAGCAAGTGCTTTTCAGACTCCTACTATCACATGTAAGACTTCCAATGATTCTTTTAGCCAAAACCTCCACTTACATGCACACTTTGTTCACAAGATGACTTTTACCTACTCTGTCTGGCTCTCCAGTGTAAGATTCGATAGTCACAGTTTTATATCAAGTCCCTGACCTGACCATATGTGCTAATTTGTCAGAAAGGATCCCATTCTAATGTAACTCAGAGCCCTTGGTTAGGTGTTAGAAATACACCAAATAGAGTTTGAAACAATAGCGGACTTTGCTGATGGAGAATGACAGTCTCTCAAAGTTTTCATTCCTTTGGATGAAAAGGCCACAGGAAACTACCTCTCACTAAATCAGACCAATGGTCCATGTGGCCAAATAATTTCAGCTTTGATGACAATAACTCTCTCTGGGTTTCAGGAAGAATTCTTTCCTAGCTCTGTCTTACCTAGTGGTCATCCACCCAAGCATTAACCAGGCCTGACCTGATTGGGTTTCTCAGTGGTATTGTGCATTGTGCATTTTGCACATAGGTAAATCTACACAGATCTGCTTATGTGCAAAATCTGCTTCAGCAGAAGTATATGCAGACTTTCTTTAGTTTATGATACCTAGACTGGATTCAGACAGGAGGCACTTTGCAATCTGGGATTCACAGAGCATAAGATTGCTCAGATGTGTCTGCCAAGCTATATACAATTGAAAAAGTGCATATAAAATGTGTACCTTTCAGATGTGTGTAGAAATACATTAGCAGGGAAATGCACATAAGCAGTGTATATGATTTTTTAAAAA
Source organism: Iguana delicatissima (assembly GCA_948472985.1). Taxonomy (NCBI): domain Eukaryota; kingdom Metazoa; phylum Chordata; class Lepidosauria; order Squamata; family Iguanidae; genus Iguana; species Iguana delicatissima. Next base: position 391,101 of record CAOKZL010000178.1, read on the forward strand.
TGTGTACTTTAGAGAAAATGCCAGAAAGGCAATACCAGCTTGATAGATATACACCACACTGAGTGTGCAATAATACTCCAGGCCACCACAGAAACCCGGGTCTCCAGGTCAAAGACTGAGTCCAGGAGCACACGCAAACTGTGAACCTGCTCCTTCAAAGGGAGTGTAACTTCAGTCTAAAACAGGCTGAATACTTGTTCCCTGACCTGCCTTTCAGCTCACTAGGAGTACCTCCTTCTTCTCTGAATTTTCAGTTTGTTACCCTAAGAGGTGGAGTACTTTGAGGTCCATCCACAATGCCAGCTGCTCTGAGTGCAGCTTCTACTTCATGTTCTAGCATTATAGATTGAGCTTCAAATGGCTCCTCCTTGAATGGATTTGTCTTCCTTTCATCTCTTTTATATAATTCTTCAGCATATTATTCCTATCATCTTTTTATTTGCATTTGGTCATGTAATGTGTTTCTCTGCTGACAGTGGAGTATTCCCACTCTTGGTTTAAATTTCCCTACAGTTTCTCAGGTCTTGTGGAAGAGGTCTCTTGTTCTTCCTTTTTTGTTGCCATCTTCTATTTCTCTACATTTATTATTGTAGTAGATCTCCTTGTCTCTGTGCACAAGTCACTGAACAGTTGCATTCAGGATTCTGACTCTATTTCTGTCACCTTTTACTTTGACTTTTTGTCTGTCCTTAACTGCTTGAAGAATTTCATCTGTCATCCATTGAGGGTTCTTCTTGGCAGCAAATAGTGTCTTTTTGCTTTCCTCTCTAAGAATGTACTTGGTTTCAGTCCATAGTACTTCTGGCTCCCAATCAATTAGATGTAATAGTGCAAAACTATTTCAAACATTATCTTTAAATTCTACAGGGATGTTCTTTAGGTTGTATTTTGGCATGATGGTTGGTTTGGTGTTCTTCCTTTAGATTTACTCTAATTTTTGATAAGCAGTTCATTGTCTGTACCAAAATCTACTCCTGGTCTTGTTTCTGCAGAGAGAATGGAGTTTCTCCATCTTCTGCTACTTGTATACAGTCATGTCTTTGGTTGCTTGAAGGATGTTTGTGATGAACTATCACAAAATTAAAACAGTTGTTCTCCTACTTCATTTCTTGATACTAGTGCAAATTTTCTTACGGACATTAATTCTGCTCTGTTTCCTTCTTCTGCATTCCAATCGCCTATGATTTACAAGTTCTGTTTTGATGTGTGATCATTTTCCTTCTGAACTCTAGCACAGAAACTTTTCCTCTCCTCCTTCCTCTATAGTTGGAACATATACTTGAATTATGGTTCTATTTCTGGGTTCTGCCTGAGGTCTTACTGATATGATTCAATCAAACTTTTCATAGTATCTTTTGAATGTTTTTGCTACATCTCTCCTGACTATTAATACCATCCCATTTCCACTTAGATTTTCAATCGCTGGGTAAAACACTATGTAATTATAAGACTCAAAATGCCCCTACCTGTCCACTTCAGTTCACTCACCCCAAGTATTACAAAGTTTATACCTTTCATTTCTTATCTTGCTATATCTAGCTTCCCTGATTCATACTTCTTACATTCCATGTTCCTATAATATGTGTTGCGCAGTTTTGGACAGCCTCAGAGCACACCAGCAGCTGAATGCCCTTTCTGCTTGAGTTCAGTTGTGTCATTAGCCACATCACTACTTTTACTTGTCCTTTGCTGTTCCCCAGTAGTTTACTGAGTGCCATCCAACCTGGGCCCTTTTTGCATGGCATTTTCCACGCAAAAGGGCCCCTCAAGCATCACACAAATGTGAGGAGCATTCAAAACAATGGACTCACATTTGTGTGACACTCCAGCGCCTGGCAGGCACCGCTGGCACACTTTTTCATTTTCAGCTTTAAGCCAAAAATAGTGCACGGTCACGCATTGTTCCCAAGCCCCATGCGCACTTGCATGAGGAGCCTCGGGAGCCGAGCCAGTCATGCTTCCTGTCTCAGTGCAGCCTGGGAAAGTCCCAGGCTGCACTGTGAAAGGAAGGGGTGGGGCTCTCATGCAAACAGGAAGCTTGTGAGGAGCTGAAGAAACCTGGGCATGAGGGCCCCTTACAAAAGGCTGCTTGTGCAAGCACTGCATCCCAGTGCCGAGAAAAAGTAGAATGCAGAAGGGGTCTAGTAGTTTAATCTCTTGGAACTATTTCTTTTGTCATTTAGAATTGCCTCATCATAGGATTTTTATGGTGAAAAACATTAAAAAGGGATTCACCATGTCTCCTTTTGCACAGTACTAACAAATGTTAGCTAAGATGCTGCTGTCATTGTCTCTGAGAGATCTTCTGCCAGTGTCTCATACACACGTACACCTCTAAGCTCCACAGCAAAAGCCTGTCTGACATGGGAGACCCTACTAGCTGTACCATTGCTGTTAGCCTTTTGCCTCACAGGAGCATCTAATCCTATCACTTTGAAAAAGATAGTGCCATTGGTGGAGAGGACACCTGTTCTAGATAGAACTAATTAAACCCTAAATCTACATTTGGGTACAAATTTGTATTCCTGTCTTCATCCCAGTACAGTTCTTCAATACAATGCTTGTTCATCATTTAACATCATTTATATGCTAATTGCTAAAATATGAAGAATCTGAGTTATGAATGGGTGTATACAAAATAATCAAGCTTGTTAAAGGAGCTAACTGGGTCCTGCACGGGACTCCAACATTATGTTAATGAGCGCTTACTTTTTAAATCTCAAGGGCGCAACCATCAAAGAAAGCCATTTTTTAAAAAAGCATCAAACTGTCATTTCACTTCCACTCTCCCTTTGCCTGCATGGGTGTGCTATTCTCCAGCATACTTCTGCCTATAAAAATTGTCACTGGTAGATTTTTTTTTCCCCTGTGTAATTTTAAAATCAGTGTTTGTTTAATCACATTTTATTCAGAAAACACAAAAAGTCAAGTTCTGTCCCCACTACTTATGTTGTATAGGTTCTTCTTGAAAATTACTCTCTAAGAAACACATCTTGTACAATGTGCACATTGGACATAAAACATTCTGATTAATAATTATTTTGTGAAATAATAATAGCTTTTTGTTGGAAACTCCTTTCTCCCATATAATTATCAAGAATATTAAAAGGAAGCAAAAATGAGACTTATTCAGAATAGTAACAAATGACTGAAAATGTGACTCTTAATGTGATAACAGAAGAATTGAAGGATTATTTTTGTTCTCTCTTAACAGAAATCATACACAGAGAATTGTTGCTTTACCATACTATTTTGGTGCCTCCAGTGCTTTCTTGGTGGATGCTCCCAAATAGCATGGTCAGAAAAGTGAAGAAAGGTCCAAGCTTCCTTGGAAACATGGGCTAGGAATCAAGAGATGAAAGTATTGCTTTCTCCAGTATGGTTGGTTGTCAGCAATGAACTTCCTGAGGGAGATGCTGGGATATTTATGGTCTGTCAGTCTCCCACAGATGTTGCCTAACTAATGAGCATTTCACATTTAAGCATTCTACATGTCAAAGTTCCTCCCTTTCTCATCTGCATTTGGCTGTGGTAGATACTGTCAGGTCCATGTCTGTGTGCTGTAGTTGCTGGAGACTGTCACTGTCTTGCCCAAGAAATGGCACATTCCACTATCCTTCTGCTTCACCACCTATGTCAGACTCTGAACATGGGTCCTAGGAGCAAGGCATGACATCCTCCTGCTCTCGGTGCAGTATGTGATTTGTCTGGTCACTTTGGGGCCAGATTCAATTTTTTTCTTCCTTTTACCTACTCCCCCCCCCATTCTGTACCATATCTGCTGGGATTTGGATAATTGCTTTGGATAGTGTCTTGAAACAGGTCTTCCTCTGGCAAGTAGTGAAGGAAGAATATAAGACTTTGGTGACTGTCTTCTCACATCCTTTTGGTATAGAGTATGGCTCTTGGAACTCCCTCTTTGGGACTCAGCATCACAGAGGGTGGGGAAGGAGGCTTGATGTTAACCTGGGATTCAACCTCTCACAGGGCTCTGTGGCTGGGGTAGGAGTTCCCTGGGTTCAAGTTACGCCAGGCCAGGGATCAACCAAAGTGTTTTGAATTGCCCTAGAGGTTGAGATGTTTTGCCCATGGGAAGGCTGAGGAATTTATCTCAGCTGGACCTGCATCAAGTTGCTGTACCTCTTTCTCCTTTTCCAGGCCAACACAACTTAAATGGTTTAGATCAATAAAGTGGTCCTTATTTAACCCAATTTTCTGTGTTTGGTCTCATTATTTCATGGTTGACCATCAATAAACCTGTTCACACATACTTTACGTGTACGTTAAATGCTTGGCCCTACCAGTCCCATGCTGTGATAGGTCCATAGGCATTGATCTGAGATGAGTAGGGATCCAGAAGAAAGTAGCTCTCCTGGTGGCACAGCCAAAGAATTAAATCAGAAGTCCACACCAGAGAACAAGTCAAGATCAAAATCAAAGCAAAAGGTTAGAACAAGAAACACAACAGTGCCTTATATAGCTAAGTGCCTTATATGGTTAAGAATCAACTGGGACAGGAAGCAGAACAAGAGTTTCCTGTTCGGTAACACTCTTGTCTGGACAACACAGTTGTACTCAGCTTTAGTGTGTCCCTGTAATCTTCAGTTCCTATTATACTTCTTCCTTTATACATTTAAAATTTGAGTAAGTTTAACTCATTTTATTTATTTTTTTCTGCAGCACTGATATATATATCTTTATCAGCAATTAGTTTCAAGATGGCTCACCATGGTACATTCCCAACACCACTGTAACTTGCAGAGATAGACAGATGATACATTGGCAGGCATATGGATGGATAGATGGATACAGTCTATAGACAGATAGTCAAACAAAAACGGTAGAATTTCTTCCTGTAAGCACAATTTTGTCTATGCTCATGCCAAGGAAAACAAGATCAAGATTTTAGATGATAGATAGGAAGGAATAGTTCTTAAATTTAAAGATCTCGACAGATAGAGTTATAAAGAGCTAGATTCTAGTACGTGAGAAATATACATTTCATTTCTGGGCATCACCACAGATAAACCAATAGCAACAAATCCAGTGTTTTCAAGGTAAGTCTGGAGAAAGGGTGAATATTAAATGCTGGGTTAATTGTTTCACTTGCTTGCATGGCTGAGGCAGGATACTTGATGTCATTCCAAAAGTTATGTTCCTACTCTCAAATAGCAGCAAAAATATAAAAGAGTAAGACATGAAAGCACTAGGATTAATGCAAGGCAATACCACTAATATCTTCTAAAAGCCAACTGAAACTGCCTGAAATGATGGCCTTTGAAAATAAATTGCACTCCAATCAGCCAGCTGCAGAGGCTTTTAGCAAAAACATTGCCAAGCTGATATGTGGGTTGATGGTGTTTCCATTGGCTGGAGTTTGCAAACCTCCCATTAATTTCCCAGCCAAAGCTGCATAGCTATTCATCTCCTAAAAAACTATTCTATGGATGTATGGATGTATAATATCAGAATAATGCCGATGTTTTATATCGAGAAGAAAAGAATATTTATGTTTATGCTAGCCACAATGTAAAACAGAGGTCAAATGAGTGTTTGTATGAGATAGGGCAAAGCTCCCATTCTTAGCCCACTTTCCAGTCTAAACCATGTTACTTCCAGGCTTGCAGACTACAGAAAATTGGTTGCAATGCATGTAAGGTTGTGGGATCTGGATGACAATTTTCTACGGTGACTCCTTAGACATGGATGAACGTCAATTTTTCTCAAAGTAGTTTCAAACCAGGCTTGTGACATGCCATCACCCTGCTTCATTCATTGAAGATTGTGCATGTTTCAGATTATGCTTTTTCTCTGCTTCCTCCACCATTGTCCTTACTGTAGAAAAATTGTAAAGGAAGAAAAAAACTGGCTTCTAACTGCTTGTATAAGGAGTTGTGGTTCTGGAAATGCTTTAATTTTTCATGTTTTTTTTCTAATTATGTGTTTTATTCATCTCGAAATGTGTTTTTTTTTTTGTTCCTTAAATTTGTTTTATAAAAAAGGTTTTTATTTTGTTTTGTTTTTTTTGGAACTCTACATGCAAAATGATATGCATTTCTCTCTGCTTAATCTTGTAACCATACATTTTGTATGCAATCTTGCCTGATAATTTTTAGAAGGATCTTTCCAATAGTCAGGTATTTTAATCAATATGCATTTTTTGTGTGCATACATTGATATTGCAAATTTCAAAGAAATGCAACTTTTGAAGAATAACTGAATTTTGAATCACATATTGATTGAAAATTGCAAAAATAAAGAGATAAACACTGAACTGTGAACCGAACACATTTATCTACAGCTTTATTAGCTAGACAATGAACAAATCCCCAATTCTTTTCACAATTCCAGTGCTTGCTATCCTTGAAACACAGCCTAGATTATTTTTCAAAGCTTGGAAAGCTGAATTCATATAGTGACATGTTGAAGCAGTAATAAAGATTATGCTCTCTGGAAATAAGACATTGTTTCTAACAGGTTAAGGTGGTAGCTGGATACTTTTTGTAGTAAAGACCTGGAATGGCTTTTTTTCTTCTTCTTCCGGTTAACAGCCACCACTTTTTGTAAGAGGATTTCTGCATATTACTTGCTGATGGGTATGGTCTGAGTCAAATCTGAGCAATGAGACAGAAAGGCCATTTCTGCACTACACTGTTATAGTGCTATTACTCCACTTTCAACATCCTATGGAATCCTGGAGTTTGTAGTTTAGGGAGGGGCCTTTAGAATTCTCAGCCAGAGAGCTCTTTGACCTCAGTAAACCACAAACCCCAGAATTTCTCAGGATATTGAAAGTGGAAGAATAGCACTGTAACCGTGTAGTGTGGAAATGACCAAAAGAAAAATGTCACATGGAAGGTGTGTGCTCCCTCTTTGTGGGACATGGTGCAGCAGAGGAACCAGGAAGTTATCCTTAGTTCCAAGAGCCACCATGACCTACAGAAGCCAAGCTACGAGCCACCACTCTTGTCTTTCCCTCATCTTTGCCGCAAACACATCCTGTCACATTTTTCAACTGCTACAACTCCAAGGTGTAAGATATTTTCTATTGTAAAGCTCAGGGAATACAAAAATCACTTGAAAAACAGTTAAAAATGGAGCTAAACACATATCTCTTGGGAAGCATATCCATAAGCTAAGAACTAATCCAGAAGATACCTATTAAATTCAGTTTTATTTCAAACTAGCGAATTTACCTAGCATTGCCTGGGATTTTATTTTCTCATAGGTAACATATCGTGAGGAATTACCTTACTTTACTTTAGGATTTAAATGCAGTTGACATACAGAGATTTGTTATCCTGCGTCTCTAATTCCTGAAACTGCGTTGTCCAGTGCCTGTAACTTTTCCCCATATGCCCCAATCCAATCTGTGTTCAGAGTTGTTAACATACAGATGTTTCATTTCGGAGGGCATACACTGTTCTCCTCCTTACTGCTAGGCCTCTTCTCCATAGCAACCAGCCAGACCCAAGAGCTCTCTGGCTGAGAATTCTAAAAGTACCTCCCTAAACTTCCAACCCCAGGATTCCATATAATCTTCATAGGCAGCCAATCATATGAGGTCTTCTTGCCTGGCACAACCAATCATAAGAAGTCTTCACCTGCCAGACACAGACAAACTCCTAAACTGCTATGTTGCAAGCAAATAACTAAGTGAACAGCACCTTCTTAATTTAGATGTTTCAAACATCGGAAGGTGAGATAACACAGTAGCTCAAAATATTGCCCATCCTAGTGAATGAAATAAATACGGGATCAGAAGGTATTTGTAGGTAGCAAAAACATTTTCCTCTAATTACTGAGTGAAATCATGATCTATAATTGTGGTCATACCAAGTGCAAGCAAACTACAGTTAGGCCAGTTGCTCAATTAACACTAATACTGATACATATGCTGAAAGTGCTCTTTTTAAACAAGTTTTGGTTTAGCATTGTCGTTGACACCTGTAGATTTGCAAAAGCCCCAAACATCAATAGCACTTTGTACCTTCTTAATTGGATCTTGTAAATATGTAGCAATAAGATGAGAATCACGTTATACCTCACAGATTTTTGCTAGGAGGCATGGTTTATTTCCATGATGTACACGGTTAAGGATCATTTATCTGTTTTTCTAATGAGCTGAATGTTCAGATTGGCCAAATTTGGGTTCTCTGGGACCTAATTAAAATCAGGTGAGAGTGCAAACATAAGCCATCAAGGTGTTCTTAATCAAAACAAAATGAAAAGGACTAATTAGAGAGATGGATGGTGATAATTAAGTTCCTTAGAGGTAGTAAACTAGTTAGCTTAATTTTCCTGGGTGGGCAGGTTAAAGAGCTTTCAGCAGTACTTGTACATATTTAAAATGAAATTCTCTTGGTTTTTGTACCAATAGCTCCCCATCTCAGTTTCATTTGTCTTTCAAACAAGATACTTGCTATCTGAACTAATCATTCTCATTTCTGGAATATCATTTAGTGATAAATCTTATGCTAGTGTAATAATCATAAAGCCTTTGAGAAAATAATTACAATATAATGGTTTCTCCAGAAGACAATTTAAATTTTGATTGGAGGTTAAAGAGGTCAAATATGATATATTTTTCCATCAGTTTTGCTCTGGCATGCTCAATCAATGGGGATTTCTTTCTTGCTTTTTAATATTTATGATCATATTCTAGTTTAATTTTGTTGTTGTTGTTGCTGTTGTTGTGTGCTTGCAAATCATTTCTGACTTCTGTCAGCTCTAAGATGAACCTATCACAGGATTGTTCAGAAGGGGTTTGTTCTTGCCTTCCTCTGAGAGTGCGACTTGCCCAAGGTCACCTAGTAGGTTTTCATGGCTGAGCAGGAATTCAAATGCTGGTTTTCCAGTGTCCTAGTCCAACACTCATAGAATCATAGGAACGTAGAGTTGGAAGAGACCACAATGGTCATTGAGTCCAACCCCCTGCCATGCAGGAACAAACATTCAAAGCATCCCTAGAAAATGGTCATCCAGCCTCTGCTTAAAAACCTCCAAAGAAGGTGACTTCACCACACTGTCTCTCTTTAGTTGAATATATCGTTGCAATTGTGCAACTATATGATCTACAAATTCATTTCTTAGGAGCATAAATGTGAGAAAACATTTCTGATCTCTTGTGTCTGATCTATGGGTATTTTGAGGACCTTCTGGCTTCAGCCTTGACATTGTTCCTTTCCTTCTACAGCTGCTCTTCCTTGAGGAGGAGATCATAAAAGAAGAACCTACATTTGCACAATTGATCATGGATACAGAGTCTTGTGCAACAAAGCAGGTGCAGGATTAGCAAGCCACAGTCCACTTGGCCCATATATGTACTCTATGCATGGAAGCACATAGGAAATATCCACTTGTGATAATATTTTGCCTCCACATTGAAAGGCATCGTGTAACAATGCTACACAATCATTTTCCCAAAATATTCCTTTTCTCAACTTTTGACCAGAAGACATATCTCTAATCACTTTTGCTAGATTTTAGGTGCTGGAAGGTAGATATACAGAAAACTCAGACACAGGTACACCGATTTCTGATAATTCAATCATTTTGAGGGACCATGCATGATAACAGGTAGAGCAGTTTAATCCTTCATTCTTGTACAGTACTGCCTATTTTGATTGACAATGACTGTCTAGGCCAGGAGGTAAGAATTATGAGACCTTCCAGTTATGAAGTTATTGGACTTCATTTCCAAGCATTGCTCATCTCAGGCTATACTGGTTCAGGCAGGTGGGATTTGTGAGATAGACTCAGCCCTACAACCTGAAATCTTTGTACATGATTAGGCAAAGAGTGTGGAGGATTTTGTTGTTGTTGTTACATAAGCAGGGCATAAAATCAAGTATTAAAGAAAGGCAAGGACTCTGCTACATGTTATATTAAGGGTGTAGCTAGCAGCTATCTCCATACCCTCTGGCTGTCCCAATTTACCAGAAATAGTCTCAGTTAATCTTCTGCCATCTCACTTTTTCAGCTGTTTTGTTTTAAATGTCCCAGTTTCTCTCTTCATCCTCCCATTTTTTCCCTTTGCCCATTCCCGCACTATACTGTTATAATGCTGTTATTCCACTTTCAACATCCTGTGGAATTCTAGGGTTTGTAGTTTGCCGAGGCCAAAAAGCTCTCTGGCTGAGAATTCTAAATGCTAAACTAAATTCCTAAACTATAAAGCCCAGGATTCCACAGGATGTTGAAAGTGGAGTAATAGCACTATAACAGTGTAGTGTGGAAATGACCTTTTTCTTCAGCTTACTTCAATTGCTGCATGGCGTAAAACTAGTTGACCACACGCTGATGTTGCTTGACCAGACACTCCAGTTTTCATCTTTGAAATGTTGGAAGGTATAAATATCTTTTAAAATTATAATTTGTCAGAAGGAATGAAGTGGAAGAAAAACATTATGTATTGGAATGCCCATGTCTTGAAAGACAGTGGTTGTACCACATTTGTGAACTACACAAATCAGCCTGTTGCCTGTAGATGTGATAGAGGGCAGTTTCTATTGCTGAAGTGTGATTCACTTACTTGTCTGGTTGATATCTGCTTGTGAATAGAGAGGGGGAATCGATTTTCCTCTTTTGTTTCAGGAAGCGAAATGTTTTGGGTCAGCCCTGAATTAATAAATATTGTAGGTTGTTACAAAGTGATTTCCTACATCCTGAAGATCAGTGGTTGTGGCAGTGGTTGTGAAACAGGCCAAATATTAAGGCATTATAAAGAAAATCTAATGTCACGTACTATTTCAAGAGAAGGCCATTTGCATTGCCACAGACCAACAAAGCCATTTATTTTTGCTTTCCATCAACAGTGTCCTGAATAGAAAGCAATACCAAAAGAAGAAAGGGTACCACTAATAATTCTCTTTGTTTCCCATTCATGCGCGTACAAGTTTCTTACGCTTTTGCATTCTGCTCAGAGTGTCACTTCCCTACTGCTTAATCTGGCTGGTATTAGGTTGCTCTGAATAATAATTGTCGGTTGTAGCAGCCAGCAATTCTCTTCTCCAGGAAAAAAAAAATCCTATACCAGAATCTCTCTCTTTCTCTTGTACGATGAAGTCTGCGTATCTATATCTGTTATCCTTAAAACCTTCCTAACCCTGTTTTCCTCCATCTGCTATCTCCAGCATAATATTAGTTTCTCACTTAAAAGACCTTTGTGTAAAGCTTCTTCAGTTTCGCCTGGGGCAACACATTCTTTGACATGTAAATATTGTGAATAATACAAAACAAGAGGAAGGCGGCTTGTCTTTCTTTCTTTTTTTCCAGTGTAAGTTTAAAGTCTTGAAGGTCAAACTTTTGGAAAAAAAATATAAAAAGAACTTTCACAGAACATGGCAACTAGAACTGATACATATTGGTCCGTAACTGAGGTATGGGAATTTCTGTCCAAAAGGTAAGTTTCCCAAGCTTTGTGGAAGACCAGTGGTCAGTAGCAATAGTGGAATTCCTGTGGAATTCCTGTGGAATTCTTGTGGAATTCTGGGGTTTGTAGTTTACTGAGGCCAAAGAGCTCTCTGGCTGAGAATTCTAAATGCCTCTCCCTAAACTGCAAACTCCAGGATCCCATAGGACATTGAAAGTGGAATAATGACATTATAACAGAAATGACCATAGTTTAGAAAGATTTGGTATCTACAATTGTCTCTTAAGGACATTTGGCTGTATCCATAGGGAGGAAACATTATGAAAAATAAAATGAAAATGCAATTAACAGAGTAGCATGTGCTGTTTCAGATTTCTTGTGTCAAACTTATACTAAGTGCTAAGGAAACGAAGCCTTATGACAAATTACTTAAGGACCTGAATGTGTTTAGACTGGAGAGGAGAAAACTGAGAGTGGACACGATAGCCATCTTTCAGTGTCTGAAAGGATGGCATGTAGAAGATGGAGCCATCTGTTTTTCTGCTGCTTTGGAGACTTAGCCCATTTCCGCACTACACTCTTATAGTGCCATTATTCCTGCAAATTCCATAGGACGTTGAAAGTGGAATGATAGCACTAAAACAGTGTAGTGTGAAAAGGCCCAGTGACAACTTGATGTCACTTAATATCAACAATAGTTCACAAAAACACATGCAACAATAAAACTCTTAGTGTTTAAAATGCCCACAGGAAGGGATGGACACACCTAACAATTATGTTTTTTAATAGTTCTGCTTTTTCTCAATCACAGCTTGGTTCCCCTCATTTCTTCATCCAGCTTCATTTTTGAAGGAACTCTGCATGTAAATTTTCTCATGATTTTGTCTGTATTTATCTGAATGCAAAATTGATGCAATTTTGCTTATCATGCAACATTTGAAAGCAATTTTCCCTCTTCCAGTGCATTTTTTTTCTGTGCCCATTCCCAGAATGTATGCAGTTTTGTATGAATTTTTTATTGAAGTTCAAGTTACTACAGGATAAATGTGCTTCAGTCTGCATATTGGTATGGGAAGTGAAAATTAAAACTAACATGTCTTCCTCAGCTGTATCTGCAGAAACTCATCCAGATACTCATCTTAGATTTTAAAAAAGCGGGCTTCTGTAAACTTAAGGAGATGCTGGCTTGAATTCTGTGGTCAAAAATAGTGAAAGGGAAAGGAGTTCAGGATGCATGGGAGTTCCTTAAAAGGGAGATACTGAAGGCACAGGCTAAAACTGTACCAAAAAGGAGGAAAAATGGAAGGCATCTGAAGAAACCAGAATGGTTGACTAAAGAGCTCTCAGCTGAGCTCAGTGTTAAGAGAAACATGTACAGGAAATGGAAGAAGGGAGAAACCACCAAAGAAGAATTTAAGCAAGTAGCCAGGAGATGTAGGGAGGAGGTCAGAAAGGCTAAAGCACAGAATGAACTTAGGCTGGCCAGAGACATTAAAAACAATAAAAAGGGCTTTTTTAAATATGTCTGCTGCAAAAGGAAAAAGAAGGAGACGATAGGGTCACTGCACAAGGAAGATGGTGAATTAATAACAGGGGGAAGAGAAAAGGCAGAACTACTTAACACCTTCTTTGCCTCAGTTTTTCCCAGAAGGATACAAGCACTCAACCTGGCAGTAGGGGAGCAGGTGAAGAAGCAGGGGAAATGAGGCACATAATAGGTAGAGGGGTGGTACAGGAATACTGGCCACACTGGATGAATTCAAGTCTCCAGGGCCAGGTGAATTGCATCCTAGGATATTAAAAGAGCTGGCAGAGGTCATTTCGGAACCGCTTGCTATAATCTATGAGAAATCTTGGAGGACAGGAGAAGTTCCAGCAGACTGGAAGAGAGCAAATGTTGTCCCCATCTTCAAGAAGGGAAAAAAAGAGGACCCAAATTATTATCACCCAGTCAGCCTGACATCAGTACCCGGAAAGATCCTGGAGCAGATCATTAAGCAGTCAGTTGCTAATCACTTAGAAAGCAAGGCAGTAATCACGAGAAGTCAACATGGATTTCTCAAAAATAAGTCATGCCAGACTAATCTTATCTCTTTTTATGATAGAGTTACTAGCTTGATAGATGAAGGGAATGCTGCGGATGTAGCATACCTCGATTTCAGTAAGGCCTTTGACAAAGTTCCCCATGACATTCTTGCAAAGAAGTTGGAAAAATGCAGACTGGACAGGGCTACTGTTAGTTGGATTTGTAATTGGTTGACCGACCAAACCCAAAGAGTGATCACGAATGGCTGCTTCTCATCCTGGAGGGAAGTGACTAGGGGGGTGCCACAGGGTTCTGTCCTGGGCCCAGTGCTGTTCAACATTTTTATCAACGACTTGGATGAAGGAATAGAGGGCATGCTCATCAAATTCGCAGATGACACCAAATTGGGAGGGGTTGCTAATACGCCAGAGGACAGGATCAAAATTCAAAATGACCTGGATAGATTGGAGAGCTGGGCCAAGGCTAACAAAATGAAATTCAACAGAGAGAAGTGTAAGGTCCTACACTTAGGTAGAAAAAATGGAATACAGAAATATAGGATGAGGGACAAGTGGCTGGATAGCAGTACATGTGAAAGGGATCTAGGAGTCTTCATAGACCACAAGCTGAACATGAGTCAGCAGTGTGATGCGGCAGCCAAGAAAGCCAATGCAATTCTCAGCTGTATCAACAGGAGTATGGTGTCTAGATCGAGGGAGGTACTGGTACCACTCTCCTCTGCTTTGGTTAGACCTCATCTTGAATACTGTGTCCAGTTCTGGGCACCCCAATTCAAGAAGGACATGGTCAAGCAAGTCCAGAGGAGGGCGACCAAAATGGTGAGAGGCCGGGAAGCCATGCCCTATGCAGATAGACTTAGAGAGCTGGGTGTGTTTAGTCTGCAGAAGAGAAGGTTAAGAGGGGACATGATAGCCATGTTTAAATATTTGAAGGGATGCTATGTAGAGGAAGGAGAGGGCTTGTTTTCTGCTGCTCCAGAGACCAGGACAAGGAGCAATGGATTCAAGCTGCAGGAAAGGAGATTCCACCTGAACCTCAGGAAGAACTTCCTGACAGTCAGGGCTGTCCAACAGTGGAATATGCTGCCTCAGAGTGTAGTGGAGTCTCCTTCCTTGGAGTTTTTAAGCAGAGGCTTGATGGCCAACTGTTGGGAGTGCCTTGAGGGTGTTCCTGCATGACTGAAGCGGGTTGGACTGGATGGCCCGTGTGGTCTCTTCCAACTCTACATTTCTATGATTCTATGATTCTATGAATATACACTCTCTCTCTGGGGTGTCCTTTTCCACTTAGAAACACAAACTGAAATGTGTAGATATCTTCTTTCTCAGTTATACGTACTACTCAACTATTTGATTGATTCATTATGAAATAATTACTCATTTCCTCTAAACGTTGTATAAACTGAGGATGACCAAACCATTCTGAAAGAGACACAGATTTTATGGAAATAATTGTAAGCAAACATGTTTTTTTTTCTGAATAGCTTGTATATATTTGACCAAAACTGAGATACTGGATGGGCATTCTTCTGAAAAAAATATTGGAATACCAAAATGCAGAACACAGTGGGAAATTACAGTTTCATATCTATGCTGTAGTGGCTAGGGTTCAACTCCCCACTCAGCTATGGCAACCCTCTGGGCGACCTCGGGCACATCACATACCCTCAGCCCCAGAAAAGCATGGGATAGGTTTACCTTAGGGACACCCTAAGTTGGAAATGACTTGAAAGCGCAAAACAACAGCAACCCTCCAACTATCCCAATTTGGCAGAGACAATCACAATTAATCTTTTGTCATCCTACTTTTCCAGCTAAAATGGCCCACTCTCTAATTCAATTGCTACAGACTGAGTTCAAAATGCAAAAGTATTTACACTCAACTCTTTTCTTTTCTTTTCTTTTCTTTTCTTTTCTTCCTCCTCCTCCTCCTCCTTCTATAATAATCTGGACAGTCCTATTCATATAAATGGCTTTTATCTATCTCAAAAATTCATTTCCAACTTTCATTTTTCATATAATTGCCAACATAATATCATAATTTATGCTGTCAAAGGTTTTCTCTGTATCAAGAAAAATTGGTGCCAGTTGTTTAGCTGGAAGTCTTTCCAAATATTCAAATATATTTATTACATTGCATTATCTTTTTGATGCCTTCCAGGTAGAAATCCACATTGATCTTCATAAATTAAATCTTGTAGTTCCTTTTTCAATCTGTTTACTAAAATTGAAGGTAACATTTTATAATTAATATTTAGTAATGAAATAAGTCTACAATTTTTTTTTGTGTTTGAAGGGTTGCAATCTTCTTTATGTATTAAAGTTATATTAGTTTCCCTCACATTTTCAGAACTTTCCCTTCTAATACAACATTCATTGTTAATTGAGAGGTAAAATGTGTCAATCTTCCAATATTTAGTTGTAAGTAGAAAGGAAACCATCTAGACCTGGAGCTTTTGCTTTCCTACAGTTTCCAATCACCTCAATGATTTCTTCTGCAGTTACTAGGTGGTTTAATATTTGCTTCTGTTCTTCCATTAATTCTGGTAACTTCTGTTTTCATTGAACTGGTTCAGTGTTTTTTTTCTAACGATGATACTCTAAGTCCATCATGTTGTAAAGTTTTAGCAGCCATTCTTCTTTTTTTGGAGTTGAGTTTTGCTTCCATTTTTGTGCAGCAGTAATCATATAAAGTAAGATTTTCCTTTGCACATTCTTTATCTGCTGACTTTTTCCAATCATGTTTAATAGATATATCTCAGGTACCACTGGGAATTTTATTTTTAAAACTTCTGAGATTTTTTCATTGATTTTTTCCCCAAAATTTATGTGCTTGCTCACATTTCCACCATAGGTGGAAAAAGGTTCCTTTGGATTGCATTTCCAGCAAATGTAATGTTGCTTCTATTTCTGGTTATTTTGGATATTTGTGATGGGGATAAATACCATCTGTATAGCATTTTATTTTATATATATATATGTATGTGTGTGTGTGTATATATATATATATCTTAGATATGTTGGTTTATAAATTTTTGAATGATGTTCCAAGACTTTGTCCAAAATCATTTTGAATGCACAAACAAATGCAAGAAATGGCTAGCACTTAAATTATAACAAAGGAAAGAAAAATCTTTAATTGTAAAAATCAAAGAAGGAGATGAAATACATAAGTACAGTGGAAAAAAAATTCAAACTTTCATTCAGAAGTTCAGTTTTATTAATTCATTGGTAACATTTAAGTGATAGCTGCAAATGTGGAAATCTTTAAATAGATGAATCATTCATTTTTTTGTCTTGGTTAGGGATGGCATCCAAATTTGCCATGGATTTTAATGATGCTGGATTCTCTATCTTGCAAAGTCCTGTAATCTGATAAGTTCCTTGCAATGTTGGATGGAATTTTCATTTTCATTGCTGCTATGCAGGAAGAATCAGCAGTTCTTGAAATGTTCCTAAATACAAATTGTTGTAATTGCAAATTCCTGTACAAGGGAGCTACATGAAGAATGGGCTTGTCCTGCCTCCCACATCAGTTATGCAAACATTTATCACTGCTAGCTTCTTCACTTCCTCCCTTCCTATGTGAGCCATCAGGTAAATTGTGGGTGTGCACATAGACTCACATCTACAAATATGAAAGTGGCAATGTCCTTCCCAGTATCTACAGTGAAAAATCAGATTTCTGCATGTGGCTGAAAATTATTATTGCTATTTTTTTAAAAAAAAAATCTTGCCAGAACCGAGCAGCTGTATGATTGACAAACTAATTCAGGTGGGTGAATATGGATTGTCCTGCTTTCAGCTAGATTCTGTCCTGCAAGTGATAACCAGAGGAGATAAGGGGGAAAAAATCCTCCCAATGAAATTTAAAGTGCCAAAAATATCATGACAGATGGTAACAACAAGGATGTAATTATAAGAGAAACAATAACATTATGAAGCAATTTTTTGCCTATGCAATGGAAAAAAATGTCCATTATTCTTCATATTATTCTTGTTTCAAAGCTGCTAATGGGAAAAATTAGTCGTTCAGAGCTGACAAGAGTACCCAAACTACCAATACTCATGCAAGGGGGGATATTATGGAATCCATACAGCCCTAGTACAGTTTGATATATGTATATGTGTGTGCGTGTGCTTGTGCGTGTGTGTGTGTGTATAGCTATGTTTCTGTTCATATTGCCATTGATGATGGCATAAGATTGATTCCTTTTGTTTGAACCTGCCTAGACCCTCATTTACCATCTGTGACATATTATGTGATCCCAGCTCTTTGAGATGTGTGGATGAGGAAGGTCTGAGATGGGGTATTTTGTTTAGCAGAACTCTAGTTGTCAAACCTCTTGCCTTGGTGGGCTCCCTCAGTGTGGATTGCTATATAGCTCAGAAAGCTACAGCTTCCTGCTGATTTGTAACTGGAAGAGAACCACTGAACCAATGGCTATTACTTATGTGCTGTGTTGTTGTTGATGATGATGTTGTGTGCCTTCAAGTTGTGTCCAACTTATGGCAACCCTAAAGCTGGGTTTTCTTGACACTGCATTTTCTTGGCAAAAATTGTTGAAAAGGAGGTTCTCCTTGCCTTCCTCTGAGGCTGAGAGACTGTGACTTGTTCAAGGTCACCCAGCAAATTTCCAGCGCTGAATGAGAATTCAGACCCTGGTCTCCAGAAACATAGTTCAGTTCTTAAACCACTGGCTCTCTATGCACTGCCTTACCGTACAGCAATTGACTGAATGTGTCTACTCTAGTTGGAATTTACAATGGAGTGTGTCTTATATGCTTGTGTGTTTTATACACAGGCAAATATGGGTAACTCCTGCCAGACCTAAATGCATAGGAAAGTGAGGGGGGGGGAGTGCTCCTGAGAGTGCTCCTTTAACCCCCACCCCTTCCTGTCATTTTGCCTGGGTTGGGAGAAGTTCCCACCAAGGTACAAAAGAAAGGAAAGGCAAGGGGCAAAAGGAGCTCATTTATCCTCCCTTACTGTCATTTTGCCAGGGTGTCATTTTGCCTGGGTGCTTATGCTCCATTTGTCACCCTACCTTTTTCTTTCCCCACCCAGGCAAAATGATGTATTTTGCCTCAACAGGGTACTATTTTTTTTTTCCTAAACAATATAGTCTGAAAATAGGGTGAGTCTTATACACCAGTGCATCTAATAAGCTGGCAAATATGGGAGGTGGGTGGGTGGGTGGGTGTGTATGTATGTGTATGGGAGTGTGTGCATAGATCTAGATCTAGATCTGAAAGGCTGCCCCCCCTTTTTTAAAAAATAAACAGTTGGCCATGTGATTCAAGAGGAAAGCAATGAAGATAATGAAATCGATGTCAAAGTTTACAGTCCAACACACACTTAAAAATATGTTCTACTTAATGAAGTAGAATTTACTTCTGGATCAAAGTCATAGGATGTATCTGTAAGAGTTATGCAATGTCATGTACAGGTTACTTTGCTTTTCCAAGGAAACACTCAAACTTCTAAGAGCAGCATTTATTTAAGAATTTGAAAATACTGGCATATATGTAGGCTAACTGGTTTTATACTTTGCAGTATAAATGCAATGGAATTGATTGTTGAAAGTTGTAAATGTCACCTGACCTAAGTTTCCTGGGCATCCGTGATGTTTATATACTTTCATCTTGAGAACTCGGGTAGTTCCTGTGTTCTTATCTTGTCTGTCCTGGTTGTCCACACAAGGCCTTCCTGTTGGTATCACATTCCCCCTCTTTGATCCTCCTCCCAGTTCCTCATACCTCTGGGCACCAGCTATTGCCAGATCATCTCCAAGGTGCCTGGAGGCCTTTGAACCCATGCCTGGATACAAGTTGCAAACAGCAATTGATAATTGATAACGTTGTTGCAAACAGCAGCTAGCAATGGATACACTGCAATGCTAGCAATTTCTAATCCCTTTCATCTACTGCCTGGATTAAATCTATTCTTTCCATTAACATTCTCTCCACTAACATGGCACTTAGTTGCACAATTACCTCCCCATACTTCTCATACTTCTTCATACATGAAGAATTGATTGCGGGTACTAGAGAGACAGCATGGGCCCTTTTCGCATGGCATTTCCGATGTGAAAAGGCCCCTTGAGTGTCGCGCACATGTGAGGAGCAGTCCACATGATGCACTCACATTTGCACGACATTCAAGGGCCTGACGCAGACCGCGCACGCATTTTTTCATTTTCGGCTTGAAGCTGAAAATGCTGCATGGTTGTGCATTGCTCCAGGGCCCCGTGTGCACTTACCTGGCATGTGGAGCTTCGGGAGCAGGGTTGGTCATGCTTCCTGTCTCAGTTCAGCCTGGGAGGTCCCAGGCTGCACTGCGAAAGGAAGAAGTGGGTCTCTCACGCGAGCCGGAAGATTGTGCAGAGCCGAAGAAGCAAGGAAGCTAGAGCCTCTCTCCGGAGGCTGCTTGCGTGAGCCCTGCACCCCAGCACCCCGAAAAGGTAAGGTGTGCAAAGGCTCATGGTGTAATCATTTGAGCATTGGACTACAATCGTGCAGACCAGGATTCAGTTCCTCACTCAGCCATGGAAACCCGTTGGGTGACCTTGGGCACATACACACTCTCAGCCCAAGAAAAACCCCTGATAAGTTTGCCTTAGGGTCACCGTAAGTCAGAAATGATTTGCAGGCCCAGAATTTTATTTATTGAATACATTAGGCCAGAACCGGGAGATTAGAAAACAACAGAAGATATTATTGTATTTGATCGCAGCAGCACAGCTGACATATGCACAACATTGGAAAGATAAAACAGATATTTAATTAGATGAATGGAAAATAAAAATGTTAGATATGGTACAGGCTGAAAAATTAGCTAACTCCCTTGTGAACAAAGTGGTTCAAAATTTTGAAAGAGAATGGAGAAGGGTACTGCTTTGGCTAAATCTGTAAATGTCTGTGGATTAAGTATATTGGTACTTGATAAGATATGTATAAAGGGAAGATAGATTCAACTTGAAACTTTTGATATACAGAAGCAGGGTGAGGAACAGAAGAATTATAATAATGATATACATATTTGTGTCAATATATGCTTTTATGTACTTTGAAAATAATAAAAATTATAAAAAAGAAAAAAGAAATGACTTTCAGGCACACAACATCATCATTAACAACAACAACAATGCCTTTGCAATTCCCTCCAACTACTTAGATTTCAAAATTATTTTTTTTATTAAAATGCAAATAAGTTTCCTTAAGAAAAAGTAATAATCTGCAAGTACTCAAAATTACAATACCAAGATGGATATCACTATAAGGCAATCTTGCAGAAAGACTAAGGCCATATTTTTAAAGGAACTTATAGAAACTTATTAAGTTAGCCAAAATGGCTTCACAAATATGTTGCTCTGGATAAGTTAACAACACCTTAAAAATAGCCAGTCTTGATGCATGGCGACACTGGCATAAAGAATTATGAAATAAAACTCAGGAGTCCCTGTATGTTGCAGAAAGAATATTAGCATCTATTAATTGTCTGAAGTAGCTTTTAATAAAATGAAGACAGATATATTCAGATGATAACTTAGCAATGTGTTTCCCTTCTCTTTTTCATAAAGACTAAATAATAGCACAGAAACAGATATTTATGAAAGCAATATATTTTTTTTCCTGCAGATTCTTCTAATTTTATTTGCTAAAGTTATAGATGTTTCCAAATAAGCACGCAGAGGTGTCATCCGGACTGGCCAAAAGCTGTGGCTTTTAGCAGCAGTTGTGCCTGTTTTTATCAGGACTTTTTTTTTTTTAAAAAAAAAATCAGTATGAGGTCTATCCATCTGCTATTTAAAACCTTCTAAGAAGAAGCATCCACCACTCTGTGAGGCAGACTATTCCACTGTCAAACAACTCTTATAATCAAGTTCTTTCTTAGGTTTAGGTGTAATTTCTTTTCTTGTAATTTGACTCTGGTGATTGATATCCTAATCTCCGGAAGAGCAAAAAGCAAACAAGAAGCTTGTTATTTTCATATTTTCATCCTCCCTCTCCACGAAGTCAACGTGCTTGTCCTCCAGTATCCTCATTCCCAGTCTGAAAAAATATTTTATATTAAAAAAAATTTCAGACTGGGAATGAGGATACTGGGGGACAAGCATGTTGACTTCATGGAGAGGGAGGATGAGAAGGAAATGAACCCTACCTTTACCTCAAGCAGAAAAGAAAAGGAGAATGAAACCCTGGTACATTTAAGACTTAATTAGAAGATGGAAAAGAAAGAACCTCTATGAGTCATGATGTCTAGAAACAGGTAGCCCAACAGTCTTCTGAACTGTTTGAGGGAAGAAAAAACCCCAAAAGAACACTTTCAGAAACAGATAGTACTTTTATAAAGTAAAACTTGAATCTTTCAGTCTTAACGGCTCTTTTCCTCTGGCCCAGTTTTGTGTATTGACATTCTCATCTGGTCTGGAATCTGCATCTGGAATGGTAGATTCAGCTGAGATGAAGAAAAAGATGGCACCTCCATTTCCAGAAGGCAACTGAATCAAGGGAAATTTACTGGTTATTTGCATGCTCTTCTACTTCATCTCATAATCAGAAACCATATTAGGGGCACAGGACAGAATGCACAGCCAAAAACCCTTTCACATTGTCCTTCAAAAGAAGGGGACATTTAGGAGACTACCATCAGTTACTATCTCCACACCATCCAACATTTGTTGCCAGAGGCAACTACTTCAATATGCCTAATGATAGGGCTGGTTTAAGTGGAGCAGCGATTTATATGACTATGCTGGGTAATGGTGTGACCAAATGAAGCTCTGGTCTCATGCAGACTGTAAGTACTGTCCAGTATCACAATATTAATGATGCCCCTTCCACCAGTATCTACATAGACTTTAAGAAGAATGTACAAAGATGGCAACAAGATAAGTGGCATGCTTCCCTCCCCCTCCCCAGTTCACAGATTTGCACACAAAATGCCGATGGGTCTTCCTGTTTTGCCCCTTCTAAAAGTCTGGCAAGGTTAGCAAGAGTTTATCAGCCCAAGAAATAATAGGAAAATATTTCTCTTACTGGAAGACAATGTGAAGTTTTGGATTTGATTTGGCTTCTGTTCTCAAATTTCTTTTGTAAGTAGATATGTTTTGGGTTTTTTTTGAAAAAAAACAACATAACACTACCAAAAAAGCATAGCCAACAAGATTTCCAGCTTGGTAATATTTGGCTAATGTTGTTGTTTTAACAAGCATAACTATTTGCCATGTGCCTCAGGCTTACATGAGCTTTTATGTATCTGAATCAGCATCATTTTTGTTAGTGGAAGCTGTAGTGGTTTGTATAGCAACATAAATGTGGAACTGATTTATGGACCAGCAGTCTGTACAAAATATGTATTCAATTTAAATCTGAAATAATTTCTACTGAGCTGTTTACCGTTTGGATTATGGACAGAAGCCTTTGAAATTGTCCTCAGTGGAGCTTCACGTACAGAGTGTCACATTCATCCTTACAAAGTATTATTGGACAATGACAGTGAAGTTGGCCAAAGTAAACAAGAGTGTCTTTGTGAATCGTTAAATAAATAACATGAGTCTTTATCTGAGTCATGGCGTCCAATTACTGTACCCTTCGTTCAATGAAAGGATGGGGAGCTTATACTCATTATAAGGTTATAGTGGTGGGCCACAAACTAAAATTTCTGATGAATTTTCTGACAAAGACCTACAGTATCCTAATGCTATGCTAACGACTATAGCATTGGGGGCTATAATAGATCAAAATGCACCAAAGTAAAAGTCCTGCAGGTTGCCATAATGAGAACCATTATTGTCATTTAGAAAGATTGAACTGTTTCATTTAAGCAATTCTGACTGCCAAAATGCTGAAAGTAAAATATCAGTAGTTGTTATCTGTAATGATTTTTTAAATCAGGATCATTAACCAGAAGGATTACTGCAGGAGCTGGTGATAAAAGCGATGGTGATAATGCATCTGTTTAGTATGTGTTTCGAGTTGTAGCTGTGAATGTAACTATTAGATTAAACAGCTCATGGTTTAAAAGACTAGGCTTCAAGTTTAATCATTTATGCATAAAAAAGCAGAAAACTGCTAACTTTTGGTGTCATTCTCACACTGCCTTGAAATTAACAGTAAAGCTCCCATAGAATTCCAGTTATCACCTCGTTTTATTATCGGTTATGCTGTGTGAATGGTTTTTTAATGTATAAACTCATGGGGTTTAAGGAAAAATGGCAACAATTCCAGCATTCATTTTTCAAAGAACATTTTGTAAGTATCTCAGAAAGACAACATGTATGAAGTGAAAGCTCCACTTCAAACTTTATGTTAAAAGCAAATATATATTCACAAACAGGTGTCATTGTTCAGATTTTTGTCTGTTTACATATTAGAAATTTTCAGAAGGATTAACCAGACATACACAGTGAAGACTGGGTATATGCAGCCATTTCCGTGTTTGCTCATTTAATTAAAACTTACTGAAGGACTTAATAAACTTAACATTTTTAAAAAAATGAAAATGGAAGAAAGCGGAACTGACAGATCCACCAGTCTTAAAACTTTAAAACAGTGCAAATTTTGGTTTAGTCGGTTATAGCTGTACCACTGAATTTCGTTTGATTACTAGCTCCTTTTTTTCTCTTAGATTCCATGTCTTCACCTGGAAAGCAGGTCTGATATAGTCCTCTCCTATTGCATATAGTTAAGACAAATAATAAGAACTTTGTTTCACCTTTTTTAAAAAACAGAACTTACTTAAAAGTTCACAGATTTCTTCATAAATGGGACGAAAAGAGTTTGATTTTAAACAAAAAGGAATGTGGGCAAAAATAAAATTGAGAGATCTCCTCTTTCCCATTGAAGCAGAGAGAGGCAATGGTCACTTTGCTGAATTTTGTTGTTTTGTACTTTCCAGTCATCTCCAACTTTTGGAAACTCTAAGGTGAACCAGGGTTTTCTTGGCAAGATTTGTTCAGAGGGGGTTCGCCATTGTCATCCAGTGATGCTGAAGGACTGTGACTTGCCCAAGGTCACCCAGTGGGTTTCCATGGCTGAATGGGAATTCAAAACCCGATCTTCCAGAATCATAGCCCAACCCTCAAAACACTACATCATGCAAAAGGGCCTCTGGAGTGTTGCACAATTGCAAGGAGTGGTCCACATGATGTCCTCACAATTGTGTGATGCAGCCAGGGCTGGCAGGCACTGATCACACACTATTTCTTTTTTGGCTTGTAGCCGAAAATGGTGCGCAATCACTCATTTCTCCAGGGTCCTGTGAGCACTTACTGTACATGCGGAGCCTCCGGAGCCGCGGCACTCCCAGGCTGCACTGCAGAAGGAAGAAGAGGAGCCCTCACACTGCCTGCTCGCCAGCGGGCAGTGGCTGCGGAGGCGAAGCAGCATGGACATGAGAGCCTCTCGCAAGAGGCTGCTTGCGCAATCCCTGTGCCCCAGTGCTGCAAAATGTAAGGTGTGGAAAGGAGCACTGACTCTCTTACTATATTTATACAAGTTTATTTTCTAGTGGCACCCACACATTTCTGGCCTATTTATTGGCTTTATGTGTTAATTTCAAATGGACGTATTATTAGACACTCATTTGAAGACACAATACCCTTATATTTTCCTGTCCCCCAAAACTGCTGTGCTTCAGTCTGTTTTTGATAAAACCAATGTAGTTACAAGTATAAAAATAGGTACCAGTGAGAGCACTCTGAAAATACAGTGTTTTCCTTTGCAATTTACATTAAATCTGATGTAGTATTTTAAAACTGGTTTAGAATCTTGCCTGATTGACCATCTTTCCTGAACATTCACACATACATAGTCACATTCACATACTCCCACACAAAATAGACTGAAATGCACTTACTTGAAGAGATGCATTAAATCTATTCAGCTTTTCCATTCAGAATTGCCACCTGTAATTACCTCTGTCTGCATATCAGAATTTTGTAAAAAAAATCTGTGATAAGGACAGTGGGCAGTTTTAAAATACACTTCAGTTATTTTTTCTCTTAGAGTAATTTATTTAACGGTGTTTTCTGTGTCACGTGATAATATTAAAAGAGAGAGAGAGAGAGAGAGGAGAACACTCCAGCCTCACAGATCATTGACCTTAAAGTAGCCTATATGGAATTGTTGTGTATTGCCTCATTAAAAGGCCAAAAAACTTCAGGGCTGGGGGGCCTCATGGCATTAATAAATGTTTTGGGCAGAAGCTAGAAGGTGCATGCTGCTTCAGAAGACAAAATATTTCTGAGCCTCTTCAGTTAAACTCTGTGTATCTTTAAAGTCAGGTGTTGATCTGAGCTCCATGAGTTTTAATAAGTAATATTAGTTGAAGACCTTTGGTTGTAGTGCTGTTTCAAAAGAAGCAAACTGAGTAAAAGAACATCAAAGGGAGATTATAGACAGACAGAATTTATTAGGTGGTTCAATATATCAGTTGAGTCTGAATCAATGTTAGGGGTTTCTTATCACAAAATATATCTTATTTGACTTCCCTTGTTCGTGTTATTCACCATAGTGTGAGTGGACAATATTAATATAGGCTTCCCTTGCCTATCTGACATGTTAGGACCAGAGCACTGTCAGAAGGCAGAAATGGTTGAAAAGTGGAGCCAATCTACTGCAGAGAATATGTAGGACCTTTGGAGCCTCACTTGGGACCAACTCTGCACACTGCTTGTAAAGTTTCTTAGCTGGTTTGGTTCATCCCCCCACTCTGAGCTCACTTTGCAGGCAGCACATGTGCAGTCCCAAGCAAGCCTTTGTAGATAGGCAGAACTGATGGAAATCCACTATTTTGATGCTTGCAATACAATCACGTTCCATTAATTTGACCAGAGATCTGCTCTTTCCGTAGGCAAGACTCGGGACAGTACACATGTGTGAGTGGTCCCAATCAAGCTCTGTAGTCAAGAACTGATGAAAGAGCAGACCCCATCTCAAATGTCCTGAGTTTGGAAGTGTCAAGAGACCAAGTCATCAGAAGAAGAGGTGCCAAAAAGCAGAGGCTTCCTGCAATGTAATTTATGTGCTTATTGCATTTAAATGCTCTGTAATCTTTCTGTCTTCAGTCCTATCCCTAACCATGTGTGTTCCCCTGCCACATACACACACGTTTCACCCTTTTAGGCCAAAATCTTCCTGTTATAGCAGGATGCCTTCTTGTCCTGAAGAATTTTCTGGCAGGCATTGTCATGTTTTGCTACTCTGTTGCTCTCAAGAAAACAAACAGGTATTTCCCATTGTGTTTAAGAGGCACGGGATGCTAAGTTTACAATGGTTGCTGGAGTAAATAATTTACAACGCACATTCGGTTATATAGGGGTACACACTCTCACTCACAGATGATGCCCTTTGGCAGATTTTCCAGGCTTACAGCACTTTCCAACTGTTAGTTTTTTCAGCTTCATATACTTTGACCCACATATTTTGACCCAGAGCATTTCCACATTCCCTGAGTCATCCTTCAGTTTCTCTGAGTATCTCACTTAACATTGTACAGGTGCTTCTGGGCCATTCTCCCTTCTACTCCCACTAGTCATTTTGATCCCTATTCACTAGGTTAAGATCCCAGGCCCTTTCCTTTCCATATGCTACCCAATATTAACTGCATTCCTAACTCTGGAAATCTAACGCCTATACACACTAAATCACTTCTTGATTGCTATCACTTCTAAGTAAACAAAGTCTTGGCTGGCCAGTCTGGCCCTTTCCTCACGGGGGGGGGGCAAAACGGGGCTGCGCACGCAGGGGCAGAGCTTACCCGTGAGCGGGTTGCTCCGTCCCTGCAGAGAGCATGGATCCGCCGTTCTAAATGCTGCCGACTTTCGGCTGCTCTCGGCGGCGCCCAAAATGGTGGCCGACGGCTTCCGGCGGCGCTCCACCAATCAGGACAGCGCGCCAGCCGGAAGCCCGCCCCCGGGCAGATCTGCAGGGACGCGCTACCACGTCTCTGCAGTTCTTCACCGGGGGCTGCCACAGGGCAGCGCGGGTGAGTTTTGTAAAAACCACTTTCGAAAGTGGTTTTTATAAAACTCGCAGCGCCACCCCCGCAGCTGCGCTAGAGCAGTTTGAGGTCTAGAGACTCACTTTTTTTTAACTGCGCTAGCACACCCCATGGTGAAGAAGACCTCCAAGAGAGGTCGCCCTAGCTTGGGCAATATGCCCGTGTGGAAATGGCCTCTGGATAAGTACCTTTTTACAGCTACCTTACAGATAATAAACAATGCTCAACATTGAACATTTGGTTGCTTGTTAACACATTATGTCCATAAAACCTTATATTACATCAATCACATATTTTATATTCAATCACATGGCATAGAGTGGACATGACATAGTTGTTTCATGACCTGTTGCTAAAAAGGAACAGAGAGACATTGGTGGAGATAAATGGTTATATAATTTCAATCTCCTCACACAATCCTTCTTTATAAGAAAGGAAAACTAATGTTTATGGCTAGAAAAGGAAAGGACCATTTTTTTTCTATCAGAGTTTGAAGAAACATCAAACATCTTTGGTAAACTTATGAATTCATTATTTGCTTTTTATGTAATTTATAGTTTAAACTTTTCAATGTAAAATACAAATGTTAATCAAATTCAGCCTAATGGGTATTTAATTATATCTATATCAATATGAAAAGTACAGTAATAAATAGTATGTGTTTTATTTTAAAACTAAATTTAAAAAAGAAAAAAAATTAAGAAGGATAAGAAATCTCATCACTGGGGAATTCAGATGAGATTCATGTCCTAGGCTGCATGATTAAATTACAAATGAGCAAAGTTCAGCTTGTGTCTAGGGATGGAAAAAATATTCAAAAATATTAGAATTTAGATTGAAATTCATGGATCTTTTTAGTGCTGAGAAAGTTTGATGAGAATTTTGGACTGAGAATAATCTTCGCAGTTTGAGACTTGTTCTCCACAAAATTCATGTGTCTCTTTTACTCAGAAAACAGCATTTCTGTGCAGCAAATAATATTTATGCACAGAATTACAGTCTTCTGCACACAAAAAATGTAGTTTTCTGAACAGAAAGCCTGATTTCTATACAAACTAACCACGTGCAAATTTGGGGCAGAATAAGTTCCCAATTATAGCATTCTGCGTACAGGAAGTAGCATTTTCTGTGCAGCAAATAATATTTATGCACAAAGTATAATTAAATCAATGGCATTTATTTATGTCAGCTGAGATGAAACAAGACGATTGAAGCCCTTGTGTCTGCAAAGCTCAAAGAGCTGTTCTGTATTGTTAAATCTCAATGCCAAAAATTGAATGTCATTTATAGTTGTGACTTTGCTCTTTGCCTAAGCACTATGAATTGGCATAGTAGTTTTATTTCTTGCAATGCAATAGGATAGAATAGTGATTATGTTTGCTATATATCTCAGGTTCTACAAATAGTAGATAATTTTTTTTTATTTTTAATGAAAACTGGGAATGAAGGCCAGCTGATGATGTAAGCGGCTGCAAAAAGCTTGGCTAAAATTCAAATAAAAGCTAATCACCTGGACAACTTTCCCTTTTCGCTCCCCCCCCCTTTGTCTTACTTTCTCCATACATACAGTGGACAAAAAGTACTTTTAAGGAACCTACTGTATCGATAACAGTAGCATTCTCACACTTCCCCATGTTCTTTATAGTAAAATTCCTGCCTTCTCTCAAGCACGGAAATAATGTGATTTGTTGTTTGCCTTCAATAAATTTCTGACTTATGCAACTGTAGTGTGGGGTTTTCTTGGCAAGATTTGTTCAGAGAGGGTATGCCATTGCTTTCCTCTGAGGCTGAAACAATGTGACTTCCAAAAGTCACCTAGTAGGTTTCCATGCTTGAGTGGAGTTTGAACCCTGATCTTCTGGATTCCTAGTCCAACATTCAGACAACTACATAATGCTGACTCTTGCATACTGTGATAACAAGTGGAGTAGGGGAAAAAGAATCCTGTAATCAGGCTTTTATAGAGTCAGCATTGTGTAGTGGTTTGGGCTTTGGATTATGACCCTGGAGTCTGATTCCCTGCTCAGCCATGGAAATCCATTGGGTGACCTTGGGTGTGTCACACACTCTCAGCCCCTGGAAAACTCTGTGATAGGCTTGCTTTAGGGTCACCATAAGACACACACAAAAAATCAGGTTTTTAAAAACATCTCCAGTGATGCATGATACATTGTTGTACCCACAAGTCATTACTGGGATAAAGAGGGTGAATATGGGTCAGTAATAATTTAGCATATGTAAGATTTGGGGGGAGGTACTTTATGAAACAAATTCCCAAAGATTCAGATATTAGATGAAATGGCAACCAAATTTATGTTTTCTCTTTTCCTGATTGTTGTCCTTGCTGTTTCAGAAAGAAGCGTGTTTTACCCTTCAATTCATGGACTGTCATTCATAGATATAAGTTATGTGCCTCTTTGCCTAAAATATGGTTGCTATTTAATTCTACTGGTGATGAATTGCTGGAGTGAATTCATGCATACAGGGAAATTGAAATTAAATTCATCATGCTAAGAAAAGTCCATCCCACTCATGTAAATCAGCTGCTTTCCTGCTAAAATCAATTTGTTTTTTGTAAATTATGCAAAAATTCTCAAAGGGCTTAGGTAGGTAATTTATTATACTCTTGGCTGTACTATAATGTTAGAAAATGAAATTTATTCACACAATATTAGATGGCATAAGCTGTGAGTTTAGTGACAATTATTGTTTATTATAATTCATCCAGGTTGCCTATGTGCATTGAAGTTGCACTATACATAGGACATAATAACCTTTGTTTGAAGCTACCTATTGCAAAGTCAGATACTCTTCCAGATAGCCAAAAAGACTTGAAGTTTTATCGTTTTATAATAGAGGTGCAGGTTTTAAGCCTCATTCCCTATATTAATTCATGACAAATGTAAATAAATGGAACAAAGAAGTAATGCTCCTGAGCCTGGTGAATGAATATTATTGTGCACATTTGTTGACCAACTCATGAAATTGTGAGACGCCACACAACAGCTTAAAGATGGGCCTCTTTATTTAAACAACCTCTATTTAGGTTTGTCCCCTAAGATGTGCAAAAGTGGGAAGCAACCTAGTGCAAGAGCAGCTGAAGCAGGTGGTCGCTCCCAGACCTCCTCCTCAGCTTTTCCTGGATAAAAACCTGATCCCTAAGTAGAACCCAAGGCTGGGTTGCTCCCTGTTTGGTTCACTACTGGAAGGCCAGTCTGAGAATTCAACCCCTAAGTAAGGTGAGGGTTAAGTCTGGCCAGCCCCAAAGAGACCCTCTTTCTCACCAGTTACATGACATATAGGGGCAGCTTCAAAGACCTATCCTTCACCAAATATGTGCCATAGATGTTCACTGGACTCCTAATTTCTCCCCCAGTATCTGGCATAGATAAGAACAATAATCAACGTAGGCATTATCCTCCACCCAGCTGGCTAAAAGGCCCCACACACTCTGTTGCAAATCTCCAAGGAACAACTGATTCCTCACTTCTGATAAGTAGAACCCATCAGATCTGTAGAGCTCAGGCCTTTGAAATATAATTTCAGGTTTGTAGTTAAACAAACAAACAAACAAACAAACAAAAACCTCAAATATTTGACCATTCTAGATGTGCTAGTTAACTCATGTCCAGGCTATGTAAATATGTTTACAGATTCCTTTGCATGACCATATTTGCTGAGGCAACATAACTGTCCACATTATGGTGACTTCAGACCTTGACAACTGTATGCTCTGCATATCATGGGCCCTTTTCGCACCTTACCTTTTTCCAGCGGTGGGGTGCAGAGATCATGTAAGCAGCCTTCGGCGAGAGGCTCTTGCATCCCTGCTGCTTCAACAATATAAGAGTTGACTGCTCGTGCGAGAGCCCCTCCTCTTCCTTCCGTAGTGCAGCCCGGGAGTTGGGGAAGGAAGTGCGACCGGCATGGCTCCGGAGGCTCTCCACACCAGCTAAGTGTGCACAGGGCCCGAGAGCAATGCGCAGTCAAGCGCCATTTTTGCCTTCCAGCCAAAAATGAAGAGATGCGCGATTGGCGCCTGCCAGCCTATGGAGCATCGCGCGATTGTGAATGTATCATGCAGCTTGCTCCTCACAGTCGTGTGATGCTTCAGGCATCCTTTCGCATGGCAAATGCAGTGCGGAAAGGGCCATAGAGTGCCTATATTATCAGGGCCTTGCACTTTAATAAATCTAGGTATAGAATGACCAGGACATGTGATGGAGGTCCATGGTACCCCCTGAACTATGTTGGCAGCAGGCTGTGCCACCACAGCCAAATCATCCAATCCTTGATGGAATCTGAAATAACAGTTCCAAGCCTGCTGCTCTGCCCAATAAACAAAGCTATAGCCACAGATCAAAACATTGTGCCTTTCTAGTCATAAACTAGAAACTGAAAAAAACAAAAGCAACCAGATGACATGTTAGTGCAGCAAAGACCTAGCATACCTCTGGAAAGCCAAGGTTCTCCAGCACCCTATTTTACAAATAAGATTAGGGTCCATGCCCAACACAGATGCAGCTGGAGCTGCCCCAATTTGAAATGAATGTGTCCCAAATTTTACCCCTTTTAAACACTAGAACCAAATGGCTTTGAGGGTGATTTGCCAAAACTGGCACTCAGTCAGAGGTGACAAGTCAGCATGACAAAAAAAATGACCCTAATGACACCTTCCCAGACATAAATATGGAATGAGATTTAAGGGCTGGGAAATCTAACAAATTAACCATACACAGGTGAAGGCTGGCTGGCAGTAAAATAACTGAACAGGGACCCCAATATCACTCCCTTCCTGAGAAAAATATGACTCTCATCACTGTGTAAAGCACCACTAATACACTTTACACCCCCCTTTCCAAGCCACAAAGGGCCAGAAAATTCAGCTACAAGAGGAATGCTTTGATGGTGTATTCCTGCATGGCAGAGAGTTGGATTCGATGGCCCTTGGAGTCTCTTCCAACTGTATGATTTTGTGATTCAAATAGAAAAATATTGCCCATGATCACATGGCTGGTAGCTGCTGGCACCCCACCACTCCCTTAGGCCCAG
The DNA here is from genome assembly GCA_948472985.1 of Iguana delicatissima. NCBI lineage: Eukaryota > Metazoa > Chordata > Lepidosauria > Squamata > Iguanidae > Iguana > Iguana delicatissima. The sequence continues at coordinate 423,581 of CAOKZL010000178.1, forward strand.
CAGGACTGACTGGCCCCAGACAAAGAATGAACACTTAAACTAATTAGCAATTCTGAAATTTTGAATAAATAAGAACACTGAACAACTAAGATAACCAACAGATATAAAACCAAAAAAGTCAATGCATGACACCACCCAGAAGAGAGCACATCAGCAGAGTACTATCTCGAGACCAGGCCCAGTCAACAAATTGTCCATATAGAGTAGCTCAATAAGATATCCTCCACTTAATCAAGTTGGCTCTCCAGACGAAGTTGCCAAAAGAGGAAGATGACAGCAAGCACCCCTGAATCTACCTCTCAGTTCTTATCGTCATGAAACATAGTGCCATGATGCATTTCATTGTGGTCTCCTTTCATTAGAGGCCAGCAAATGTGCCTCTCCTGCAATACTGTGCAGCACTGAGGAGGGGGTCTGAATTGCAGAAGGAATCTCAATAGCCCATTCATACTCAACAATTCCTCACAAATTTTTGCTTCTCATATAAATGGAACAAGATGAATTATGGGAATGAGGCAAATCTGAAATGTGAGGCAGAAGCTCAGATAGAAGGAAGAAGAGAGATAGATCCTGGCCTTGCGTGACACTGTAGGTTTATTTCCAGGCTCTTAAGTGGACTTCCACCTTTGCAAAACTGGAAATTCCCTCCCAGTGTTTTACTGGGGTTCTTGCCAGCCTCCCAAAGCTGATTCCCACGCTTGGAATGACTGGCAATCTCCCCAACTCTATCGGTATGCTGCCACCCCCCCCCCTGAATTATGAATTACTTAGACAGAACAGGAGGGACTCTGCCTAATCTCTAAGCGTAAGGATCTTCCCCCTCCTCTTTCCCCTGAGTGAGAGGCCCTATGTAGCGTGTGCCAACCCTGGCGTGGAAATGGAGAGAAACGGAGGTTTATAGAAGTGTTTTAATCAAGACATGCAAATAAACAATATCACACTTGGGAGACTTCCCTCTCCCAGGTACACTTAGTTACAAGAATTTACAAAACAGATATAACAGCACAGATACATTCTTAAGATCAGCCAATTCCCAAAATAACAACATCCCTAACGCGACTAACTACTTATTTTTAGTTACTCACAATTAGGTTATAGGTGTAGATGGTCTAAAGGAGGAGAGAGGGGGGGTCCAGGAGACACAGCATGCCTGCCAGCTCAACTGGGCCAGCTCTCCCCTCTCTCTTTCTCTCTCTCTCTGGCCACATGGCCTCTCAGAAGTTTTATATTTTCCTCCTTGGAAGGATCTGGAAGCATCTCCAAGATGCCCGCCTCTTTCCTTTTGGTTGGTCAATTCTCACCTTGTGACCTGTGATGCTGACCCTTTCCTTTTGGTTGGTCAACTCTCACCCTGTGACCCTTGATGTAATCCTAACATCTCATTAACCCTTGGTTTACCTGAAGAGAAAAGTATCTCCCTTTGATAAGCCTAGATAATGGGAAGCCCCATTATCACACTTTGTAACCTGATTATTTAATTCTTTTGCACAAGTTTATTATAATCATATCCTGTGTTTCTTCTGAGATGCTCAGAGCGTTGTTCTTCTCTCTTTTTATTCTCACAACAATTTTGTCAGATTGGTTTACCTGACATATACTCCAAGCTCTCCAAGTGAACGTCATGGCTGAGTGTGGATTTGAAACAAGTTCTCCATAATCCTAAATCAGATACCTTTATCTATCTGCCACCCACAATCAAATTCTACATGGTCTTCAACATAATTTCAAAGACTTGTGCAAATGATCAGTTCACACTTCTGATAACAAACAGAGCAATTCACTCTGGCCCCAATAGCTGAGCTGAATGCTGTATGAAAAGAAAAAAATGAGAAAAAGAGAGGAAAGTTGGAGGAGAAAGAAAGGGGTGACTTATGCATTGGACTTCCAGCTGAGATGAAACATAACCAGAGAGAGAAGAGAGAGAATTTTTTTCCCACATATCTACTCTAACAACTACAGACTGGCATGCGTACCTTAAAGTAATGAGATATGTCATGTTTCAGAACTGCTGTACACAGCAGAGCATAAGAGAAACTTTAAGCTCATTGTACTTTTAGTCAACTGAAGCCTAGATATGATCTGTCCACTATTTTCACAATGGATAGATCATGAGAGTAGTATCTGACGTACAAAATCTCTATGTGTAGCCTCCAGACCATGTGCAAGTACTTCCTATTCATTAAGGCCATCTGTGATGCTGAATACTGGCTGCATGCTGCAGTTACTGTCTGGAATACTTCGCATCTGCTTATCCACTGGAATACCAACTCTTTGTGTGGCCGTTACTTACTGACTTATATAGAGAGAGGTTTCTTTCTTCCATTCTAGTGGCCATGAGCCTCTCAGAGCAGTTTTCAGAAATTTAACGCAAATTTAGTGCAGAAATTTGATGCAAATATTATCATGCTGCCTTTAAAATTCAGGCTTGAGGATTGAGTATCTTGAAAATGTATTGTTTAAAACCAGTGTTTCTAAAACAATTTTACGTGTGGGGACTATCAGCCCCCCTCCATATATCAGGGTTTGGTACCATATTCATGCTTTTGGATACAATTGCTTCTTTTTTTCCTGATAGTCCATATTGGTTAACTCAATATGGACTATCAGCCAAGGACTTATGGACTGGCCCCAAGCCATAGGCAACCGTGTTGAGAAGCAGTGATTTGAACACTAAAAGTTTAATCCATTAAATATTCAAATTCAGCAGCTATTAATAATCAGAAACCTGACAGACAGACATGCCAGCCTAATCAGGAGTGAGGAAAGTGCAAGTCCAAAACATTTTTCTGCCTAAGGAAGTGCAAGACATAATATTCCCACTCACTCAGGTCAAAGCTCCTGGTACTTCGATGCAACCAAATATTTCAGGCAGGTAATTCTCACCTCTAGGAAGTGAAAATTCAATAATAACAAATTAAAAATGTAATAATTCGCTGCTACTCTTTCCAGACGACATCCCAAATCTGCTGGCTGATAAGGTATTTTTCAGGACTGGCCCTTGCTATAGCATACAGACCTATAGGAGAGTTGTTCTGTTCTATTTTGCTTTTTTAATCAGGCACTTTCTCATACCTAGACCATGAAGGTCCTTGTTATCTCATTTGCTTCAGAACATTCCATCTCGAGATTTCAGATTGCCGCCAAGCATTTACAAGCTAATAGCATTGTTTACACTCCAGTCGCTCATTCAGAGCAAAGCTACCTCCATCATCAGCTTCATGAAGTTTACAGAAACAATGATTTCCCATGGGAGTTAAACTAATTAACTATTAATCATATTTCAAGTATCTCCTAATCTCATGCTAATTACATTGCTATAATTCATTAATAAATATTTAACTTGGCTTTAAGCACACTTCCCTTGTTTTCTGCTGCTAATGACTTGGAATGCGCACACTATTTCGGATGGCGTATTTACAGGGCACCATAATATAAAACTTTTTGCAAGTCTAATACCAAGTGATTCCTCTACTATTCTGCAGGGTATTCTGCCTTAGGAGAAGAGTTTGGGGAAAACGCTGCTGTTGTCTTCTCGCTGTCTCCATATTACTCTATGGGTCTCAAGGAAGCTGCTTTAGAATTAACCAAGCTTTCCTTTTTCCTTTATTTTCCATCACTTGACATTAACATATCAGCTTTATATAAGCTTCTTGCTTCTCAGTCCTTTGGCTAAGATCAAGTGTAGCATCTGTTCTTGTCTGTTTAGTATCTGATACATCTTCTTTGCGAGGACTATGGCCATCTGCACTACACTGCTATAGTGCTATTATTCCACTTTCAACACACTGTAGAATCATGGGGTTTGCAGTTTAGTGAGGGGCCTTTACAATTGTCAGCCAGAGAGCCCTTTGGCCTCAGGAACCTACAAATCCAAGAATTCTACAGGTTGTTGAAAGTGGAATAATAGCAAAATAACAGTGAAGGGTGGAAATGACGTATATATTAAATGGATTTTTGGAACTCAGCGTTAGAATAGAAGCTTTGTGGAAATTGCTCTCAAAGTCTACAAAGCCCATACTGCTTCTTTCCAATGCAATGACCCAGGACATTTGTAAAGTACAAACATGAACTTCTTTTATTGTTACGTCTTTCCACCATTCATTCTGAAAAACACAGTTTTGTAAATGCTGAGAATTTAATATTCTGTAGTCCTTCAAAAAAAATCGTTGTTGGTGTCTTTTGGGTAAAGTTACATGACATTTAAACTTGCTAAAGCTTCTCTTTTTAAAAGGTGTGAGGAACATACAGTTCAGTAGTAATGTGACCCTAACAAGGTTGCTATTAAAACATCCCCTTCCCACTACCCCAGTAGTCTTGTGTCTTCTTCCTCATTAATAACTTTTGCCTTCCTGTACCCTAGACACATCATTTTGATTGTGTTTTGATGTGGTTCAGCTAGCTATGTTCTAATTTACAACTATGAAATACTGAAATGTATGCATAAACTTTCAAATCTGAGAAATATCCAAAAGATATAATGTGTGACATGATCCTCATACAGACTGGATAAAGAACAAACGTTTCTAGATCCCCTAAAGAATTGTCTCCTAGAGCGCTTGGTCTTGGAATTGACCAGGGAGAGCCAACTTAAATCTAAGTGGGCAGGCCAGCTACCTAGTGCGAGATATAAGTAAGGTTAAACCAACTATAAACAGTGACCATAGTGCTATCAAAATTAGTTTGTATGCAAGTAGAAACGTGCCAAGCACATAGCTAATAAGCACTGCAAAATAAGATACTGGAGTGCTGTTATTTTTTTTACGTGTTCCTTCTGAAATTCTAAAACTTGCCCAAATGAGATTAACATAGAGGAACACACATTTGCACAAAATAACTGCACACAGATAATTACAGTTGCTGATAGGGATTTTTAAGCTCAAATCTCTAGGAATATCAACACCAACAGTAAAGAACTATTTAACTACATCTGGATCCTCTCAGAAAGGCAGTTGGAATCTTGAAAGGACTTCTGAAAGAAAATAAAGCTGCTTGAACCTGTCTTCAATGATTAATATATAGAGAAATAACCTCTGCTTAAATTGATACCTGCATAAGAGGAGAATAGGGAGCTGAGTCAAACTGGGACAAAAGAAAAACAGGGAAAAAAATCCTAGTCAGAATGGTGTCATCCAAGAGTTCTTAAGCAACTCAAATGTTAAATTACTGAGATTATAATTAAAATCTGTTCTTAAGATCAACTTTTCCTCTTGTTTTTAATAAAATGATTCAGAAGAATCATAATATCTGTTCCAAGTGAACTGGTGGGAAGCTTTACTAAACTGTCAAACACATAGAAGATCAAGCTCTGCAGAAAATGGATCAATTTGGCTTCCTCAAATGTAAATCCTGCCTCATAACCTTTCAGAATTCTTTGAAAATGCTGATAAACTCATGGACAGGAGTGAACTGCTTACTGGTCCTTACATATCCTGTGAAACACCCTGGAACATCCGTAACCAACAAGGGATGAAGGAAAGCAATAAAAAATCAGATCCATTCTTGCGACGGAGATAAGCGTGAAGCAGAGTCCTTCACACATCTGAACTGAGGCTGCTGCTTTTTAATTGTTTATAAATGTTATGGAGTTATTTGGAGAACAAAATAAACTAGTCATCTAATTATCTACTATATATATGAAAATAAAATCAGTGTGGGTCCGGTCTTTTCAAACTGAGGAATACATGTTAAAATGGCAAATGAGATCTAGTGTGAATACAACTTATGGTACATTGGGACATAAAAAAGTCCAGCTTCATGGATATAATGATAATTTGAGCTGGGAGTGACTGGGATTGTCATGTTGTGGTAGATAGCTCAATGAAAGTGTTGACTGGGTTTCAATAGCAAAGGAGACACAAGTAATGAGTAATTCCAATATTTAATAACAACAACAACAATATCCATGGTGTGGCCGTAACTGGAACATTCTGTGCAACTGTGGTAACTATATGCGAAAAGGGATATTATAGGACTGAGAAAAGGGATATCATAAAACTAAAGAAAGGGCAAGCAAAATGACCATGGGATTAAAGCAAATCTGTTAGGAAAAGTTACAACATTTTGGCCTGTTTAATTTACATGTGGTATGAAGTAGACAGGGAGAAACTTTTGTTCATCTGTCATAGTACTAGATCCTGGGATCACCCACTAAAGCTGTCTGTTTGAAGATTTAGGAGTGATAAAAGGAAGTTTAACCTTTATCTAGCATCATCTAGAATGGGGAAAAGTTGAGGGTACCATCTGCCCTCCTGGAAGGAGACAAAGATAAGCACTGCTATCAAATCCTTGCACTGGTGCAGGGGAAGAGGGAAGAAGAAGGAGCATTAGGGGTTTTAAATCCTTTCTGTGCCCCTTTTCTACTATCTTTGAATGTTTGTTATCCCACCCTAAAGCCTTTGGCTTGTTGTTTCTTGGGGGGCAGAGAGGAATTTTGCTTCTCCCTTTAATTTCACTGGGATGGGAGTGAAAATGCTTTGCCTACCTTGTACTGATTCATGTGTTATCACCGTGTACTAGCTTTACTTTGGAAGATATTAGATATCGTTTTGATATCACAATTCAGCCCCATTACACCACCCTCGGCCAAGTGTTTGTGAGGCCCCCGAACAAGCACAGAACTAGGCATGGCCATTAACTGCTGAACATTCCATTCTCCACCCAGGCAGGCCAGACTCAGCCAGATCTTCGCTTTAGGAGACCTCCCTAGACAAACAGCTTATCAAAGATGCATGCTAATACAAAGAACTCCCTGCCCCGAGCAGGCAACTTGATGAGCTAGACGTTTAACTGTCAAGTACGCGGCATCTGCATACTGGCCATTCCATTGTCGATTCGGAACTGACTCAATTGTGCTAATTTCTGACCTTTCAGAGACATTGTCTTGCACCCAAACCTCATTGTTCTTCCCCAAGTACAGACTAACCTACAGTCATATTTTCCCTATAAAAAACCCCAATTCCGAGACCTTCCTTGGATCGCTCCAAACTTCCATCCAGCCCTGTTGCCGCTTCATCCGCTGAGCTTTCCCCTCAGTCTCATTCCGAGACTGCGCACTTACGGACCTCTTCATTGATCTACCCTGGGCTTCGGACAGGTGTAGTATCACCCAATTCAACAATCCCTCTTAAAATACCTCCATACTGCTCCTACCTTTATTTTCTATAATTACTTGTGTGAGTGTGTTGCATACACTGTCTGCTTGTATTTAATAAAATTCAAAGTTATTATTTCACATTTGGTGTGCTTCTTGGCTTGGCCTGACCTCGTAGACATTGGGTTTAAAGATTCCACTGCGTTGCCCTGCCTCTCGTTTTGCTAACTTGTGCTCTGACCTAATTTTCCCCCACTAATATTTGAGCATGTTTGGAGTCCCTCGCGGGACCCTCAGTAAACAGGGTAACACATGGTACTACAGGGAAATTTGCTTTAGGTGCTTTAAAATGAGTTATTGGCTTGAATATAGTTTAGACAGGTTATGTTAAAGGTTGTTTACTTAAATTAACATTTAAGTGTAATAATTAGTATTTGATGTCTCTTAGCAGGCTCGTGAAAAGAAAAATGAATTCTTGCTCAATAAGTGCTGAGCAATTACAGGCATATGTAATTGAGTCCTGGGACTCAGTGATGGGAAAGGGAAGAACCTATGTGACTGGCTTTCTCCTCTAAATCTCAGGGCTTGAGAGGTGAATCAATATTTAGCTGGGAAAAGCTAGACTGACTTGCCTCTGGAATCAGGGGTGGCTGCCATGTTGAAAAGGAGTGGACTTTATACTTGATCCAGCAGCTACCACACTAAGAAGCTCTGCTGCAGATTAGAATTAAATAGTTAATGAAATGAACCTTAGTTTATCTATACATTTTTTTGTGTCTCTCTCTTTATTCTAATTGCAAGTTAAATTCTGGCATTCATTGCCAGAGCACAGAGTGATGACTTTTACGAGTGATTAGATAAATTCATGAGTATTAGAGTCATCAGTGACTACTGGTTAGGATGGCTATACTATGTATGACTGCACATATAAGAGGCAGCATGTCTCTGTACACAGGCATTCCTCAGTTAAGAAAGCATCTGTCAAAGAAGTTCTTTTTTACAAGTCTTTTTATGGAAGTTCAGCCCACCCCACCTTTTTTTTTTTTTTTTTTGGTCTTTTGTCTTTTGTCTTTTTTCTAGCTGGAAGTAATCCCCCTCACCCCAAGCATTGGCAGTGAAAGGATTCAAAGGAGGGCTAGAGAAGGACGACTCAGTGTTGGGTTGTAGCAGTGTGTCTGCAGTAAACAGTGCAATAAGCCTTGAACTGGAAAAGAATGTGGTTCTCTTTTAGGTGTACCGTACTCTGTTGTAGGTGTGTGTATTTACATGTGGGAAGCAAACTAAACAGCTGCTTCCAGAGTAATTTACTGAACATGTGCAAAGAGCAAAACAGAAAGAAAATTAGCCTGCTTCACCAACTAACCTTGCATTTGGAAAAGAAATAGATCTATTATTTTTGTCAACAAAAAGCTAATCATTGAAGTTGGTGAAAGAAAACAAAATCATCCTGGGATTCATTTTGGAAGAAAACTTTCAAGTGGTCACTGGAGGATTCAAAATGTTTTTGTTTACTAAGGCTTACCTGACCTGTTCGTTCCATTTCACCATATGCATACTGTTACTTTTGAAAAAGAAAGTTTTCTGAAATGTGTTGTACCGATGTTCCATTTTGTGGTGTAGGAACTATTCCATCCTTTCCATGTTATTTCTTCCTCTGGTTTCTGTTAAAGAAGTAAAGCCCAGAAAGATATTGACTTCATTAACCGAGGTATATCTGAATGGGAATCTGGGTAAAGGAAGGATGAAGTTGCCGTTCCACTCGTGTTCAGCCGGTGGGCTTCCTGTAGACAACTTGTTGCCAGCTTTATAACCAGTATGCCGAACCGCATAGGCCTTTGATTCTTATGTTTTAATGGTATGTCGTCCTTGCTGTTTTTGCTACACCTGCTGAATGACTATTCTTCTGGAAATAATTATGTGTGAATTCTACTAGAAAACTGTACTTATATATTAGAACTGTCATGAATCCCAGCAAGTTTTTCTTTCATTCCGCAGTACCAAAATGAATACAGGTGCAAGATATTAATTTTCAAACAGCGGCCATCTTTCGGTGAGCGCATTTAATGCCCCATATCATCTGGCTTTCTTGTATTCCTCGATGCCAGTATAATATGAATAATTGCTTTTCGAAGAGTAATCTCATATCTTCCTTTTATTCCCGTAGAAGGGAAATTTTGAAAGCAGTATCACCTTCTTCTGTGCTTAATGATCAAGATAATATATTAGAGCAAGATGAACTAGTGAAACTTTTAAATTGGCTTTTTAAAGAAGAAAAGAAGTGAATGAAGTAAGATGTGTCATTTGAAAAGGATACTTTGGAGAATTACCATTTCCCTGAGCTGTTGAGGTGGGACTTTCGTTGGCATGGCTATGGAGAAGGCAATGCAAACTAATCACTTGGAAATAATTCCCACAGCTAATCACTAGAGGTCACTAGAAGATCCAAGTGTGTTGACTGCCTTTTTATTGTTGCTGTTGCAAAACTCGATTTGCAAATAAAATGCGCACAACACTGTAATTTCAAACTCAGGCTAACTGACTGCAACAGTACAATTTCAAACCTTTCTTATGATGTTCAGTTATTAAAGGAATGTTCCAACTTTTTATAACAGGTTAATGTTCCATTAAAATTAAATGGAATCAATTCATTCTTTAACCTACACACACACAAATACTTTCATATCTGATGCACTTAAAAAAATCAAATCAGCTCAAGCACTGAGCCAGGTGGGATGAAGATTCACACATAAAATCACTCAAGGGGAATATAAAGCAACCACACATTTTGAACAAAGCAGAAAGATTAACTAGCATAATAGAGTATTAGATTAGCATGAAGTTTTCTGAGTCCAAATTCCAGTTCAGCCATGGAGTTCTTACGATGATTTCACCCAAAAGAAATAGCTTGACCCAAACTGAGCTGAGGATAAAATGGGGGCAGGGAATAACCATATATAGAACTTCTTGAAGAAAAGCCAAATTAGAAGCATCATAAATAATTGAATACGCACAAACAACACACACACACACATATACTATTGAGATCTCATGGAGGAAAATGATCTCCGGTACATTCAGGGTGAAAAACAGACAAAGCTTATTAAAAAAAAAATTAGTAATTCCTCAGAAAAAAATTCTATAAGCAGGTACATATGCTTTAGGGGCAGAAAGAATATTTTAAATATTATTTGAAAAGCATATTTCTTGATTTTCAGAAATTTCTCTGGAAGAAACAACCTTTTCTACAGAGAAACTAATATTTCTTCACATGAATATTATTTTCTACAAATTTTATTTTCTGAAATGTTCTGAAATATTTTCTGCATAGAAAATGTCATTCTCTTCACAATAATGCTATGTGTGAATTTTGCACACAATAAGTCTGTGGATAGTAAATAATATTTGAAAACCTCACACTTTTTGAAGATTACTCTCACTGGTACCAACTATTAAAATTAGTGATTGCTTCCTTCCAAAACAATACTATAGAAACATTGCTTCTCTAATAGGTTTTATGATCAAGTTTTATGATCAAAACCTGGTGGCAGTGTGCAACAAATTATCTCAGCAATGTAGGCTGTGAGCAACAATATGAGTGAAATTTTGTGGAAGATGGCACACACCACTCATAATTTTAAGAATTTTCACCGTCACTACATAACTTTGAGCTCTGTTGTTGTAGAAAATAAAGATATAAACCAAATAAATAAAGCAAGGAAATAAAGTCACTATATTGACATTTTTTTACAAAAATTGTAGCTAATACACTCAGTCAGCATGTTCCAGTAATGCACACTCTCCCCATCGGATGACAGCTGCAAGAAAGAATGAAAACCGTCATTGAAGACACCTGCAATTCACATTAGAGTAGGAACAATGCTGATTCCTAGGCATATAGTTATTTTTGAGGTATCAAAAAGATGCAGATAGAGTCTGAATTACAAGCTTTCCTTTGGTTTAATTTCCTTCAGCTTTTATTTATTTATTAAAATATTTGGATATTGCTTTGCAGCCTATGAGAGTCAGTGATGTAACATGCTGCAGAAAGGAACAGATAAAACATTCAAAACACAATTTTAAAGAACCAGGTTAAAAGGAAGGAAGGAAGGAAGGAAGGAAGGAAGGAAGGAAGGAAGGAAGGAAGGAAAAGAAAAGAAAAGAAAAGAAAAGAAAAGAAAAGAAAAGAAAAGAAAAGAAAAGAAAAGAAAAGAAAAGAAAAACCACATGCAATAGTAACAGTTCCAAAAGATTAGTGACCCAAAATCACACAAAACAGTGCAACCTTTGGCACCCATCAGAAGCTCCAAGGAGATGGAGTTGGGCCTTGGGAGGAAGTTCAACAACACAAGTGAAGTTATTGAGAAAACTTGCCTTCTTTACTCTCCAATCCAGCCTCTTGATTAACAGGGCCCCTGTTGAGTTTATAGAAACTATAGAGTTTATAGCTTATAGTTTATAGATCTTTAGTGTAATACAATCTAGTCTAATCTATGAACTATGAACTAGTATGGTGCGAAAAGCCTAGAAGTTCCAAAATAAGTTTCTGACAATTACAGAATGGGCAGAAACAGTTACCAATTTTGTGTCAGGAGAAAGAGGTTGGTGTTTTATCAGCACATTTAACAGCAGTTAGAAAAGGCCCAGCACTGTTACGATTGTATACAAATGCCAGGACTCCTTCAGAGGAGGTACAGATAACCATGCTGTTCCCCTGTGCTTAGTATGATTGGCGAACCTGTCCTTGGTGGGAGGTAGGATAACCAGGCTTTATAGTCCCGCCAACATTGTCCTCTTTCAAGTACTTGTTCACTAAGACATTTCATGGAATGTACGATCAGTACATTCTTAATGTATAATCAATAGGTCAGAAGCATATACATAGGTTGCATTCCCATGAACAAATCTGTCAGTTCTGCTTTCCCTCAAATTCAGATTTTGCGATTTTTTTTTCTTTTGGCAAATTCTGATTGAAAATGGAAGTATAACTGAAGTTCCTTATTAGATCATGACGGTTCCTTGGATACTTCATGGAAATGAAGCCAACACTCAAACGATGGTGATGTTTGCCGCTGTAACCAAGTAGTAAACTTTGAAAATTGTAAAGAGTGAATGAGACCTTAGTGTATACGTCTATGCTGTGCAGTTTAGATCTTTGCTGTTGAGTTGATTCATTTTTTCTGCAAGTGAGAGTCTGTGGATTTGCTATCCTGTATAGAGCCAGCATGATCTAGTGATTTGAGCATTTGACTACAGCTTTGAAGACCAGAGTTAGTTTCCCTGCTTGACCATAGAAACCCACTGAATGACCTTGGGTGCATCTCACACACTCAGGTCCAGAAACCCCATGATAAGTTGGTCTTAGGGTTTCCATAACTTGAACCATTCAAAAATAAGGAGAAATAGCAGTTTATATAAAATAAAACAAGAACAAAACAAAGGGGAAACTTTTAGAAACATGAGATTTCTTTGCACTCATGTTAGCTCCATTCCATCAGACATAAAGTGCAGATACTAGAAACTGAGTTAAATTAGCCAATGTAGGGTATCAATATCTAAGCAGAGTGGCAAACATGCTTCTAAGGAATTTAGTTTGCAAGGTGTCAGTATCAAATTTGATACTGCCTTAAACAAACATTTATTTTAGTTGTTTTTTCCCCCACCAGTTAGAACAAAATTCTCATTTCATGTAAACCAATCAAAAATATTAGGCATGTGTGGCTTTTGCAGACAAAAAGTAAAGTCATTTTAGCAGCTGTTAACATGGATGATATAAATGAAACATCAGGTACTTTGGTTACATCTGAGATTGCATTCTTTTATTAGAAATGATGACAGTGGGTATTGCATTTCAAACTACTGAAATAACAAAAGATGGCAATCCTCTATGTGCTCTGTTACATCCTGATCAGCAAGTACTTAAAAGTGAAAAGAATGAAGTGATCAGTAGGCTGGGGAGGAACTCCCTGTAAAGGAAAGGTTACATTATTTAGGACTCAATAGAAGTTTATAACACAATAGAAGTTTATAACATCATGCCTAGTATGAAAAAAGGGGAATATCATAATACTAGAACCTGGATAATACTAGAACTCTCTCTATATAAGCCTGCCAAAGAACTGGGGTCTATTGTCTGTGTCCTACAGGTAGGGGAAATGTATTGTGGAAGGACATGGGAGAGAGCTTTCTTTCTGGTGGCATCTCAGTTTTGGGTAGTTGTGGGTAGAGGAAGCAGTCCAGTTGCACAGGGGATGCTTATCTGTCAATCAGTGTCCAGGTGGGCTTCTCACAATTGCGTTCCCTGGGAAAACTCTAGCTTCTGCTTAAGCCTATTATCCACAGCAATGGTATTTATTTGCCTGATAAATAACCTAGTCTTACCTGGAGGGTGTTCAGGTTGACCTGCCACGCTTGTTTACAATCAGGTTTCTTTCCTTGCTTGGTTTGATCTCTCGGTCATCTCTGAGGCTTGATTTTAATGTCAGAGCCAATTAATACAGTTGCCAATCCATTATGGTTCCAATTAGGTATGGTGCCCTTCTAAACCATACTCATATCAGGGACCGCCAAAGCAGGGCCTTGCACATCTATTGGACCTCTGGCAATACAGTCCAGTCCATGTCTACTGAACAATTCTCAGCTAATTCTGTGAGGCTTATTTCTGGGTAACAGAGTACAGGTTTGTAATTCCAAATAAATTTTAATTACCTCAGATCACTGACAACATTGTGTTACTTGGTGCCTTCAAGGCATTTCTGACTTATGAGAACTGTAACCTTCTCCTTTCCATTTTATTTACTTATTTAGCAGTCAAGCTCATAATAACACAGAGAGTTTCATCTAGTCTGGGAAGGGTTCAGGCCTCATATGCTTTTGCTTGTGCCTGGTGTTTTCTAAGGTATCAGGCAGGGCTGCCTCTTCACAGATCCTGAGAAACTTTCATACCTCCCTCAAGGACTCCTTATAGCTGAGGGACAGACAGCTCATGGGAAGGAACCACCACCTAGCCCTCAAGTATGGTGTAGACAAAAGCAGCCAGTCCAGATCTTCCCCTTCAGACTCTATTCATCAAGGACTTCTCAGAAAGAGAATATTTAGGAAAACTATGATTACTATCAGCTATGAAGCTGACTGATAGATGGGAGTATTCAGCTAGGAGTCATTGCTCTGATTAGTGTCAGAAATAACATTTCTAGCTCTAAACTTTTCTATTTCTGGTCATAATCACTGACTGCCACTTATGACCTGGATTGCTTTTATGATCTTGCTTTTGTAGAACCGCCTGCATCTTCTGGCATCAATAAATTACCTGGCTCTTGACTTTGGAATGCTCTCAGCTTACACTTTTTGTGTCTCTTCATTTATCCCTGGCTGCACCCGGCTGAGCTCTGCACTGACAGAGACTGTAATTAAGACCCAGCAAGTTAGAGGCCTTATAGTGATCTATATATGCACAAAAAACATCCAAGGCCTCACAACACTATCCTTTTCCCTTTGAAAAAGGTAACCCCTCTGAGCCATTTAGTCCAACCTCCTGCCAGTGCAGAAATCCATGGTAAAACATTTTTGAAAGGCATGCTTTCTAAATCCACAACTAAAGCATACCTAAGGTGTGTTTTGAAAACTCCAGTTAAATTAAAACCGCCACCTTCTCAATAACTTGATCATATCACCTGTTAGAGCTTCCTTGGAATATCTGCAGACCTTTTTCCTTACCCCTATTACAACTCAAGACCAGAAAGTCTAGGGTATCTCCATCCTTGCCCTCATTCTGTGGGCAAGTGAAATTTTTCCTCTTCCAATAACTTTTAGGATTTGATCATAACGGCTTTTTAACAGCGATGAATATCACTATTCCACATCACTATCTGTTTAATTAATTTTTAAATGGTTTTAATTCCATAGATTGCTTAATGGATTTTAAAATAACTTTTATATGTTTTTATTGATCTTGTATGTTTTAGATTTGTTCTGGTTTTAGTAATCTGTAAGCTGCCTTAAGTCCTGAAATTGTGGAAGTTGTAGTTGTTGTATGCTTTCACCTTATGGTGACGCTAAAGTAAACCTGTCATAGTATTTTCTGGCAAGATTTGCTCAGAGGCTTGTTTTTGCCTTCCTCTGAGTCAGAGAATTTCTGTGCAGAAAATGCTGGGGTTTTTGTGCAGAGAATGCTGTAATGGGACGAGGTATTCTGCATAACATTTACATATATTGATTTGCAAAAAAACCGCATTTTCAGCACAGAAAACAGTATTTTTGGTGCATGAATTTATATTCACGGGTTGAAATATTATTTTCTACGCATAAAATGCTGTTTTCTGTGCAAAACAACCACTCAATTTTTTTTTTTTTTTTTCAGAATAAGATCAAAGTTGCAGACGCCTATCAAAAACTGTGTGGTTTTCAAAGATTTTTTTGAAGCAGGAAGAAAATTGCTGAAATTATTCTTTGCTACCTTTGAGGAGAAACTTCAGCCTTTCTACACTAGATTGTTATAGTGCTATTATTCCACTTTCAGCATCTTGTAGAATCCTGGGGTTTGCAGTTTAGGGAAGGGCATTTAGAATTCTCAGCCAGAGAGGTCTTTGGCCTCAGTAAACTACAAACTCCATGATTCCACAGGGTGTTGAAAGTAGAAGAATAGCACTGTAACAGTTTTGGAGTGGAAAGGCGCTTGCTAAAGAATTACATCCCTACATGAGAGCTGACATAAGGCTGCAACACAAAGCAGCTAGCTTAGAAGATAGGTAAGTGATGCAACATTTTAAAAACTTATAGCAAAAGCATACAACTTTCATAGCAAACAAGTCTGCCGACTAAGGATAAACCAACATATGCACATTATCAAAGGCAATAACGTGAATGTTTCTTTTAGGAATGGGGCAAATCCAGAATTTTCCGGATCTGGATCCAGATCCAAATCCCTGGAAGGGCTCTAGGAATCCACGAATACCACCAATCTCTAATCTGTCTAATCCTTTTTTTTAAAAAAGGGTTTAAAAAGCAGGGGAGAGAAGGATAACCTTGGCAAGACACACACTCTCAGTCTTAGCAAAAGCCTGGGCAAAGGCAAACCACCTCCTGAAGAAATCTGACCAAGACAATTGTCATAGTTTTGCCTCAGGATCTCCCCAGACTGAAAATGACATGAAGGCCCTTTCTACATAGGCAGGAAAATGTGGATTAATCCCACATTTTCCTGCCTGTGTAAATAGGGCCATATACTGTAGTACAGACATAATCCAGGTCAAAACTGGATTTTCTTTGCATAGCTCCTTATGGCATCCTGGGGTTTGATGCACCAGCACACTTTGGCAGAGAAGGCTGGGACACCTTGTAAAACGACAAACCCCAGAATTATGTATGAAAGAGCTTGGCAAGCGAGCTTGCAAAGTTCCCCATGACATTCTTGCAAAGAAGCTAGCAAAATGTGGGCTGGACAGGGCTACTGTCAGGTGAATCTGTAACTGGTTGACTGACTGTTTCCAAAGGGTGCTCACTGATGGCTGCTTTTCATCCTGGAGAGAAGTGACTAGCGGGGTGCCACAGGGTTCTGTCCTGGGCCCAGTGCTGTTCAATATCTTCATCAATGACTTGGATGAAGGAATAGAGGGCATGCTCATCAAATTTGCAGATGACACCAAATTGGGAGGGTTTGCTAATGCGCCAGAGAACAGGATCAAAATTCAAAATGACCTGGACAGATTGGAGAGCTGGGCCAAGGCTAACAAAATGAAATTCAACATAGATAAGTGTAAGATCCTCCACTTAGGTAGAAAAAATGGAATACAGAAATATAGGATGGGGGACATGTGGCTGGATAGCAGTACGTGTGAAAGGGATCTGGAATCTTAATAGATCACAAGCTGAACATGAGTCAGCAGTGTGATGTGGCAGCCAAGAAAGCCAATGCAATTCTGAGCTGCATCAATCGGAGTATGGTGTCTAGATCGAGGGAGGTACTGGTACCACTCTACTCTGCTTTGGTTAGACCTCATCTTGAATACTGTGTCCAGTTCTGGGCACCCCAGTTCAAGAAGGACATGGTCAAGCTGGAGCAAGTCCAGAGGAGGGCGACCAAAATGGTGAGGGGCCGGGAAGCCATGCCCTATGTGGATAGACTTAGAGAACTGGGTATGTTTAGTCTGCAGAAGAGAAGATTAAGAGGGGACATGATAGCCATGTTTAAATATGTGAAGGGATGCCATGTAAAGGAGAGAGTGGGCTTGTTTTCTGCTGCTCCAGAGACCAGGACAAGGAGCAATGGATTCAAGCTGCAGGAAAGGAGATTCCACCTGAACCTCAGGAAGAACTTCCTGACAGTCAGGGCTGTCCAGCAGTGGAACATGCTGCCTCAGTGGAGTGTGGTGGAATCTTCTTCTTTGGAGGTTTTTAAGCAGAGGCTGAGTGGCCATCTGTTGGAAGTGCTTTGAGGGTTTTCATGCATGGCAGGGGGTTGGACTGGATTGTCTGTGTTGTCTCTTCTAACTCTACATTTCTATGATTCTATGATTCTATGCAAAGGAATTTTTTAGCTGTACTTGAAATCTTAAGAAGACTGTACCTTCCAGCCAATGAGGCCTTTAGTGGGCCCCAGAGGTGACCATTTTTAAGAACAATTTTTCCTTTCTGTTACATGTGGTTTGTCATATGGTTCATGAGAAACCATGACAGACATTTCACTTCTCATCCTGTTCCAGCTATAAGTTTACAACCAGGCACTATCTAGTGGAAGGAGGTGCACTAACCTCCATGTGGCAATCACTGGATGAGATTGTGTGACCTTGTCCTCTTCCCCACTACTTCTGATAGGCGTCAGACCCACTGACCCCAGCATTTATATATGCCGTTGATTTTCAGCACAGAAAATAATGTTGAACTTAAATATTAAATGTTCAGTTTAAACATATTAGAATACAACTCCAGATGTAATTTCTGAAATTGTTAGCAAAGGCCATTATTACTGCAAGAGAAAAATTCACCTACTTGCCATCTTCCCTTGTGTACCTGGTCGCTCAGATTTTCAGGTGCCCTGGTCTCCAACAAACTATTTGGTTGGTGGATTCGAAAGATTTGGTTTGCCTATTTTGGCGCAGGGATTCGGATTCGTGAATCTTCTATCTTTGCTAAACATTCGAGGATTCAAGGATTTGGTTAGCCCATCCCCAGTTTCTTTATAAACACACCTCATTTAGTCAGTTAGCATCAGAACTGTAGTGGCAGCTGAGCATGAAGATTTTAAAATATTGTTCAATATGTCAGTGTATATTGGTGCCATAGGCTAGAACTGTAGGTAGCAGCTTGAGTATTGGGCTGGGACTCTTAAATACCTGCTCAGCCATGGAAACCCGCTGGATAGCCTTGGCCAAGTCATGTTCTCTTAGCTCAGAGGAAGGCAATGGCAATCCCTGTGAACCAATCTTGACAAATAAACCCCGTGATAGATTCACGTTAGGGTTGTCATAAGTCAGAAATGACTTGAACACACAAAACAACAACAACTAGTTTTGCAAACAGTCCCCATATGTCCAGATACTGTGTATGGACTGCTGGTTTGAATCATTCCCAGAAGCCAGAGCAACTGAAAAGGAATTGGGGCACTTGGTATAATTGGTTGTGTATGATGTCTTGATTTTAAACTTTATGGATCTTCACAGCAGGTTTCCATGCAGTGAGTGTGGCCAGTCAGTTAAAAAGCTACTGACTTTAAGTTCATATTTCCCACTTGCTGTTGACTTTGATTTGAGAACAAGTTGATAGAGTTTTGGTTAATGAGCCAATTATATTCAGACAAGATAACCATCATGCAGAGTGTTGTGTTTAGCTAAATTACTATGTTAATAGCTAGCAGCTCCCTCCATTTCTTGTGTGACTGAAAAAGCTCAATGAAAAGAATCAGCATTTATGGGGAAGTTTTATTTCCCTCTCTTAGTTCTCATGTATTGTTTTTTCTCCTTATTCTTCCGTGGGGGTTGGGGAATGTATTGGACAGTTCAAGTTATGATTCAAGAAACTTTTGAAGGCCTTTACGCAGAATGGGGAGGAGGAAGGGGTAAGTAGTACAACTTCAGACATTTTGCTACCTGAAATGAAAAACAAGATGACATTTTCTATCTAGTTCCACAGCTGGCATGGTATAGTGGTTTGCATTTTGGACTAGGACTCTGGAAGATCAGGGTTCCTGCTTGGCCACGGAAGCCCACTGGGTGACCTTGGACAAGTCACATCTCTCAGCCTCAGAGGAAGGCAAAAGCAATCCTTCTCCGAAGAAATCTTGTTCTAGCAGGTTTGCCTTCAAATTGCTGTAAGTCAGAAATGACTTGAAAGCACTTGGTAATATAAAACCCAGTTCCATATATCTAAAATGCCAGTTAAATCTTAATACAGTCCTAGTGATAACACCCTCTACAATACATGAAGGCAGAAATTAGGAGATTGCTGAATGTTCAGGGGACAACGACAAAGAGTCAAAGAGCAACACGGAGCTCTGTAGGATTCCAGTCAGCAGATGGTTTTTGATACCTAACAGCATCTGCCAACTGAGGCAGCTGCATGTATCACTCTGCCTACTGGTAGAGCTGACCCTGTTCATACAGAATTTGAAGGAATAATTTTGAATGCTTTCCTATTTAAGGGACTTACTACTTGAAACAATCAGGTAAGTCAGGAAGAGCTGAGATGAAATTATTCTTTTGTCTTCAATGTGCTATTTAGTTTAATTGAGGGTGGGAATTTAAAAGTATGCTCTCACTCATGCAGTTTTAACTGCTACAGTTTCAGAACTACCCTACCTCGCTGGATCACCTCATCCTTGATCATGTGTAATATCACTGGGTGGCATGGAAAACATTACAACACTGCTTGCAGTTGACTTCATCATAAGCCAGAGTGAAGTAACAGCAGATTTTGCATGTCAAGAACGGGCAGCAAACTGTATGTTATTTACCTGTTCATATTCTGAGAAAGGAAGAAATACTTGTAGAATTTTATGCCTTATATGCTGTAATAACTTGACCAGCTTGTTTCAAGTGAGAAGTTCCTCAAATAAGAAATATATTTTCACTTAGAAAGGTGAGGCATTATTTACAGCTATACCTCTGGCAGCAAATTACACTGTGGGCTGGCCCTTGCATTGCTTCTTCCTATACTGCAGATTGGGGGGTTGTCTGTCCACATGGTCCCATATCAGTTTCAAGCTCTAAAATGGTGATATAGGGCAATGTTGGTATGAACAGAAATTATGTGGTCTATGTCTTCTGAATCTTCTCACATCATCGTAGTACAGAAGGAGCAGTAGTAACCACTTTCATTCAGGTGATATAGTGCTTTAACCAGTTTTGTCTACAGCCATTTCTGCACTACACCGTTATCATGCTATTATTCTACGTTCACCATCCTGTGGAATCCTTGGGTTTGCAGTTTTTAGAATTGTCAGCCAGAGAGTTCTTTGGCTTCAGTTATAAACTCCAGAATTGCACTGGATGTTGAAAGTGGAATAATAGCATTATAACAGTGTAGTGCAGAAACTGTCTACCTGAATGACTGTATGTTCCTCTAAGCTCCAAAAATATAACCATAGGGTTGACCTTACACAATGATCTGGAATGAGGAAACTGACTGTAAAGGAGAGAGATGGCTAGCAAAAAGCAGAGAAGGCTTAGGCTGCATGGACAATGCCTTAGCTACAGCATATCTGTACACTCATATCCTTCTTTCCCAATCCCACTTATAGGTTACATATAAGTATTCCTCCAACTCTCTTTTATTCAGAGAAGGCAGATGCGTATGCACAGAATGACCATTCTGCACTGCACTGCTATAGTGCTATTATTCCACTTTCAACCTCCTGTGGAATTCTGGGATTTGTAGTTTACTGAGGTCAAAGACTGTTCTGGCTGAGAATTCTAAAGGCCCCCTCCCTACACTGCAAGCCCCAGGATTCCATAGGATGTTGAAAGTGGAATAAGGGCACTATAACAAACTAGTGTGAAAATGGCCTTGGACAAATACAATGAAATAGAGACTGAGAACTTTTCACATTCCTGAACATTTATTTGGGGATGAAGGGCCACACCGGTGGCTGCAGAACGTTCAGGGTGTGTGCAGTGGAGATCGTAGTGGCTATTTACAGGACACAAATGTCCATATACACACCCTTTGCTGCAAGAGGCCTCTTCCCTTCTCAAAATCACTAAACAGCTGTGATGTATCAGCTGTAAACAGATGATTCCCAGCACACTGCCAATGACTGGTCAGGTGGACAATCTGGACAAATGGATGGACTTCCCAAAGCTTCACAGCCCATGCTATTGAATAAAATAGAGAACTAGAGCACAGATTTTGGGTTCAGAAGGTCACTAATTCAGTCTCTACCATCTTCAGTTAAAAATAATTCAGTAGCAAGTAGTTGGGCGAGGAGGGGGGCACTGCCTGGACACCTGCTGCCCTTTTGTCAAGACAGGCAAAGAAGCTGACTTCCTATGAACCTCACTTCACAACCCTCAGAATCTCCTCTCTCCTCGTTGTCTAGTAGCTGTTCTGACACAATTTTTGTTGCATCAGACAAATAAACAGCATTCCCAGAAACCATTTCCATAATTTTTGCTGCAAAAATGAGCTTGTTAGCAGTTTATTTTTCACTTCCTATCAAACAGATGTTCCACATTCTCCAAGGGATATTCAGTGTTTTCCCAGTGGTTCTGCTTTAGTGAGCCACCAGATGTTCAAGCACTCAGAAACATTTCTCATCAGATGCAGATATGAAAGATTCAGCTTTATTAATTTATTTATTTTTACTGAGAGGCGAGATAAATTGCTTCAAATTGGTAAATGTAAAGAGACAGATGGGACAAAAGCAGAAACACACCCATAGTCTGAGGGCTAGCACTGTTCCACTTCTCTATAGATCACAAAATGCTACACCCATCTCTCTGTGGTTGAAAACCAGACGAAACCATAAGTTCAGGTCAGCTGAATTAATAACACGGATATCTATTTGTCTAACAGCAAAGATTTGCTAGGTACAACTCAGCAGACTCCATATGGGAGAGAGGACTCCATATGGGAAGTAAAAAGCCACAGGTGTGCATACGGAGTCATAGGGGCTTTCCGCACTTCACAGTTATCCTGCTTTTATTTCACTTTCAACATCCTATGGAATCCTGAGATTTGGAATTTAGGGTGGAGCATTTAGGATTGTCAGCCAGAGACCTCTTTGAACTTAGTAAACTACAAACCCTAGAATTTCACAGCATGTTGAAAGTGGAATAATACCACTATAACAGTGTAGTGCAGAAATGGCCATAGAAAACAAGGCAAAGCTGACATTCTAAGGAAACATATTCCCCTTATACCAAGTCAGCGTGTGGGTCTTCAGGGACCTTCTGCATGAAAAGTAGAATGCTATAGAAATAATTCTTCTTGTGTGTCATCATATTACAAACGCCACTCAAAACAGAATCTAGATACAAATATGGCATCAGGATGGATTTTTTTTTTTTAGCAATGTTTGCACAATGTGACTAATATAGAGTGAGAAAACCAGGAACCAAAGATATTCTGGCAAATTTTGCACGTACCAATTCTGGATTTGTATTTATTTTTTTCAAGAGAAGTAAGAATGTAGGAACATAAAGGAATGGAGTAAAATATTCCAGATCCTTCCATAGTAATTTTGTCTTTGTCTCAACAATCAAAATGCTGGCAATCAGTTTGGATTGGGTCAAAGGGCTTTTGTTTCTGATCCCTAGTTTAAATATTCTCAAATGAGGGTTATCTTGACTCAGTGGGAGAAAATAATCTTATCCAACATCACTTACAGCTTTCTTCACATATTAATTTCTTAATAGCTGAAGCAAACAAAGTTTGTTGAAACAGTACATGGAGGCTTCTGCTACAGAGAATAACAGCTTCTAACGGAGTAAATGTTGCCAGGTGTTCATATCCCTTGTTCTCAATAAATAAATAATTAGGAAACATGATTAGTTTGAGAGCAGATCCTGGAAATTTCAAAGAATTCATAGTATATAATTCTGAAAATGGAGGTGCTACTACAAATTGTAGTCTAGGCACATTTATTTTGGAATTTACTCCCAAAAGATTTGGTGATGATCATGGTTTAAAATGTTTTTTGATCTTATCTGTGTGATTGCAATTCCCAAAATAAAATACACTAACTTTACTTCATGGATCTCTGACTGGTTCTTCACTGCAGAAGTAACAACCAGGTACTAAAAGTAGTGAACAATGAAAGATTGTGTTCTTTAGCTTAGTTCCAGCTAGAACAGACTAGCTGGTTTAATTAAAACGTACATAAATATTGACTTACAAGGTTTCCCTGGATTTAATGGATCTACTCCAGACTAACAGATGGATTTAGATGCAGCCAACTGATGGTTGAGAAGTTACAGAGAATATCATTTGGTATGTGGTCCAAGAGTCCTCAAACTATATATAATATATTGGGAGAAATTAACAGCAAGATAAGAACCACCATTAAGAGACATCCAGGACCCCAAAAGAAGTTAAAGAAGCTTTGGAATGGGCCCGAATATCAAAAAGACTATGGCCCTTTTTGCACAGCATTTGCCATGCAAAAGGGCCCCTCGAGCGTCGTGCGAATGTGAGGAGCGGCCCACACGACACACTCACAATTGCGCAGTGCTCCAGGGTCTGGCAGGCGCCCGCTCACGCACTTTTTCATTTTCGGATTTGAGATGAAAATGGTGCACGATCGTGCATCACTCCGGGGCCCCACACATATTTGCTGTGTGTGCGGAGCTCCGGAGCCACAGCACTTGCACTTCCTGCCCCAGTGCAGCCTGGGAAATTCCTAGGCTGCACTGCGGAAGGAACAGGCGGGGCTCTTGCGCGAGCAGGCAGCAGCTGTGGAGGTGAAGGAACTGGGACGCAAGAGCCTCTCGCTGGAGGCTGCTCACATGATCCCTGCATGCCAACTCCATGAAAAGGTGCATTGCGGAAAGGGCCCAAGATAGGATATGTTCCTAAACATGAGGCTGAAACACGAGTATGCTTGTGTAGTACCGTTGGACAACTCACCTTTGCTTGGTAGATAGCCTTGTCATTATCAGGTATAAAACACACAGCAAAAAAGATTCCTCTCTCATTATGCCTCTTTTTCTTCACTATGGCTTCATGTCTACTCCTTGCTGGACTATTACATCAAAGGAACCAGGTAACTATGGATCTATTTCATACTCAGGCTTAGATAATTTCTTCCCACCTGATACTCATCTTTTATTTTCTGATGTTGGTACTTAGTTTAATTTTTGGAAAATAGAATGGGTTTGTTTTTATCTCTTTTGAGACCAACTTTGACTTTTTTGGTGTCTTTCAGGTTTAAATTTAAGAAAATCCTTTTGAGTTTAAGAAATATTTTAAATCTTTTAGGTTTTGGTTCAGATATGTGTTTTGTATTCTGTATTGAAGTATAATACTTCACATGTCTTTTTAAAAAAGTCAGAAATGCTTTAGCTTAGCTTTTCACATTCAGATAGTGCAGGAGGAAGTCAAGTGGAAGTCTGATTGTTTAGTGATCCCCCTCACCCCCGGGTAGCTTTTGAAATGTAAGTACAATTCAGGAAAGTGCTGTCATTTAAACCACAAAACAAGTTGTCCGCTTTTGCTACTTTTGAAGTGCCAGCTTAACTTTTAATTGGTCTTATCAGATCTGTATTACACTGAATCTCACAGTTGGTCAGGTAATCATAGTAAGGCATGCAACCACCATGCTATTACAGTCTGTCATTTTGTTAAACTCAATCTTTACTGCCTCCCATTCAAACTCTGAGGGCGTAATGATGTTTTCTCTATTTACACCTGATCTGATTACTCACTGGAGGCTTTTGAACCTAAGTCAATCACTTTCTGAATGACAGATGTGTATAAGTTTACCTAAGTGCTCTGGAAACAAGAGAAATAACTCAATGTGATAGCATGCAATTTTTTGTGTCGTATGTCTCTACATCCTCAGATCATGCTGATTTCAGTGGGAGAGTGATAAGCCCAATTGACTTTAAACCAAACAAATTAAAAATGTTTAACGTTAGTTTAGTCACACGCACTGATGTGGTCACCCCTGCCCTGACCCAGTTTTCCTGCATTAGTTTTTCCCACATTAGTTGTTATGTTTTTATTCCTTGCCTTTGATGAAGGATCAGGAACATGTGGTCATCTGCTGTTGGACTGCAATTTTCACCACTCCCTGCCATTGGCTATGGTAGCTATGTTGATGGGCAATTCAGCCTAACATCATCTGGGGCACTGCACTTACATATTCCCTACTCTTGGCTTAGATGGAGCTAGACAGGGGTAGGGGCATCACAACATACTTGGCTGTCAAAGACAATTCACTTGTGCTGTTCCCAGTGGTCATAAAGTAGTTTTGTATCTGAATGTTACATTGGTACAATGATACCAAAATTGGATTTGTCATAATGAGCTAAAACTTTAAGAGTATTAGGAATGAGAGGAGAGTCTACCTTGTAGCTTCCTGGATAAGAAGAGAAGTTCTAAAATCACATCTAGAATTGGAACACAGTTCACCTCAGGTTTCCTTTCATTCCCCGCCATGTTACCGTTGTACATCTGTGCATTGATAAAAAGTGAGGAAAGACAATTTTGCTGTAATACTATTATGACTCCATCATTTTTGGTAGTATTCTACCAGTAGACACACATATTACTGACAATGTATTAAAAAAAAAAAGTAGATGAGTAACCTAGAAGCATGCACTTGTACCATATCAGTATTTATCTCTCTCTCTTTTGTATTAAGAATGCAAATTGATTCATAGACTGCCTGTCTGACTTAGGGAAAACCCTAAGTATATGGCACATGAAATTTGAACACAGCATAACAATACCAAAACAATGAGAATAATAAAATAATATTTCCATGAAATTGCTACAAATTGCTTTGGGGTAATTGTTGTTGGCAATTCTAAAGTTCTTTTTATTGTCCATAAAACATTATCTGTTACTATTCCTTATATATGGCTTGCTGTATTTTATATATGTTGTTTACTTTTGTATTTATCATGGCTTTCGCTAACAAACTCATAAACTTAAAAAAAAAATCAGAATTTTACAAAGAAAACCAGATGCCAAGATAAATTATATACCAACATTAAAAAGGAAGAGTTCAGAGTCTTCACTCATAGGCTTGAAATGATGGTTCCTGGTAGACGTTAGTTTGAATATGAAGGCAGGAAAGAAACTGAAAGCTGTAGCAAACTATACATTGTTGTTATAACATTTGGAAATTGGAAAGTGGAACAACGAAGATTCATAGGAGATTTTAAAAAGGAGATGTGCTGAGGAATGCTAGCATCCAGCAAGAAGCTATAAGAAAAGTGTTAAATGAATTACCAAGAAATAGATGTCTGTATTCACTTAGCAAAGGCTGGCAATCTCTTCAGGAGTCATTAAGGTGTTGGAAAAGAAAATTATGTGCTAGGTAGCCTGCCCTTGCACATCCCAAGTTATCTTCTGCCCTCAGCGGAGAAGGAGGAGGTTGTCCTTTTAACAGTGATATGCAGATTCAACTGCCAGCTTAGTGGTTTTTGTGTATGGAATGGTAGGGGGAATCATTGTTCTTGGCCTTAGACGGCAAAATATCTTGGGTTGGCACTACCGCTGTCAGCTCTGGATCTCCTATCCTGTATATCCATGCTTAATTGTGTGTTTTTTAAAAAATCACAAAATATCAGACAACAGTAGTGAATCAAGCTGGATTAAAACAGTGGAGGCATCATTATTAGTGCTCTCTCTCCTTCCTGTATTCCTTAAAAAGTCTGGCTTCAGACTTCTCCTACAACCTGAGGGCAAAATTATCTTCTCCATTGCACACTGCAGATCTCAATTGCATATTCTACATTTATTTAATGTGCTCGACTCCCATTGGCATTGCTGAAAGTTGTCAGTAGAATGACAGGATGAACAAACTGGAATTACAGTGTGCAATCAAGTGGGAAATATTGGCTTAAATACATATTTAAAAGGGGCACATCAAATGTACTGAATGATGAAAGCTATTGTAGCTTACTTTGCATAGTTTGTCTGAGGCAGTAGGTAGCCAAGCTCAAGCAGGGGCTTCATCCCTGAGAGAAACCGTCAAGAATTTGTGAATATAGTTACAAGCAATTTAATGCAATGTAATTTAAACCAATATAATGAAAACATACCTTTTCATTCCACACAGAGCAACTCATTTGCTTTGAATGTAGAATCTTACATTTATTCTACAGCAAAAGCCTGACAGAATGAACTGAGGTCCTTTGAAAGAAGCATGTGACACTCCCATCCAGAGAGGTTTGGAAAGGATTATGGGTTGCATCTAAGATAGATTATGATGCAGGAGAAATCCCCCATTGCTTCTCAACTAGAAAAAGATGAAATCAGAAACAGAATGGGGTACTAAGGCCACTTTATTAGCTATTTACTAATAATTGAACTTTAATGATTTTGGTGGAAAGAAGAAAGTGGGTTCCAGCTGAGAACAGGGACTACTGACTTCCTTTTCAGCCACCCCTCAGCAAAGCACCTGAGCTCTGTGTGCCAGTCACCATTTTAGCTGGATGCCCAGACAAGTGTCAACAAGTGAAACCTTCCCAAGGAAGCTTCCTCTCATGTGACAAAGTCAGGCACTTTTACCTTTGGACCTTCCTATCAAAAAATATCTCATTCGTGTTTTCAGGGCAATACACTTGGTGACTGTACAAGCCATAACTGGATCTGCATGAATTAATATATGTGTTTGGACTGCTGGCATCAACTGTGAGGAAGCAGCATGCCCTCACCTGTGAGGTGCTGTGGTTCTGTAATGGTACAATTCTAGAAGAATGCCTTGTTGGAGGTTTGGGACCAAGGGATCACTAATAGAAGGAGAAAAATGGGGAGGCACATTTCCTGAGCCATGTTGCCTTCATTGCTGAAAGGGAAAGAATCCAAAATCTACATCTACAAAAATTCTAAACTACTGAAACTATGTACATGTGGGGGAGCTTCACCAGAGTGTGTCTCCTCAAGGTGGCTGCCACCCCATGAAGGAAGTCAAAGCAGTTGCCTCACTCCTTGGCTGCTCCACAGGAGAGGGGGCTGCCCAGTCTGGGGGCTTGCCCTTCCAATCTTTTGGAGCTGCTTCTGGGCATGTTTTAGATGATTCTGGCATGAGTGATCATGCCCACTCAGTACTGCTGATGCCAAATCAGAGGGGAGGCTGGTGTCTGTCCCCAGTATCTCCTGGAGTAGGTTTTTTTTTTAAAAAAAAAAAAGGGATGGTATGTGAAACAAAGCTGTGAACTTTCTTGGCTCTTCACAGGACAGGATCACTAGGGTAAAATATATATTTATGGCCATGGAATGTAAACCAGCATTAGTCAGTGAAGGGGAAGGCAGTGGCATAACTCACTGTAATGTTTGGTGACTGCAGCTATGGCTGTTGAAATTGGCCCTGCTGGGATGCATATGGAGGGAGTGTATATGGTCATATTCAAGTGTGCCAGTTTGAGTGCCTTTGCCAGACTGTTGTTCAGACCCCCAGCTCCATGGATGCTCTGCATGGAGAGGGCAGACTTTTTTTGCCAAGGACTCAGGAGAAGCTGTGGGTGCTTGTCAGGGCTCTCTGCTGCATATCCTCCTCTCTCTGCCTCCCACATACACTGGCTTTACTCTCTTCTTGGTCAGCTTCTATGGGAGTTTCATCCTGTACTTTAACCTGGTGTGCACCTCTTCCATATCCAGAAAGTACCATAGAGGTTGGCTTCGCACTCATGGTTAGGCCAGGGTGGGGAGGTAGCTTGGGTTGTTCTGTTGTCCCCTGGGAATTTAATGGGGGATTTTGCCGATGAGGTCATGATACCTGCTTTGACCATTGGTCTCCCCTGGCCATCAGGATTCACATGAGCCACTTGGGGAAACATGTTGGACCTCAGGCATTCCTAACATGAATAGCTTAAGCCTGGACCTTGGCTTGATAGAACTGTGTCTACCAGCTGTTTGATTCCAACAGAGCCACCCTGGAGTTTCAGGAGTGCATCCATCAACTCTGTGGTCAAAATAATGTGGAACTGAAATATGTCAGTTCCTGATCATTTCTGCAGTTCCCAAACACTTCTTCGTACCTCACTATAAACCAACCCCTGAGGATCGTAATCTCCAGACTGCTGCTTAGGGTCTGGCTCATGCTCCCTGGACCTTGCCATTGCATAGATGTGAAAGAAGCATCACCTTGGCCATGGTCATTGCCAGGTAGGGAGCTACCACGCTGGTCTTTTCAATTCCAACTACCACCACCACCAAAGTGTTTATCCTCCCTCTCCCCAGCTACCACAAGGAGCTGGGGTTCCTGGACTGCCCACCTTGTTATACTGTGTATGAGGACCATGGGTACTATAGGTCACTAGCTGGATTCCACAATCTGGAATCAGTGCCTTTCTGGAGGACCCTTGTATTTTAGATGGTCCCTGATTCCTGGAGGAGATCTATCACCCTATGAATTTGGTCTGACAAATTGCTCCATGTAAGGATGTCAGTGTCCATGGAGCCCAGAACCATTTTAGTTTGGGAGTTCAATCCTCTACAAAGGAGCATTTTAAACTCATCAGTGTCATAATCATGGTTGCCTCAGTCTGAGGAGAACCCAGCCTTCTGAGCCAAGATAGCAAATAGCTTCTTCCTGGCTACATAAGACTCCAGATTCTCTTCCGGAGCCTGACACTCCATTACAAACATTGTGGTGGCTGTATGACCTGGCCAAAGAACCTGGGTAATCTCCTTCATCCAAGGGTGGTTCTTCAGCTTGACCAGATTGTGAGTGGTTACCACCAATTCATAAGCCAGCTGATGTGACGGGGTCACGCAGAGCCTCACTGGTTGGGTCAGGCATGGGGCCTCTTGTGCAGCTGATGAAAAAGCCAATTTGTTGTTTAGCAGAGTACTCTTTTGTGCCTACAACACCTCCAATTCATTACACCTCCAATTCGGTGGCCTGCCTCTCAGCCATTTTGGTGATGGAATTTTGAACACTGGACATGCTTTCGGTGGACTTCCTTATGGACTGTCTCATGTTTGACTTCTCAGTCATCACATAAGACAATTTGTTAGCTAGTACCTCTATGTTAGCTGTATTTTAGTAAAGACATGCCTGCTCCAACAGGTGCAATCCAATCCTTCCATCTCTTCTTACTCTGGAAGGTTGATCTGGCCTTGACCATAATTTCAACACAACCTGCTTTACTGGGGTGTAAGTGGAGTGCACATTTTGGCAATTGTGCAGGTATATTTAATAGTTGTAATTAATAGTTGTAAAGGGCACCCTGATGTCCTTTAAAGAGATCATGGGCTGAATCAGCATTATTTCACATATGTCCACCTTTAACACATGTGAACCCACAATGGGAGATTCTGCCTGAATTAGTGTGGCAGCATACCTGATTTACAGGTTGAACTTTGTTACAACTGGATAACTGTGACCGAATTGGAGGGTTTCCTTGGCTTCCTTGTGGGTGAGGTTTATAATTAGCACATAGAATGACTCAAACCTAAGTGTCTCTTGGCTTA
This sequence comes from Iguana delicatissima, assembly GCA_948472985.1. NCBI lineage: Eukaryota > Metazoa > Chordata > Lepidosauria > Squamata > Iguanidae > Iguana > Iguana delicatissima. The sequence goes on from CAOKZL010000178.1 coordinate 454,248, forward strand.
TGTTACAAATAGTCTGTCTTAGGGGGATGAACCAGCTTGGTGGACCTTGTTGTAAAACATTCCTTCACTGTGCAGTCCAAGGTTGTGCTCTCCAATCTGCAATCTGCATATTTTGACTTTTACCTGATGGGGTGATTGCATTGTCTTCTATGGGGAATGCATACCCTTTGGCCATACCAAGGAGGATAGACAGTACAAAAGGATTGTCAATGCCCCATGCTTTTGCCATGATAATGGCTAGGTTGCAGGATGGAGATGGGCCTACAGGCAGTCAGCTGCTCACCATGAGGTCAGTCTTATTCTTATTGAGACTGCAATTAGCCACATAATCTCGTGATTCTGATTTTGGACTGTCCTGGCAGAAAATCTCCTTGACTCTGGTGGCCATATAAATGTATTTTGCACTGGTGTACATTGTCATTGGCCCATGTGTTATGAACCAATAATGGGAAAGCATGAAGGAATAAATTTGATCTGGGTTGCTGCCATCTGGCTCTGGACTTATTTTTCAAAGTAAGTGTTTGCTGTGGCTCAAGGATCCAGGGGTATTCTTTCATGAGGGGCTGTCCCTGAAGGGACCTGGGGGAAACTACTATAAAGAGAATGAATGGATTTATTTAATTTCCAATGTCCGATGCCATGATCATTTTCTTGCTCAAATGGAAAATCATTAAACTACTATTACTATACAGAAACAGAAAACTATAAACATATGGGAAACTTTTCTTAGATGTTGTCTCTTCACAGGAGTTCCCACCCCATAAAGGTTTTGAACAGATCTATCACTGGAAAAATGTCATGACTAACTGGGCCTTTTCCCAGCTCGCTTTGAACCTGGTGTCCCTAATCAGACTAAAGACTTCCCTAATAACCTCCCAAGTCTCTTCCTTGGATGCAGAATGAATCAGGATGGCATCAACATTGGACAAGATGTTTGTGTAAGACTCAGGTTTTAACTTGTTCCTCATCTTGATGACGCGAGTGTGGCAAATGCTTAGGCTGGAGTGAAATCCTTGGGGTGTCTATTTGAAAAGATACTGCTGGCCATGGAATGTGAACATGAACTTGTACCAGCTTGCCTTTTGGAGTTTTATGGAGTGGAGGGCATTCGCCAAATCCATTACACTATAATACATGATACCAGCAGCAATGGCTTATAGGATTTCATTGTATTTGGCTACTACAGGTCCAATTGGAGGAATTGTGGCAGCTTGAGGGTTCTAGGTGGCCCTAAGCAAGGTCTTGCATACCACCCAGGAGCTCACCGTATGGGACAGCCAAGCCCGCAAACCCATCATCCTTGCCTGACTCCTTTTAAGGGCATAGACAGTCAGTGCTCCTATGAGGAAACACATAAAACAGAATTGGTAATGGTATATACAGGAAAGGGTGCTTGTATGTAAGGAAAACCTGCCACACCATCACAATAAACAGTTATCAAATACAGCCTATGGTGCCCAAAATTAATCATTGTTTCTGCTGTGTAACTAGCATCCGTGGTTGCAACATTAATTATCCAGTTCCCGTCTTGACCATGTTACCATACCATATACACCAACTGCATGATATGATTGGCAATAAACATTATTTAATTGGCATTAAATATAAATCCTAAATTTATGGCTGAAAAGCCATGCTGGCAAACAGGACTGGCTAAACACATGCAAAAGTAGGTCAGAAGGCACCTCAAGGAATGGGCAGGTCATAGGTTCCCTAAGGATTATACAGAGAAGATGGTCTTCTAACACTAACCTAGAAAACAATAGCCACTGAAACTCCCAGACAAAGCAACAATGACCAGCACCCTATAACCTCCTTCCTGCTGAATTTCCCCCTTTTGTTCCCTCACTTGCCCAGACATTATGAAGCTATCGTAATTCCCATCAGTGCTTTTTCATCTAATGCTAAGACCGTTCCCTCTTTCCAGACTCCATTGTTTGCTTTGCCAGAGAGCCATTAACACCTTTCCTTTCAGGGCAGAAAACAGGTATTTAAACTCCATCTGTGAGCAAGATAACTCATAGTACACTGGACCCAGACGGTCATTGTGCTTCTCAGACTCCTTGTGCTAGCCTTGGACCCTGAATCTGAGCCACATTACTTCATCTCTGCTCTTCAGGATAGGTAAATATTGCCCACTTTGCCCTACTCCTCACTATGCAATTTTCCATCCTTTCCTTTGATTAGTCTTGTGAGGTCTTGTATGTGATTGTGATTTTCCCCAATAATACATTCTTGTAATGTCCAGCTGGTGTCTCTGCATTAGTACGGGTATACAAATGTGAAAAGATACTAGAAGTTACTCAACCCTCTCAGGGTTCCCTTTTTGAGCTAATAATTACCTACCTTTCCACAGAGGCACTGGCATTGCCGGTGGATGCCTGAGCCACTCGCCTTTTGGGAAAACACAAAGATGGTGCAAATGTATTGCCACTGTTGGAGACTATTTTTAATACTACCACATTGTAGACAAAGAGTTGTTTTATACATGTATGCAATACATATATCTCGTGTTGTTACACACGCACACATGCACGCACACACACACAAGTGTGTGTGTGTGTGTGTGTGTGTGTGTGTTTTTCCCACCTTTGGCAGAACTGGCTGGTTGTGGTTGTTGCTGCTGCTGCTGTTTTACTTTCCCCAACCTGTTAGAAGAACTATCCAAAATAGTGATATCTTCAAATCTTTCTCCTTGCTTTCTTGATTCTGTTCCTTCTTGCTTCTTAATTAATGTTGCCCCTGCTATTCTCCCTTCTCTTCTCCATATTATCGATCTGTCCCTTTCTACTTGTTCATTTCCTTTTGAGTTTAAAGATGCTACTAGTTATCCAGTACTTAAGAAGCCTTCATTTGACTCATCTTCTCTTTCTAATTATTACCTTGTTTTGCTGTTGCCCTTCCTCTTAAAAGTTCTGGAACATGTTGTTTATGTACATTGCCTTACTTTTCTTTCTTGTATTTCTATAATGGATCCATTTCAATCTGGGTTTCACCCTTTGCACTCTATGGAGACAACTCTTACAAAAATCAAAGACGATCTCCTTCAGGCCAAGTCAAGAGGTCTATACGTTTTTTTATCCTTTGTCTCTCATGCTCTTTTGTTGGATTCACTTCATGAGCTGGAGTTTACTGATTTGGTCTTTAGCTGGGTCACTGCTTGTCTCTCAGGTCAGCAATTTAATGGGTAGCTGGAAGTCATATATCTTCTTTTCCACTTTCGGTTGGGGTTCCACAAGATTCTATTTTGAGGCCTTAGTTGTTTTCTCTTTATAAACTATCTTCAGGTGATCTTATCAGTTTGTATAGTTTTCAATATTATTTTTACGCTGATGAGTCTCAGCTATATTTCTCCAGAACTTCACTTTTGACATCAAACATCTTATTACAGCATGTCTTTCAGCTATGTCAGTATGGATGCTTCACTGTTGCTTAAAACTTAACATGGCAAAGACAGAACTACTTATTCTTTCTTCAGAACTTTCTTCATAACATACCTTCTCCATCATGGTTAATAATATTACCATTTATCCCGTGAAGGAAGCATATAGTCCTGGCTTTATTTTTGACTCTTCTTGTCTTTTGTACCTCAGATTGAGGCTGTAACAAAATCATGTTGATATTCTGCTGCTAAAATTATCTTTTTGGTCTGTTGTTTTGATCATGCCACCCTACTTTTGATATCTCTTCATTGATTACCCATTCTTTCAAGGATTCAGTATAAGCTTCATGCTTTATGGTTCAGGCCCTACACAACCTAATCTCCCCCACCTTATAACCCTTATTTTGTTTTAATTCCAGGAAATGTAGGCTTCTCACAGAACCAAGGGTTTCGTCTCACTTGACTCGTCCTTTTACACTCCCTGCTCCATATTCTTGGAATTGCCTCTACGAACATTTGCAGACTGCTCTCTTGTTATTTTTAAGTCTCAGGCCTTTTCTGCATGGGGTGAGGGAATTGCCCCGTGCTGGTACTCACCGGACCTGTGTGCTCCACGTGTGGGTCCAGGCTGGTCCAGAGCAGTGCGTGGCCTCACTCCGCACTGCTCTGGGGACGAAAATGGCAGCTTCCAGTTGGTGGAGGCTCTCCACCAACCGGTGAAGCTCACCAGCCTAAAGCCCACACCCAGCAGATCTGCAGGCTCGCACTGGTGCGAGCCTGCAAATCTGCACCGGAGTGCGGCCATGGGGTGGCGTGCTCCGTGCTTTTGAAAGACCTGTTTTAAGCGGTCTTTCAAAAGCACGCAGAATGACCACTTTGGGTTGTTTGGGAGCGGGATGAGTTGCGGAACTACACAAAGTAGTCTGGACCCAGTCCACTCCCAGGTGTAGACGTCCTCTCTGGAGGACACTCTGCACCATTTTAAAAACCCCGTGCGGAAAAGGCCTCAGTTTAAAAAATTATTATTTTCCAAAGCTTTTGGAATTTGAGTTTAATATTGTGTCACAATCTGGCATATTTTCCTTACATAGATTTGTCAGTTTGTTTTGCCTTATACTGTAATTTTTTATATTTTATATGGATAATTTGTTTTGCAACTATATTATATAATTCTTTATTTTAATATTCCTTCCTTAATATTACTTATATGTATATATACAAATAAATTTTAGACTGTATGTCTTGGGAGTGCTTTGAGGGTGTTCCTGCATGGCGGGAGGTTGGACTGGATGGCCCTCGAGGTCTCTTCCAACTCTACATTTCTATGATTCTATGATTCTATGTCAGGATCCACTATTTTTGATTGCTTTAATTTTAAAGTTTCATGTACATTGATGTCACAATATAAATAAATGATAATAAGAACACAATAAGAACTTGTAGAGCACCTTGTACACAGATGGTGATAGATATGAAAAGGATGACGAGGGGAGAAGTGTTAGTGGTTGCAGTTGTGGCAGTGGTGATGGCAGCCAACCTCTGAGGAACATAGACAAAAACGTAGGCATACCGGTTTGTCTCATACTTAACTGTACCCTCCACCTGACCAGTAAAAGATAACATACTATTTCTTGGTATTAGAGAGGTACAATTTAACACTTCACAGTTTCTAACAATGCTGTTTAATGTTGTTTCTTGCACCCCTACACACTTCATTTTCCATTTGTTATTATCTCTTTCGTTTCAATCCTCTCTCACTTCTCTCCTCTCACCTCCATTTCATTTTTACTTTGATTACAATGTAATAATCAATTAAAGGTGTGGGGAAGGGAGAACAATGTGAAGAAGAACTGTTAGAGAAATCTTAATTAAATGAAGGCCTTGACTTTGGTTATATACGGATGATAAATAGCTTCCAAAATCCATGTGCCTAGATTCAGGAAAGCATCCAGAATTGATTTCAACAGCCAGCTAGCCATAAGGGCTTAAGAGTAGTGTTATTTTATCTCTGGAATCATAGAATCATAGAATCATAGAATCATAGAAATGTAGAGTTGGAAGAGACCACAAGGGCCATCCAGTCCAACCCCCTGCCATGCAGGAAAACCCTCAAAGCACTCCCGACAAGTGGCCATCCAGCCTCCGCTTAAAAACCTCCAAAGAAGGAGACTCCACCACACTCTGTGGCAGCACATTCCACTGTCGGACAGCCCTGACCATCAGGAAATTCCTCCTGAGGTTCAGGCGGAATCTCCCCTCCTGCAGCTTGCATCCATTGCTCCTTGTCCTGGTCTCAAAAGCAGGAGAAAACAAACCCTCTCCTTCCTCTACGTGGCATCCCTTCAAATATTTAAACATGGCTATCATGTCCCCTCTCAACCTTCTCTTCTGCAGACTAAACATACCCAGCTCTCTAAGTCTGTCCTCATAGGGCATGGCTTCCAGGCCCCTCACCATTTTGGTTGCCCTCCTCTGGACCTGCTCCAGCTTATCCATATCCTTCTTGAATTGGGGTGCCCAGAACTGGACACAGTATTCAAGATGAGGTCTAACCAACGCAGAATAAAGTGGTACCAATACCTCCCTCGATCTAGACACCATACTCCTATTGATGCAACCAAGAATTGCGTTGGCCTTCTTGGCTGCCGCATCACACTGCTGACTCATGTTCAGCTTGTGGTCTATGAAGACTCCTAGATCCCTTTCACACGTACTGTTAGCCAGCCACGTGTCCCCCATCCTATATTTCTGCATACCATTTTTTCTGCCTAAGTGTAGGACCTTACATTTCTCTCTGTTGAAATTCATTTTGTTAGCCTTGGCCCAGCTCTCCAATCTGTCCAGGTCCTTTTGAATTTTGATCCTGTCATTATATTTTCCTTCTTCTTCTTCTTTTTCTTTTTCCTTTTCTTCTTCTTTTTAAAGGAGAGATAGCATGTTGGATAGTATGAAGGTCACCCTAGCTTTTTACGAAAGTACAGGGGGGGAAAAAACTTACAAACTTAGAATGATGGGGAAGAACAAAATTGTGAGAAATATAAAAGGCTTAGAGGGATGAAAGAAAGTGATCTCTAATTATAGTGGTTTCTTAGGAAGCTATCAATAGCAGCCCGGTTATCAAGCTTGTTTTCTCTTGTGCTTTCTTCCACTGTTTTTCTGTTTACTTTGAGTATACCATTTCCTCAGTCCATCAACTTGAACCTTTTCTTCAGGTATAATAGAGGATTTTGCTGCTTTCTCACAAACTGATCCCTTAAGTCAGAAAAGTCTCTTTTAAGACTACTCTATCTTCTAGTATCATTTCTCTGCTTAGTTACGCAGAACAAACTTTGTGATTAGTAACTTGTCGGTTCATACTCTATAACTTTCTGAGAAGAAGACGAAAAGGGCCGTGGGGATTGTGAGTAAAGATATAAACCCAAACAGTTATTCTTTTTTCATGGAAGATTCTTCCTAGGCTCCCAGGTATGGTATTTGCCAGATCATTTGTTGTGAGTACACTCACACATCTTCTTCACTGAATGAAAGGACATAGATTCTGGCACCACACGTGAAGCAAGGAAAGACCATGGTTAACTCCATTTTTTAAAACATACATCATACCAGAACAAAGTAAAAATGACATGTTCATCAAAAATTTGGAGCTACCCTTGTAAATCTACCTGTGCTACATCTGAGTCAAAATTGCAATGTGAACATCTCTCGGATCCAATTTAACTGTGTTTCCCAAATCTAGCCTGCACTCCTGTTCCATCCTTTGTTCTTATCAAGCTGCGTTTTCCCACATTTGCTTGGAAACTTGCACACAGTTTCTGTGTACATACATTCTAATGTGTATATTTGCTGCCTCACTGAAAAATAATGAAATCAGGCACAAGGCTTGGATAGAAGCATAGTGAAGAATTTGGCTTGATTTTGACTGCTTAATTAATTTAATTTGTGAGCTGGAAAGAGGGAAGAACTGAGTGTGAGTCTCCCTGTGGCAGGAGTCACCTCTTTACCACCCTTGAGTGAAGTATTAGACTTCCCCCCAAGCAATTTGGGTGTACTGGATGGCAGCCCAGCTAGTCTTGACCACTGCAAGGTGCTCTTGTGGGACATTCTCCCTCCATCAGTGACTATAAGTGAGGGCATCATTCAGTTCATCCCCAAGAGTAGTCTCTTTCCTCATCTTCTGGGTCCCATGACCAAAAGGGGAGTGCAAAAAGATTTTTCATCTGCATAGTGTTTACAGCCACTCATCAAATTCTACTGTTTCTCCTTTCATTATTTGCCAAGTGGCCAGCTATTTAAAACAGCACAACTGGGAGCCTATGTCCCAATTCCTTTGAAATAGAGAAAAGGAGGGGAAAAAAACTACTCAGGCCAGATGCAACCAAATGAACTGTATGATAAACCAGATGGTGGACAGGTGGGTCAAGGATTTGCATCCAAAAAGTAAGTCCTGGAGATGTAGAGGGCTTATAAAACCCTCTGCTTCCACCTCGATGCTTTTGCACCGTGGCATAAGTCCACCCTGACTCACTTTTTCTCTTGCTGAGCTCACTTCTCATGAGGCCAACAATGGAAAGCCCTCCACAAAGTTGTTACACTGTATGGGACTGGGACTGGATTTTGCATGAATTTTACCACTACAAATGTACATATTTTCTTCTTGACAAAAGTATTTGTATGCATATCTTTCAGAGTTATATATTTTTAGTGCCTTGCATTTTTAAAATATACATGTTGTTCTGTGAATATTGCATTTTTGGAAATGCATCACAAGCTTCATCAGTGTGAAAATTTGCTTTGTCTTGCAACAAGTTTTGGAAGATGAGAAATAAATATTTTCAACAAGAATCCTAAGTCCAAAAAAATTCTTTAAATTTTGCACATTAACATAAAATTTTGTTTTCAGTGATATGATAAAGCAGGGACAAGTAGAAATGGGCATGTTGGTACTCCACCTGAGACATTTTTAACTTTCTTGAAAGTCTCTTTGATGTTTTCTTTGAAAACTGATCACCAAATTTGTTTTAAACCTGAAGTGATCTAATATCCCAGAGAACAGGATCAGAATTCAAAGTGACCTTGACAGATTGAAGCACTGAGCTTGAAAGACCTGACAAGAGTAGTTGATGAATGGGGATGCTGGCAGTCTTTCATTCATAGGATTGCCTTATGTCAAAGTTGGGTTAACAGCAAATAGCAACAAACATCTAGGCAGGAAGATGAAATGCACAAATATAGGATGAGCAACACCTGCTTTGAATGTAGTAAATAAGAAAACAATTTTGAGGTTTTAGTAGACCACAGTCTCAACCTGAGCCAACAGTGTGATGAGGCAGCCAAAAAAGCCAATGCAGTTCTAGGCTATACAGTACAGTTTCCAGACTGAGAGAAACCGTAGTGCCACTCTATTCTGTTTTGGTTAGATCTCACCTAGAATATTGTGTCCAATTTCAGGCACCACAGTTCAAGCAGTATATTGAAAAGCTGGAACATCTCCAGAGAATGGCAGCCAAGTTTATCAATAGTCTGGAAACCATGTCTTATGAGGGTGCTGACTATGTTTAACCTGAAGAAGAGAAGACTGAGAGGTGCCACAATAGCTGTTTTTAAATATCTGGTGTCATGTAGAAGATGGAGCCAGGTTTTTTTCTGCTGCTTCAGAGACTAGATCAAAAACCAATGGATTCAGATGACAAGAAAAGAGTTTCTTCTAAATATCAGGAAGAACTCTACTATAAGAATTGTTCAATGTTGGAATAGACAGCACTGAAGGTAGTAGTTTCTCCCTTTTTAAAGAGAGATTGGATGGACATGTTTCAAGATTGTTGTACTTATATATACCTACATGACAGGGAGTTGAACTAGTACATTAATAACAGCCCTTTCTTGCTCTAAGATTCTATGATTCTACGTGGTAACTCAGCGTTCTTTCCTTAGAAATTTGGCTGGTGCATTCTTGCTTAATACCACATGCTCTTTTCATTTGAGCATGAACTTTCAAAGTCACTTTACAGCTCAACAAAATGTTGTTGTTGGTGACTAAAAACATAGGTATTGGACCTCTCCCAGTACTGGACTTTGAAGTCTCCAAATTTCTGTATAAAACTTTCTTTCAATAAGATGTTAGATCATTGGTTTTTCACCCTCTGATTTTCAACAAACCACCAGGGTGTTCAGCAAGCCATCAGCCACCCTGAGGACCAAATCACTTGGAACACAAATGAGAGGCCAGTAGCATTATGTTTTGCTGAGCTTCTGCCAAAGCAATCAATAAACTTTCATCTTTTCCAAGGGGACAACACATTTACATAATTCTATCTCATTGCGTATACTGTAGCAGAGACTCCTGCTTCTCCTAAAGGTTAAGAGACAGGGCAGATGTCCATAAGCTCAGTGCTGTTATTAGTGTACATTGGCAATCTCATTTCTCTGTGACTTTTATTGTGCTCATCTGTTCAGGAGGGCTAGCTTTTCCAGGGCTCATTTGCTGGTTAATTGCATTCTCAGATCTTCTAAGATGTGTGTAGCACCTGCTCTCCACTTCACAGACTCTTTTGATCTCCCTAGAAATATCCAACTTTGATTATGTGAAAATCTTTCCTAACTGTACTACGTGCCTGGAAAGCAAGTCAGAACATTTCTGCTGGAACTGTTGTGATCGGGGAAGAGAAAGGAAAGAAAGAAGGTATTAATGGACTGAAAACACAGTTATGTGGCAATGGAAACAGAAGAAAATACATGTTTTTATTTGTGCATTCTTTGTTATTTTTTTTTATCAATTCTAATTTGTCATACCTAAACTTGATCCATAGAGATTTACCAAATATCTGTCAAGCTCAAGATTTAATGAGTATAATCAAGTGAACAACTACCCTAAGTCAGGGGATTCCATATTCCCTACTAGAGACTCCATAGCTAGGCAGGCCACATTGCCTTCCTCCTTCCACACTTTCTCTATCTATCTATCTATCTATCTATCTATCTATCTATCTATCTATCTATCTATCTATCTATCTATCTATTTTGTACTACTCAAGCCTTCTTTGCCGGGAATTTACTGCTTCAGATATCTGTGGCCTCTCTGAATGAAGAGCTGGGAGATGAGGCAGTTGGGAGGTCCACTCCCCAGCAAGAGGTGAAAGACAATGAGAACTCCTTTGAAGATTGCCAAAGACACAAGGAGAGGCTATGCAGATTTCAGCATCTGTTTAACAGGAAACACTGACTCATTAAGCACCTGGTGTCTTGAGACAATTGCACATAAATCTCCCAGCAGCCCCCTGGTATCTTTGTTGCTTACAACTGTTCTAGTTTGGTGACTCACAGTACCCTCAGTGTTTGCATGCTCTTGACCTTGGACTGGCTACAACTGATGACTCTGTCTTTTATTCTTTCTTGGCTTCATTTACCTAGATTTCTGACTTGCTGTAACAACTTCTGGACTGGCTGATGGCTTCCTTGTTGTTGCCTTTTCATCTTGGTGGATAACCTGTGACTGACCTGGACTGGATTAACCATCCAACAGCTCTTGCCTCACAACCTTCTTATTCCTGGGTCATTTGGTGACTGGAGCATAGGGCAGAAAGGAGATCAAGAGGCAGCAAATATAGCAAAATAAGATAATATACCATAAAGTGTGGTGGGATGTTCAGCATTTTTAAAAAATAAGAGATTAGAGGTTTGGTGTATTTGGGGCTACACTTTGGCAATGGCTGCCATATAACAACTACAAGGACAACAATCCATTTGAATCCTATGAGATTTACAAACACATGTGGAGAGAAGCAGAAAATTCACTATTTAAGTCAGAGCTTCACAGAAGATGACCTTGTGCTGTCTTCTGTTAGTAGAACTAATCATCAACACCACATATGGTTGAGTAAATTAGTGTCAAGGTGGAGATGAAGGCATTGCTTATCTATTTCATTTCTTTGCACAATAGTAATAGCTTGTGTGATTTCTATGCATATCTAGGTAATCTTGTTTATTAGTATATGATCTAAGTGAGAAAATGTAGGTGAGAGAAAAAGAAAACTATTCTTTTTATAAACAGTAGGTTTTAGGACCTTCGGACTATTATAGCAACATATGTCCCTAACAATGGTTTCTACCTTTTTACTGTTACCAGTCCATACACCTCCATGCTTTGATATGGTTTAATTGAAGAAATATAATTTAATTGGCAAAATATATTAATTGGCATAAAAATAAAATATACTCTGCTGTGGTTATATGGCCAGGCTGAATAAGGGGAAAAAGCTATCTGAACGTATGAGTTGTGAACTAGCTCAGAAGAGATCTCCAAGCAAAGCCAGGTCATAGCTGGGAAATCACCAGGAAATTCCAGTGATAATAGGCTTGCAGTTAGTCTTAATGATTCAACCTCTTGGAGACATTAGTGTCTGGAAGGTTCTCAGAAGAAGGCTGATTTTTCCAACTCCTCTTCCTCTGACCAAGCAAGCTTCCCTTTTTGTCCTTACATATGTCCAACAAGTACTGAGCTATCAGGACAACCATTAGCCCATTGTCACCTAATGCTAAGACACAGTGGTTCTCAACTTGTGGGTCCCCAGATGTTTTTGGACTTCAGCTCCCAGAAGCCCTGAGCATTGACCATAGTGGCTGGGGCTTCTGGGAGCTGAAGTCCACAAACATCTGGGGACCCACAGGTTGAGAACCACTGCATTAGAGCATTCCAGACCTCATTGTCCACTCTGTGAATTCCATTGTTTATGCTGCCAGAGAGCCATTAGGACTCTAGCCCTCCAGGCAGAAATAGAGTATTTAAACCCCAGGTTGGCCAGTCAATTTGCAGTACACTGATTGCTGGTCATCACTCTGCTGCTCTAATTCCCATTTGTGTACTGTCCTTAGACTTGTGTCTAAGCCACATTGCTGCTACTACATTGCTGCTGCTTCATTGCTCTTCTGGACTGGTAAATATCACCCACATCATCCTGAAAACCTTGCTATCCATAACTTTCTTCCTTTTTCCTTCAGTTAGCCTTATATGATTGGGTGACTGCTGGGATCTTGTGTATGTGATTGCAATTCCCCCATTAAAACACATTAAGCCTACTTTTGGATGTCTGGCTGGTTCTCTCCCTGGAGAGGTACTAGTAAACATAGATGTTAGATTACCCTCCTTTTGCAAGCCTCCTCTTTGAGGTCATGGAAGGGAGTTTGCACCTTACCTCTGGATGTTTCAAGTTCTTATAATATTTTTTGGTGCTTTTCTTTTCCCTCACACTGATCTTCTCCCCCCACACACACTAGATACATTGTAACAATGAGCAATAAAGCAATTAACCATTTGATACTCTGGAAAACACAAGCAAGCTTCAAACAGATACATTGTTGCAATCAACAATTACCGTTAGATTCTTTGTAGCACTCTGACTAACTCTAGCATTTCCCTAAGCTACCTTACATATTGCAATACACATCCCACAGATACCTTAGGACAGGGACTACGTGTCCTGATATCACCAGAGTTTGGGATAACTCGTTGGTTAAGTCATTAAATTATTGGTTCATTTTTTTCTTCTAAATTTCTAGAGGAATCCTCAGTTAATGCTGACATTAGAAATATATTTTAATGAATTGAGCCATTAGAATTTGCTAGATGTATACCTGTTACTTGGGTAAATTCAGTAAAACAGAGAGGCCTGCTATCTCAGGAGAAGAACCTGACAATTGTTTGCAGCACTAGCGTGCTACCTGGAGACAGGAGAAGGACGGGACCACAACAATGTCATGCATAAGCATTGTCTTGGTCCCCTCCTTCTCCCATCCCTATGGTGGATTGGGAGGGTGGAGCAGCAGTGGCAGTAGAGATGGAGGAAAGGTCTTTCCCCAGTTGCTGAGTCTAGGCATGATGGAGCTGTGGCTTCCTGCTCTTCTCTCCCTCAGCGGTGGCAATTAGAATGCTAGGGAAGGTCATTCGTTGGCTGCTGGGGCCAAGGCATGCTATAATCCCTCAGTGCAACTCTCAATAGCTAATCCTGCAAACGGGATTTCACAAGTCCTCCTAGTCCCATTGCACTGAGCCAAACCAATATTATACCCCAGTTAGGGAAATCAAAAGCAAGCAAAAGTTAACATATGCTGGTTAACCTGCTTCCCCAAGAAACACACATAGTGCAGCAGCAGTGTTTTTACTGCGGTAGCATAGCAGTATGGCACTTTGGTATAAGTTCCTAGGGCTGAGGTATGTTGGTTAGCAAGAAGCTTATACAGTTGAATATACAAATTTGGGCATAAATAGCACTGAATGGTGAGGGTAATAAGCATCACTTCACCCCTCAGCACTCATGTTTCCTAGGCACTTTTGGATGTTTACATACTGTTCATCTTGAGAACTTCTGTCCTTGCTGTGCATGCTCACTTAGCTTTAGAAAGTGAAAATGCAATAGTTGCTATAGTTCTATACAGAAGCATCATGCACAAATTGCAGAGAAACATTTTTTCACTTGTTCTTCTGTTGAATGTGAGAGGTTTTACAAGACTAAAACGATGTCTTGACAGGTGGCTTCATCAAGAACAAGGGATTTATCAGGATTTCCTCACATCAGTATTAAGGACTCACATATGTGAACTGACATACATCCATAAGGAAGAGCATTCACACTTACACACATTTCTTTACACCAGATACAGTTATCAGTGGTGTTAATTTGTGCATTGAGCTGTCATGGAAGAGAGAGAGCTTACATATGCATTTACATTCTCAGGTTTCTCTTCTATATTGTTGAAGACTTATGCCTGAAAGTCAAACAATTCCACATATAGCATTATATTTCAGGAGCTATGAAAGTTTACCTGTCCAATTATATCCATAATGGCATATTCATTTATGCAAGTCATTGTTAAGCCGCAATCCATGTATATCAAAGTAAGTCCTGCTGAATTGAATGGATTGCATTTCAGACTAGATGTATGGCCAGTTCTCAGTAGCTGTTGTAATAGTGAAGTTATGCTATGTGAATAAATCACGATGGTATGATGATGACGATCATGACGATGATGACGACGACAGTGACAACGATGACAACTGTTTCATATTCACTGTCCTGACAATAGTGGAGGAAGTACAGAAGAATTATAAAAGTTCCCCAATCCTGCCTTTCTGTGTGTCAGCACCTACGAGGGATGGAAGGTTGTTCTCCCACCAATCTGGATGAAGCAGGCTGATGTTTCCACCAAATTCCTAGCAGTGATCTCTGATGTTAGAAAGAATTGTGACAGGGACCCTACTTCTGATTGTTGCAGTGATTGTGGGAGGGGGTGGAAAAAGTCAATCTGCTGCATGCCCATAGACAAGAGAACAGACCTCTATTGCTCATACCCCAGTAAGGTAGGATTTCAGGGGAAATTGGGCCAGGGCACACTAGTTAGTTGCATATAATTCATGAAGTACCCAATCTAGGATCTCAGTCATTCCTTAAAATTCCTCTATGTTCTGTTACAAAATGTACAGTGAAATCCTCATTTTTTTCATTCACTATTATAAGGTCTAGTAAGGTGCGAGGAGGATAAGGGGGAGAAAACCTATACCAGGAAAAAGTCGTTTTGGTAGGCCATTTTCTTATCAAACAATTCTTAAAAATTACAAAAATGAAAGCAGTTTACCAAAGACGTTGTACAGTATAGGCTGAGCTGAAACTGCACTCTCTTTCCTATCAGGAGAAGAAAGAAAGTCAAATATGGACTCCGTCACAATTGATAAAATAGCTACTTTAGATGACTTCTAATCATCATAGTAGCTACAGTATCTCATCTCTGAAAAGATATTCACAATTGCTTCAAATAAAGGAGAAAAAGGGTGGTGAGACAAAGTAATGAAGGGGAAAAAATAACCCTTAGACATGCATGAGAAGATCTTGCACAATTCAAATCAAACTACTAATGGTCCTCTGTTTTCAATGTTTATTATGCACAAGAAGAAAGCAATTTATATAAAGACTTGTTGGAATCTCTGTCCCTTCCAGAGATAACAACTAATTTGGAAACTGACTGATAATTCAAGCTCTGGTGAACAAGACCTTCAAGGTCACCAGCAAAAACCTTCCAAATTTATTGTAGCTGACTTGGCAAGGATGTTCAAGTTACCAGATGTGACTGAGCCACACGCAATAGAAAAACTGAGTATGAAGCTTGCCCTTTAGAATACCGATATCCTATCCATAAAGCTCACACCGGGATTTGACTTCTGAAGAGTTGTTGTTGTTGTTGTTGTTGCTGCTGCTGTTGTATGCTTCCAGGATGACTCCAACTTAGGGTGACAGGGTTTTCTTGGCAAGATTTATGCAAAGAAAGTTGGCCATTGCCTTCCTGTAAGGCTGAGAGATTGGCTTGGGTAGCCCAAGTAAGGAGACCCAACAGGTTCCCATGAGTGGGAATTCCAGCTCTGATCTCCCAGAGTCCTAGGCTGACATGAAAATCCCTGTACCAAACTGGCCTTTTCTGAGATTAGTCAACATGAAATGTCCAGCCAAAGTGAAATTTTGTCCTAGACACTGACTGAGAGTAGGAACAAACATTTCTCTCTCTCCTTCAATCTACTTTACTTGGTCACAGTTAAGGCCTAGGAGACTTTGACTCTTTGACTACTATGTTAGGGATACTGTGAAATATATCATTCTCCTGATGTGTTACCTCATTTAGCCCTATTGTGATGTCATATTCTTTGATGTTATTTTATTTTATTTGGTGGGGAAAAAGGCAATATTTGTCAATATGCTCAATCACTGTTCTTGGAAACATCCAGGATGGTAGATATGTACAAAGTGGCTTAACTTCTTACCTAAACACTTCAAACACCCACAGGTCATCAAAAGAATTCACCCCTGATTCCAATTGTAACTAGCTTTGGCCAAGAATAGCCTGGCACAAGCCATTTGGTGGAGAGAACTGTGCTGGGAGAAGAAGAACTGTGAGGAATCAATAATTGTCACTTTTTTCTAATACAGACCTCCCCCCCGCCTCTGTTTAGAAGCTGTCTTTAGTAACCCAGACAGCTTCTAAATAAGTGAGGAGGAAATAATCATCACCCAATGACCTAACCCAAAATGATATTGTAAAATAGACCAGTCCAGAAAACTGGCAGGAAATTTGGCCCAGTCCTGAAGTGTTCCCATCCAGAAGACATGCTTAGAAGTTTGAATGCCTCCTGAGCACGGCACATCATATCTTTCACAGGGACCACACAACTCCCCTGTTGTAACAGTTCCACTGGTTGCCAGTCCATTTCTGGGCACCATACAAAATGCTGGTGTTTATTTGAAGGACTGTATTTGAGATCTGCTAGGGATACCCTTCTCTCTGTCCCACCACCTTCACAGGTACATCTGGTGGGAACACAGGAGGAGGCTTTCTCAGTGGCTACCTCCAAACTCTGGAACTCCCTTCCCAGAAAAGTCAGACTGACACTCTTCCTACTATCTTTCCACAATCAAGGAAACACTTTTTTTTATAATTATTACAAGGGGTGTTCACTCTGTGATTTTATGTGGCCTGTCTGATGGAATATGCAGGATATTGTTAAATGTGTTGTTGATGGGTGAGTTTCTAATTATGTGTTTTAACATTGTTTCAACTCTTTTTGATTGCTTAGTTATGTTTTAACTTTCATATTCTGTGGGTTTTAGCTATGTCTTTTTAATTGTTGACAAATGCTTTGAGTGCTAACCTGGGAAAAAAGTGGGGTGTAAATAAAGATGATGATGACGATGATGATGATGATGGTGATGTGTTCCATGCTGTCAATAACTTACTGTATCTTCCATCCCACAGGGCTTGCAAAGTACAGCTGGGAGACCTGAGGGACACTTTGCTTCTCAGCCAAATTTTCTCAATTTATCTGATGTGGTGGACCCATAGATTTTCCCCCCTCAATGTGCCTGGGACTAGTACCCATCCATGGACCATCGCTTTGGGTAGCACTGACCTATATGATCTTTCCAACTATTTCAGACCAAACCAGGAATTTCAGTGAGGGTTCCACTTAACTGTGAAGCCAAACGTATAATTTATATTCTGTTTACATCTTCATTTCCATCCCCAGAATCTGTCATTGCATAGCATTGAGATTTTATTTGGCCCAGTCCTTTGCCTCACCATTTTTATAACTTCTTTCCTAGTCATTGGACAAATGCTAAGTCCCCAATTGTCTTTTTCCCTATCTTAACACAGACTATTAAAACTAATATAATACTCCATCTAGGAGATTTGTATATTAACCAAGTTATTTTTCCTCTGTTCAGATAAACATACTTGTTGAAAATAATCGGTAATAATCCTAATGAAAAAGAAATTAAATATGTTGAGGAAAGCTGCTTACCATATCATAATTGTTGTTGGGGGAATGGGGATGATGGAGGTGCTGGTCATGATATTAAAGTATGTAAAAATTCATGTTACTGTACAGTGTAGTGCTTGCAATTAACAGTATTCTTACTCTTAGCAAGTGGCCATTTTGATACAGTTTTTACCATCTGCACTATGTATGACCTGAGGAAAATGGAGAAGAAGGCAAAACACTAGCAGCTCTTGTTGGTGCCGACACTTCTTGTTATTTTCATGCATTTCCCACCTTTCTCCCAATAATGGGAGTGAAGGTACCTGGCAACATATTTAAAAACAACGCAAATGGAAAGAAACTATACAAAATTAATAAAAATATAAATATAAGAGTTATTTTAAAAGTAATTTATAATGTTAAAACATTAAGCACTAAAACCCTTACAATTCATTAAAAGTCTGTATATAAACCTTAAAAACAGCACTGTGTAGCATTAAAACCCCACCCCAGTCAGTTTCTAAAAGCCTGATAGTATAAAAATGTTTTGACTTGCTGACGGAAAGAGAGCAAGGATGGGGTCATCTTGGACTCTCTAAGGAGGCTGTTCCAAAGTCACTAAACTAAGGCTTTGAGTTGGAATTCAGAATAAAATATATTCTCCTGTGCACAAAACTGCATTCATTGTTAGTGCTTTCATCTTTCCATAACCATCTCTGCTAAGGAAAGATCTGTGTTTCAAAAGTTCAGGGTTACTTTGAGCTGCCGATGTCTTTGGTCAGGGTGATCAAGAGAGATTCTGAAGTCAAGAAGGTGGCTAGCTGGCTCTTTTTCCAAGGTTAGGGAAATTGAGAAGGCTGCCTGCTTTTATGCTGAATTGAAGGTGGCCCTGATACACCACACAGAAACTCCAACACAATTGTGATATTTAAATGTTAGCAACGAACAAAGGATGGTTAGGATAGGCAGTCCCCTGTGAAGAGAATTACATGAAGTACAGCTTCACCAGTCCTCTTTCTGGAATTTCTTTGCAGAAAGTTTGGTTCCTATAATTTTGCTTCATTTTTTTTTCAATGGAGCTTAACCATTTGTCTGGGTTTTTCGGGGGGGGGCAGCTTCAGGCAAGAACAACAGTATAAGATCTGGAGATATTCAAGCACAAACTGTATTCCTACTATTCAGAAATTAAATCATGTTGGTTTGCTTTAAAATACAGTCAAATTGAAATAATTGAGCATCTGTATCCCACATCTATATTTAATACGTGTTCACTGCAACATCAGGAACAACAAGTCTCATTTTATGAATCCCCTCATTAGGGAGCAAGGGGGGTCAGGGGAGATTCAGGGACCACAAAAAATGGCCTTGAGGTCATAGCCTTGAAGGCTGCACTGATTTTTTTTTCAATCTATTGATCTTTTTTTTTTTTTTTGTAAAACAGAAATGATAATACTAACTTGTATTACAGTCTTATTTTTAAAAAAACAGAGAATGTATTTGTACTTTTTTTTGAACATATGGGGAAAATTATTTATGGATTCTGAAGTTGTATTATGAATGATTCATGTCACAGAGACATACAAAATGTAGTAGATCTTCAGTATAAACATTAAAATTCCTGTTTTGTTCTAGATAATGGATGTCCCTAGTTCAGCCCTTTGCCTTTAAAATTAGAATCACAGTGTAAAAGTAACAATTAAATTATACTGCACATGCAATGTTCCCACATTTCAAATGATTTGCATTTTAAATGAGAATGAAGGATTGTTTCAGAACCTATTACAATCACAGCAAACCATTGTTGTTTTTCACTGTAAAAAGAAAATCATGATTGCTATGAATCCTATAAAATAGCACTGAGTTATTTACAGCAGGGAATCAATGGAGAATTATTAATAGCTTCCCATTTAAAACAACACACTCTCACTTGAAACTAGTTATTCTCATGCAAATATTCCAGGATTTGTAGAATGCTACAGGTGGGGCATAACTCCTCCTTCCCACTTGGTTGGCTAGTGTCTCAAGGGACAGAAGATGGGAGGGCCCATGAGGAGGGCTCCTCCTTGACCGTGCAATGGTCATTTGGGCACTTTCCATCTACCATGGACTGGTGGAAGTTTTCAGTCCAGTTCTCAGTGCCTCCTCCATCTGTGGCTCTTCTTTTGAGTCATAGAACTGAGTTGGAAAGGGTCTCACGGACCATCTAATCCAACCACCTGTTCAATGCAGGATCTTCAACTAAAGCATCCCCTTCAAGTAGCTGTCCAGCTTCTTTTTGTCCAAAGAAGGAGATCCCACCACTCCTCTAGGCAATTGATTCCATTGCTGTCCATTACTGTCAAGAGCTACTCTCCTGTAACACCAATATACCTTGCCTTGGATAAATAAATCTGATAGATGTGTTCAATTTCTTGTTTTTGCAACCTTAACAAAACAGTTCTTCTACTAGAAAAGTCCTGAAGTTCAGGTTTCTGGCCAGGTTAATGTCCAGTGTGGTCAAGCATTGCTCACTAGGTTGCAAACCTCTAAGTTTTGTGCCTGACTGGGGGGGTCCCCCTGTCAAGTAATGGACCCTCCAATATACGGAGGGTCCAAAGATCTCTGGATCAGTTAGATTGGGACCCAGTAGATGTCCACTCAGGAATGGAGCAGCTTTCGTGGTTCCATAGGCTAAGGAGGCAATTGCACACTTTGGAGGAACCTAGCGATGAGTGTTTTGCACCCCCTCCATGGACACTACGTTAGCCCTAGACTGGACCTCTTGCAATAAGAAGATTTTATTTTATTAGCTTTGCTGGAATAAGAAAGTCAAGAAACCCCTGTTTGCAATATTTATATCAATTTTACGACGGTTAAAATGTATTTGCATTGTATGGAGAGTTTAAAGAATTACAGTACCCTTTTTTTAGATCACTATGTAAAGGACAGTAATTATCTCAACCTACTGTTTCCCTGACTCTCCTTTGGATTTATAAAGTATAGAATCAGTAGGTTAATGAATAATTTTTGGAAAGAGACTTTTTGTTGGTGATCATGTTCTCCTGTGCCTGTGGACTTAAAGGAATATTATGTAACTTTTCCCCTTTGAAATAATTTGACATTTGATAAGGAAGGTTGAAAGGCTTTTAAAATTCCACTTTGATTGACCTTGACTAACAATTCTATTTTGGATTTTTATAACTTTGAATTAGTAGTTCAGTTTTAAAAAATATTGGACGGAGATATTTATTTGGGTGAAATAGCTCCAGATGCCATCTACTGGAAACTGTTACAATGGACTGTGAGAATATTTCTTTTTTAATCTAAAGCTATCGTACTTGGACAGATAAGCATTCTGAGATTGTGTCCTTTTAAACTGATCTCTGTTTTGGTCTACTGAATAAAATGGATTCACAATTTGAACAAGAGAATGTTCCTACATTTTAGACTTTGGGGAGGAATACAGGGATTTTAAACATGAACAAATGAGAAAGTTTGGGGAGCTGAAGAGAAAATTGGCAGACCTTCTGCAACTGAATTCTGAGGACTCTACTGAAAGTGCTCAACTTGAAAAAGATAAATTAGAAGAAAGATCTTTGGGTTTGGATGGATTTAGGCCTGATATGCTTTCTGAATATTTCAAAGCGCCATTAGAGGAAGATGGACAAGGAAAAAGAAGTTTGCAGAAAGTTTATACAAGATCTCTGCAAGAGAAAAATATTTATATATTGAAAGAATTTGAAATCCAGAATCTATAAGAATTTGAAATCCAGGGTGTTGTTCAGAAGAAGGTTGACCCAGAAGAGATGCAAGAAGACACTCAACAAGCACTTGAAAAGAAAGAAAGAAAGAACTTTTTTAAATTACTAAGAAGAAAAGAGGCAGAGTCAATTGTACAGTATGATGGAGAAAACAGGAAATTTTATTCATGTTTGGAGAGTATTTGGGTGTTATTTTAGAAAAGAACAAAGGAAAAGTTCTCATAGAAGAAGAGAATGTGAAAAATTTTAGAAAGATTGGGATGGGATTTTTTTTAAAATTAAAGGCACTGGGAATATTTGTTTTTGACTCAGATTTGCAGTATGGACTATGAGTTATCTGAGAGATGTCTAAAGATTTAAGTTGAAAAAAGTCTGGTTATGTTAGAAGATGAAATAGTCTCAAGAATATTAAATTACATAGAGTAAAGGAAGTAAGAAAGGATAAATTATTATAAGGTTATAAGGAGAAGTGCTTTATTTTTAAAAATGTAACTTTTAACTTTATTTCTAAAGGAGAAGAGATATAGAATTTCATCCATAAGATTAACAGAAGAAGACAAATATAATTTTTGGTTGAATGGAAGAAAGAATAAAGAGGATCTGATGTAGCAGGGTTTTTTAACTTTCAATTTTCAATTTAAAATCTATATTATTATACACAAAGTGTAAAATGGGGATTAAATGACGTATTCTGTTTATTGCTTTACAAGGTTATTTCCTATATAGACTATTACTATTATTACTATTTATTATTTTTATGGTTATTATTACCTTTTGATGATAGATTGTTTGTTAAGTAAGTATATGATTAAGTAAGTGATAAATTACAATAAGTGATCATAAGTGTTTGTTATTGTAAATGATTATTCTATAAGTGATTATTAGTAATTAGCTATGGATGCAGGTAAATAATTATGATGATAAATTGTTAGCAGTGAGTAATGAGTATGATATAAAATGATGTAATTAATGTTAGGTGTATTTAGTTAAGTAATATGAGCTGTTTGTAACAAGGACAAGAACCAAGTTTGAGTTATATGTACGTTTTTTTAAAATTTACTTTTAGCTTTGTTTATTTTTTTTATTTTTTAGTTACTTTCTTTTTTTCTGTATTGTTTGGTAGATTGTTAGATTGCATTTTCTTTTCTCATTTTTGTATGTCCTTGCTTAATTAAAAAAAAAACAGAAAGGGGAAAAAAAAAAGAAAAGTCCCAACACTGGAACACTTGAAGAATCTAAAGCCCTTTGAGGCTTATATTGGAAACGGGTGCAATGGACATGAGGAAAGACCACAGATTCCATCTCTGCAAGTCTTCGGGACGGTTTTGAAAATCCACTTGTATTCATCATCCTTTCTCTTGAATTGTATGTTTGGACTGATAATTTTGGTTGTCATTTTTATGTCTGAGGGATAGATTTTGTTTGTTTTGTAAAGCTGGAGTTTGGATTTTTTTTTTAAAAAAATGACTTTTACTTTGTATTGTTCTATAGTTCCTTTTTTATGTATTTTTTTCCCTTGACAAAGCCTAAATATACCTTTTAATCAGACAACTAATGCACTGATTGTTTAATTTGAACAGAAATGAAATTGACTCAGTGGGACAGGGTGGGCATGAGTGAGATTAATACACATATGCTTTTTGGTGCTTTATTGCGTCTAACTCCAATAACAAATAAAAGGAAAAATATTTAAAGAGACCCTTTTGGTCAAACAATGCTGTGAAGAACCGGATGTGGGTAAACAAACTGAAGTTTAACCTAGGCAAGAAAGAGATAAGCTTGATGAGCAGAAAGAGAGGAAATGGAAAGGAGATCAGTTTCTCTAGATAGGACACACGTTTTGACTCACATTTTTAGTTTGTAAGTACCCAGATTCAACCCTGAAGTTGGATGCCCAGATTTTCTATGACTAACCAGAGCTAAAGCTAATATGTTAACTAGCAACCATTTAAAAATTTAAAAATTTAAAGCAATTTAAACAAGGCTGGGCAACAGTTGGGGGTCAAGGGATACAGTCTACCCAAAGCTGACTTTTTCTGCTCCTAAAACATCCGGTGAAAAAAGCATTTATATATATGTTTATTAATGTTTCAGCAAAATAAAAAATAAACACAAAAAAGAAAATTTGCGTACAATTTACAATCCTATCCAATATATACATTTTTCTTCCATGTAACCTATTCCGGAGCAAATAATTATTCTTGCACTTTATACCTTGTTCTCTATTCCTTAAGATTTTTACCCAATGTGTTATTCACAGAGTAGATTTTATCAGTTCTTTTGTCTAACGTAGTATTACTACTTCAACTTTATAAACTTCAGTGTAACTTTTGCTTTATAAGTAAAATACATATATAACATATACAGATTATATATATAAATCCTTTTTATCCATTACCTTATGTGATCATGATAGCTTCAACTATTTATAGTAGCTTCATTCCAATCCTTCTCTTTTCGATCCGTTCTTATTACACCATTCACTAATGTTAGAATTCTCTCCTTATATTAAGAATTTCTCCAGTTTTGGAGAGACAGATTTACCGGCTCCCTCTCTCTCTCTATTTTCCCCTCTATATGTCCTCTTAGTCTTTGTGTCAAATTATCTGTTAACTTAATTTCTTCCAATTTATGAATCCAGAGCTCAATATCCGGAGTTTCTTGTTTTTTCCACAACCTAGCACATTTGCTAGGGTTATCATGTATAACAATACCCTAGCATATTTCTTCTTAATATTTGGATCTATCATATGTAGCATATTTAATAAATATGTTTCAGGTGTCTTCACAAATTCAATTTGAAGAATTTCTTCTATTTTTTTATGGATATCGTTCCAATATTTTCTTGCTTTTTCACAAGTCCACCAAAGATGGTGTGTCGTGCCCATACCAGTTTGGCATTTCCAACATTTATCCGATCCCACCTTATAGATCTTTTGGAGCTTAGAAGGAGTCATATACCATCTGTGGAAGCTCTTCGGGTAGTTTTCCTTGAGACTTTGAGCAGCTGTGAATTTATGTGTTAGCTTCCAGCTTTCTTGCCAGTGTTCAAGCGCCACAGTGGAACTACTGAAAAAAGCATTTTGGATGGGCTTCAAACGGAGCTTCTCACACACCCCACAATGGGAGCAATGCGTTACAGGAGAATGTGGGACTTAGTCCCTCAAAGTTCTCTGACTTAGTCCCTCGAAGATGGAACGCACTCCTCTTGAAGGAAGACTGATTGGGAGCAATGCTGGTTTCATTCTGGCATAAAGTTAAAACATTTTTTTTTAAAAAAAAATTAAACTCATGTTTGTTTTTCCAATTCTGTGCGTAAATTAATCTCACCGCTGTTACCATGTAAAGAATCACTTTCCAATGTTTTCTTTTGACTTCCTTCTCCATTTTTGTATCATGTTTAACACGAATAGTTCTGGTATTAATGGCAAATTAATTTGTAAAATTGCTGTCATTTTTCCGTGAATTTTTTTCCATAAGGGTTTCGCCTTCTCACATGTCCACCATACATAAAAAAAGTGCCATTGTCTTTACTGTACTTCCAGCACTTATTTTCTTTTCTTTTGTATATCTTATTTAGTTTTGCTGGGTCCAAATGCCAAGATGATTAAAAAAAAAAATTAAACTCATGCACATAACTTTGTATACAAAAATATGTGTGTTTGCATACACTGTTGGCCAATGTTTATAATTTTGTAAGCACTTTTCCCCAAAAGAACGTAATAAAACAAAATTCCTTTCATTGCTATATGCACCTTTTTCTTTCTTGATCTTCTTCTGCTAAAAAGTATATTTAAATCTTATGTTTAAATGGTCTATTTGTTGATCAGTAGTAAATCATAATAATGCTTTGATTTTTGTACTGATAAGGAAGTGGAAATTAGGAAAATAAAATGGGAACACATTTCCCTGCCATTCTTATGAAGACCCACTAAACATTCTGGGAGTTACATCCAAGGAAACCTCTCCAAAATTTCGCTGAGCATCTACAAAGAAATGTATTAGAACACAGTGTAGGCCAATACTCTTTTCAAATAAGGAGGGGGATGAAGAAAGAACAAATAGCAGATCGTGGCAATGCCTGCCAGCAGGTGCAGGAATTTGAGAAGATATTTTGATGTACATTTTTGTACCATTTAATATCCATTTTCCCAGGAAAATACTGACAATTATTCAGCAGAGAGAGAGAGAGAGAAAGGGGTGGGGGTGGGGGGACAACAATGGATGTAATAGATCATTTCTCTTAAAACATTTTAATCTCATCGACCTGAATCCCAGGAAAGTAGTTTAAATTTTTTTGTGCTGCTACAAGTGGATTTTATTTTTTTAAAAAATTAAAAATAAACACCATTTCCTGTTAACCACTTTAGCCACTGGAGGGCAATGGCACATTGCAGTTTGTTTAAAAGAAACATTTCTCCACATGAAAAGTGCAAAAATTTTTAGTTTGTACCTACCTTTTTTTTTTAAAAAAAAATCAGGTATATATATTGTATGGTGTCTGTGTGTGTGTGTGTGTGTGCGTGCGCGCGTGCACCTATGTGTGTGCGAGTGTGATTAATCTCTCTTAAAGGATGTTGGCTACATACCTACTTCATAGGCAGGAAAATATCTATTCAAGAAATTAATTTAGCTTGCAATCAAAGCGAGAATATATTACAGTCTTTGAAACTGAATGACAATGGAGATTTTTTTTTTTTTCCTTTGGCATTTTCGCTCATTAAAAACTATGTCAAAATGATGGATTAATTTGTGGCTATTTTCTGTCCTTGGTATAATCTTTGTCAAAAGGATGAAGTATTGGAATTATAATGCCTTTTGTAGTGCATGAATTATGTAAGCACACTTGGAGAACTTTGGGTTTTTTAAAACAACAACAACACATGGCCACCATTTGGATCTGTCCTTGTGTATTATGGCTCACAAAGCTGCAGAAGAATTGTGGTGAGAAATGGAGTAGAATAATAAATGATTAATTGTGGCAAGGTGATAAGGCTAGATCACAGGATCAAGAAGGAAAGTAATAGCTGACCATGATATAAACATAGCTACACTGTGATCTAGAAATGATGATAATTCTCATATCGAAATTGCAGTGGGGATGTTCAAATAATTCTTGCAGCTAAACTCAGTGTTAATATGAATTAGAAAAAGCCATTGAAATCAATAGGAATTACACAAGTGGCGTTGCATTGCAATAGGTATGCCCAAGTGAGGGTCACCGTAAGATTTAGGATACAGATTAAACCCTAGTTTTTTTTGTTCTTGCTCAAAAGAACAAGAAATATATTCGTCTGCAAAATTTTCCTTAAATTGACAAGATGAATGTGCCCAAAGGAGGACATGCAAAATGGTAAAAGGTCTGGAAATCAAACCTTATCAGGAATCACTTGGAGAGCTTGGTGTGTTTAGGTTGGAGAAGAGAAGACTGAGAGGTGACACAATAAGCCATCTTAAAATATTTGAAGGGATATCAGAAGACCCAGAGAGTTGAGTATGAATTGATGGATTCAAATTACAAGAAAAGAGACTCCATTTAAACATTATGAAGAACATCGTGGCTTTAGGATCTGTTCAACAGTTGATTAGGCTGCCCCAGACAATGGTGGACTCTCTTTCTTTGGAGGCTTTTAGATAGAGCTTGGATGACCATCTCTCAGAAGTGCTTTAGTTGTGTATTCCTGAATGGCAGGGAGCTGGATTAGATTGTTCTTGTGATCCAACACTGATTCTATGATTCTAAGATTGTGAGGGTTGATGTGTGTTTGTTTAGTTGCTTGGTTTTGGTCAGCTCAATGCACAAATGAGAATTTGTGCATTTGTAAGATTAGTTTTGATTTAAAGCGAAAAATTGTGAAATTGAGTGGACTGTGGCCCTTTCCACATGGGGGACAGGGAAATGGGGCAGCGCACGCAAGGGCGGAGCTTACCTGAAAGCGGGTTGCTCCGTCCCTGTGGGGAGCGCGCGTTCGCTGCTCCACACGCTGGCAAATTTCGGCGGCGTTTGATGCCACCCAAAATGGCGGCCGGTGACTTCTGGCAGTGCTCTGCCAATCAGGGCAGCGTGCCAGCTGGAAACCCGCCCCTGGGCAGCTCTGCAGGGACATGCTAGCACATCCCTGCAGTTTCAAACGGGGCGCTGCAATGGGTTAGCGTGCTCGTGTTTTTTAAAAATCACATGAAATGTGGTTTATAAAAAACACGCCGCACCACCCCTTGCGGCCGCGCGAGGGCGGTTTGAGGTGTGGAACCTCCACTTTTCAAACCGCCCTAGCGCACCCCACGGTGTGGACGACCTCCGGGTGAGGTCGGCCTAAGCCGTTTTTTTTATCCCGTGTGGAAAGGGCCTATGATAGCTGCTGCCTTGTTTCATGGCCTATTAAAAATTAGGTATATTGGATGGATCATTTACATCTTTTTGATCAGTTGGCCAGTCCTTCTGCTTGCTGTATTTGTGCACTTAGTATGTAGTTACAAAGAGAAAATGTGTTATTTTTGTGCATGGATATTTAGTGCAAACTATGGAAAAGCCAATGAATACATGTACACATTGTTTCATCCTCATCAATGCATAGACATCACATCTGTAAATATACAAGTGTATATTTACTATTCCCCCACCCCCTCTTGTAAGTTGAATGGAAGAAATATTTAAGACAGGGAGAATATGTTTTGCATTTTTTAACTGACAAATGTTGAGCTTAAAATTCCAGATATGGGGAATGTAGATTAGTGCGTGGAAGAGATATCAATACACGCGCACGCGCACACACACTGAAGAGGGGCCTTATTGGTATGATTTAACATTTTCTCATTTATTCTTTATGATTCCTTCTTTAAGTTTCTGTCCTTTGTTTCTAACTAATAACCTTAGTAATAGAAGGAGTAGAGGTAGTGCATCCCCTGCTTGAGTGGCATACTCTTTCCATCCTCTTTTCAACATGATGAATCACAATGAACATAAGAGAAATCTGCATTTAAAATGGGCAGTTGGATGTAATCCTCTTTTGAGGATCTGGTCCAGGGTTTTCTACCCCATAGACATGTTGCATCTGGAGAGAGTCCATTAATTGCATTGCATGTTCCCCTTGCACATGAACTGAAAATGGGCGTCTGCAACCACAGTGTGATTCACTCTATCTGCCAGAATGATTATGCTGGATACTAGCCAGTGAGATTTAATTTAGTCATGGCTACCAACTTAAACCCTACTTGTTTCAGTGGGCTTATTCTAAGCACTGTCTGCTGTGGTTCCAACATTACTGGAGACAAGACTTTGTCAGTGGAAATGTTCATTTTGAAACAGAGCCATCCCCTCAAACTACAGCACCTTATTCTTGTACGTTGTCTCTGGATTTTCTAGACTGACTTAAAGCTTGCAGGTTGGGACAATACTTGAGTCATGCTTAAAGTAGATTCAGTAAGATCAGTGGCCTAGATCCAACGTAATATTAATGGAGGGAAAAGGTGTGCCAGTACTGTTCAGCAGGTCTTTCCCGTTCTGCAAGAAACAGGACACTTTTTTCTGGTCCCTAAGAGTGAAATTGTTTATGTGATCCGCAAGCTGCATTGAATGCCCCCTGCCCCACATATAGTCTGAAAATAAGCATCTGAAAGCAGAAGAAAGAAGGAAGAAAAGAAGGATGGAAACATTAAAAAAATACAAAAGTACTCATTGCAGCTGCCAGAATGATACTGTTAGATACTGGCCAATGGGATTTAGTCATAACTACTAAATTAAACCCCATTGATTTCAATGGACTTATTCTAAGTGCCATCTGCTGTGTGTTCAACATAACTGCTCAGAATTTAATTAATGACATGCATACTATTGTGGGTGGCATTACTGATTGTTTACTATTTATATGACAGCAAAAGAATTTTACTTCTGCATCTCATTTTATTCCAACATTTTTTCCTTTTCTCTTGCAAACTGCATTGAAATATTTTTGTGAAGCAAACTGGAAATATTAATGATATAAACAATTCCATTCATTCATTCATTCATTCACTGAAATATTAATAACCTATCCTACATCAAAAGATCTCAATGAAGCATCCATTAAAATTGATTTAATAAAAACCATATAAAACAGTAAAAGAATTAACAGAATTAAATTATATTAAATAATCTAGCAGGTTAAAACAAAACACTCCAAGGGTATGCAAAACTGTCCAAAGAAATTTGAAACTATGGACACAGATAAACTATGCAGATTTCCAGTCTCTATCTGGTACTTTCCTTGGGGTTAGGAAGATACAATTTGCAGGGAAAGCAGAAAAGAAGGTAATGTGGAAGTGGCTGTATGTACAGCCAAAAAACACATTTGAAGAAGAGTTGATGTCCTTGTCCCCTCCATGTTCAAACCTCTTTCTGAACCTAGGCTCACACAAGGATATATTCCTAGGAGCAGGTAGTTGAGATCAGGGACATATTTGTGTGCTCCTGGAGCTTCCTTTTCAGAGACTGACTGGCAGGAGACCTGTGTTCAAGAACTATGTGAAAGATATGGCTGGATCTTTTTGGTCAATCATTGCCAGCCATCTGGAGCTGAGAGGCAACTGGAGGCAGGACCTCTTGGAAGACTATCCACCTCACTTTATAGTGTGGTTGGGGAAGAAGAATGGAAGTGCTCTTTTACTCCTTTTTCAAAGTATTCACCTGCATCTGACAGACTTCACACCTTTAACTTGTGGTAGGTTGCCACCACACATCAGTTCCCTTCTGCTGATGGTTCTCATTAGATTTGACAAATTGTAGACCTAGTTCCCCTAAGTATCTGTGTTTGCCTCTTTATTTCTTGTCTCTCTCTGAAATTAAATGGAATCAATGATAAATGATAAATGAAGTGTGCTATCATTATTTTGCACATAAGACCCCTGAATGCTTGGAATTAACCAAGAAAACCCCCACTATTTTGTTCTTTTCAATTTTTATTGTTTTTAAATACCCCCAGGGCTGCACATAGGGGAAGAGGCACCTACAAAAATACAATGAGCAGATAACAAAAGGAGGACCACTTGTATTCTGTAACTCTTGGTAACAAGCTTTTATATTCATTGTTTTTTTCCAGAAAAAAAATGTTTGGATTTATTTCCTAGAATGTTTATATCCTGGCCACTATTTTAAGATTTCAGGACAGCATGCATTAAAACAGTATGATCAATTTAAAACAACATAAACAGTAGAAAAGATTTTAGAAGACTTAACGAAACCTTAAACACTTTCAGAAGTTAAAAGCAGACAGAGTAAAGCTGGTTAAAATACTTTAAACAATGTAAAGCCATGCACGTGTCGGTATCTGTGTAAAACCGACCCTCACCAAGGTTTTTGTAAACAACCATGCTTTCACTGAGCACTGAAATGAGAGCAATGTAAATGCTGGGGAGAGGGGGAATTCCACAACTGGGGTGCCACAATAAGTAGAAAAAATCTCTTCTTTGTTCTCTGACAACATATTCCCCTAAGTGATGGAACACAGAGACCCGTCCAGCAGGTGTGAAATCTCAGACAGGTATACTTAGGGAGAGGTGCTCCTTCAATATCAAGATCCAAAACTGTTTTGGGTTTGAAATGCCATTACCAGGACCTTGAGTTCACCACCAAAACATCATGTGTTCTGTGCCCTTTTCCCCCCAAAGTGGGACACAAGTCACAAAGAACCATCAAAAAACAGTACACCCAGAAAGAGATTATTGTTATGTAGGAGTGCATATGTGTGTGTGTAGTTGTTGTACACTGTCAAGTCATCTCTGATTTATGACAACTCTAAGACAAACCTATTATGGGTTTTTCTTGGCATAATTTGTTCAGAGGAGATTTTGCTTTGGCTGATTGTGGGTTCAAATTCTGGTCTCCAGGGTCATATTTCAACACTCAGACTACTACATCACACTGGCAATGTCAGTATGGAAAGCCAAAGGAGCATTTTTTTAAAAAAAGAAAAAATAACTTTGTCATTATCATCATCATCATCATCTGCTGGCATTACTATTTTATGCAAATTCATAGGCTTTATTTAGGACTTCATAAGTGCAAGACAGTGGTTGTGGGAGCCATAACCAGAATGGTCTGTGCTTCTGAAAAAGTACAGATAAATATATTCCAGTATTCACAAATGGCAAAAACTCTTTCAAATAGATGCAGGTTAGAGCAGAACAATGAGGACTCTGATGGATTCATAACACAGCTTCTTTACCATAAATGATGAGGAATAAAACTGTCTCTACGACTTCAAAGGCAATCTCAGGATGCCATTGATGAATGACGAGGAAAAGGAAAAGAAAGAGAAATCTTGATGCTTGGCATAATGATGTGTCCAAGTCTCTGGCATAATCGGTGCTGTCAAATATATGAAGAATAATAAACTGAGAATGGGGTAAATTTTGCAGGTTTTATAATAAAAGGAGAAAGTTGGTGCCGCTTGTCATTTTTCCAAAGGGAAGAAAATTAAAGAGGAAAGATATAAGGTATAGATTAAATAGATTATATATCTGCATATTAAATGCAAGGTACTACATTCTAGAACAATTGTGAAAGACAACTGTAATTGGAATGATGCTTTTTGAGATCATAGAATCACAGAATTGGAAGGAACTCTAAGGGCCGTCAGGCCAACCCCGTGCTGAATGCAGAACCTCCAGCTAAACGTCCTCAACAGGTAGCTGCCCAGCCTTTTTTAAGGCCTCATCATCTCTCCAGGCAATGGTTCCATTGCCAAACCATTCTTGCTGTCAAGAAGGTCCTTCAGTCGAAACCTACTCTTCTGTAACTACAAACCATTAGACCTAGTTCTGCCCCCTGAGGTAGCAGAGTACAGGCCAACACCTGCTTCTTTGTGGCAACCCTTAGGCCAGTGGTTCTCAACCTGTGGGTCCCCAGATGTTTGTGGACTTCAGCTCCCAGAAGGCCCAGCCACTATGGTCAATGCTCAGGGCTTCTGGGAGCTGAAGTTCACATACATCTGGGGACCCACAGGTTGAGAACCACTGCCTTAGGCATTTCAAGAGTGTGATAATGTCACCTCTCAGTATTCCTTTGACCAAGCTGAGCATATCCAACTTCTTCAACCTCTCCTGGTATATTTCTCCATTCCTCTTATCATCCTCTTTGCCCTTCTCTGAACTCACTCCAATTTGCCTATATCCTTTTTACAGAAAGATCCCCAGAAATGAATACAGTGCTCCAGATGAAGCCTGATCAGTACAGAATATGATGGGACTATTTGTTGACTAGAAAACTATGCTTTTGTTGATGCAGGCTAAAATAGCATTTCCCTTCTTTGTTGTATTTTTATGTTATTATTCAACTTACGTTGAATATTCAACTTCATGTTATTATTCAAGTTAACGATCAATAATAATTCCAAAGTCCTTTTCACATATAGTACTCTGAACCAAGTGTCTCCCATCCTATACCTGTGCATTTGGTTTTTATGCACAAAATATAGAATTTGTGTTTGTTGCTGTTGAACTACACAAACAAATGAAAGTGGCTGATGACAATGTCTGATAAAGAGTATCTTTGCCCTTCAGTACATTGCAAACAACTTGTATACTGCTTTGGAAAAGAACTGTAGTTGAACTCTTGTATTACAGTGACCATTTAGATATCCATATATAATGCATTTTTTCTGATTGCGTTAAAGTTTGGTATATTGCAAGATCATCCTCTTTACTTGCCACCTGCTTAAAGCTATACAAATGACTGATTCTTCTTGCCTTGTATTTTACTTAATTTCATTGCATGTTCATTTCAGCTTTTTGACTATTTGAATTCATAGGTCAGACTATTACTCTATCCAGCTCAACAGTGGCTGTCTGGGTACAGTTGGGAATCTTATTAAACTGTACCTGGAAGAGCTATCAAACAGATTTTTTAAAAAATGCAATCTCTATGCCTTGCCACCAAGTTGCATCCTTTCCTCAGCCTATCAGCTTGTAAGGTTGATATCTCAAATGGTGTGGACCTGCTAATATTGACCAAAAGAGCAATGATCCTCTTAATAGTGAATCCCACAGGTTTCAGAAGTCAGTAAAACACTTTAAATTTGATTCAACCAAGGTGGCAATGTTACACACTATTACCTGAGTGTGACAAAAACTGAATCCAAGGGAAATTTCCAAAATTTTCAACTGGTGAATTTCTCTCTAGCATTTGGAATTCCGACTTACTGGGTCTTATTTCCAAAATGAAGCCAGTGCTTTTGGAATCATTGGTTTCTCCATGGCAGACCCTCTTGAAAATGCTACACAAAGGATCCTGAAGAACAAGCAGAGCTGTGCTGTGGTGGAGAGGCACAGATCAATATGGCACAGAGGTAGACACCTAATGCAACAGCTGTATACATCTGCTGCACCCAAATTAGTATTGTTTGCACAATTGGGTACAGGAATGTACCTGACCTCATGCCATCTATGCTTGAACATAGAAGGAAGTTGGAGTTTCTGTCTCCAGTATATGGTTCATAGAATCATAGAGTTGGAAGAGACCACATGGGCCATCCAGTCCAACCCCGTGCCATGCAGGAACACCCTCGAAGCACTCCCCACAGATGGCCATCCTGCCTCTGCTTAAAAACTTCCAAAGAAGGAGACTCCACCACGCTCCCAGGCAGCATATTCCACTGCTGCACAGCTCTGACCATCAGGAAGTTCTTTCTGAGGTTCAGGTGGAACTTCCTTTCCTGCAGCTTGAATCCATTGCTCCCTGTCCTCGTCTCTGGAGCAGCAGAAAACAAGCCCACTCCCTCCTCAACATGACATCTTTTCAAATATTTAAACATGGCTATCATGCCCCATCTTAACCTTCTCTCCTGCAGACTAAACATCCCCAGCTCCCTAAGCCGCTCCCCAAAGGGCTTTATGGCTTCCAGATCCATCACCATTTTGGTCGCCCTCCTCTGGACACGTTCCAGCTTGTCGATGTTCTTCTTGAATTGAGGTTCCCAGAACTGGACACAAGATTCCAAATGAGGCCTAACCAATGCAGAATAGAGTGGTACCATTACCTCCCTCAATCTAGACACCATACTCCTATTGATGCAACCAAGAATCATGCTGGCTTTCTTGGCTGCTGCATCACACTGCTGATCATGTTCAGTTTGTGATCTACCAAGACTTCTAGATCCCTTTCAACAAGATCTCTTGTTCTTCCCTCCCTCAGTGTTCAACAGCAGCCAGAACAAGCCCTTGTGATTAATCAGTAGACAGTGAAATGGAGTTATTTCTCCAGCACCCTAATTGTTATTGTATGTTGAGGTGGGGACTTGCAAAAAGAGGTATTTGATACCCTTCTCTAAAGAACTATATACACAGGCATACTGCCCCCTACAGCCCCGTGTATCGCCAACAAAATACTGGACCATGTGGCCATGAGGCTTCTATATAATGTGTTGAAATTGTTTATAGTGATCCAACAACAATTACTGAACAACAATGTTTTTCTTCAATAAGACTTTACAACTTCATCAAAGGGGATGGTCAGTCTTATAAACTTCAAGTGGAAGCAAAGCCTGGTTTTTTTGCGGTGAGCACGAGAAGGTTTTGGTGATGGCTCAGAAATCTTAGCAGATTTCCTGACCTTTTCTACTATCTAAAGTCTACAAGAAAGTTTTATGCCTTTTGTAGAATTAAGAAGTCTTGCTTCAGTGCAATTGGAGCTAATTGTGTTTATTTTCTTCTTGGCTTCTCATTCAGTTTACTTGCCCTTGGCTCATCTTTATTTTTATATCTGTTTCTTCTTCTTCTCTCTCCTTGTAGCTAAAATTGAGTATTTTGTACAATTTTTCAAATGCATGCTATATTGATGCTAGAGAATCAGTAATGCATGTACTGGTATACATCAGTGTCTAGGTGGAGCTCTCGCAAGAGGATAACATCTGCAGTACACCTCACTGCCCCCTTATATATCTCTTCCCCATTCAGAAAACATTTTGCATGCTTCTTCTATGCAAAAGCACATTGACATTGTTCTCTGCCAGATAAGCACCAAATCGAAATTGGCAGTGTCTGATGCTGTGCTTAAATCAAGACTTTGATTTTGTCATTTATTCTTTTATTTTTAATCAAATGCAAGTGCAAGGATATTGATCCACCAGATTCAAACTGAAAATCTTAGTTTATAGCAAGTTAAAGTTATTAACCAACCCATTCAAATTTGATTTTTTAAAAATTTTATTTTATATTTTAAAGGAGAAAGACTGAGATTCTCACTGAAATTGTCAATTTCATAATTTCTGAGATTCTTTGCAAGATAAAGTACATCACTTCCCAACAGTTTTTTCTTTTGCAACACTTGTGGTACATTTTGGAGAAATAAAATAACCATAAAAGATCTGCATTTTTAACATACAAATAGCTAAATTGTGCATGACTGAAAAACTAACATGCACTCTTTAGTGCATAAAATGCATATAAAACACATGCATTAGGAAAAAGACATGAATAAATGTATTACTTACAGAAAATACTTACAGAAAATGTGTATATAATATGAACAATCTTTTCTTCTGGGTGAAAAGAAAAAAAATTAATGCGACCTGGCATGAATGGAAAATAGAATGACAATACAGGTAGAATTCGAAGGAATATAGCGAAAACAAGACACTTTCTATCTGTATCCAATTCACTGTTGTTAGCTTTAAATTTCTGTTTAGCAATGTGTGAGAAATCCATTTTCAGTTCAAAATTCAATGGCCTTCTCTCAGTTAGACTTTCCTGACTCTTCACAGAGCAGATGAAATGTACACTCTAGAATTTGACGTTGACTGATGTCTTTGAAGAAAGCATCACATTTAGAAAGTGTGCATAGAAAAATGTCCAAATATTCAATTGTGAACTAAGACATCATAAAAAGGTTTGGTTACATTCTACCTCATCTCCCCCCAAAACACCTCGTAAACCCAGGCTTGAGGAGTTGTGAAGGCGAGGGAGGAAGACTGTGTTGCCCCATTGGTAAACCCTGTCCTGGGGTCTACAACTTTGATATAAAATATATGTGTGTGTGTGTGTGTGTATTAATAAATAATTTAATAAAATTAAAATATAATTTAATACGCCAGAGAGGCAGCCGCGGTCATACGATCAGAAAACCAGGTCAGGCCAGTAAACTCTCCCATCACGTAGTCACAGAAGACCTCAAGCTGTGCCAACCCATAGTGGGCAAAAGGTCCTCAGCCTCTGAGGAGCCAACTTGAAGAGATTAAGGTGCTTTCCCACAAATTGGGCACTGGTAGCAATAAAATCTTATCAGACAAGAACCATCTGTATAAACTCACACCACAACTCAAAGCAGTGGAAGATCCTGGCACTTTGGTAATACCTTGTTATCTTCTAATATCAAAGAAGGTGCAGGTGTGGAGTTTTGTCCATTGCCATCCCCTTTGTTCTCTCCGGGAGAGGATTTGCCCTCAAGGTACATTTTCCCTACAAATAGTCCCTGTTTTTGGCTGGTTCTTTGGATAACTCCAGGTCATACCAACAGACCTTTCCTCTTGGCAGCTGAGTAATCCCCTCAGCATCCTTTCACTGAGCTTTACTTCTTTTGCCACTTTTTTGGACCAAGGACTTCAGGAAAAGGTGCAGTATTACCCAAACTATGAATCCTCTGATAGTCCCTCTATCTAATTTCCACCTCTTTGCCTTTCTATAGGGCTTGAAAGCATGTGTGAGTGAACGCGTGGATGCATGAGACTTCCATTCAATAAAGTCATTTGTTGGATCTTTCTGTGTGGTTTTCGGCTTGGCCTGACCCCGTAAAAATTGGGTAAAAGATCTCACTAGGTTACCCTGCCTCTTGTATTGCTATTGTTTGTACTCTGTTGAGTTTGCCTTCCCCATCAAGAGGAGCACATTAAGGCATCCCTCTGGGAACCCCAAAATTTCAGGGTAACAGCTGTCCCCGTTGCTCAACTGAAATTCTCTAACTGAAATTTTAACTATGGTTAAAGGAAAGCAAGAAACAAGGACATTATCTTTGCTGTGAAATTAGATTGTCAGCTAACATACATCTGTTAAGAGTCGCCATGATTCATAGCTAAGAAGCAACATCCCAGTTAATATATGGTTGGTTTTAATTTGTACACAATACCACAATCATTCCACGGCGTTCCCCTGCTCTTCAGTATTGTATTGGAAGGATCAGTTTCACTGCTTTCAGTTGCTTTGATCCACCGCTATAATTTTCCAACATTGCAAAGCAATATTATACAGTTGTCTTTTGCTTTTGAAAATGTCTCTAATGCTTTCTCCCCACCCCCACCCCCTTTGTGCGTGATGGAAGAACAGTGAAGATTCTCTTTGAACACAGAAAAGAAACATTTGTCCAGTCACAGTTAACTGTATGGAGAGTATAAAACCAGCTCTACAGAAAGAGTATAAAACCAGCTCTACAGAAAAATGTATATAACCTTCATGCAACATCAGTCTATTCAAGGACCCCTCCATGTGTACTGTGTGTGTCTTCAAGGAGCAAGACCATTTATTTGCATTCTGATGCCACCAGTGAAAGATGCCCTGTTGCTTCAGGTATTAATTTACCCACACTGAATCCATCAAATGATTCTAGGGAAACCTATTTCAGGAAATTACTTTGCACAAATACCACAATTAGAAGAAGAAAACCACACTATAGCTGTTAGTATTTGCTATCAAAACTCTTCTATTGCATCATAAGCCGTTTTGGTACAGCTCCCAAATGGTGTGCTGGTTGGTAAAGAGGATCCACACAGATCCTTGTCAGTGCTTATTATTCAGCTCTGCATTGCTATCTGATCTAGTGTTCAATTCAGTAAAATGTTTATTTTAGTTACAATTAAACCCATCTTCATCTAGATCTAGATTATCCATTACCTGAACCAGATTGTAACTGTAATTCAAAAATACCACAAGAAAAGAAAAGAAAAGAAAAGAAAAGAAAAGAAAAGAAAAGAAAAGAAAAGAAAAGAAAAAGAATGGAAAGAAAGGCAGGCAGGCATTCTCCAAAATTATGCATAAAAAATATAAAAGTGCCAGGTTAAAACTGCCTAATATAATGAGTGTTTGTCACTACAGGTTTTCACTGAGGAACCATCTGGGTGATTTCATACATGCTAATCATTGGTTCTTCCCAGTGAGGAAGAAATACAAGAGGGCTTTTTGTTCCAGTGAAACTTTGCGTGACCAGTAAGATCTTTCTGGTCTGTAGAATGGATATAAAGAATAGTCACTAAAACTGAAACTGAATGCATGGTGTGCTTGCTGTTTCTACCATGGATCCTATATCACACGAGCAATTATTAAGTGGTAGAACACCATTAGCTATTGGCACTCACACAGGGTTTCCTATATATTCCATTATTTTCATCTTCTGTTAATCAGACAATAAAACATAAAGTATAGATCTAGGTGGAGAGGAACTGCAACTACATACATCTGTACTATATTAGGGTACAGAAGGCTTGGAAAAGTTGAATTTCTTGAATTAAAAGTTTCATAATCCCATCCTATCTCATTCTATGTGCAAACGCAGCTAGGGACATGTTGTGTGTGTCTACAGTGGAAGACTGGGAATGTCTTGATTAATGACATTCCTAGGAGCTCCTGTGGCATCATGCGGAAGCAGCTCCAAATGTAAGGGTTTCACATGTACCTGACCCGGACAACCCTAAGCATCATTGATTCCAACAACAATGAGTTGCTAGATACCACCTGCAACTGAGATCCATTTCCCAGCTCTGTTATATGCAATGGGCCCTTCACTTTCACAGGTTCAGCATTCATGGATTTGATTATTTGCAGGTTATTTTATTTATTTATTTATTTATTTAAAAAAATCTTACTCCATTTTCCCCTGCCATGGAAAAAACAATGTCCTCTCTGGGTATCTCTATGCCTTCCAGCAGGTCTCTGCGGCCTACTTCTGGTGGGAAGTTCACCATCAAATTGCTCCAGATGACCTGGAAATTCCTAGAGAAGTGTTTTTAGGTTTTTTTAAAAAAAGTATTCTTGATTTGTAATTTTATGCATATTTTTTCTACGTTTGTAGAGGTCTTGTGCCCCTAAACCCTGTAAAAGTGTGGGGGGGGGCTTACTATCGTAGCAGAACAGCAGTCCTGTACTGGATATTCAGCTACACAATTCTAAATCTCACAAATGTAAGTCCACTTATGAAGATGCAACTCCCCAATAGGATTCTGGTAAATATTTCTACCCTATGTGAATTTGAGATTGCACTGAAATGGCTTCACTTCTTGCTTTGGTATATTTGTTTTTTGTTTGTGATGCATATTTGGGCATTACTACACCTTTAACTGACAATCTTTAAAGTGGACCCATGATATATGCAGTCTTCCCACCTGAATGTTAAGCATCATCAAAGGAAACTGCATTTGTCACCACTTACAATTATTAAACACAACAATGTGTATTACACACATTACACGAGTTCTTTGAATTGCTCTGTGTTACACATCTTCAATCTAAAGTCTAATCTACACTGCAGTTTCTGGGTTTGGTATATGATGAAGATCTGGACCTAGGCAGCAAGAGGCACTGACCAGGGGGGGCCTGCTTTTGCTGACCTCCAAAGAGGAGAGGCTAGCAATGACAGTATCAGGCACAGAGCGCCATGATACCAGGCATGGGGAGGCAGAGCCAGTGGGTTCATAAGCTCTGTCTGCCCCCTTCATTCCATCATTTGATGACACTTCCTTTGAAAAGGATGATGGAAGACAGCACGGAACAGATCAGGAAGTGGATTTCTTGCTGCTTTGTGATGAGCAAGGGAAGGGCTGGATCACGTGGCAGTGGGTTCCATTGGTTTTGAGGTGTATTCTCATGGCTGTTGGTCTGCTCAAGCATAGCCTGAGGAGTGGGTTGTAGCAGGTTTGTTGTCACATTTGCCTGGATTTTTTTTCTGATTGTGGTGCCTGTTCAGATTTAGAGTGAGGAACTGGCTGACTTTTTTGTCCATTTCTGGTGTGATAATATGGTCATAGTACAGCTTATAAATTCCTTGTCCTCTAGGTTCCCATGAGTCATGCATTTGGTCAGGGCCTTTACATTGTACTGTCTTCATTATAATATTCTTTTCACAGCACTTCCTGTTCTTGGAGTGGACAATGGGATTGCTCATACTCTCTCCTACCAACAAATAGAGCACTTCATGCAGCTCGCTCTGAATCCAGAGGCCTGTTAAGATCTAACGTCAGCAGAAATGAGAAGGCTTGGAGGGGTGAGGCTGTCAGGGTTATTTGCCTTTTCTTAACTCCTGATAATAGGGGAAATTACAAGAAGACAGGTTTGGAATGTGAAAGGTTTAGGTTTGGGGAGGGGTTTCAGGCTCTTTGGCAAATCCCTGTTGTACACAGTTTGTAATTCTGTTTCCACCTGAGGGGTAGGGGTTTAGCTTCACAGTCCATTTGAGCTAGGTTGGCAGCATTGGCCTTTGCTTCCAGGACTCAAAGGTATCAGGAAAATAAAAGTAACTTTAGAATTCACAAGGCACTGGTTTTGGGAGCAGGGCAGAGAGTCTTACAGATACAAACCATTATCAACTGAAGTCCTTAATGGGTTATGGGGCACTTGGTTGTCCATTTGTAGCTCAGATTATAAGACCATTTTATTCCATGCATCATCTTTGATTTTCCTGTGAGCTAGTGAACTGGTCATGTTATCTAAAGAGATGCATTGGTTAGAGTATTAGATCTAAATATTGGATCTAAGGGATTTAACTCTGGGCAAAAAGTGGTACTACAGATCCATACCTCTAAGACAGATCAGAGGAGGGTAGTGGTGAAGGTAACACTTGGGCTTTGTCTTAATCCTGCTATATGTCCTGTGCATGCATTACAAAGTTATGTATAGGCCAGGGGATCTAGCTCAGGCTTTGTTTCCACATAGCTTTGCAGCCCTAAGTGCAAGATTTAATTAATTTCATGCCAATTAAACAATATTTATAGCCAATCACACCATCCCACAGATTGGAGATATACAGCATGGGAACACCACCATTTGCAGAATAGTGGCAACACAAAGAGAAGTGTAGAAAGTGCCATCACCAGTTTCAGCACTGTTTTCTATGCAAATCAACCATTTGCAAATTTTATGCAGAATAAGTCCCAAATCACAGCATTTTTTGCACAGGAAAAAAGTTTTTTCTGCACAGAAAATAATATTTCTGTATAAAAATATTATTCCTAGTGCATAAAATAGTCATTTTGCATAGAAATATTGGCTGGAATCCTCTTTGGCAGTTACAAATGCATAAGGTAGTTTTATGCATTCAAGAACTGTTTGATATTCACAATCCGTATCTATTTCCAAGCTCATGGGGACATATAGAGACTGCGAAAGTCCCTTTATCCCCACTTACTGAGCAGCAGATACTGTGTTTGACAGGAGTCCATTCCACTCTCAATCAGGAAGCAGGTCTCTGGTGTAGGGGGGAATTGAAACACAGACCTTGCTTCTGCCTGTCACAACAGGGATTGCTCACTAGAGGGGATGGGAATGGTAGTCAGCTGCTTCCTGATCAACAGGAGAACAGGATCCCATCAATCACAGTGGCTGCTGCCTGGTAAGCAACAATTGAATGGGTTAGCCTAGGATTCACCGCATAACCAAATAACCACAGTGGTTACCCATTTGTAGCACTCCAACCAGATTCTGGCTATTATTTTCTGTGCTGTATTATCTGTGTTGTTTTCTGCACAGGTTATACCATTTTCGGAGCAAAATACATGAATACAAATTTTGTGCACAGTAAGTCCCAAATTATGATGATTCTTGGCAATCCAGAATTCTTCAGGGTTTTTCAACACTTGAAGAACATGGGTTTTTAAAACCATCTTCCAAATGGTTTTGAATATTCTTTGCAAACCCAAAGAAAAGTTTTCCAAGGACTGGAGCTTAGAAAGTCACTTTTTTTTGGGGGGGGGGATTAGTACTCCCAGGATCCCTCCAGGTGGCATGACCAATAACTTTTCCAAGCTGCATGCGTGATGCAAAATTGCAGAGTAATATTTGTCAAGCAGAGGAAAATTGGAGAAATGTGTAATCTGGTCTTTAGGCACTTATCCTTGCAATGGGGGTGGGATAAAGCTATTAGAAGCATGTCTCCATTTTCATCTGTGTGGAGCTGAAATATGTGGTTTACTAGGGGAAGTCATTTTTAAAATTGGTACAGTTCTTGGCTTATGAGAACCATGTGAGCATATGAAATTACCCACCCTCAGATGGTAAAACTTAGATTTCACAACACCAACCACTCTATATTATTTACCAAAAGAATTCTAGTTGGCCTTTGTTTGTTCCTTTTTCTCCATTCTTATATTTGCAGTTACATAAAACTCTCAATGGGTTAAAATTGCAAAGAGCAACCACTTCCAAAATGGTTTGCTACTTCTTAACTGCTCTCACAGAGGGAAAGAGATTTTATTGTTAAACACAATCACTGTGCTAGAATTTGAAGGTTCACACTCTTATACACACACACCTTTTTAAAAAGCAGACCCTCCACTAGCTGAATACAAAGTTTGGGACTGTATTAAGAAATTAAATAATGCAAAGTGAGAAAAATCCTTTTACTTCTAAGCTGGAAGTTTAACAAAGTGTTAGCATGAAACAAACCTTTTTAGCAACAAAATAGATCCTTTCTTCTTATTGCAGCCAACGTCTAATTTCTCCAGCTGGGAGAGTGAATGTTTGTCATCCACGAACAAGTCTTACCTGCCGTTGACAATATTTTGTACTTTTACTGACTCATAATTGGAAATAAGAGTCTATCAATAGCATTCATATAGTGTATTGGTGAACTTGATTCAAAAGCAGTTTTGTAGGCTGCAGTCTTATCTGAACTATATTTATCTTTAAAATAAAAAGAAAAAAATAGCAAAAGGCAATAAAGTAAAAAAAATACAGTTATAAAGTAAAAAAGTTAAAAGGAAGATTGGAATCTCTGCATATTTTGAAATATGAAAAATGCATACATTTTAATGCCTTTTTTTGTCTTAATGTACATATTTGCACATATTTTGAACGTATAGATACACTGATGTTGGTTCTCCCTCCCTCCAACAATGCACAGTAGGCAAACTATCCTACCTCTAAGTAGCACTGAAACTGAAAGTTAGAGAGCATCAAAGCTATTCCCATCCAACTTCATAAACTTCTTGTTGCTGTGTGTCATCAAGTTGTTTCTGATATATGGTGGTCCTAAGGTGAAGTTATTGTGGAGTTTTTTTGGGGCAAAAATATGTGATGCCCCAAGATCACACAGTGGGTTTCCATGGTTGAGCAGGGAACGGTCTCCAGGTTGTAGTCCAATGCTCAAACCACATTCTAGGTAATGTAACGTTTGGGAGGGATATATTTCTGCTTAAAGAAATCCATTGATATTCAAAGGGTACATGTGGTTTTAATTTAATAGTTCACATTTCCTACATTGGAAGATCCCCATTCTCTTCAGATACTTGAAGGCCTGACATGAAAGATCTTCTCCCAGGAGGCTGAACTGAAACCAGTGGATTCAGATTTAAAGCAAAGAAAGTTCAGTTAAGCATTGGGAAGAACACTCTGATGGTAAGAGCTGCTTGACGAGCAGAATGAGCACCATTATAAGATAGTAGACTTTCTTTCATTGGAGGCTTTTAAAATAGAAGTCATTTGCCAAGGGTGCCTCAGTTAGAGATTTACTGCTTTGAAAGGAGGTTTAGGGTCGTTTCTAACACTACAGTTGTATTATTTTATTACTATTTCTCAATTCCTATCCTTCAGAATTAGCAGGGGCCAACATGACAATCTATGTCTAACAAACATTTCTGTGTGACACAATTCTCTCCATAATCCGCTATCATTGTCATTGTTTTTGGATGTGAACAGGCTATGCCACTGAAAAAAATCACACTTGTCATGCATAGTTACTGTATAGTTTTGGACAGAAAAAAAAAGAAAAGAAAAAAAAGAGAATTGTTTGAAGGAAAAATTAAATAGCATAGGGATATAAAACAGGACTTGTGAAATTATTAATTATCTCAAGCTGTAATTTCTATGTATTTTCTCCTTCATTGACATGACTAAATTCCATACATTTCATCTTCCTTATTAAAATATTTGTATCCCACACTATACAAGATCTCAGTGTGATGTGGAAGTAAGATCAGTTTAGAACAAGCCAGTATTTAAATAACAACACTTAAAACTGACTAAACCATATTAAACAAGTTAACAAATTAAGGCAGCCTAAAAAGTTGATTAACTTTAAAATTTACATTTCAGAAAATTAGATTCCAAAAGCCAGAATGAAACTGATGTCAGTGTCAG
The DNA here is from genome assembly GCA_948472985.1 of Iguana delicatissima. Classification (NCBI taxonomy): domain Eukaryota; kingdom Metazoa; phylum Chordata; class Lepidosauria; order Squamata; family Iguanidae; genus Iguana; species Iguana delicatissima. The sequence goes on from CAOKZL010000178.1 coordinate 498,964, forward strand.
TTGGGTTTCCGAACAGAGGGCATTCCAAAAATAGGATGCTACGGTACAGAAGGACCTCATATCCTTCCACAATACACTACTCTCATTGGTGGGAGACAGACGATCTACCCCCTCCCCTTCTCAGATTAACACTAAAATCCCATACCTTAACAAAGTCATCTTTAGGTGATTAAAATTTGTACAATTCAGTAGGACATCATGATCCAAAGAGAAGGATGAGAAATGGAGGAAATGTATATACGGCTTTGTTGTTCCAGTCTGTCTGCTATCTATTTTAGAAGAAAGAAAATAGTGAAGCATAGCTTAGAGTAGTGTAAGAGTGTATGGGGTGGGGAGGGAGAGTGGAATCTTTGCTTGACAAAAGATGGTATCATAGTGCAAGGCCCTCTAGGGCTGAAGGCTCGTGATCTTCCGAGGTTTTGGCCTGTATGGAAGGTGCTGGAGTTTTCCTGCATAGCCATGGTGCATGTGTGAGTGTGTAGGGAGGTCTTTTCTATCCTCTATATTTAATTGATTTGATTCTATATTGTTGTTTGTTTGCTATGAGCAGCAGGGAACCCCTTTGTTTATTGCTCATCTAGTGCAAGGCACTTGGATAATTAAGTAAAAGGAAATCTACACACCTCTATCCATTTCCTCTAGTCTTGGTTTCTGTCTCTTGCCCTCTATCCACATGCATTCTGCTTTTCATCCACCCCCTACTTCCGGAGTCACATAACTGGATGAATTTGTTCGGTTTGAAACAATTACTTCAGAACCTAAACATTCAGCTAGCTGAGCTCATGCTTCCCACCCCATGTCTATTCAGAAGTAATATAATTTGGCTTCAACATGCTTCCAGGTGAGTGTGTGTAGAATGGCTACATCCATTTCTAATAAGCCCCTTTTTTCTTATATGAGAAAAGGAGGCAGACAGAAAGTTTTAAGATTTTCCTCTCCAGAAAGGCTCCCTGTATACATGTTTTGATTGACAGTAAAGAGACCAAAAAAAAAAAAATGGAGTGATTCAGTTGTGCAGACTTTTTTGTAGGGGAGGGCTTATGTCAGAGATAACTCAGAACACTTCTGATTAAGTTCTGCCCCTTTTGAATCACCTACTGATGTTTTATGTAGCTATTTATTGTTGTGTTTGCATAGGACTACCTAAATCCTATTCACTAGCGTAGGCAGTGCGATTTGCCTGTGGATTGACTCATCATTCACTGAAACATCTTTGGACAAGTTATTTTTCTGCTTTTGATGAGTGACCATGGAGATCAGGCACAGAAATATGTGTTAAATGAGGGCTGCTTATGTGATTTAAACCTATCTACATTGCATTAAATCTTGAAAGGAACAAGAAAAAGGAATAGCCTGATGCTGGATCAGCAGAAGCTAGGTGCCATTTCATGACTATCTTCTCAACTTTCCCTTGGGTGAAACATCTGAGCCTCAAGGGCAATCCAACAATTGGGTTGCTCCCTGGCCTGCCATTTCCTGGAAGGCAAACCTGGGTCACTCCCCCAAGTCCCAGTACTTCATAAGTGAGAGCAAAACCTTCAGGTTTACCTTAAGAGTAGACCTTTCCCCCTAGCTAGATCCCAGGACCTAAAGATGAAGTTTTAGAGCCCTACCCTACACTAAAAAGGTGCCAAGATATATGTCCCTCTGCACCTGCCGTGTACAAGGAACAAGTGTCTGCTTGGTTCCTTTCTCCCAAAAGGCCAGTCAACACAGCTGTCACCTCTTGTTGCAGGTCCACCACGAACATATTACTGTCTTCCAACAGTTGAACACCATCAGTCCTGTAAACCTCTGGTCATTGAACAAATATGGTGGGATGTTGAAGGCAGGACTTTAACTGTCTGTTAAACACATTGTGTATCTCCCTGTTAACCATGTAAAGGGCCAGGTCAAGACATCAAGGATCCCTTTCACCAGACCAAATTTAGTGTGGTGAAATAGAAGACCAGACAAGGGCTAGGCCTGGCTATCTACTCTGAATGACCCTGAAGTCATACAGAGTTTGAAAAATAAGGCCATTGCCTTTCAGCAAGCCCAATTCATTCTGACCAAGGTGAATGACTAACACATGATGAGGATGCCCAGTGCACTCCTTAAACAAAAGAGGCAACAAACCTTTCCACCTGTGGCTTCTTTTTCCAAGCCACTCCACCATGGCATGCTAGCTCAGCCTAACCCCAAAATGTCACCTCCTGGCCTGGCATGCTGCCCAGTAAACCATACTATGGCTGCAGATCACTTCTCCAAACATTAATTGGAAAGTAACAGAAGAAACAACATTAGTTAGTAAATTCAATTAGAATTTGAGATCATGCCTCTATCTCTTAAAAGCTGAGGATTTCCAACGCCCAATGAACTGGATAGACTGTGGGCCCAGGCCCCTGACAAAAGCCATAGAGGCAGCCTCAATCACCTCTCCAAGCCTCCACAAGTTTACAAGCATTGGAACTGGACAGCACTTTGCATCTGGATCAGTTGTTCAAAGTGCTCCATCTGTTGGTGGAAAAAGAGCATCAGCTATCTCATTATCCACACCAGCCACACAAAGGGTCATAAACAATATATTGTAGCAAAGGCCATTTCCACACTAGACTGTTAAAGCGCTATTATTCCACTTTCAACATCCTACGGAATCCTGGGATTTGTAGTTTAGGGAGAGGCCTCACTCCTCTCCCTAAACTGCAAACCTCAGTATTCCATAGGATGTTGAAAGTGGAATAATAGTAATATCACAGTCTAGCTCGGAAATGGCCAAAGACACTGCAAGCAAGGACCCAGACAAGATGTCTGATCCATGGGGCCTTAGGTTCCTGCATAAGCCACATTACTGTTATTCTCCGCTTCTCTCCAGACTGGTAAATATTGCCTGAATCCCTCAATGTCCTCTGTCTCCCTTTCCTCCCTTTCCTTTGCTTAGTCCTTTTGCAAGTGTGTGAGAGTTTGAGCTTTTGTGTGCTTGTGTGAATCCTATCAATAAAACACACCTTTAGCTTACAGCTTACTTTTTGGCTGGTTCTTTTTTATTGTGTGAGCCCATAAACTTTGGCAGGCAGGGTCTTGCTAAATTTCCCCCCTCTTGCAAGTCTCCTCCTTTGAGCTAATTATTCCCCACTTTTAACAGAGGTACTGGCATTGCGGGGTTGGCCCTTTTTACATTTACTGTTTGGGATAACATCTAAGCATTTATTTTTTAAGGACTGTTAAAAAAGTTTTTCTTCCCTTGATATTTCTTTAATATTTTGCCAAAGAAAGAACCACCAAATTCACCATAGACCTTAATGCATGCAAAATATCATTTTAGCCGTTTTTCTTCTCCTGCAAAATGACAGCAGTTCCACCAAATCCTTTCTCTCTGGATCCAAAAGGTTCCCAGAAAGTTCCCTCCAGGTTGGACACTTCAATTCACATTAAATCTTCTTTTGGGTCAACATTCAATGGTCTCTCTTGTTCTCTTGCTCTTTGAGACTTTGATGTGAAATAAAATTAATGTTCTAGCTGGCTTGACAACTAGATTTGGAAGCATAAATCAGACATGAGTACCCAGAGAAAATCTCCAAGGCATGCAAACTGTATACTCTTTTGTCTTTGCAGGTTCTGTCTGAAGAGCAAATGTTTCTCCATCCTGTCCATTTTTCAAATGGATGTAGTGACAGGATACTAAATCAGCATTTGTGATCTAGCCTAGAAAATGGGTATGTTTGACAGTCCAGCAACATGCTAACTGAATTATTGCCTTTCAGGATTCTTTCCTACTTGAATTAATGACTCTAGAGTACTGTATTGCACACATTTTGTGTGTTTCTCTGAATAGTGGGGAACTGAGTATGTCACCTGTCTCTTAAGATAATAGAGAAGGAAGTGCATTCAGGTTGCCTCTGTATAGATTAGTGAGCGTTAAAGACAGTACTGCTACTCTACCGTTACTAATAAAACTGCACAAAGATGTCTGCGGAGACACTTTGAATAGTGCTTACAACTGAAGGCAGAACAGTGGGAGAAAAAATGGTGTCAGCATGTTTTAAGCTGATATGAAACATTTTTCCCTTCTTAACTCACCTTCTAAATGTTCAGTATCTCCTGTCATCCTTCATTAATGTTTTCTTTCTTTCCTTACAAGTTATTTGCTCTGATTGTTTCTGTAACACATTATGTTCTAGCCTTTATTAATTTGAAAAAAAAAATCGGTTGCTTTCAACATTGCTTATCTTCTACCTGTATCACCTCAGGCTATGCTCTTGTCAAATTTCAAGCTAAGTAGACTTGGTTTGCCACTGTACCTAGATGGGAAATTTCACTGGGAAAAGTGAAAAAAAACAAGAGCTGTTCATAAAGTTTTCAGCAAAGTTTACTCAACAGACCTGAAGGACTAAATGCATTGTGGGACTTTGGACTAAACGTTAAACTGCACACAATGTTAAATGCATAGTTTGGAGCTAAAAAATACTCTTTTATATTCTTATGTAAGCATATGTGAGTCCAATGTGGCCTGGGTCTGATTGGAGAGTTTAAACCTTCCTCCAGTTACTCCCTTTAAATCTGCCCCCATTACTTGTGCCTTAAAGGATCTAATATTCACAGTAGGAATGGAACTTCATCAGTTCCCTGACTAGTGCTGAATTTTGAGTTCCAACCCCTCAAGAAACTTGCATGGGGGGGAGGTATATCCAAAGATGTTGTTTGTTGTTTTTCCCAGTACAATATAAACTGTACAGTTATTGAAAGCCAAACATTTGCACAAGCCAAATGTCGCATGGTAGGAAGAGAAACTTAGGCAGACTCATGGTTCAACCTTTGTCAATTCAAATGTTGAGGAAACCAAATGTTACACAGCAGCTCCTTGCTAATAACTGGTTTGGCCACATTTGGATGGTAGATTTATATGAGCAATTAATTAGCTACTCAGGAACTGTGATACATGACAGCTTCGTAGCAATTTGGTTTATTTTCTGGAAATATGTATGTAAAAATGCATCTTTATTGCATCCATTTGAAATAACTGTATGTCTTAGAATATTGTATTATAAAGCTAGCATCTTCTAGCTGAATTTCTCCTGAGGAGTATGGTTGCTGAGAAGAAGAGATGGTTTAAATTAAGACCTTGTTATTTTTATTTTTACAGTGCTTCTACATAACTTTTTTCATTAATGTGATGCACTTAAATAACTTTTATTTTTATTTAAAAAGAGAGAAAAATAATTCCCAAACTGAGAATGCGGGATACGAATCTTCTAGGATTAGTTATCAACAGGAATCTGTGTTAATCTTCTCAGACCCAAACACAGACCTTCATCCAGGGTGATTTTAATTCTCTTAACAATGGCTACTGTGGAATTACTATTATATGTTTTTTCTACACTGAGTTGTCCAACAGCTGATAAAGGTTTTCATTCTTATCATCCATACTGTCATGAATCATAATAACACCTCTCTTGTTTACCTCTACTGAGGAGTTTTGCCTTTCTTATAGACAAATACTGGAGTCTGGCAAATCTTCTGCTTTGACGTTGCCTGATGGTTCATTTTATTCCAAGGATGGTGGGATGTTTTCAGTGTTTTCTGTGTCTTGAGAAACCAGCCTTTCTGAAAGCAGTTTAGCCAGATCTCTGGATGATGCTGTAAAAAGCGAAGAGGGCTTTCTGAAGCCCATTTTAGAATGAGATAAATTTGATAAGCCTATCCAAAAATAATGTACTGTTTTATTCTTTAATAAGTGGAACAAACACAATATAACACAAACAGTAGGAAATAGGAACTTTATCTGAAATTTCTGCAGACTGTATTTTTTTCAGTATGCCTGTACAAGCTATATGGCAGCATATGATTGTCTGATTATATCTTTTATAATGTTTATATGTGTGTATTCACATGTTCTTTATCTTTTATGGGTCCCCAAAGAACACTTCAAAATATATGTAGTCTGAAATGGTGAGGGGATTTTAATTAAAAAAAAGAAAAACAGTGTGTGCTCCCTGAGACTTATCTCCTTTAAGCATAGATTTTATTGGATCTTCCTGTTTCTTTCTCACTTTCTAGAAAAAAAACCATGCATAGGACTTCATTTAGTCTGGAGCTTGATTTGATCATTCAGATCATGGTTTGATTTGGTCAAGATCAGTTAAAGCTTGATCTTGTCTCTTACTCTGAATTCAAATTTTGAAATCTTGATCCATAGATGGTTGTCATTTTTATTGTTTTTTCACACCTTTGCATAAACTTTAGAGCCAGCATGGTGCACTGCATTGACCACTAAGCACTAGGACTCCAGGAGGCCAGGATTCAAATTCCTACTGAGTAATGCAAACCCAGTGGGGGACCTTGGGTTTGACACACTCTTTCAGAAAGGCAATGGCAACCCCATTCTGAACAAATCTTGCCAAGAATCCCCTCTGATAATCTTAGGGTCACCATGACCCAAAAATGACTTGAAATCAGAACACAGCAGCAACACATTTCAACTGTTTAGTGACACAATGGAAGGAAGTAGTGCTGTGCAATGACAGTACATTTCACAAGGAGTCCAGCTGCAAGATCTTCCTAATGAATACCACTGCTCTCATTAAGGCATTTGATTATCTGGACTGGCATTGGAAACTACTTTTGTATGGGCCTCAATCTCTGGTTAAGCTTCTGGGTGAAGATGAGGTGGTATGAACCACTTTCATGGAAGGATATCATTAGTTGCTTTTCTAAACACTTGGCTGAAAGGAGCACAAAGAATTTTTCCCCTCTTCAAAAATCTGTGGTCTTCTTTTTTTCCCCTTTTGCCCCTTCCAGTTTTTGAAGAAAGTGTTCCAAAATGGAAAATTCCAACTTACCTCCAGTTGGAAGATGACAAACTAAAACTCAGAGACAGAGCAAGCCTGTAAATCAGTAGTGGGACAAGGAAGTCAATCAAAATTGATCATCATTTTCTTGGAAGATGAGCCTCCCCGAGTGGAACAATGCAACACATTCATTCTCCCTGAAACTGATTTTATAAAACAGTCTAAAGGATCTGACAAAAAGCTGTGGTGAGGACCTGTCTATCCAATTTATGTAAATGCTCAGCAAAAATCCTTTAACAAACTATGAAGATTATTCTCTTTCCCCCATCATACAGCCTCCTCTACTCCAATGGTTTCCACTCTGTTGACTTAGTGCTATTTAAGAATTTGCAAAACATGGTTTTAATTATACTACTATAGTAGTTACTGCATGAGCAGTTTGCTTTCAACAAAGCAAGATTTTGAAAAGCAGTTTAAGCTGCTTAGAGAATCCACATATCCAGATTTAGCTACTAATTTAATTTCTCATTGATTTCACATACAGAGAGTGATTGAAACATTTCTTCTAGAGCTAATTCTGTAAGTCTCAGAAGCTAGAGTCCACCCACCCCATCACAGTAAATCAATCTATAAAAGAAAGGATACGCAATAGACACTTAATTCTTTAAAGGGGGGTTATGTATCTTGCATAGATTTTTACTCTGTGATTATTTGGTTTACTTACACATGCTCACAGATTTTTTAAAAAGGTTTCATTTAGACTACTCTCCCCATGAAGCCCCAAGCAACTTTTTAAACTTTTCAGATTAAAAACAAAAGTGCAGCTTGGGAATGAAAACAATTTAGAAGGAAACTCAAGGGCACACATAGTGGAATTAATAAGAGCTTCCCACCCCAAGCTAAATTTTAAGTAGAGAATATTCTAGAGCTATTCAGTGCAGTTTGTATAAGAATCTGGTTTGTTCTGAGCTAGTGCTATAAGCCATCCGCTGTAGCCTGGAGACTATGATTTGTTAACAGGTGTCAGCAACCCCACAAGATCTCAGACAGAGACTGTTGGGTAGTTCTGATGATGTTTCCTACTCCAGTGAGCCCCATTTGTGCAGGACTGCATGAATGCATAGCTCTTTGCCATGATAAGTGTGGTATAGCTGATCTGATTATGTCTTCATTGTGGGACTTAATGTGGCTGTTGTTCCATATGTTCCTATATTTTGTTACATATGTTGGCAGCAGGATGGAGAATATCCTGACATGCAGTAGGAGGAGAATGTGATGGACTCTGAGAAACTAAATGGAAGTTGCCTGACTATTAGACTATTACTAGTACAGCTGCCATCTCATTTAACAGCAACTGAAGTGGTACTCTATGGTGCAAAATACTGTGGTCCTGAGGAACATAGAAAGGAAGGAAGACTGGGAAAGACAGGAAAGAGGAAGCAAGAGGGAACAATTTTCACAATAGTCTTGCCATTCACTTTTTGGTGGCACAGTTTTAGCACTATCAGAGCAAGACAGTGGTATTACAAAAAGAACCCAAAGATTGCATGTGCCTCATAGACTGTCTGTTGCTTGCCTCTGATGTGCAGATATCATCTGCCATTTTGGTAGTGGTAGTGGTGGTGGTGGTGGTGGTGGTGGTGGTGTGCCTTCAAGTCATTTCTGATTTATGGTGATGCTAAGGCAAACCTATCACAGGGATCATAGAATCAGAGATATCTCTAGTTCTATATACTTACTCCCTTCCATGTGCCAAACTGATGATGTCAAAAGTATATTGTCAGAATCAGCCACTGCATTTTTCTGTACCAACATAATAATACCATTAGTAGATCTAGGTATAGCAAAGATGGAAACCCTTCCAGTTCAGAGTTCCAGATGTAGAAATATAGTCAATCTACCTCTTCTGAAAAGTCTTACCTTTTCAATGCAACACTTTCAGCAAATTGTTGTTTTGCTTTGATGGTTTTACTGTCTGTACATAAGTCATCTTTCTTATATTCAGTCTCTTCAGAAATCTGTTCTCCATTGTATTATCATCAGCACTCAGAAGAAAGAGCAAATGTCAGTGAGAAAGATGATTTTCACATGGAATGAATGACTTCAGTTCAAATGCTCATATGCTAATAGTATGAGTGAATGACTTACATACAAAGCTAAATATTGAATGTGGGTTATTCTATAATTAGATTACAATTATTCTAACTTAAGACAGTCATGACTAATTTGTCTCATTAATGTTAATGGGTATGGTCTACATGTGCTTAAAATTCAGTCCAAAAGACTGTCTTTCCCAGGTGGCTTACAGCAACTATTAAACAATGAGTAAAATAGAGCAAAACAATAATAAACTTCAAAGTGAATTAGAACACACATGGACAGATCAGAATAATATGTGTACAAGCCAGCAAAACATTATCCATAAAAGGCTGTGTAAAAAATATTTCAGTAAGTTCAATCAATTTGTGTTTGTAGAATCCATAAATAAAGAATTCCTTTTTTCCATTATTTGCCCACATTTAATCCTCACTTCTAAAAGGCTTACTGCTAACATATGCCTCTTTACAGACTTTCAGCCCTATCTTTGTGACTAGAACATTAATGTTTGGTCCTTTTACATGCAAAATTAATGTGTTTCTTTCTAAAACTAATGCTTACTGATTCTATACATTTTTTTTTTACCAAGGTATAGGGAGCTGATAGATAAGTAATTGATCACAATTAAGGAATTTCTTAAAAAAACTACCACTACACAGAGTAAACGGAAGAGCCAGAAATGCTTGAGAGGTTCGAATTTCATGAACATACGTCATCCTTTGAATGGTGTGTGTTAGCAAAAGCTCTATTAATTCTGAAGAACCTTATAGGGGCAAAGATTCTTCCTGTGATATTAGCTCATGCTTTGTAGTCATTTAAAAAAAAAGATTTTAGATAACATTCAGACTTTGGGCACTTTTTTTGTCCATCTAATTCCTGTCTTTGAAAAACTTTTATCAATATGAATGTAGTGGCTTTGAAAACACATACACTCTCCTTAATCCTGGAGAGACACAGATCTGTCATGGAGTCTTGCAAGGACCCTGAAAGATTACATCTCCTCCGTTCTAGGCACAGGAGGAAGAGCAGAATATTCTCTGACACCTGACAATGTGTATGATCCATTGCTATTGTTATTCATCATCAAGCTGATTTTAACTCATGGCAACCCTATAAATGAGGGACCTCCAAGGTATCTGTCATCAACTCTTCTGCTCAGGTCCTGCAAACTCAAAGTGGTGGCTTTCTTAGTAGAATCAATCTACATACAGTGGAGACTTCCTCTTTTCCTACTGTCTTCCACTTTACCAAACTTTATCATATTTTCAATGAGTTACAACATTTCATGATATGTCCAAAATATGACAGCCTCAGTTAAGTTGTTCAGGTAGTGAATCCCCTTTACACCTATAAACCCAAAAGAAGTCTGCAGGGACAAATTCTTGGATTTATGGCTCAAAGTAAATCCAAATTCATACAAGACTTAAATACTGATTATACAGCTCTAGCCCATGTGATTATGCTTGGAGTATGTTTTTTATTTGGGAGGGGAGCCCAAGGCTGGGGTGGGTAACTGTAATGGGAAGGGGATTCTATACCATCAGCTACCAGATGTATGTCTCCTGATGCTATCAGACACCAACAAAATCAGAAGCTGGCTTTGCTGCAGCTCATCTTCCCCAGTCAGGAAGAATGTAGCACAAACAAAAGAGGGAGAGAAAAAAATTGGAAAACAATAATCGCCTATCAAAATATGAAAAAAAAATGATTCAGTTCAGACAATTAGATTTCAGGGCATAGTGGATGATATTTATCTATCTCGAAGAGCAGTGAGGAAGCAGTGCTGTGGCTTAGACTTGGGTCTAAGGACAGTATGCAATCAGAAATTGGAGTAAATGAGTGGTGACCACCAATTGTTACACTGCGAGTTGACTGGCGAAAACTAGTTACTTATATACACAGTTTCTGCCTGGAGGGCAAGGGAGTAATGGCTCCTCAGTAGTGTAAACAATGGAATTCACAGAGTGGACTAGGAGGTCCAGAATGGGCTAATGGTCTTAGTGCTAGGTAGCAACGGGCTAATGGCCATCATGATAGCAATGTATTGGTCAGATAGGTGTGAGGATAATAAGGGAGTTTGCAAGTTAGAAGGAAGAGCAATGAAGGCAATCAGTGGTCTGATAGGAATTTCTCAACCACTATTGTCCAAAAGGCAGAGTCGTTAAGCCTAGCTGCAAGCCTATTAGCTCTGGAGTTTCTGGCGATTTCCTGATTATGACCTGGCTATGCCTAGAGTTATTTTCTGTCCTGATTCACAGTACATGTGTTTGGATGGTCTTTTCTTTTTGTCCAGCTTGGCCATATAGCCATAGCAGGGCACATTTCATATCAAAGCCAATTAATATATTTTGCCAGTTAAATCATATTTTGCCAATTAAACCATATCAAACTGTGGGGGTGTACGGCCTGGTAGCACTTGCACAGAAGTGTTTACAAACTTAAGATGTAGTAACTATTTTAGCACTGAAATTAGCTCATCCTTTCCAAAAAATGAGATTTGTTCCAGCGCAAGACCCTAGTAATCCTACATATGTGACATCCACAAATACAGCTTTTCTCCTCTATGGCCACAAATGCCATTTGTGTAATTGAAGAAACAATTTTTCATCACTAAAACAAAAATCCTGGTGTTTAATCTCCTTTATAACAAAAGTGTTTTTTGTTAACCAATAGCAAAAATAAGTGATTGCTACAATTCTTTTACTATTATTTCTATTATTATTACATTGCAGTGACTGGCAGATTTGACAAATTCCACTGCCTGTCAAAGTTTACTTTGCATTGGCAGCATCCCATTTTTCTTGCCCTCCATTTACAGTTTAATAGGGTCAGGATGACATTAATAGCTCCTTAGATGTGCTCCACGATTTCCTAATTAATGTGTCTGAATGCCATATTATTACCCAATGAATACTGTTAAAAGCCCAGTGAACCTTGGAATAAAATAGAAGTCTATAGATGCTGAAGGCAGAAAAGTGGGCATGCTGTAATTTACATCAGTTTGAGACTCTATGTTAATTTATACTAGCCTAGCCATTCAAAGTTCAAACCTCCAGGTTCTTCCAGAAATGGTAGAATTGCTGGATATATGAATTATATTTCTCTACTATATAACAAATAGATATACCATTTTAATTTTAGACCACTGTCTTCTCCCCCCTCCCTTCTCTCTTGCACACACAGACATCTTCTCTCCCTTATTCCAAGGATATAGGAGGCAGCATACAAATCTAAAATGATTTACAGTCCTAAACATGTTTACTCAGACATTCCTCAGGTCCTATGGGAGTTACTCCCTAGTAAGTGTGTTTGGATTGCACCCTAAAATGATTAAAATGGGGAGCAAAGCACAACAAATTTAGCTACTGTTAGAATATTTTGTACTTCAGTTGCTTATACATATGCATAAACCAGACTTGCACAACTTGGCAGTAAGGGCCAAAATTAAAGAAGCTAAACTTCTTTGGGCTACTAAACTTCTTTTAGCACCTCACTTTCCAAGTAAAGTTATAACAATGGAATAATAATGTTTTTATTTGCAAAATACTTTAAAGATTATACTATAATTATTAATTAACAATTAATGATTAATAATGATTAATTAATGATTGAACTATTTTGTAAATAACATAAGCAATATTATAAAACAGGGAAATTTCAATTATTACACATATTACCTAAAAACAAAAGATTACTTTGGTAAGTTTGAATATATTTTTGAGGTTTTCTTAGAGAAAGGTTTTCTACAGAAAGGATAGCAGGTTCGGAGTGATCCTGCTCACCAAAGATGGAAGCATTTTGTTGTTGTGCTGTTATGTGTCTTCAAGCTGACTGTAACTGAGTTTTCTTGGCAAGATGTCTTCAGAAGTGTTTGCCAGTGTCTGCCTCTGAGGCTGAGAGAGTGTGACTTGCCCATGGTCAGCCGATGGGTTTCCATGGCTTAGCAGGGATTTGAACTCTAGCCTTCTGGAGTCCGAGTCCAACATGTGAATCACTAGAACAGAGGTAGAGAACTTGGGAACAGGGGCTGTTTTTCTCCACCATACTCACTTAGAGAACTGCACAGGAATGTTTTGGCATGCCTGAAGTGAGGCAATGTTACTTCAGCAGCCATTTGGGCTGATTTTCATGTTTGTTTATTTATTAATTAACTAAGTTTGGAAAGCATTGTCAAATTAGGGGAAGCAATTTGTTTCATTTTCTGGTATTTTTGGGAGCTTTGGGATGGTTTCTAGGCCAAATAAACAACACTCAAATACTGCCTCCTTACAAAAAAAGGGGGGTGTCTGGGGGATTTGGAGGGCTTCAGGAGCCACAGCTGGGACGGGATATAACTCTCTGTCTGTACTTTGCCCACTCCTGCACTGCATCATGTTAAGGAAGTATTATTATTCTACCAGATCCTCACCCTCGTACCAGAGAACCAAGGAAGAACAAGCCAAAGACACATGAGACCTGCAGTCGCAACACTCATGGGCAAGTGATAAAGCTGGGCTTCCTGCAAGGAGACAGTTGGGGAGCAGCTCTGCAGGAGGAGGCACAAGAACAGAGGAGGCTTTGCTGGGGAGGGGAATGAGACTCCTCTCATCCCACTTGCTCTCCTCCTCCCTGCTGTGGGAGCGATTGCATCCGGGGCAGTGGGAGAGGGAAGTGGCGGGCCGATCTTATCCCCCTCACTGTCTTCAGCCCTTGCCATATGTTCATCTGTTGGATGGGTGTTGAAAGAGTGATCAATATTATGGAATCAATCTTTTCCTAGATGGGGAAGCCCCCAAGTTCACAGTCTTTTTGCCCAAGGAAAGAGGAATGGACAGACAGAAGTTTAGAAGAATAAGTACAGAGGAAAGATGTTTGGGAGAGTGACACAAGCAAAGAAGCTGAAAGAAACAAAAAGAAATGTGATCAGTAGAAGAATAGGCGATGGTATTGGTGTTCTAGAGATTTTTTTCCCCCCACTAGGCTGTGCTCCTTGAAACTTTACCTCAGTCCTAATTTTTAGAGAAAGGAAAGAGCAACTACCATGGTAATGTCCTCTCTTTGTATCTGGAAAAACCTTTTATCTTCAGGAACATGAAAAAACAATAACAATATGGCACACCTGCATGAGTGGAGTCTGCTCTCTTCCATGATGATGGCCATTTCCGCACTACACTCTTATAGCGCGATTATTCCACTTTCAACATCCTATGGAATCCTGGGGCTTCCTATGGAACCCCAGGATTCCATAGGATGTTGAAAGTGGAATAATCGTGCTATAAGTGTGTAGTGCAGAAATGTCTGATGAAAATCATTTTATCAAACGCAAACACACTAAGCAATAAAAAGAAAGAAAAAAATATAAAATATAATAACTAAGACAAAAACTAACAATGCTAACAATACTAAAAAAACCTAACAATACTTAATTCAAAGTAAAATACCATAACCTAATATGACTATAAATAGTTTAAAAAAAAGGTTCCCACCACATTGGAGACAGCTGATCTTATTTTAAAAAGTAACATGTAAGTATGAAATCATTCCTATTTATACCACGACTATTAGTTGACATCAATCATTTATCATTTATGTTGCTGTTGTTGCTGTGTTGTTGTTAAGAATAACATTCCAGGAATTGTGCTGCTTCCACAGCTACCCTATTCTCTGCTGATCTCTGTTTGGATTGCCTTGATAGTCTAAATTTCTTTCAGTAAGTGTTAAGGCAATTCAAAAAAGGAGACACATGCTCTTTGCAGTAGTTGACACCATCTAAACAATGGATTAAAGCATTTTATACAAAAAGACAGGCAGCAGTTCCAGATAGAGAGGCACCACAGATATAAATTGACATTCCACGTTTTATGAAGTGACAAAAAGAAAACGAGACCAACCAAAAAATAAAAAAATAACTTGACAACACAGGCAATTTCTGAAGATTGCCTGGATAGTACAGCAAATAAGATTATTTAGACTTTTTTGTTGGCAAAGGGAATACCGGTTTGTCATTGTTCTGTGCTGGTAAATTACCCTTGAAAAACGAAAGATGATAAAAAGCACGCTCCTAGCAAATCACTAATACTGTTACAGAATTTTTCTTACCCCAAAGGAACATACTGTAGCACAGTGAGTTGTCTACTAAAGCATACCTTTGAAAAAGTGCTCTCTCAAAATTGTATGTTTACCAAATCCAATTGCCTATGCATTTATGTGCAGCTTACATTGCTTTCAAGCAGATGAAAACTCATTGTGAAAACTACTGCATTTAAACAGCAAAAAGTGAGCAGAGTTGTACAGCACACAACATATTTCCGTTGCTCGATGCAGTACTCAGTCCTAAAGCATTGCATTCTTGCACTGCTACTGCTTCACAGAGAGATATGCAAACCACTCGTGCATAGTTTTGCTAATCTTACTGTGAGAGACTGTTAAGAGCTACGGCACCTTTCCATAAGACAGCTGTGCAAGAGCCTTGACTGGAATAGAGAGACACCACAGGCCTTGGACTTTCCATTTTGAAAAAAGCAAAAGGAACTGTGTGGATAGTTGGTGGTAGAGGTGGAAAGAATAGTAAAAATATTTGAAACATGGTTGAAAAACAAGTATTTTGACTGCTGAGGAACCCTAACTAGAAGAATTCTGGATTGGAAAAAAAAAATATCACAGTTTGGGGCTTATTCTGTGCAAAATTTGTGTGTGGTTATTTTGTGTAGAAAATAGCATTTTCTGCACAGAAAATAATATTTCAACACATAAAGATTAATTCCTGCACAGAAAATGCTGTCATAAACAATCTATTCACCTCTACTAAACCAGGCAATTTCAACAACCACTTCCCAAATCAGACAGTTAAGCTACGTATTATCTCTAATCCAATTACAGATGCTTATATCTAACCCAAGATTTCCTACCCAGTCTCAACCCCTGTGGGCATAACTCATCCAAATGGGGGGAAAAACTAAAAGAAATGAATTATCTCATGCACATAGTTCATGTTGGTCTTGGATGCTGTGTTTACTTCTCCATCTGCTTGAACTTTCTGTGTAAAAAGCACCCCTTCTCCCTTCATCCCTTCTCTCTTAGATCTTTTATCTTTCTAAATCCCTATCTATTTCCCAACCTGGATCCCTTTAATCTCAGTAAACTTTTCAAGAACCGCCTTCTGTATTATGATTCATGGTCCCATCTGATTCCCTTAGGTCGGATAGTTCTCCGTCTTCCTCTGAAGAATTAGAGCCATCTCTTTCCTGCTTGAAAACTTCCACTGAGGCTTCAGCTTCTTCATTTCCCTCCTGGTCCTTGCAAGCTTCTTGTACCATATAGTTGTCAGTTTCTTCAGAAGTTCCCCTTCAGGTTTTATTCCTCATCATTTCCTTGAGCGTTGTCAGCTCTTTATACATTTTTTCCTCGAATTGCTTGCTCCTCCGGGTTCTCAAAATCTTCCCCAAAACAGCTCTCATTTTCATTAAACCTTCTCACCATTGCTGTTCATTGCTTCTTACTATGATCCAGATTCACCTGCTTATCTGCTATGCAAGCTACAAGTGAACTCTCACATTCTTCAAGGGTAAACAAACCACATTCTCATACTCCATAACCTTATTGTTCTTTTTATTCTTGTCTATTTATGATTGAAATCATTTTATTCTTCAATTTCTCAGTCCCCACCACCAATTCTAAGCTTTTAGCTTTTAAGTAAAGGTCTTTTAAAATCTAAAGCCAGATGCTACTCACAGTCTCATGAAGAAGTAAATTGGTTAGAAGTGCTGATCTCACCATCAGGCTGAGAAACACTCTTTTAAGCACAGTCCCATGCTTTTATTTTATAATAAAGTTGGTTACATGGCTATCAACTGGCAGGCTTCCTAAATGGCAGAGCAAGTTTACCAGCCTTGGTCTCCACTGCTCTGCCCATGATCTCTCACCATCAAGGTGACAAATAAATCACAAGGAACAGGGGTTTGTAGACCCTTGTGGATTATAACTCGGTCTTTGTCAGCCCCTTTGATCCAGGGAAAACATTTTGCACATCAAAACTCAGTTCGGCCAGCAATTGCCATGTAGAGCATCCACTCCTACAGCACGACAACTACAGGAGAGACTTTTAGTCCACCATTCCAACCCAGAAGTTTACAACCCAGGAAAGTTGATAAAGGCTGAGTTACTGCCCTCCTTCTCTTCTTCACTTCTGTTTATTTTCGTTCTTCTGTTTCTTTTTGTTCTTTTTCCCCAGTCTGGCCAAATCTTCATCAGTCATGCCAAGTGACAATACTTCCCTCAGGAGAAATTACCTGACCTGTTGATGGTTTAAATGGCAGATGGTTTAAAAAAAATAAATTAAATAAATTAAAGCTTGGAACTTGTAGGGGGAAACTGGGAAATCTTAAATTCAGTCAAAAAAAGCAGGAGAGCAGATTAGTAAGGCCATTTCCACACTACATTGTTATAGTGCTATTATTCCACTTTTAACATCTTATGGAATACTGGGGTTTGCTGTTTAGAGAAAGGCCTTTAGAATTCTCAGCCAGAGAGTTCTTGGGCCTTGGCAAACTACAAATTCCACAGGATGGTGAAAGTGGAATAAAAGCACTAGAACAGTGTAGTGTGTAAAGGCCACAAGTCCAATGAAAGGAAGACCAGATACTCTAAGGACTACATTGAATCACAGATAGCAATGTCAAAGCATGTAGCTGTAGACGAAGTAGCTAAGTGAATCCCATGCTCCAACAGAGTAACTCTCTGGGAACACAGTAACATAAAGTAAAGAACGCTAATGAAAGCTTCTTGTGAGTCTGTCATTCTTTGAGGATGGAAGACCATGAGAATTATGTGCCCTTGCCCCCATACTCCCTTATTACAACCAGCACAACACTTAACACAAAACTTTTTTTTCCCCTTGAAATCTTTTGGATTTTTCTTACTGAGGATTAAACAGGAACCCTCGATCTCAAATATTTATTTTAAGTGAAACCTCATTAAAATGGTAAGGCAAGCCTGCAAAATAGGTGCACTATTATTGAAAATCTTTTAAGTTCCTTACAATATACTCACAGTTGTTACACAGATGAAAACCAGGACATGCGTGGCCTAGGAACTTCAGAGTGTAGACAAGATGGCAAAAGTTATTAACAAGGAAGCTAGGAAAGGGTGCAATAATTTTCTTTCCCCTGATTCTATTTGGAAGGGTAGGATTCTATACCCTCCTTTCCTCTCACAACTGCTGAGTTAACTGAATGAAAGATACTTTGGCAATTTGAACTCAATTTGTATCAATTGAAATAAGCTGTGGATGAAAGAGGAAAGTTGAAGAAGAGAGAAATGTTGGGATATTTTACCAGCAGATGAAAAAAGGGGACAACAGAGGATTACTCAAGATGGTCCCCATGAAATTGGGACAATTGAAATCCATATAACAAGCTTTTTATTATTTTTTTCCTGAGGTAAATCCACCAATCAGTGTTCATATTCTGCATTATAAGAAGTAGACCTCTGAACACCTTCAGTGTGCACCATGTGCTATGCATTCACAAGGGCAAAGGACTTCTCTGTGATCAGATGACACACTATGATGATCACCTGAAGGCAATATGATTTGTGGTAGATTTTGTGTCTTCCCTCCCTCCCCAAGCAACAATGTAAAATGTTCCCTTATGTTGGGAGTTTATAATTTAAACAGTTTTTTGTTTAACTTGATTGATGCTCATTTTGTTGGTTTGCTAATTGTAGAGTTTTTATGCCTCTTACTTTGTAACTGTATGGCTTTCTTTGTTGTACTTGTTATTGTAAAATGCAGTATCAACATACCATGTGCATTATCATGGGATTCCTAGTGGATGAAGGAAGATTTAGACATTTTTAAAAATGGATGAATAAACAAACTTTAGCCTCCAGGCCATCCCTGTCATGTCCTGCTTGTGAACTTTCAGATATGAGTGTTTGCTTCTGAGGAGGTTTGAGGAGATACTTGAACCTGGAGGATCTCTGGTGTGAACTTGTACGGTCTTATATCATGCCACTATCAAATCAGTGTTCAAAGGTGGAGGGAAGCTGTTGGCTCCAGTGTCAATACTGCTACCTTCATGTTCACAAAACAGGTTTAGAAGGTTCAAAAGCTTTGTTCAGAACAGCAAAGAAAACATCAGCACACTCCAGCAACTGCCAAGAATAAAGAACTATTGGATTTACAGTACCTTGTAAGCAGTAACATTTCAAATCAATGTGCTAGAATTCTATTTGACAGTTGGTTAAAACAACTCTTTCCCTAAACTCATCCATCTCTCTGCCATTTTTTTTATTCCTCCTACCAACTGTGTGACCCTGTAGTCTCATTTGTTTATCCTCACCACAGATCTTGACAATAACATTCCTTCATCCCCAGAACACTGTTTCTCTCTTGATCCCATCATCCCCTCATAAGCCATTTCTGTACAAGAGTTTTATAGCCCTATGATTCCACTTGAAACATCCTATAGAAACCTGGGGTTTGCAGTTTCAGGAGGGGCCGGCCAGCCCCTCCCAAAACTGCAAACCCCAGGATTCCATAGGATGCTTCAAGTGGAATCATAGCGCTATAAAACTCTTGGGTGGAAATGGCCATAGCACCATTAAGCCCATTTTTAAACATCAGGGTGAAGCCACTACCGAAAGCAATGGTTTTTAACCTTTTCTTTACCAGGGAAACCACAAATATAATTTGTTACTAGGGACTCCCAATAATTAACTCAAGATTTAGATATTTAAATGTAGATTTAAAGGTTCAAATATTTATTTTAATATTCAAATATTTATTTATTAAAGGCTTCTGGAGACTCAGATTCAAATCCCCACTCAGACACTGGGTGATCTTAGGCAAGCCACATTCTCTCAGCCTCAGACAAAGGCAAAAAACAGCAACAACACCAAACCATTGAACAAATTTTGCAAAAGAACAAAAACAAAACCCAAAACACCATAATAGGTTCACCTTAGGGTTAAAATAAGTCTGTCTCCCAAAAACAAAGGGAAAAACAAAGAAAAGCCAGCCAAGAAAAACTCTATATAGATAAGCAGAGATAGCCTCGCACAGCTGTCAAAGCATACCAAGCTGCAGAGAACATCTTTAGCAGCAAATGCACTAAGCCAGTAACACTCACCCACTTAACTTGTAATCTTCCAATGTGGAGGCCCTTTATTCTTTGTTACAAAATATATACAATATTTACAAAGTCCAGATGGCAATCTAGCTTGCTCTTTCCAGCAGAGCCTCAAGCAACATGTGCACTCATTGGCCGGGGTTGTGCTACCTTTATACAGACAGCTAGCCAATCCTGCCCAACCTTTGCATTGTCTGCACCTGGTGCTCATCAGCATGACTTAGCATAGCTAGCTCGAGTCACATTCCTTTCCACAGGTGCACTTAACAATTAAAGCAATTAAAGCAACATGGCATTTACACTTACATCACAAAGTATTTTTCTTGAGGTTTAGTCCAACCTTTTCTGACAGTCTGAAGTGACTTGAAGCACATATCAAAGTGCCGCTGCCAGGGGAAAGTTCTTTCTAGCCATCATGTTGCTTCTCTTTGAAAATTGACTTATGGCAACCCTAAGGGGAACCTAGGATGGGGGTTTTCCTGGTAAGATTGGTTGGCTTTGTCTTTCTCTGTGGTTGAGAAAATGTGACTTGTCTGAGGTCACCCAGCAGGTTTCTTCAAAAAAGAAAAAGAAAAACATACACACATGGCCAAGTGTTTACCTGTTTCCATACAGTACTATGACACGGAAGCATTGCAACCTGACATTTTCTGTTCCCTCAAAGGCAACCTTGTCCTTTCAACCCAGTTTGTGGGGAAGGTGGATTTTTTTTTTTTTTTTAATTAAGCAGGGAGCCCTCACATGATCAGAACAAACCTATTTTCATTCACTGGCAGACAGGTATTTCCAATTCACTAAATACTGCAGCTGCCCATTGTGTCTCTGTGAATCCAGGATTTTGGAAATCTCAAAGTATTGGTCCTGCCCTACCATAACTGATGCAGATGGTGCTGCTTGAGTTGGACACCATGGATCTGGCTTTGCTGCCCATTTGGGCAAGCTGAAATGGAACATAGGATGGATTTGCCTATAAAGTTTGGATAAGTCAAGCTCCACAGTCACTACACTGACCAATCATTTCACCCCAAAGGACACTATACATTTCCCAACTGGCTGAGGGTATTTTAGAAATTTAGTGGATAAGTACACCTTGTCTTCTACTTAGAAATCCCAGTTCTGTGCCCTCTTTTGATCAGTGTACTGTTGCCCATGCCTTTAGCATAGTTCACAGTTGATGTGCCCAATCAACCATGGCCTGCAGATCAGTCTGGATGACCTCAAGAGGTGACAAGAGTTCCAAAGTTCATCCATATACAATTTCAAAGGGAGCATGCCCTGTGCTTTGATGGACAGCATATTATAAGCCATTTCTGCCAAAGGGATTAGGTTGTCTCAATGGGTTTGCTGGGAATTTACATAACAAGGCAAGTACTGTTCCAGCACTTGATTAACCCTTTCTGTCATGGCTTGTCCCACCCTCATCAGTCCCAAAAATGCTTTCCAAAACTTTGAGTTGAACTGACTGCTCAACCTGAGATTATTTTACTTGGCACTCCATGCAACCTGTATAGATCTTAAATAATTTGGCTAATGGCATAGCCAAGGGGATGGATTTACATGGCACAAAATGTGCTTGTTTGGAGTAGTCACTGGTCTGTGACTACTCAAATGGCTTATTATTATTATTATTATTATTATTATTATTATTATTATTATTATTATTATTATTCTATGGCATATCCATGACAAAATTCATATGACTGTGTGTCCATGGGTGTGATGGGATTACTAATGGTTGCAACAGCCCTTACGGTCTGCCTCCTACTCATTTATTTTGTGCTCCAATTGCACACCCTTTCAAATAGCTGTCTACATTGCCTCTCAGTCCTGGCCACAAATAGCCCCTTCTGACCAAACACAATGTCTTAACAAACCTAAAGTGCCCTGCCAATTTGACATTGTAACAGTGCTGTAATATTTCCATACTCATAAATTCTGACACACATACTTTCTCCCCTTTACACTTCTGTCCATCTTGGTCATGAGTTTCATCTTATGGTCTTTGGCCCAGCTATCCAACTACATGGCCTCTTTTAGATTCTCTAACAAGATTTCTGGGATGATTTTGGGCCAGCTTTTCCCCTGTGCTTGACTACAGCTAGTTCCAACTGCTCTGGGGTGAGCGTCATGTCAACATTTTCTGGTTTGTGGCTATCCTGTTGGGGAAGGGGAGACAGCACATTTGCTAAAAAAGACTATGTTTGGATTTCAGGTGTACAATATGAAAAATAAGGTGGCAGATCTCCTTCTCATTCTCTTGGAATTTAAGCATTATTACAGGCAAAAACTGCTGAACATCTTTCATTTGCTTTCATGAATTTTCAAGAGTCCCTCCAATTCTTTGATAATTTTGTACATCTATCACAAATATATTCCACCCTATTTTAAGAGATGCTGTAAGTATCCCCCTTATGCCAATAGGGGGAGGACTTGTGATAGCTAAGCATAGGATTTAAACAAAAGAAAATCAGTTGAATAGACCATATTGCTGCAGCTACTGTTGAGGAAGTAATGGACAAATTACTCAATGGACTGCAAAAGGAAAGTGTTCTACAATCCATCTTGCTTTTTAGTTTTGCTATTTCATATATATTAAAAAGTTACTGGAAATTATTTTATTTATGTTTGTTTACTGAAAAATTTGTACCTCATTCATCATTAATATAATCCCAGGGCAACTAACAATCAGTCAACAGTTCAAACAGTAAGGTAAAAAAACACAAAAACAGGAAAATGATGAAAACAGCTCAGCTAAATGTCCCTATGCATGTGTACGTATATGTGCACAGAAAAGGCATGCTGGAGAATAAACAGGGAAATGTTTGTTCTTCATTGATGAGTGAATCAAACTAATTCACACTTTCTGAAGGAACATGCAAATTTGAACACAACTTTCCTTCCAATTTGACACTCAGCTCGCAAACTGCATACATAAATGTTTTATGTTAGAAAAACCTGTGTAAAGAAATGCATACTCCAGGGAGCCTTGCATATAAAATTCACACTTCAGGGGGAATTGAATATATATTTTAAGGTGAATTGCAGACGAAATGCATATGTCACAGAGATCTGGACAAAAACTGTATATTAGGGGAAATTCTTTTACAAATGGTAATTCATTGCTCATGTCCATAATAGATTAATCCTTTCTGGATACAATCTTTTTTGGAAATAGTAGCACTATAACAGTATAGTGCAGAAAGGCCCTAAGCTAATCGGGGCCTCTGAATGAAAGGAAAATAAATCTAAGCCTCAAGATTATACTACCAAATCTGAATTGAGGGGAGATGTGCAGCAATCACTTAGTCCCAGGGAGTACACAAGGCTAGTGGCATCAATATCAGTGAGCAGCGAATCCATTTTGAATTTTACTCTGAACTTTAAAAGACCAATCCAAGATCCATCTATCTATCTATCTATCTATCTATCTATCTATCTATCTATCTATGGCGGTAGGCTTTAACATCTAGGACTAAAACTCTGACATAGAAGCCTCCAGTTTCTGCTAGAAAGATCCCAAAGCTGGTTTGCACAGTTGGTCTGCTGCCAGGCACAGAAGTGCACTACTAAATAATGTATGGTTCTAAGTAAACAGTTTCAGATAAATAGGACATTCCTCATGAATAGACCAGTTCTACAGTTGGGCTGCCGGTATGTTCAGGGTGGAAGTTGTAAATGCTTAAATTTAAAAGCCTACAGTGCTAGCCTAAAGTGCTGGAACAATGTCATAGAATCATGGAGTTGGAAGGGGTTCTAAGGGCCAGCAGGTCCAACTCCCTGCTCAATGCAGAATTTCCAGCTAAAGCATCCCCAATAAGCAGTTGTCCAAACTCTTTCTGAAGACATCCGGAGAGGGACACCCCCAACATATCTTTAGGCAGTTGGCACCATTGATGAAGTGCTCTCACTGTCAAGAGGTTCCTTCTAATGTTCAAATGAAATCTACCCTTCTATAACCTCAGACCATTAGTTCTACCAATGAGGCACTTCCGGGACTAAGATATAGACCAAACGTAGCTGTCCATAGGATTTTCCACTTTTGTGAACATTGTGATGTAATTTGAAGCTCAAAATGTAACAACATGTATTTAGAATAGGTTTTAAATTACACTAAAACTGTCTTTATAGTGTATTTAAATCCATATTTTATGCACAATATTCTCTCTTTTAAATTATGTATAAATGGTAATTTGATAGTGTGATGAGTGAACTCATAGGTGCAAAGGTGATGAAGGGCTAACCCTGTTAATCCCAACTAGAGTAGACCTAGTGAATCAACTGGGTTTATCCATGTACTCACATACACCTGAACATTAATTGGGTCTATTCTACTTGGGATTAGCCAATATGATGGGAACTTGCAGAAAAATGAGAGCCAGAGGGATAAGCATAATGTCGCACCAGTATCACTGCGTCCAAATGTCACCTTCATTCCTCCAGTATAGCACTCAAAATGAATCCTTTCTCTCATGTCAAGCATCAAGCCAACAAAATCAATAGCAAGAAGTAATTTGGTGCGGCATGGTAGAGTTTAATATGTCTACCTGATAAGGCAAGACAGCAAAATACTTTCCTTCCTCATTCCTTCTCAAAATACTTTCCCTCCCCAATCTTCCTCACAGTTCCCCATCTTTTTGATCATTTTTTAATCCTATAATGGCTATTCTCTCTTTTCAGAAAACAACAACAACAACTGAAGATCTCCTTCCTGAACAGACTTTCATCTAATTACATAGAAGACAGCTTGATAGGTCATAAGATGATGACCTCCTTAGCAAGAGGTCACAGAGAAAATTCTGTCCTGTAGATTTAATATGGTGACAGCATGAAATTAATAGCTATTGTCAATAACAAATAACAGAAATACACCAGAAAGCCTTTGACTCTCATGACACAGGACAGAAAGCATTAACACTGCATTAGCCCAGCTCTGTTTAGAGTTGGTTTATTCTTATTATTTGTTTTCTGTGTCTGGGAAAGTTCTGTAGCTAAACATTACTCACTGCCTTTAAGCTCTATTCCTGATTTCAAAATATGTTGAAAGTCTGCTGTACGTATTAGTCAGTTTTCCAGAAGAGTTAGATTTTAGTTCACACATGAATGTTGATTACGTGATTATCATAACAGCTTGCATGGATGAGTGAGGTGCCAAAGTTCAATTCCCACAACTACAGGAATTGCATCAAAAGCCAGTATAGTGTATTGAGTGGAGGGTTGGAAAGGACCAGGAGAGACCCACATTCAGATCTCCACTTCACCTTGAAACTCAATTGGTGATCTTTGAGGAAATTCTAAACAGATGTATAGTGAAGCAATCAGCATAAAACAGATTTAATTCTTCACTATATTTTCTTCTCAAAGGAAGCAAAAAATAATGCTAGCAATTTTCTCTCCATTGCAAGAAAATCTTTGAAAACTACAATTTTCAAAGCCTATTCACTTACATTGTGTTAAATTCACATGTGGTGGTTTCCCACAGAAAATAGCATATATATCTTTTTAAGAAACAGCATTTTTTGGTGCAGAAAATAATATTTCTACACCAAAATATTTTCCATGTAAATCAACCATGTGCCAATTTTGCACACAATAAGCCCCAATTGCAGCATTCTCTACGGAGAAAAGAGTTTTTTGCTCTCTGTCTTTCCCACAGTTGTTGCTCTCATCCTTTTCAGAAACAATCTGGATGGGAAAATCTCTCCTAGGCAGGGAGTGCTCTCCACATGATCCAGAAATCAGAGAACTATGGGTTCTTGATTGTGTGTAGAGAGTTCATTTGTAGGTGATCCTGTCATTTCCAAATTATCCCTGCCCATATGATAAAAATTAGAACAAGGGTATAGGACTAGCCTCCTTCCCTTCATGCCTTCTTTTATGAATTCCTCAACTGGATTTGTAAGGATTCAAGATCCGTGTTGATATTTTTGTTTTCTGCAATGTTTCCTGCAGGTAATAGAAGGTAATTTGGATGACACAGTCCTATAGATACTTTGATATGTGCTTTCAAGTTGACTTTGATTTATGGGTGATCGTATCAGAAGGCTTTCTTTGGCACAATTGATTGTTATTTATTGTCTTCCTCCAGGCTAAGCATCATGTGACTTGCCCAAGATCATTCCCTGGCTTTCCATGGCTAAGTGGGAACCCTTGGCCTTTTCTGCATGGGGTTTTTAAAACGGTGCACAGTGTCCTCCACAGAGGACGTCTACACCTGGGAGCAAATTGGGTCCGGACTACTTTGTGTGGTTCCGGTCCTCAGCCCGCTCCAGAACAACCCAAAGTGGTCGTTCAGTGTGCTTTTGAAAGACTGCTTAAAAAAGGTATTTCAAAAGCATGGAGCGCACCACTCCATGGCCACGCTCCAGTGCAGATTTGCAGGCTTGCACCAGTGCGAACCTGCAGATCTGCCATGGGTGGGCTTTAGGCTGATGAGCTTCACCAGTTGGTGGAGAGCCTCCACCAACCGGAAGCTGCAATTTCCTCCCCGGAGCAGTGCGGAGCATGGCCACACACTACTCCGGACCAGCCTGGACCAGCCTGGAGCACACAGGTCCAGTGAGTACCAGCACGGGGCGATTCCCTTGCCCTGTGTGGAAAAGGCCCTTGTTTCCTGGAGTCCTAGTTCAATGCTCAAATGACCACACCATGCTGGCTTTCCAATATTGACTTATTGGAGAATAAATCCCACCGGACATAATCAGATTAACCTCTGAGTAAGTATGCACAGGGCTGACCTGATTGACAAACAAGTCATGGTGGATCTTGTTATTAGGCAACCAGGAGGAAGGGAATCACATTCTCCTGAAGAGAAACACATGTGAATATGGAATTCCTAGCTAATAAGGACCCCAGAAGGCTTACATGAAATGTCTACATCATTCTGCAGCACAAATAGATAACTGGAAATCAGAAATGTAAACCGAATGTTCCATTGCTAGAAAAAAAAAATGAGTAAGAAAATTGTTCAATGATACAATCTGGAATCACTGTGTGAAACCCAGAGCAAAATAAATGAAACCTTCAGAAGAAACTGTATCAGATCATTCAAGTCTGTGATGTGACACAGGCAGAATAGATAGTATGTGTTAAACAGTCACCTAATCCAAGGAATTAAGTTCCGTATGTTTGTGTGCAGATATTGCTGACAGAAGAGACATTCTACAGTTCACGTGTAACAGTTTCAGCCATCGATGTGTTTGTGCTTGGGTTTGTTCACTTAGACCTAATTTGTTCTGAAATACAAATACTGTTATATTCTAACATATGTTTTTACCATTCTTGCACATGAAGTAACGTAAGCTGCTCCCTGGCACTTCATAATCCTACAGATACAAGGGAGTTATCCCACATTGATGAAGTCAACTACAATAGAGAAGTAATCTGCATGGATCTGTGAGTCACAATGGCAGCACACTGGCCAATATCATCTCGGACACAGATGCACAACATCTTGAACCTGCTTCTGAGTTGTATAAAATGCTCATATATATATATGGTTTGAGAAAGGGAAAGGACAGGATTTTGACTTATGATGACTTTATGCTGATGCTAAAGTATTTTCCAGGTAATTGTATCACAAATCTGTGACCTGTAACCATGAGAAATTAATTTAACTTGGAGTTATTAAGACTGGATACAAATTATGTACATTTATTATAAACTCACAGTTGTAACCTTTACTTTTTATCATAAAGCCCACATGAACATTATTTTAACAGTTTACACAAAACATAAAATGGAAGAAATCCAATAAAACTAATAGCAGCATAGTAGTGAACAATAAAAACAGCTGTTACTACAAATATGGCTAAGCACATTAACATAAATGTCCTACTGGGACAGTAAAAGCAATATGCTATGAGGCAAAGTATTCTCTACGCACATAATGTAAATACAACACAATAAATACAGTTAGAATATAAATTATGAAAAGTGATCTACAACAATGTTCAATGATCCTCTGTTCTGATTTGACCAATAGTATACTATAATACTAGCAGTCATTTAATATTGGCCTGATACTTGGAAATATTCAGTGTACTCTTATTGAATTAGTGCCATCCCAATCTGACTAGAAGGTGTGCTGAAAGCCAGTTATACAGTTAGTATCATCGTTATAAAATATTCCTATGTTGCATAAAGGGATGAAAGTAATATTTAAAATATCCGAAAAATGGTTGGGAGGACAACTTTTTAATGTTTTGAGCATTGAGAAAATCTGATGAGAAGAACCCTGGACTGAAAAGAATATTTGCAACTGAGGATGCATTCTGTCCAATATTCACACATAGTTGTTTCAAAAACGTACGTTTGAACTATGAACTACTTTTGAAACATTTGAAACTTTGAACTACTTTTGAAAAAGTTTTTGAAGACTTTCTCAAAGCAGGAAGAAATCTGATCGTTGCTCCTTTTGGGAAGAAATTTAGTGCAAAATTACATCCCCAGTCACAAACTTCTGAAGAGACAAAGTCCAGCAATAGGACAGCTCCTGTTCAGCTCAGAAAAGCTTCAGATGGAGCAGCGATAAAAGTAAGGATAGATTTCTCACCACTGTAGCTGAAGATCCATTAGTTGTCCCTGAATCTAAGTGCAAAGGTTTTTTTCACTATTTTTGTTTGTTGTTAACTGTCATCAAGTCAACATCAACTTATGACAACCCTATGAATTAGAGACCTCCAGTCACCCTATCCTCATCTGTTCTGCTCAGGTCTTGGAGATTCAGGGATGTGTCTTCCTTGATTGAGTCTTTCCATCTGTAATGTAGTCTTCCTCTCTTCCTGGTGCCTTCTACCTTACAAAGCATTATTCTCTTTTCTAATGAGTTATGTCATCTTATGATATGGCCAAAGTATGACAGTCTCAGTTTAGTCATCTTAGCTTCTAGGGAGAGGTCGAGATTGTTTTGCTCTGGGACCAGCAATCTGTGTACTATGAGTTGGCTTGCCAAAAACTGAGGTTTAAATACCCTTTTTTTTGGCCTGGAGGGCTAAGATGCTAATGACTCTAGGCACAGTAATCAATGAAGTCCATAGGGTGAACAATGGGATCCATAATGAGCTAATGACCTTAGTATTAGGTGACAAATGGCTAATGGTAGCTTTGATAGCTCTTCAATTGTCAGACAGGTGTGGGGATAAAAGGGAAGTTTGCTTGGTCAGAGGGAGAGGATTTAAAACAATCAGCCATCCTGTGATAACATGCTGGACACTATTGTCTCTTAAAGGTTGAGTCGTCGAAGGCTAACTGTAAGTCCATTATTGCAGTCAGCATTTTCCTCTTGGTCAGCATGGCTATGCAGCCAATTAATACTTCCCAATTAAATCACATCAAAGTGTGGAGGTGCATGGCCTGCTAACATATAATGACATGTTGCAATTTAAAAAGGTGTATGAAGACCATATAGTCAAAATTGAATTTTGTCACTTCTCTCAGGAAGACCAGATTACACTACCATTTTAATTTATGCACTCACAACTTCTCTTCACAACTATGCCAGCCAGTTCATGGCTGAAATATTTGTAATGATACCAATTTCATATCAAAGAATATTTAGTTACTTCCACACAGGAATAATATGTGGGAAGCTACCACCACCTTTAGGGCATGTGTCAGAAGTAATAAATTGTTGTTTCTATACACATACAACTTTCAGATTTTGAAGTCTTGAATTAGATCTTTTCTTCATCATAGCCTCATTTTTAATAATCCACCAAAATATCTCCTTCCTTGAGTAGGCATACAGGAAATCAGTGTTTAAATGTATTAATAAAGTCACAAAGCTTAAAATATATGCAGAACCCCAGCTGTGACCCTCACATGGTAACTTGTGTCAGTTGTTTCCTTCCTCAAAAATCTGTGACATCTCAACATTGTTACTAATGTAGGAGATGATAGGAAGTAAGATTAGAAAATCAAATGATGGGTGGTTGGAGAAATTTAATT
Organism: Iguana delicatissima; assembly: GCA_948472985.1. NCBI lineage: Eukaryota > Metazoa > Chordata > Lepidosauria > Squamata > Iguanidae > Iguana > Iguana delicatissima. The sequence goes on from CAOKZL010000178.1 coordinate 528,881, forward strand.
TCATGTGGAAATCAATACAGAGTCCTTTCCTTCTGCTGGCACCATTATGGGAAGGGAATAAGTTTGCATGTGCATAGGAATATAGTTTTAAATTACTGTAAAAGCAGGCTTTGAAAGTATATAACTAAGGAAATGGCAACACAATTTTAACATATATTGCATTTTTGAAAACATTTTTTTAAAACAAAGCTAGGAGAAAAACCAGAGGATGAGCAAAAGATTTCAGGAAGGGTCAGCACTGATGCAGAAGTTAATTTGATTTATATAGATATATAGATATATAGATTATATAATTTATTATACACACACATGTATGTATATGTACATATATGCACACACATATAAAATCTTAGTAATTTTTGAGAGAAATCTGTTCTTTTGTTAAGGCCATAAAAAAGTTTGCTAGATGAGGCATTCATGAAATCTATATCTCAAGCTTTATTCTGGAGGTACATACAAATATAGGAACCTTGCTTGTAGCCTCCATAGGTCTAGAGCTGCTTGTTGTATACTTAAGGACACTTGAAGAACCCTGACGGATCAGACCAAAGGTCTGTCTTGTATAACACATGCCAGCATGATAGGAACTAAATAATTAAAATTAATTAATTTATGAATTATGTTGAAAATCATCTAAGATAATGGTCAATTTAACTAAAAGTGTTTTTAATTAATGCAGTTGATTTAAGCTGTAATGTCATCATTCAGGATTAGGGCTGGTAATCAGTAGTTCAGTTATGGGTTGATAACCCGAGAGGTACAGATGTGTAACTGATCTGTATTCAGTAGGGTTATGGGGCTGGGCAGGGCAAATTGGGCCAGAAGATGATACTTAACAAAGTAACCAATCTAGGATTCCATCTTAAATCATCAATTAAGCTGCTCATGAACAATATCCTTTGTTGTTGTGTGCCTTCAGATCATTTCTGATTTATAGCAACCTTGAGGTGAAACTATCGTGGGGTTTTCTTGGCTAGATTTGTTCGGGGGGGGTCCTTTGTCTCCCTTTGAAGCTGAGAGATTGTGACTTGCAAAAATACCCCTACTTGATGATCTACTTGGAACAAATGTAATTGTTATATTGTACTTCACTGATATGGATTTTAAAAGATAGGCCAACTGAATTTTCTTTTGAAAGACTAGAAATTATTTGAGGAGTTTTTGAGCAACAAAAAATTGAATGATGTTAATAATCTATGGTTATGATTATTATTAATTCTAGTAATCTCAATGTATATAGATCTGAAATGGTCGAATATTAATAATTTTTGTCTTCATTACAGTTTGTAAGGGGAGTCAGAGTTCTTTTGTGTTTTAGTTAGCATAGGTAGGATGTGTTTAGCATAATAGATTAGTCTTCAAGCAACAGTTTTTGTTATTCAGTTTTAGTTTAGTTTGGTTTGACTTAGGCCATTTCCACACGGGCATATTGCCCACGCTAGGGTAACCTCTCTTGGAGGTCTTCTTCACTGCGGGGTGTGCTAGAGCAGTTAAAAAAAGTGAGGCTCTAGACCTCAAACTGCTCTAGCGCAGCTGCGGGGGTGACGCTGTGAGTTTTGTAAAAACCACCTTTGCAAGTGGTTTTTATAAAACTCACCCGCGCTGCCCCGTGGCAGCCCCCGATGAAGAACTGCAGAGACGCAGTAGTGCGTCCCTGCAGATCTGCCCGGGGGCGGGCTTCTGACTGGCGTGCTGTCCTGATTGGCGGAGTGCCACCGGAAGCCGCTGGCCGCCATTTTGGGCGCCGCCGAGCACCACCGAGCACTGCCGAGCGCCGCCGAAATTCGGCACCGCTTAGAACAGTGGATCCGCGCTCTCCGCAGGGACGGAGCAACCCGCTCGCGGGTAAGCTCTGCCCCTGCATGTGCGGCCCCGTTTCGGCCCCCTCCCTGTGAGGAAAGGGCCTTAGTTTTAGTTATATATCTGTATTGCTTATGGATAGGTTCACTCCTTTCTTTTGTCCCCTTTTTATCTATAGATGTGAATTAGTTTGTTTCCCTGAACTAAAATTAATAAGTATTAAATCTGAAAGGAGAGTGTGACTTCCCCAAGGTAAACCAGTGGGTTTCCATGGCTGAGCAGAGATTCCAACTCTGTTCTCCAGAGTTGTACTCCAATATTCAGACCACTACATCTCTCTCTGGCTCTCAAAATATGAGTTGTTCAGAGACATTACTCACTAAGCATGTCACTGATATTTGACGCAAAAAAATGAATCATGGATTTCCTGTCTAATAACATACATTACAGGTTTAGCTGTCACTGAATTTTGGCTTAGTATGACCTTGAAGGAGACTATGAAGTTTTACATCACATTAAATTTTCAAGGAACCAGAAGTTGGAAGTATCTAGATACAAATAAATAATTGTTTTAATAAATTCTTTTTCTGCTAACAAAGTAACAATTCAGCTAGAGTACTACTGAAGCTTAATAACCTCACACCTAATGTGATGTTAATTGTAACTTTTAGGTATGTTTATCGTTTTAGGATCATGTCCTCACTCAGTTGGGGATGGCAAATAACACGTGGTTAAGGAACTAATTCATGCTACTGCTTGGTGCTATCTTATGGATACAGAGGTAATATTGAAGTGAATGAGAGCAGAACATGTTTTATACTAAGATAAAAGACTTTTAGCATTTAAATTCTTTAAAAGTAACAAAAGTAACTAATTGATCAACTTTTGAGAAATAGGAAATGAAACAGTTACTTTTTAAGACCAAAACTATAACAACAACTATTTTTATCTTCGAGCATTAGAACTCTAATTTTAACTCTAATTAATCACATTTAAAAGCAAGTTTCCAAGCTCTGGGAAAGGTATGATAGGAATCAAATAACACCACTGTCATCCTAAGTGTATGTAATATATTTGTCACTTGCAACAACATTATTTTGAAAAAGAAAAAGAAAACAAGTATGTAGCCCTAATCTAGATGCAGAGTGTAAACACAAGGGGAAGAAACTTAACCCTTCCCTTCATATGCCTGGAAAAAGTTCTTACAAAATTGCGAATAAAATTACCATTTGTAGAAAATAGTGTCCATTGACAGAAGTAGTTAGTGCAAACCTTAAATAGTTGCAAGCCTTTCTTACTGCTTTCTTACTGCTAAAAGAAACTTTCACCATAGGGCTAACGAATATTAGAAAGAGCAGAGTGTTTTACAAAGGGCTAATTGTGGCCAGCTTTTCATTGTGTTAAGCCTTGCGTGCAAGAACCAATTTACAAGTGGTTCAATATTTCACTTTTAATTTAAACATGTATTATATTTTGTCTGATTTAGTGAGTATTGTATTTTCATAGTGTATGACTATCTCCTGTTTGTCTGCATGTCATACAAAAGCTTTCAAAGATATACGTGGTGAACGAAGCTGCCCAGGAGGGTAGGAGTTTGATGCCCTCCATGGGAAAGATCAGGTTGCTTTGTGTTTGGCGTGGCACCAGAATCCTGCACATGATGGGGGCAGAGGCTATTTAAGGCCTGCTTTTGTGCCTTCACATGCCTTTTTGGATCTTTGCAGAGCAAAGTGGACAGTTCTATAGAGTCTTACCTTTCATTGAGTGTTGGTTTGGTTTAACTGCAGGGATAGAGCGGAGGGCAACACTCCAGATCTGTCCCTGCCAGACAATATCATTCTCCTTTGTGTTTTAATTTTCTTTGACTTGCTTTTCATCCATGTTGGTGGGTTTAAACTGACAAGGAGAGAGTGGAGAAGTGCTTTCTCATCTGTCCCTTCCAGTCAATTTTGTTCTCCTTTGACTTTTGTTCTCCTTTGACTTTTAATTCCTTGAACTTTTAATTTTTGGGAATTTCAGGTTTTTTATGTTCTTCCCAATGGTGTGGTGCAGCAGAAGTGAAATGAGGAGTGTGTGCATATGTGTGTGTGTGTGGCATGCATGTGTCCTTAACGTGTGTTTGGTGTACCTGTGACTTGGAGATTGGTGCATGTGGCTGTGTCTTTCGGGGGCAAGAGGCTAGGGAAGTGTTTCAGGGTGGTGTTTGGTGTGGTTTGGAGGTGACCACTGGGATTGAACCAGAGCTACCCCCCATCACCCTTTTAGGTAACTGCACCAGGGCCCAATTCTCGATTAGACCATATGTGACTTCTCATGGGGAATTGATTTGGGTATTCTCTTGCCCAATTAATTTTCTTCCACTTTGGGAAGAAAATGTCCATGCGTATGTTTAGATGCCTATTGACCGTGGCGGTATGCTTGATTTCAGTCCTATTGGGCCTATTAAGGCCTAGCAGTAGAAAATTATTGGGCCTATGTGTCTTAGGACTATTGGGCTTTCTGAGGCCTATCATTTGAGGCCTATTGGCCACATATATTTGAAGGCTTTCATTAGACCTCATCTAGAACACTGTGTCCAGTTCTGAGCACCTCATCTAAAGAAGGAGATCAACAAGCTGGTGAAGGATCTGGAAGCCATCAGGCCCTATGAGGAGTGGCTTAGGGAGCTGGGGATATTTAGTCTGAAGAAGAGAAGGTTAAGAGGGGACATGATAGCCATGTTTAAATATTTGAAGGGATGTCATGTCAAGGAGGGAGTGGGCTTGTTTTCTGCTGCTCCAGAGACTAGCACAAGGACGAATGGATTCAAGCTGCAGGAAAAGAAATTCCACCTGAACTTCAGGAAAAACTTCCTGATGGTCAGAGCTGTCCAGCAGTGGAATATGCTGCCTCAGAGTGTAGTGGAGTCCCCTTCTTCGGAGTGTTTTAAGCAGAGGCTGGATGACCATCTGTTGGTAGTTCTTTGATGTGGGTTCCTGCATGGCAGGGAGGTTGAATTGGATGGCCGCTGGGGTCTCTTCCAACTATATGATTCTATGATTCTACATGTCCAATTTGAGGTCTATTGGCTCTTTTGAAGGCTATCAGACTGTTTGTTGGTGATGGACCTGTATAGCCTGTTTAGCATGTAGTCCATTAGAGGCCTGTTGGGCCTAGTGGTGCCTTTTAGGAATGCTTGGTTCATGTGAACATGGCCGTTTATGTGCCTATTGAACCTGGTCATAGTTGGGGCCTGCTTGGCCTGCCTTGGCCACAATGGGTTAGATGCCTAGCAGGCCTGTGATTGGATAGGGGCCTGATAGACCTTGCCAGCCATAGTGTTTTATAGAGATCTCTTAGACCTGGTCTCATTGTTCCAGAGGCCTGGTAGGCCTGGGGCATGTTGTTTTCTACTAACAGAGGTGATTTTTCCCTTACCTTATCAGATTTTTTGGGTGGCCTGTCAGGGTCTTGCTTGGCCTTCATTTTGTTGAGCAGGTTAAAGGACCTGGGGTCAATATCTAGGGCCCTTCAACACCTTACGGTCCAGACTGGTGCCTTTACTCCTTATATCGATACCTTGTTCTACTATCTTATTGATTCCTTTAAGGTTTGAGTGGTGGCAGTTTAGTGGGGACAGAAATAAATATAGTAACAGCAGCAACAACAACAAAAATATAATGCAGTAGGAGCATCAGTGGCAATTTGATGGGATTTGTGCAGAGGTACCTGCATGTCTACGTAGATGTGTAGATTTAAGTATATATACAGCACAAAACACTTAGGAGTTATTTTGAATCCTGCCTCTTTCACAACAGTTTAGAACTTCAGGTAAATTACAATGGAGTCCACAAGAGGGGCAGAAGATGACACAAGAACATTTGATTACATATTGGGAACACTTATGTGAGGAGGAGGGATTATTAAGCTGAAGAATAAATAAAGCCTTTTGACTTTTAGATCAGTGTAGACAGTTAAAGGATAAAGCTGGTTTATCAGTAACAGCCAAAAAATGTGTGACACGGAATAAGTAGGATTCACTGTTATTTGACATAAAACTAGTGAAATTACAAATATTTCAGCTATGAACTGTTGGCTGATATACCTGTGAAAAGAAGATATGAGTGCATAACTGAACATGGTAGTGCAGTTTCATCCTTCTGAGAGCAGTGACAAAATTAGATTTTGACTTAATGGTTTTCATACACCCTTTTAAATGGTAACATGGATATTGAAGAAAAAAAACCTTTGCACTTCCATTCAGGAGGTGCTGATGGATCTACTGCTAAAGGAAATCCACTGTTGCTTTTATCACTGCTCCATCTGAAGCTTCTCTAAGTTGAATGGGAGCTGTCTTGTTGCTGGGCCTTATCTCTTCAGAGGTTTGGCACTGGGCACATACTATTTCACTAAATTTCTTGTCAAAGGAAGCGACAAGTAATTTTAGCAATTTTCTTCCCTTTGCAAGAAAGTCTTCAAAACTATGCATCTTATATTCAATTTGAGAATACTTCTGTGCCAAATTTACATATGATTGTTTTACACAGAAAACAGCATTTCCTGCACAGATTATTTCTGTTAAAAATATAATTTCTTGTGCAGGAAAAAAAAAGTTGCTTTCTGTGGAGAAAATGTTTTTTACGAAAAACTCTTAATGCAAATTTTGCATATAGTAAGTCCTCAATCACAGCATTTTCTGAGTAGGAAGCAACATTTTCTGTTCAAGAAGTACTATTCCTGTGTAGAGAAGTGCTGCCTCTTGAACAGAACATTCTGTTTCGGGGCAAAACAACCACACATAAATTTTGTGTATAATTGGTGCTGTACTGTGAAGATTCTCACTAGATTAGGATTCTTCTCGTCAGAGTTTCTTGATATTAAAAAAAAAGTGTTTTTTTTTTAAGTATTTCCAAGTATTCTTTCCATCCCTATTTGGCACCAGAACAGAAGCCATACAACTTGGAGCTGCTGGAGGAACAGGAGGAGTAAAATCAAGAATAGATTTGCCATCATCACACCAGACATCCTTGCTTAATTGTCTGCGGTTTTAAACTCTTGTATAAAGCTACTAAAGCCTTACTTCTGGTTAACAAGATAAAGAGTTACAGTGATGTTTTGATTGCCAGTAAAAGTTGAAGATGTGGATTTCTGAACTGAGGTTTGAATTCAGACTTGAGTCAAATTGGGCAGCATCCGAATTTGTTTCAGCCAAACTGAATTATTTTGCAAACTGCTGATTCAAACCAAATCTTGTGGTAAGTCCAACTTTTTAACCACTTCTGAAAACAGCTGTAAGAAAGTTTCATATTTTAAACTCTAGACTAGGACACACTGTAATTGTTCACAATAGCCAATATTTGGGGCCTGCAAAGAATTGTGACTAGCAATTCTCTCTTCCTTTACTGTTGCTTGTGCTGTTAAATCAGTTTATATGAAGCTTTATGGCATGTTTAGATTTCAGAGTGAGAGGCTTTGTTGCCTATACTGAGACTGCAGACCCTATGAAGACAGGTAGGTCTCCATAAAGAGCAGATCTATCTAAGATATAGCTCACTTTGTTTTGCCACAAAAGACCACGTGGCTGACTCTCTGTATATTTCAGAAAATAGTTAAGATTGCAGTCTACGAAGTACCCATAAAAGCCCTATTAGAAAGATGATGGAACACCACCCCATTTCATACAAGGCCCTTCCAGATGCTTCAGGGAAGACACAAATAGAACAGGAAGATATCAGCTATTCTTGGTTGTCCAACCATTCACACCCATTCCTAGTATCTGGTATTCTGAAAAACTTCATATGTGTATCTACAGGTTTCATCTTCCTATCATGCTTAATGACAATTTAGAGGCCTGTCTTCCATATATATACCTGATCCACAGGTGAGGAACATCTATCTGTTGTATTCAAGGGAACAAGGATGATGGGAGTTGCAATTCAACAACATCTGAATATATATATACTTTTCATCCTGATCTAATCCTAACCAGTATTTAACTCCACCTAAATCCATGATTATTGCCATGCAGTCTGGGTTCTATGATATCACTTACCTGCAAGTAAGTCACATTATAGTCAATGCTACTTATTTCCAGGTAGACAGACATATATGATTGCACTGGATAATTCACAATAAACATTTGAGACAGCATGGCATTATTGACATACTTTGTGGGGGCTGCAATTTTTACTTTATAAATTATGAAGTATGCTTTATCATTTTTGTTACATAAAAACTACCTTTAAGGCTCATGTGCTATGAATTTTATTGATGGTCTTTTTAATTCAAGTTATGAATTGTAATGCTTGTTTTATGAGCTTTTTTTAAATAACATTATGATATTAATCTTATTTTTCCAAGAGCTACCTTGAGAATCCCACTGGGATTATGAGGTGGAAAATAAATTTAATAAAACAGATTAATAAATTATTCTTGACCTGCAAGCAATTCTATCAAGGCACATTCTTTTTTTCAGCTACACAACTGGTTAAATGGGTCACCACACAATGATGACTGTGTTTGACTGGCAGGTGCTTTTAAGCAGAAGATTAAACTAGGTTTGCAAATCTATGCAGATTTTCTATGCTCAGTACCACCCCTATTAGGTCAGTGCCAGGGTTGTGGGAGGCCTACAATGGCCAAATCTGATAATTAGCCCAGAGCACTGGCAAACCAATAAAAGCATTCAGAAATAGACATCATGCCTTCAGATCAAGTAAGAGAATGACCAGCTTTAAAGAAGGAGAGAAATCCAGTTTATGGATCCTGCCAGGAAAGAATCAAGACATTTTTCGCCTACATGAAGGACAACATAGTACCCTTTCTCCTTATCCTTCTTATTAAAATAACAATAACAATAATAATAACAACAACAACAAGAACAACAACAACCTGACTGGCAAATGAATTTTACTTCAATCCTGGTAACAGGATACCGTTTTTTACTGCACCTGAGGGCACTAATACCTCTATTCCTCACCTCCCCCAACTATCTGCTTAATATGGATAGAGTTGCCATCTTACCTAGTTGGGTGAGCTTTACATAGGCATGGCACTCAGTCCATACTTGCACTACTACCTGGCCTGAATCCTTCCTTCCTTCTCCCCTCTCTTCCTCTCTTCCCCCATCCCCTTGTTCTCCAAGAAAGGAGCTTGTTTCAGTTTCCCAGTGTGCTTAGCCAATACGTGAAGTGAAGAACTGACATATAGATTTCCTGGCACAGGATTTAACCTGTTTCAATTGTCTGGGTAAATGTTGACATTTGGGAGAAAAAGCCAACTTTTTTGGGGGGGGGTACTCTGAATGAGATTTCTTTTGTTGAACTTCCACAAAAATGTACAGAAAGTCATGTATAAGAATGAGAGGGTTATAGTCAAGTAACATAGCTGATCCAAGCAATTGCATTGGAGAAAAAGCTGTCCAATTGTCTCTTTCTCTTTCTCTTCTTTTCTTTCTTTCTTTCTTTTTTTTTTGGAGTGGTCAGGGATCCACTGCATCCTGGCCAACAAGAAGAGAATTTAGACCACTCCACATCTTTCTGTGAAAAATTTGCCTATTCCATCTGATCGTCATCATCTGATCCATTGTGACATGGGTTGTACGGTTGCTACAGGCCTAGCAGATATAACTGTGACTGTCTCTGAGGAGTGGATGCTCTCCAATGGTCTCCATACATAGGAAACTTGATTCCCAAACTGTTGATCTGCTTAACTTTTAATGACTCTCAGATTCATGTCACAGGATAGTTGTTTCCTATTTTGTCCTACTTGTGAGCTACAAATACTGCTCAAGTCTTCTCAGAAAATATAGCAAATTTAATAAATGTGTGTGTTCCCTGTTAGTAATATGCACCCCTCTTGCCAGTCCTTTTTGTGCTAATCTACTTTATACCTTTTGAGATAATTCTGCTTGGCTATATTTATGAACTGAGGCTGTCACTGACATAGTTATGTAGGCCCCTACACGCCCCAAAGCCTGTGATCAATAACCTGGGTAGACAGCTGAGGCAAGGAAGATGTCACCTGTGGAGATGATTGGAGAATTGGGTAGAATCAGATTGTTAGACAGCTGGCTTTTCCTCTGAGTTCTAATGCTTATAGCTGTAATATGGGGAAGAGTTGATCGTGATGATGAATCTGTTGGCTGTGGAGAACATGAGATGACTGAAGTTTCTCCTTGCAATCTTGCCTCTTCTTGTCCTCCATCACCCCTCCTTCAGCTTAACTTCCTTGTTTTTCCTGTCAACCAGTAGCTTAGTTTCTTAGTCTTTGTTATGTTTTCTCTTCTCTTCCTGCTTGCTTTTTGCACATTAATATTCCTCTGCCTCATGTTCCCCTGCTCTCTGTCATTTGCATTTTTGCCACTCTTTGCCTTCTTCAAACACTTAGCTTTGTCTGTCCCTGGATCGACCCTTTTTTGTCACAACAGGGACAAATCCCAGGCTCCAGGGACCTTTAATTTCATGCAGTGTCCATCTATGACTCCATCTTCAGATGCTGACACCTTGGTTTTCAAGAAGATCAGGGTTAGGAAGCCCAGCTACACTGCCGCTGCCACATCCATATCCATCTGGCTTCAAGTCTGGTTATGTGTAGAAGACAGATTTGGCCAGCCTGGTGGACAACCTATACTGGGAACAGAGAACGATTCTCTGTTGATTCTTCTGGAACTCTTAGTCCAGTTTTTGACACTATTTACCATGTCACTGTTCTAGATCTTCTTGCTTGGATGGAAATTGAAGATACTATTGTAAGGTGGATCTATTCCTTTCAGGAGAAGAAACATAGAAGTGGGACTGGGGGACTTTTCTTGATGCCTTGACCTTCTGAGTCCTTTAAGGTTCTATTGTGTCTGCAGTGCTATTTAATTTATAGATGATTGTCCAAAGTTTGGCAATGTGGTGTCACCAGTATGCTGATGACACAGAACTCTGATTCTAGTATTGCACTGATTCTTTCAAGCCTATACTTATGATATAAGTGATATTAAGAAGAAATGTAGTGGTAGAAAATGTAATCAGCAATGAATGTACTTAACCTACATCATCTGCAAATCAATTACTTGTAGTTAAGGAACAGGAAGAATGCAACCCTAAATCCAGAAGGTAAGGAACCTGTGTAATTTCTGATGTGGAGGAATGACTACTTGCATTATCCCCACTGCCAAATGCTGGAAATGGAAGATAGTCCCACCACGTCCAGAGATCCATGGTCTCTCCATCCCTTTCCTAACAATAGAATTAGCCCTCTTGGCTTTTTTTTACAAAAAATCTTTTCCTGGGCTAGCTCTGCTTTTAACAACAGGCTGAAACTGACATATAGAAAGGTATCAGGTGAACCATTCACTCCATACCAGGGAAAAAGTCTCCATCTGCTACATTTCATGTGTCTGTCAGGTTTCTGTTCAAGGCACAGGAGGAGGGCTGGTTAAAACAAAAAAGTAGCAACCCATCTCTTGTACCTTTCATAGTTGTGAAAGAGAGATGAACAAATTCCTCTTGTCATACGCAGGGGTGAGAAAAATGCCCTGGGAACTGTAGGAGATGACAGTCCGGTGAAACCAACGAATAGATTGCAGGGAAAGGAAGAAAGAAAAAATCTTTAAAGACAGTCAGATAATGGGGAAACAATTGCTACTGTTTTTAGAATCTTAGAAATGACAGCATGTGATAACAAGCTCTAAATGCAACCTATATGCTTAGGGATGCAGTGGCTTCCTCATTCCCTTTTTATTTGTTTTTTGCTACTTTTTTGATATCACAGAGAAATGTTAGTAATTTGGTGTCCTGTTCACATTTACAGACAAATACTCATAAAAGGCAGCCATGGGGAAAAAATCCCAGCTGGGAAATTCCTTACTTCTTTTAAGTATAGTTATAGAAGACCAAGAGATTTGTGTGTGTGTGTGTGTGTGTGTGCTAGCCACTGAAATTGCTGTTTACAGAATGAAGAGGACTGAAAGTGGGACCTCTAGTTCATGCAAAAATTAACGTGATCAAGTACGGAACTATATATGTGGAGACATAGGTTCTAATTGCTGTTCTACCACGGAGCTCACTGAAGGACCATAAACCTAAAATGGTTGCTTATTCTACAATATATAAAAAAGGACAGATTTGCATATAGTAGTGTGTCCAGGCATATCTCCCAGGCATATCTACTTAGAGAAGTAGATGAGTTCCAAGGCATTACTTCTTTAATAGGAAGTTTAGCACCAGAGGCAGAAATAACATGGAAATATTTTGCTTATTTATTTACTGCCTTTTCCCCAGTTCAAGTGTCAATGCAACTTATAATAATTAAAAATCATAGAATCATAGAATCATAGAAATGTAGAGTTGGAAGAGACCACAAGGGCCATCCAGTCCAACCCCCTGCCATGCAGGAAAACCCTCAAAGCACTCCCGACAAGTGGCTATCTAGCCTCCGCTTAAAAACCTCCAAAGAAGGAGACTCCACCACACTCTGTGGCAGCACATTCCACTGCCGGACAGCCCTGACTGTCAGGAAATTCCTCCTGAGGTTCAGGCGGAATCTCCCCTCCTGCAGCTTGCATCCATTGCTCCTTGTCCTGGTCTCAAGAGCAGGAGAAAACAAGCCCACTCCCTCCTCGACATGACACCCCTTCAAATATTTAAACATGGCTATCATGTCCCCTCTCAACCTTCTCTTCTGCAGACTAAACATACCCAGCTCTCTAAGTCTGTCCTCATAGGGCATGGCTTCCAGGCCCCTCACCATTTTGGTTGCCCTCCTCTGGACCTGCTCCAGCTTATCCATATCCTTCTTGAATTGGGGTGCCCAGAACTGGACACAGTATTCAAGATGAGGTCTAACCAATGCAGAATAGAGTGGTACCAATACCTCCCTCGATCTAGACACCATACTCCTATTGATGCAACCAAGAATTGCATTGGCCTTCTTGGCTGCCGCATCACACTGCTGACTCATGTTCAGCTTGTGGTCTATGAAGACTCCTAGATCCCTTTCGCACGTACTGTTAGCCAGCCACGTGTCCCCCATCCTATATTTCTGCATACCATTTTTTCTGCCTAAGTGTAGGACCTTACATTTCTCTCTGTTGAATTTCATTTTGTTAGCCTTGGCCCAGCTCTCCAATCTGTCCAGGTCCTTTTGAATTTTGATCCTGTCATCAGGCGTATTAGCAACGCCTCCCAATTTGGTGTCATCTGCAAATTTGATCAGCGTGCCCTCTATTCCTTCATCCAAGTCATTAATGAAGATATTGAACAGCACCGGGCCCAGGACAGAACCCTGTGGCACCCCACTAGTCACTTCTCTCCAGGATGAGAATCTGCCATTGGTGACCACCCTTTGGGTACGGTCAGTCAACCAGTTACAAATCCACCTGACAGTAGCCCTGTCCAGCCCACATCTTACTAGCTTCTTTGCAAGAATGTCATGGGGAACTTTGTCAAATGCCTTACTGAAATCAAGATATACTATGTCCACAGCATTCCCTTCATCTATCAAGCAAGTAACTCTATCATAAAAAGAGATAAGATTAGTCTGGCATGACTTATTTTTGAGAAACCCATGTTGACTTTTCGTAATTACGGCATTGTTTTCTAAGTAATTAGAAACTGATTGTTTGATGATTCGCTCCAGGATCTTTCCAGGTACTGATGTCAGGCTGACTGGGCGATAATTATTTGGGTCCTCTTTTTCCCTTCTTGAAGATGGGGACAACATTTGCCCTCCTCCAGTCTGCCGGAACTTCTCCGGTCCGCCAAGAGTTTTCAAAGATTATAGCAAGAGGTTCCGCAATGACCTCTGCTAGTTCTTTTAAAATCCTAGGATGCAATTCATCTGGCCCTGGAGACTTGAATTCATCCAGTGTGGCCAGGTATTCCTGTACTACCTCTCTATCTATTCTGTGCTGCATTTCCCCCACTTCCTCACCTGCTCCCCAACTGCCAGGTTGCGTGTTTTTATCCTTTTGGGACAAAACTGAGGCGAAGAAGGTGTTGAGGAGTTCTGCCTTTTTTCTTCCTCCTGTTATTAATTCACCATCTTCCTTGCGCAGTGACCCTATCGTCTCCTTCTTTTTCCTTTTGCTGCGGACATATTTAAAAAAGCCCTTTTTATTGTTTTTAATGTCTCTGGCCAGTCTAAGTTCGATCTGTGCTTTAGCCTTTCTGACCTTCTCCCTACATCTCCTGGCTACTTGCTTATAATCTTCTTTGGTGATTTCCCCCTTCTTCCATTTCCTGTACATGTTTTCCTTAATACTTAGCTCAGCTGAGAGCTCTTTAGTCAACCATTCCGGTTTGTTCAGATGCCTTCCATTTTTCCTCCTTAATGGCACAGTTTTAGCCTGTGCCTTCAGTACCTCCCTTTAAAGAACTCCCATGCCTCCTGAACTCCTTTCTCATTGACTATTTTTGACCACGGGATTTCAGCCAGCAGCTCCTTCAGTTTACAGAAGTCTGCTTTTTGAAAATCTAAGACGAATGCCTGGCTACACTTGCCTTCTCTTCCCCACTGAATGCCAAATTCTAATAGGGCATGGTCACTCTCTCCTAAAGATCCAACCAGTTCTACGTCATTAACAAGGTCTTCCCTGTTGGTCAGGATCAGATCCAGAATATTTGATCCCCTTGTCGCCTCTTCCACCTTCTGGACCATGAAATTGTCTGCAAGACAAGCAAGAAACTTGCTGGACCTTGCCGCCTTTGCAGAGTTTGACTGCCAACATATATCCGGGTAGTTGAAATCTCCCATTATTACTGTATCTCTCCTTTTTGAATGTGCAGTGATTTTAATGATTTAAAATGTAGTATACAAAAGTCTAAAACTTATTAAATTATCCAATGATTTAAAACCATTAAAAATACAAACCATAAAAAAAATAACACGTTATACAGACCCACTTCCCCTAAAAACTCAATTCACAAGAAGGTCTTCACTTTCCTGCAGAAAGGTAGTAAGGAGGGTGATAACCTGATCACCCGAGAAGAGAGCTCCGGAGCTTGGGAGCAGCCACAGAGAAGGCCCTCTCCCATGTCCCCACCAGAGGTCCCTGTGAGGATGGAGGAAGAGACAGAAGGAAATGTTCCTGCATGACAAAAATGTAATACAGATCAATGTGTTTCAGCAAACATTTTATCCAAATGTTAACAATATGACACATGAAATGTAACAACTAAATGAGGTAAGTAAACAAAATAGACAGGAGTTTCTAAAGATTCCTTGAAAACTTCTTTCTGAACATATCCAGAGATGGTTTGATTTCATTTTGACTTTTAGATTTCACCAGCCTCTGCTTTTCTTATGATTTCCATTTTGGTAGCCAAACTTACAGATCTGTCTGTATGTGTGTATGTGTGTTTTGAAAAACATGCTGAGAGTAGCTGATGAAGGAGGCTAATCTTTCTCCTTTTCTCTTGCTTTTGCTATCCACGTGCAGACCCAGTTGGAAATTCTAGAGTCAGCTTCTGTTTACACTTGCCTGTTGTGGGCATGCACACACAGCTGCAGCAGGTTCAGCTACATTAGAATGTCTTCTTTCCCGGCATAAACTTTGTTGCATTGTTTGCTGCAGAACTGCTGTTGCTGTTCATCAGTGAAAGTCCGTGCTTCTTTAACTCTCCTCCACCATCTTTGCAATACCACTGCTACCAAAATAAAACAAAACCTTTCTGTCTAGACAGAGGACAAGGAGGAAAAGGCAATCTGGACAGCCATAAAAAGATGGACCTTCTTTGTTAGAAGCTTGTGTATCCTTCTAGGTGCAGATGTAAATCCTACAATAGCTTGGTTGAAAGTAAAGCTCCTCTGAGCATACCTTCATTTCTTCCCCATATATGAACCCTAACTGCCAGCTATCAGTGCATATGCCCCATAACCATTTAATGTACCCAGAAAACATTTACCTCTGTATCTACAGCTTGACGCATTAAAGAAAAAGGTAATACTCTCAGACTTCTGCTGGACCGTGCAGGGAGATGATATTTCCTTTACATGCTCATTATGTCACCAGCAGGACTCCAGACATTGACTATATTTTACATAGAAAAACAATATAACTCATTAGAGTTGGGGAGACTGTGCCCTGGGAATTTTTGTGTTCTCCAGCTGCTAAATATTGATGGTGAAGTTCAAGTCTTCTGTTTTTCTTCTTTCTACAGTTGTCTGTCTTTACACCTGGTTCTGACTATGAGTTGTTTTGCGTTTCCCAGAATACCCAATGAACTGGTGATCTAAAGCACTATAGGAAAATGGAATGGTCAGGATCCAGTGCTGGCGGGACAACAGAAGTAGCCCAAGGATGCTGGAGAGTAAGGTACTTTCTTCTCACATAAGTTCCCACAAGCAGACTAATCCAACCATACCACCATCTAGAAAGGTTTCTGGGAGTTGCAGTGCAAAAAAGTACATTTGCCAAACTCTGAACTATGCTCTTCTGGGCTTATCTGCATAATCAAAAGCTGTGGCAGTTTTATACACTCTATAAAAACTGTACTTTTCTTTGAACACGAGATATCCATATCAAAGTATACATAGGTAGCTTCAAAGTTACTAGATCAGGTAATGAGTGCAAAGCCATTGAAGATATGACCTTCAGTGGCTGGAGGCTATAATTGATCAAATGATGTCTTTTATTTCAAAGTAATCATACTTGACAGTACATACTTTTGTAACACCATTTAAAAAATTTCTTAATCATTTTATTAAACTTTTATAAAATGCTCACAAAGAGTCATTCTGCAAAATGTAATCTCAGACTCCAGCAAGACTGTAATTATGCAGATGTATACTGGCAAGGAGCAAAATCCATTGGCGGCCTATGGACCTTAATTAAGATTTGCTCCTAGGTTCTATTTTCCATTTCTCTTCCCAATTTTAACTAAATCTATATGTTAATATATTGCGCTAATTGTTCAAGATCTAAATGGACTTAAAATATTGAATTTCAATTAACACTTCTAAAAAATGTATGAGACACCCCTCCACCTTCAGTCCTTGAATCTTGGCAAAGAATATCAGCACTTTTTTGTGGGAGGTAGGGAGAAAATGACACAGAAACAGTGTTAATGAGCACATTATCATTTTACTCGTATTAATTACTGCTATTCCCTTTTCTTTAACTACAAAGTATTTTTACTTCAATTGTAATTAATTCAAAAGGCTACTATAATTCATCTTTCCAAAGGCCAAAAAAAGAACATCCTTCAGCTGAGTTCAGCCAGCAAGGGGACTGTGTGCAGTACATGAATGCAAGCTTCACGTATTACTTTTTTTCCTTTTAAGAGGATCATTATTTTCCCATCCATGTTTTTAAAGTTCTGAAAGTTGCCGTGAGCATTCATGCACCAGCATATTCTGCTTTGGTCAGACCTCATCTAGAATACTGTATCCAGTTTAGGCATCAAGATTCAAGAAAGATATTGATGCTGGAACATATCCATAGGAGGGCAGTCAGGATGATTAAAAGTCTGGAAACCAGGTCTTACTTACAAAGGAAATTAAGTATTTTTACCTTGGAGAAAAGAAGAATGAGAGGTGTCATGATTTCTATCTTTGAGCATCTGAAGGGATGTCATTTAGAAGATGGAGAAAATTTGTTTTCGGCTGCTCCAGAGAGTAGAACCTAGAATCATAGAATGATAGAGCTGGAAAAGACCACAAGGGCCATCAAGTCCAACCCAATGGTGAACTATCCTTCTTTTAAGATCTTTAAACAGAGGTTGGATGAGCATCTTGCAGGAGTGCTTTAGCTGTGTATTCCTGCATGGCAGGAAATTAGGCCATATGGCTCTTGTGGCGCCTTTCACAGCTCTAGGAGTCTATGATTTTATGATATCTGCTTCTCAGTGTCAGCACAAGGACTCTGCTGACTGTAAGAATGCCTTTTTCATTCTCCCTGTAGAGCATAATTATATCTAACACACTTGGGGAGTACTGCAAAGTAGTGGCCAGCTCTCCTTTGACCTACTTTTTCTTTAAAGAAATCACAGGTAGGCAACTAGACACAAAGACTGTTCTCTTCATATAACTGAGAATCTTTTTTTCAATGATTCTTTCTAAGCACATATGATCAGAATTTTCCATGAAAGTAGATGTACGCGTAAGAGTTTTCTAATGTTTATTTTCAGTTGTTCTAGTTAACTAAGGTGAAACAGTGGCTGCTTCCAGATAGTGCACCTTGCTCTGTGAGAAGCTAGTTTGTCTCCTTCTATATGAACCACTCAAGTATCTACTGTCACCCACTTGTTCCTCAAATGGAGACAGATGATACAGTTGTGTTACTAGGGCATATGCCCCCACACTTTGATATAGTTTAATTGATGAAATATGATTTAATTGGCAAAATATATTTATTCACATAAATATAAAACATACCATGCTGAATGGCCATGTTGGATAAGAGGAAAAGTTTGGCCAAACAGGTAATCAGGTCAGAAGATACCTCCCAGAGTAGCCAGGTCATAGTCAGGCAATCACCAGGAAACCCCAGTAATAATGGGCTTGCAGTTACCCTCCAATGACTCCACTTTTTAGACAATAGTATCTGGAAAATTCCCATAAGGTGGTTGATTGTCTTAACTCCTCTCCCTCAAACCAAGCAAACTTCTCTTTTGTCCTCATACCTGTCTGACAAGTACTGAACTATCAGGACAGCTATTAGCCCTTTGTCACCTAATGCTAAGACCATTAGCCCATTCTGGATCTCACTGTCCACTTTCAGGACTCCACTGTTTACTTGGCTGGAGAGCCATTAACATCCTAGCCCTCCAGGCAAAAACAGGATATTTAAACTGATTGCTGGTTGCTCTTCTGCCAGTCTGATTTCCATTTGTATATTGTTCTTAGACTTGTATTTAAACCACAGAACCTTCTTTGCTGATCTTCTGGATCAGCTGATCACCCACTTCACCCTGAAATCTTGCTATCCAAAATTTTCATCCCTTTTACTTCAATTAGCTTTGTGTGATTGTGCAACTGCTTGAATCTTGTGTGTGTGATGGCAATTCCCCCAATAAAACACATTAAGCTTACTTTTGGATCTCTAGCTGGTTCTTCCCTGCAGAAATACTGGTAAACATAGGTGTGAAAGATCTTGTTAGTTTTAGGCCCTCCTCTTTGAGCTAATTTTCCCCACCTTTTCACAGTGGTCCTGGCATCACTGGTGGACTCCTGAGTCACCCATGTTTTGGAGTAACAGTTGTTAGCCCTCCATGATATATGGTCTCCTTATGTCAAGTTGTGATGCTTCCCTGTCATAGTAGTGTGTGGGAACAGGTAGAAGGGAGCCTGGTTTCATACATATGTTACGTTACATATTGCATATTCTATATTCTGCTGAATGCTATGCTTGCTGTCATGTATAAGAGTCTGTCAAAAAATTACCTGTGTGTATTGAATCGCTATAATATAACCAGACAAGTGGGAGGGGGCTGGAGAGCAAAAGTGAGGAACGACATGTAATGTGCATTATGAGAATGAAAATGCTGTTGACATAATGAAGAGTACCAAGAGAGTAAGTCAATTACTGCTCAAGGTCAAGAAAGACTGAGAAAAGCACCAGTCTGAGAAATACAGGGCAACACTTTACTAACCAATGAAAGCTTAGCATGTGTCAATTTGTATTGGATTGCTTATAAGAAAATGTAAGTTTGCTGTACAATTCAGTTCTGGCAACTTCTGTGGAAGTGTGCAGTTGGTACCCATGATTATCCATTTAATAAATTACTATTAACTCCACAGTGTGTTCTTTGGAGCAAGGGGTTATCTTGCCTTGTCCCTATTACTGCAGAAAATATAAGACACTACTCAGTTTAAAAACCAGTGGGAGAGTCATAAAGCAACACATAAAGCAACCTGGCATTAACTAGAGATCCCCTTCCTTTTCTGCAAAACGGCAAGGGAACAAAAGGTCTTGTGATACACAAAGGTAATGGAAGTGAAGTACTTTCATAATAACATGGACGGATATAACTACTGACAAGACTGTGGCACTGTTTACACCAAAGAAAGTGCTGTCCAGACCCTGTTGAAGGGTTGAGTTCTGGCTCTGACAAGATAGGAACCATAGAAAGAGGCCATGCATATTCCTGGTGTGATGAGAGCAACAGCAACAACACATTGAGGAATAAGACTGGGAAAAAAAGAGGACCTGAAGAAAACTGAAATTTATCCAAACTTAACAGAAGCTAATCAGCCACAATGTAGTCCTGTAGATATTTTTAAAAAAAGTTAGACCTCTTATAGAAAATGAGATCATGTGAGCTGCTGAAATGGCACATCCCCATAATTCCAAGTTATCAAAGCCAACCATGGAGGTTTATTGGAGCTACAGGCCAATATCACCTGAAGGGACAGATCTTGCCCCTCACTACTGTGTTCTGCAAAACTTTTAGAACTGCTGTAAATATATTTATAATTTATATGGACAAATGCATGTGTATGTCTCTGTGTGTATTTTATGTGCTTTTGCAAGAAATATTATTCTTTGTTTCTTTAATATCAAGCCAAAAGAAGACAACAGCTAATTGTTCTCAATAAACAGTTTTAAGAAACTTTCCATGAAGAAGTTGAAAGAAGGTGATGTAATTAAATTTCTTCTGTCTTTGTATACTCTTAAATAGTGACTAGAAAATTCCATTAATAGTCACTAATTACAGTTTAAAGAAATAATTTCAACAGATGCTTTGCCGATGGACACACCTATTTTCAGCTTTTAATGCAACAAAATGCCACAATCCATTTTTCTGATCAATTTTTGGGAAAACTATTATTTGCGTACAATTTATTGTTATCTAACTAACTTTTGTTTCAAAATGCTCCAGCTTCACAAGGCTAAAGAAGCCAGCACCAAGCCTTCATGAAAGTGATTATAATTTAATTGCAATTGAAAATGCATCCCTAATCTAGTTTGAAAAATCTGTTACTTGGGTGCTATGTTTCCTTGTGATATAAAGATGGATGATGAGGTTATATGACATTTTGCTGGCAAAGTGTAGTGCTGCATTTGGCAGACACACCTTCAGGCTCTGGAAAGGGCATGGAGTAAAAATTTGTTAGAATTCAGACAATTATCAATTACACTAATGTTCATGTCATGCTTCTTTAAGGTTTGGATACTATCTACATGCTAGCATGTCATCTGATTCAGCTGGAAACTTTGCCTATTCATTGGCTAAGTTCAATTTGTACTTTACAGAATTGGAAGGTGGTTAAGTGCCTGGCATTGGAAACATGTTTATTTGGACTCTACAGTTGGTCTTTGTGGAGTTCTCCTCTGTCATATCTCTCAAATGGTGCACAGTTCAATGAGCTCAACACTGTGAAAACCTACTAAACTGCCTGCCAGATATTTACACAATATTTACACTGTGAACTTAGCAGTAGCAGTGACATTTCTATAGCGCTTATCAGTGCTAAGCACTCTCTAAGCGGTTTACAATGCATTTTAGCTAATTGCCCCCAACAAGCTGAGTACTCATTTTACCAACCTATGAAAGGATGGAAGGCTGAGTCAACCTGAAGCCCTGAGGGATCGAATTCACAACACAGTGGCTGCAATACCGGCAATTAACCACTGCACCACCAAGGCCACTGTAAACTTCCTGGCATACTTTGATGATTTGATGTCTGAACCATGTGAATTTGTGTGTGTTTGAAGAGTAATATGTGTAGTCATAAGAATATGAAATAATACATAGTGTAGGTATTTCTGAAAACATCATTTTTCAATACATCAGTACACTAATCCAAATAGTTGCTACAGAGTCAATAACACTTACATATCCAGGACTGAACACACCTCACAATGAAAAGCCCTAAAATGGACTCTAGCTGATGATCGCTGTGTCACCTATTCATATCATAGCAGTGCAGAAAGGAACAAAGTTATGGTGTTTCAAAAGTATTTATTCCAGTGTTGTCACCTGTTTATTTTGAATAGGTTTATGAGCATCTTTTTATGGTAATAGAGGAGAAATTCCTATGGTTTATATTTTAAAGCAAATCTATTTTATTCACATTTTCTTGAACCAATATATGAGTGGAATCACCATCATATTTTGGTGTTTGTACTTCTCATAATTTTTCAGTGCAGTTCTCAGTTCAACAAAGCATACAAAGATGTGTTTATTAGGAAAACATGCACATATAAAAATATGTATCAGTGAGAAATACCATAAAGTATCCAATATAGTATGGGAAATTGCTTGCAAAATTTACATGTTAGATAAAATTGCACACAAATGTGTAGATATTAAGAAAATCTGCACTTAAATAAATAGACATTTTCTTCTTGACTTTTACAAATTCACTACATAGCAGAAGAAACAAGAGAAAATGAAATTAAGGCTAGGAAGATGAAAATCTGAAATTGACAGATTAGATTAATTAGGGGAAATTTGAATTAGCTTCTAACAATAATCCATGCTATGTATGGGCTGTGGATTTGCTGAACAATATTTGATGCAAGACAAAACACACTAAGAGGTAGGGTGTATGTGTGAAAGCGCGAGAAAAAGAATACCTTCTTTTAATTAATCCTACTGAATTAATAGGGATTTAATTTCTATTGTTTGTTCTTATTAATTGATGAAAAGAGGCAATGGACTAAGAGAGAAAGACTGAAAATCCACTCTTTCATTCAACAGTATTAAAATAATGCTGCATCACTGCTATTGGTAATAATATTTTTGCTAAGCATCTCAGAAAACTAATTATGGGCACTTTAAAACTGAGCTAAGTCGGTAAGGGAGACAGTATTCTTGAGGGCAGAGGTTCATCAAGTGCAGGAAATGGTGTAAATCTTATAAGGAGAACTAGGCAAACAGTATAGGATCCCAACAGTGGGAGGGAAATAATTCCAGTGAGAAAGAAAAATGGGAGAGTCTCAAGTATCTAGGATAGATGCCTAAAGAAGTTTCAATGGAACCAAGATTTAAAAGGGATGTGCATGAGAAATGGGGAAAAGGGGCAAACACCAGAAAGAAATTCAAACAAATAATCAGCAAGTGTGGGGAGGAAGTCAGAAAAGCTAAACCACAGACTTTGCTCAGGCTTCCTAGAGAGTTCAAAAACAAGAGAAAGACTTTTGTTGTTGTTGTTGTTGTTATATCCATAGCAAAAGGAAGAACAAGGAGATGGTAGAGCCTCTGAGTGGAAAGAATGGTAAAATGAAAACAGGGGATGGAGAAAAAGCAGAACTACCAAAAACCTTCTCTGCTCAGTCTTCTCCCCAAGAGATAACATTGGCCATTTCCACAGGGGCATATTGCCCACGCTAGGGCGACCTCTCTTGGAGGTCTTCTTCACCTCGGGGTGCGCTAGCGCAGTTTAAAAAAGTGAGGCTCTAGACCTCAAACTGCTCTAGCGCAGCCGCGGGGGTGGTGCTGCGAGTTTTATAAAAACCACCTTCGAAAATGGTTTTTACAAAACTCACCCGCACTGCCCCGTGGCAGCCTCCGGTGAAGAACTGCAGAGCCGCAGTAGCGCGTCCCTGCAGATCTGCCTGGGGGTGGGCTTCTGGCTGGCGCGCTGTCCTGATTGGCAGAACGCTGCCGGAAGCCGCCAGCTGCCATTTTGGGTGCCAGCGAGCGCCGCTGAGTGCTGCTGAGCGCCGCCGAAATTCGATGGTGTTTAGAACAGCGGATCCACGCTCTCCACAGGGACGGAGCAACCCACTCGCAGGTAAGCTCTGCCCCTGAGTGTGCGGCCCTATTTCGCCCCCCCGTGAGGAAAGGGCCATTGTTCTACCTGGGGAAAATGGAGCAGATGATGTGGTAGGGGAAATGCATCACAGCATAGATCAAGAGGTAGTACAGGAATACCTGGCTAGTCTAAATGAAATCAAGTTGCCTGAACCAGATGAACAACATCTGAGAATATTAAAAGAACTGGCAAAAGTAATCTCAGAAGCCTGGGCAATAATCTTTGAGAACTGATGAAGAACAGGAGAAGGGCAAATATTGTCCCCATCTTCCAAAAAAAAAAAAAGGTGGAGGGAGATATCAATTATTATACCTGAAATTCTCTACCTTATTGAAAAATTGGAAAAAAAATGAAATTGCCAAATATTTCCCAGGGGTGGAGAAGCTCCAAAAGGAAGCTGCCCACCCTAGTATTGCTTTCTGACACATACCACTCAAGCACAACTCAGAGCTTGTTCTGATAACAACTATACACTCAACATTTTCAAATCAAAGAGTGAGCAATTTATGTCCATTTGTTATTGGACTGCAGTTCATCCCTCATCCTTGGCTGTGCTGGCTAGCTCTGATAGGAGTTGTAATGCAACAATTTCAGGAGGGCCATAAGTTTCCTACGCATGCTTTCATAGAATCATAGAAACATAGAGTTGGAAGAGACCACAGGGGCCATCCAATCCAACCCTCTGCCATGCAAGAACACCCTCAAAGCACTCCCGGCAGATGGCCATCCTGCCTCTGCTTGAAAACCTCCAAAGAAGGAGACTCCACCACACTCCCAGGCAGCATATTCCACTGCTGGACAGCCCTGACTGTCAGGAAGTTCTTCCTGAGGTTCAGGTGGAATCTCCTTTCCTGCAGCTTGAATCCACTGCTCCTTGTCCTGGTCTCCAGAGCAGCAGAAAACAAGCCCTCTCCCTCCTCTACATGGCATCCCTTATAGAATCATAGAAACTTTGAATTGCTTTGCAAAAGCAATTCAAAGAATAACATACTTCCTTTCACTCAACCTTGGTTCATAAGGCTATCTTGCATTGATTTCTAAGGGCATTCAGTGTATCTTACTCAAAATTAAATTACTTAGCATCCTGTTCAGAATATTCCCAGAAAAGTATGTAATAGGACTACTGCTTCAATCACCTATATGGTCTGCTTGCCAAGGTTTCTTGCCAAAGAATGACATTCATTTCCCTTGATTGGATTATCATGTAACATCTTCATCACAAAACATTCTCTACAATTGTTACCAAAGTCTTCCTGAGATAAAATTCAGCTAATTGTAGCTTCAAGCAACATTTATCTAAACCAAAGTTTCTCTGTACATTTCCAAAACAGTGTACCATTAGCATGCAATGAATTCTCACTGATTAATCTTTGTGGGGTTATTTCATTAGTGCCAACAGCAACAGAGAAATAGAATTCTACTTCTGATTTATAACTTTTAATGAAAAAAATACCATAAAAAGTTGAAATGAAAGATTAACTGTATTTGTAGCCCAAACTTTGTTGCATATTTTCAAGGATGCAATTTATGAAAGAAGTTAATTATTAACATTGAGGTTTTCTTTTCATTTTAGTCTATGAAACTGAATACAAAATTCTAACCAGGGAAAATGCACTTTGTTTCTCACTAGTACATCAATGAGAATAAATAGCATTGGAAAGTAACTTCTGATTATCTTTTTCTCAAGCCTCAACCCCCGTTCATGTTTTATAGAATATATTTTTTCCCACTGCTGAATTTTATACCTCTTCTGATTGCTATCCAAAGCAACATGTCTATCTGAGTATCTCTGAGACTGGAATAGTAGGTTAGGCAGAGCCATGGGGAGGTGTCCAAAAGACCCAATCTCTGGTGATTCATTGGCTTTATATGGCTAGGTTCCCATGTCGTCAGTGAATATTTATGACAGAAGGCAGTCTCACAGATGCAATCTACGCTACCAATCCTATCCATTTCTGTTGTCCCTGTATATACAAGAATCTATGAAAAAGTTGGAATATTGCATTTGAATGTATTGTAGGGAAGGATGTCACCATAAAGCTACACGTGCCCTATGCACATCATTCGGCAATTATATACCAAAATCCAGACTTAATCATGTTTGGAATACATCCACTGGGAATGCTTGCTGCCTTTTTATGGCATGAAAATCTACTGCCAAAGTCACCTCTTCACTATACTTAATAGTTGGCCAGCCTGGCTCACCCCAAAAGCTACTTCAGAAAATGCAGCTGTCACTTCCTGTAACCCTTTTGGAGACACACATACACAGTACGTCCTTTGTATATGTGAAGGTTCTGTTCCAGGAACCCCTGTGTAAAATAAAAAAGTGAATGCTTGAGTCCAGTTCTTTTCAATGGACACAACATGCATGCAGATGTGTCAGCATGTGAATGTGTATAAGGCTGCCATTTTAAGTACAGGAAAGTGACACTTACATGAGATGGAGGTCATGTACACAGAAGTTGTGATAAGGTATGGTGTATAGTCTATAAGTTATGCTATGCATGTGCAGTGAGTTTTATGGACAACATGGAATGGACGTATCCAGCCAATAAATGAAGAGGCGGATTCACCCTGATGCTGCACAGAGAGGGACTGTTTATGCCATCAGTTTGTATGGAGTCACAAACTAATGAGTGATCCAAACAGAATAAAGAACATGTATGCAGGTGAAAGCACCCAGAGAGTTCATCTTATGTACAGGGCCTACATATGATGGTCTCACATATTTTCTGTCCTTTGCTGCTACCATGAGAGAAGCAGAGAGACTGCCAATAGCAAGGATTTCCACCCCAGTGTGACAACCAGTGTTGTTGCTAACCAACACCTTTGTGAACATCATTGTGGCCATGTCTAACTGTGCTTTGTTCAGTTGTATGCAGGTCAAGGGAAGCAATGCCAGACTATGGATGGAAAAAAATATTTTAAAATATTCCAAACTGGTTAAAAATATATTTTTGTGTCAAGTAACCCTGATGAGAAAAATCCTGGACTGATGAGAATCTCTGCAATTTGAGAGTTATTTTATGTAAAAATCATATGTGATTGTTTTGAACATAAAACACCATTTTCTGTTCAAGAACCAGCATTTAATAATATGAATAAGAATAAGAATAATAGGCATATGTTTTTATTTCTTATTTGCCTTTCTGTAAGGATCAAGGCAGGATACAACACAGCCTAAAATAAAACTAAAACACACAAAACCATTTAAAATACACCAGTTTAAAAGTCATAGAAAATTGACTGGGTAGCCCTGCCAGAAAAGAAAGGTCTTTAGTACTTTTTAAAATTCAGTGTGTTTTGCTTTTGAATCTCTTCTGGTAGGTCATTCCACAATCTAGGGGAAGCTGATGAAGAGGTCTTTTGGGTGATCATTGCCAGTCTAGTCCTGGCTGGTTTAAGTAGATGGGCCGCAGAAGACATGAGTGTATGGGGCGGATTCTACAGGAGGAAGTGATCCTGCAGGTAACTTGGACCCAAACCACATAGAGCTTTAAAGGTAATAACCAACACTTTGTACTTTGCCCAGAAACTAACTGGCAGCCAGTGGAGTGATTTTAATATTGCTGTGATATGCTTACTCTTCGCTGTACCTATAACCAATCTGGCTGTTGTATTTTGGACCAGTTGGAATGCCCAGACTTTACACAAAGGCATCCCAATGTACAGGGCATTGCAAAGGTCCAACTTTGAGGTTACCAGCATATGCATTAAAATCTCTATGTTCTCCAGTTCTACAAAGTGGCACAGTTGATATATCAGACAAATTTGATTAATAAGCACTCCTGACCATTGCTTCTATCTAAGCTGACATCTGGAGAGATGAACACAGTTTTTCAGGAGGAGTGTGACCCCCTTCAGAACTGGCTGACACACCTCCAACCTCAGATTAGGACCTTAACTATATGCACCTCTATCTTATCTAGATTCAGTTTCAGTTTCTTTTCTTTTCTTTTCTTTTCTTTTTCTTCATCCAACCCATTACCTTCTCCATTCAGAGGAGACATACTATCTTTAGCTAAGCCTGTTTTTGAAGGCATATTTGTGTGTTATCAGTGTATTGATAGCATGCCACCCCACACCTCCATATGGTCTCTCCCAACAGTTTCATGTGGATGTTGAAAAGTATTGAGGATAGATTGGCACCTTGTGGTGTGCCATATAACAGCTCTTTTTTTTTCTTTTCTTTTTTTTAAGAGCAGCTATCCCCAAGCACCTCCATCTGGAACCTGCCTGAGAGGTAAGATCGGAGCCACTGCAAAACAGCGACTCCAATTCCCAACCCCGCCAGGCACTGCAGAAGGATAGTGTGGTTGATAGTACTGAACACTGCTGAGAGGTCTACAAGCACCAACAGGGACACACTCCCTTCTATTGTTGTTCAGATAGAGATAATCCACTGAGGTGACCATAGCAATCTCAACTCCTTTTCAGTCTCTGAAGACAGTTTGAAATGGGTCAAGGAAATATGTGTCATCCCAAACCACCTAGAGTTGGAAAGCAACTGCATTCTTGTTCACCTTGCCCTAAAAAAGGAAGATGAGATACTGTCTATAATTATTAAGGTCCAAGAGATTCAGGGAAAGGTTTTTCAAAAGTAGTCTAACCACTGCCTCTTTTAAACATGATGGGAAGTTCCTCTCTCTAAGAGATGCATTAATTATATGCATAGAAAAAGCTGTTTACTGCATAGAAAATCCTGTAACTAGAGAATTATTCTGCACAAAAATTGCACATGACTGGAACACTTTTTCTTTTTACAGAAATATTATTTTATGCACAGAAAATGTGTGGGTTTTGAAGACTTTCTCTCAGTGCAGAGAACATTTCTAAAATTACTTCTTGCTTTCTTTGACAAGAACAATCCTTAAGCCAGACTCTAGACAACCAAAGATAGTTATCCTAAAGTGAATGTTAACATGCTAATCTGCCCTGTATATAACCACTTATGTATGCATGGCTATGCAATAGCTCCTGACTAACCCATATACTAAACAAACCATATACTAAACCCAACAAATAACTCAGAGAAGCCACACAGTGCATTGCCACATATCAAGAAGGTTGTTATGACTATAAGTGTGCTACCTACATTACACACAAGACCAATGGGATAAAGTGTCACATAACCTGAGAAATACCAAGGTGAAGCATTTTCAAATGATGGAGGGGTTATATATGTTCTGTGAAAATGTAGATGGTGGGTATGGGAAGGAGCAAGTCCTATAGAACATTGAGTAATTCAGAGATAATATAGTTCAGATAGGCAGAAAAGGGAAAAGAGGAAAAGTGAAGAGCACCTACACTTAATGGAGGGCCTGAGGGGAAAAATGTTCATACAAACACGGATCACTTTGAACTGGGAGCTACTCAGGAGCACCTTTTCACCCCTGCAAAGGACTCCCAGATATCTGAGGTCATCTTCTCCTGAGTCTGCAATATAGTGGACGGTGAACACAAGTTCCATATGCTTGATGGCTAAGGGGCCAGCACTATGCTTGGCAAGGGACAGTATGCAGTTGGATGGCCAGGTAAGATATGTTCTGCCCTATCATCAGATGGAATAGCAAGGAAGAACAACAAGTCCATGGCCACAGTGGCAACCCCATGGGGCCTCATTGAGTGCTCTTCATCACTGCATATGTGTATCCAAGCCACGGATTTGCTATTGTGCCACTTAGCCATCTGCTATCAGATGGCCACAGTAGACCTCCCAACATGCAGCATGGAACAAAGAATCATAGAACTGGAAGAGACCATAGGGACCATCCAGTCCAACCTGCTGCCATGCAGGAATCCACCTCAAAGCACCTCCAACAGATGGCCATCTAGCCTCTGCTTAAAAACCTTCAAAGAAGGAGACTCTACCGCAATCCAAGGTGGCATATTCCACTGCCGGACAGCTCTGACCATCAGGAAATTCTTCCTGAGGTTCAGATGGAATCTCCTTACCTGCAGCTTGAATCCATTGCTCCTTGTTGTAGTCTCTGGAGCAGCAGAAAACAAGCCCATTCCTTCCTCAGCATGACATCCCTTCAAATATTTAAACATGGCTATCATGTTGCCTCTTAACTTTATCTTTTGTAGAATGAACATCCTCAGCCACCTAAGTCACTCCTCATAGGGCTTCATGACTTCCAGATCCTTCACCATTTTGGTTGCCCTCCTCTGGACATGCTCTAGCTTATTGATATCCTTCTTGAATTGAGGTGTCCAGAACTGGACACAGTATTCCAAACAGATGTAGCAGAACCTGGCTCACACTTACCTGTGAGGCAGAAGCATTATCTGTTTCCACGTAGGGCCATGCTCCCCAGTGCATGTCTCAAAAGCAAGGCAGATGAAAGCAGCTGTGCTTAAATTAAGTGTAATAAGGATATGAACAGGGGTCCAATGGTTTGCCACTACCCTCTTGCTGGATGTGTACATTTATTTAATGCACATGTATTATGACTAAGTATATGTTAGCGATGCTATACTGTAAAAAAAATATACAATTTACAAGGCATATTAGTATATTGAATGCTTGAATAGTAATAGGTGGATGGTGGGGCAGTTGGGGATAGTGACTGATGGGAGCCTCCACACAGCAGTGACAGGCTCAATCTTGGCCTCATAGCTATTTTTCCAGCACCACAAAAGCTAATCACAGAAGGAGCTAAGTGGGTCACAGAAAAGGAGATAGCATGTTGATCGGCACTTCTGAGAGCATGTACATTGTAGTGGGGAATGTGCCTCACTGAATCTTTATGATATGTGTTGAGAGCTGACTCCAGATATAAACTACGTGAAGACCTGGTGAGGAACATATCTTGATGTGCACTGGAGTGGGAAGGCATGTTCTGCATTGGGTCTGCTTGCATATTGAGACTCAGCCTAGCAATGTACTGCCTGTTATGTGACATTTGATGTTGGCACTGCCCTGTGGGTGTCTTCCCATGGGTTAGTGACAATTTTTCTGCTTCCAGCTGCACTAAGCTGTCTCCGTTTGATTTTCCTATGTTAGGTGTCCTTATTAGGTTGCATAATGTCTAAACCCTCCATTTATGAGTCTATCTTTAGGGTCACCCACTGGCACACCAGCCATGGAGTTGGCCCATCTAATGTACATGTGTCTTTAACTGAGCATTTCTTAAATGCACCTCTAGTACCTATGTCCTATTCTAGCCTATTTCAGTAATGGAAAAGTCCATGATTCTGGCATCTACTCACAGGCATTAGAGGACCAGGGTGACTATGCCAACACCAAGGCTGCCTGGTGGCAGTGGAGCTCCAG
Source organism: Iguana delicatissima (assembly GCA_948472985.1). Classification (NCBI taxonomy): domain Eukaryota; kingdom Metazoa; phylum Chordata; class Lepidosauria; order Squamata; family Iguanidae; genus Iguana; species Iguana delicatissima. The sequence goes on from CAOKZL010000178.1 coordinate 559,635, forward strand.
GCATTCTTCTCAGAAGACTGGCAGCAGAAGCAACATATCACATCATGAAGAACAACATCTTGGCACAACAACATCCTGCTGTCATCTTGGATGTTGAGCATGAGGAGCATCCAACATAGCTTAACACCTGCCATGGTGTTCTTTATTGTCCTTCTTTTCCTATGTTTTCTATCTTCATTATAGTTCCTCAGATCCAAGTGGTTCGCAAGTGGCTGTGGCAGGAGGTTAGACGTCTATGATGATAATTCTGCAGAGCTCTGGAGATAGTTCCAGAAAGAGCAGCCCAGTTCCAACTTCATGATCAGAGATAATTGGACTTTACCTTTTTGTTTCTACTTGTTCATGTTCAATTGAATAAGGTTGTATGTTTGATCAATTAATTAGAAGTTTCACAATCTGTCTCATGTTATTCATTTGCTTCTTAATCTTCTCTCCCGCAGGTTCCCCCTGCCTGACCTTCACAAGTTAACTTTGCTTTAACAGCTATCACGGTTATCACACTACACCCCATGGGCTATTCCTCCCTCTTACTTCTATGCTCTACCTGTTGAGATACATTAACATCATCTTCATTCACATTTATCTCCATCCAGTAAATGGTTTGAAGGAAAGAGAAGTCTGGTCTTCATCCGTGAGTCCTCATAGTGAGCAAAGCTTTCATTTGCTTTGACAGAAAATATGCCTTTTCCCACCATGTTGTTCATGACATTAAAAAGATAAAACTGCAATATACTGCTTTCATACTAATAATAGTAATTTTCACACCAGGTTCTTCAAGGCCTTTTACCACTAATTATATCTCACAATAGTAATTATATATCTGAAGTATGAAGGCAAAGAGTAGCAGCATACACCTGAAGTACTGTATTTTAAAAGCAGTGAATTCTGTTTGTAAGAGGACTCTGTGTGTGTGTGGAGGGGCTCATTTTGTGCTTTTGCAGACTCCCCCCCCCAGCATTACTTTTCAGGAGTAAAACTGATTGAATTCCAGAATGGTCATGCTGTCTGAAGGACAGTAGAAGTAGAAGCTGTATTCAAAAAATAATTTTTACAGATAGAGAACTTTATAATGGAATGCTAGGTTAAATGTAAGGAGAATTAGGAAATGAACACTTAACAGGCTTGCCAATCTTTCCTTGTTTTCATAGTCTCCTTTATGCTTTTCTCAAAATCGTTTATGCTTTCCCTTATCAGGAACCCCCTTGAAGTTTGCTTTATGATAACTCAGTGGCAGCTAGTTTTTAATCTTCTACTTTCTAAATCTTATGGGATGATATCAAATGAATTGTTTTGAATAAGAAAATCTATAATAACATTTATCAGTTTTGTGTGATTTTACTTTTTTAACCAGAGAAGGCCATGAAGTAGTTCATCTGTGCACATGGATAATCTAAAGGCAGTTCTCCAATTAGATGGGCTTGGATGAATTGATTTGATGCTAAATTGTGCTTTCCCAAGTCTGAAAGAAATTGATAACCATCTATTATTCCTTTGAATTTCCAAACATCTAAACCAATTTTGTTTTTGTTTTCAAAATGCATACACTTTTTAAAAATCCATAATATAATTTACTCAGCTTGTGAGGGTCCTATTTTCTACTACGTCTGTCACGAAACAAAAACAAAGTTAGAGGTGAACATATATAATCTTGTATACTAATAGTAATGCTATTATCTCATTCTCAGTCATTTTGTAATCAAAATGACAATACCAACACACAAGAGAGAGGCGCTGGTAGGCTAACAAAACAAGATATGTTCAGTTTTTTAAAAATAAGCATGCACTGAGTGGTCATTTCCACCCTATGCTTTTATAGTGCTATTATTCCACTTTCAACATTCTATGGAATCCTGGGGTGTGCAGTTTAGGGACAGGTATTTAGAATTGTCAGCCAGAGAGCTCTTTGGCCTCAGTAAACTACAAACCCCAGAGTTCCACAGGATGTTGAAAGTGGAATAATAGCACTATAACAGGTTAGTGTGGAAATGGCCTGAGATCCTGCATTGCCAGATGTAATGACAATGATGAAAGTCTCCAATCCCCCCCCCCAATCTATCTCTTAAGCCAGATAGTGCCTCAGCTGAAGGGTTTCCAAGATGCTGCTCATTACAATGCTGGGAATTGATGACTGCAGTGCTCTTACACTTGCTGGGCACATTGAGACGAGCAGCTGGAGAGACTCTTTGGGATCCTGCCACAACTGCTTCACAACTGGTAAAGTGCTGCAGTCATTATTTCTCAGAACTGGGATCTGATGCACCTTGGAGACACTTTGTTGGGGTGTTGCCTGTCTCAAGAAATGGGGTTTTGGGGCACCTTCAGTATTAACGAGTGTGAAACATGGACCTCCACAGTTCCAAGACTGTGAATCTGGTTTACAATCTTGAAAATACTGGACTAAGGCCATTTCCACACTACAATGTTAAGAGTGCTTTATTCCACTTTCAGCATCCTGTGGAATTCTGGGGTTTGTAGTTTACTGACGCCAAAGAACTCTCTGGCTGAGAATTCTACCTATCCCTTGCTAAACTACAAACCTCAGGATTCCATAGGATGCTGAAAGTGGAATAATGCACTCTTAACATTGTAGTGTGGAAATGGTCAAAGTGTCAACCATGTTTTTTTCTTGTTTGCCTCGATTGCTGAAAGCAGGAGTGTACTGATCTTATTACAAATGGCAATGGTAAGATAGACACGAAAGAAAGGAAAAATGACACCACCATACAAAACTGGGTAAATTTGAGGTCCTTATCACCTGAACATTAAAGAAATCTCTCCCACATTGAAGATTTGAAAATGGGAATACAATATCCAGGGGCCATTTTAATACAGCTCAATGATGAATTATCTGTGTTTGACAAAACTGGTATTCAAATACTGGGTTATATTATTGGTTGGAAAAATTACTTGCTCACTATCTCTCATCAAGAAGGTCTACGTTTCTGATTTTATTTTAAAGATGAGATTGATTGTTCTAAAGAGCACAATGGTTGCTAAATGTCTGCTTCTGTACAATACAGTAGATTTATTTAAAATGCACCATTAAAGAGCTTTCTTGACATTTTAATAAGCAATTTCTAAGTTATGATATTCTTAAAGAACTTTTAAATATCTTCTGGGAGACAATTGTGATTTTTTTCTGCGCACAAAAAAACGTTCCAATAATATTTTCTTGTGGATTATTCAAATAGTTTTTAAGAACATAGCTTCCTGTGTGAATATATTCAAAATATCAAGAGGAATAATGCTGCAAAATATTTTTATATTAAGGTAGTAGCAATTATGTTTATATTTAAGGATTTTTTTGGGGGGGGGCTCTTCAGGCATTCTTCTTGTGCTTTTTTTCTAATGTTAGTCTTCTGTCTAGAATTAACAAATGACAGAGAAGAGGGGAGAAGATTGCTGCTTCTGCTCTCCTCACCAACATATTGATTCTACACTAAACAGTATGGTTACTAGAGTGAAAACTGAAGAGAGTTCCTTACTTTTAACTATTGTGTAACAAAGAAAATTTCAGCAGGTGTTACTTGCTACCTGGTATTAAAAGAACCACCACTTACTGAAATCTCATCCTCTTAAAAAACACAAGAAACATCTCCAAATTTCAGTTTTCAGTGAACAGGGCTCTGCACAAGGTTACAGTTGTGGTTTGCAGACTGATAGACACACCTCTCCAGATCAAGAATATGTGACAGTCCACAAGTTGCCTCTGGCTATGACACCCATAGCTTTCGTACCAATCTAGACCCACCTATTCCTATGTGTATCATTTAAATCATGATGGCTTGCTCCGTATTCATCCTTATTCAGGAAGGCCTGAAGTGAAAAGAAATAAAGTAGACTTTCTAGATTGAAATCACACAGTGCTGTATGATGCATAGAAATTGAAAAAAAATATATTTGAAAATATTTTTGTTAAAAAAATGTTCAGGAAACATGTAATCTGAATGGTGAAAAATCTTGATGAGAAGAATCCTAGATTGAAGTGAATCTTCACAGTTTGGAACTCACTCTGCACAAAATTCACATGTGGTTGTTTTGCGCACACTGCCCCGCCCCAACATTTTCTGCACAGAAAACAGCATTTTCTGCATGGAAAATAATATTGCAATGCAGAAATATTAATTCCTACACAGATAATGCTGCTTTCTCTGGAGGAAATGTTGTAATGGGAGAATTTATTTTGCATAAAATTCACACATGGTTGATTGGTTGATTTGAATAAAAAAACATTTTCTGTACAAAAAACTTTTTTTGCATGTGCAGGAATTAATATCTCTTCATTTAAACGTTTCACAAAGAAAGTGATGTTTCCTGTGTGGAAACTGCTGCTTTCTGTGCAAAATAATCATGTGTGAAGGATAAATCCTGATTTGCAAATAGTCTTCAAAATTTGTGTGGTTTTCAAATACCTTCTTGCAGTGGGAATAAAATTGCTGAAATTGCTCATTGCTATTTGAAAACACAGAACACCAAATCTTCAACTTAGGCAATTTCTGCATCACACTGTTATAGTGCAATTATTCCACTTTCAACATCCTGTGTAATTCTGGGGTTTGTCATTTACTGAGGCCAAAGAGCTCTCTGGTTTACGACCCTCCCTAAATTGAAAATCCCAGGATTCCGTAGGATGTTGAAAGTGGAATAGTGGCACTGTAATCTTTTAATGCAAAAATGGCCTTAGTGAAGGGTTACATCTCAAGTGATGCAGGAAGACACTCCTGCATCTCTCTACTACAGTTTTTGTGATCATACACACACATTTAGATAAGGGATGTCTCTTTCTGTAGTCTATGTGATGTCATGGACTTGTCTTAAGAAATGTTGTTTGATTTATGAATTTATGATAGAGTCTAAGGTGAGGAACCTTGAAGTTATTTAGATGGTCTCAACATTTGCTGTCATTCAAGTGAAACAGGGGGAAGTCCTTACATTGTGGCAAAGGTGGGAATCAGGGAAATCCTTTATTCTTGGTTTTTACAGTAAGCACCATGAAAGTCTTCTCATTTAGTGGGTAGAGTAGAAAGCCCACAGTGGTGGGATTTCCTGAGAGGAACTCTCACAGTTGTTGGCAAGGGAGGGATTTCTAGGGAAGAAACCATCACATTTAATGAGGGCTGGTCAATACTCTGCAAGCTTACATGAGTATTCTTTGGTAAAAGGGAGTTTTCTTGACTTCTTCATTGGCTCAAGGGACTTAGGGACACACAAAGATATAACATTTGGGAATGGAATTGTTTGGGTTTCTAATTTAGGATCTCTTAAGTAGGGGTCAACATGTTTAGGTTACCTGGAAATAGACCAAATGGAGCAAGCTAGACTGAACAGCTCATCCCTGGAGTCAAGACTGGTTAGCCCCTGGAATGCTGGACAGGAGGTAAGATTACACTTGTGTTAGCAAATATCACACTAAGCAGCCCTGATGCAGATCAGAATTAAATAGTTAATAAAGTGATTCTTAGTTTATCCATACATTTTGTGTTTCCCTCTGTTCTGACTGTGCAGGGAAATCTCCAGTGTTGAGAGGCTTATCTTATACGTCATGGAACTCTTAAAGATGTGGAACTTGTTAGCCTGTTGGTTTCAGCACTATAAACACTGAACTGGGTAACTGTATTAAACATTTATATTAAGCAATTAAAGCAGACTGCATTTTCCCCATTCCTTTGTAAATGATCATAGGCAGTAATGCACAGCCTGCAGTTTGGTATAACACACAAGAAATCCTTTGGCAGCCCTAAGCATCATTGTGTGCATCATAAACCAATCCGAAGAGGATATAAACCTGGCAACTGATAGGAACTTTGTTAACTTTGTTAAGTAGAAATCACTTGAAGCTGATTTGAGTCCCGATTTTTGGACAAAGTTGGGACAACAACAACAATATCCAGCTGAAGATATGACCAAATAGTTAAAATTCCAAAGGTGTCCTTCACAACTTTTTTTAAAGTAGTGGTACTTGCCCTGGAAAATTCCCCAGTAAATTGTATATAAAATATGAAATTCTGACTGCAGATCTCTGGAAGTGATTTGTTTTTCCCTGCTTCTTTTCCTGCTCAGAATCCCTCTGAACTCTGGATCCAAACGTATGTTCTTTCTCTGAGCCAAGTTGCTGTGAAAAACAAACTACATAAACCCATTCAAAGTAACAATGGAAAGAATATTTTTTATTGTTTAGTTCCTGAGCAAAAAAGGGACTCTTGGAAAACCCAGTTGGTAAGAATAATAAAGAGGCGAAAATTTTGCTGTTTCTCTCTAGTTTTCATACAACCCAAAGTGGTCTGGGAAATTATTCTGTACAGAAATGCACACTTCTGTGTGCAAAAATCATCACTGTTGTGTGCAAAAATCATGTTATTTCTCCTGCAATCTGTTCCCATGCTTTTCTTGCACAAGAATGCACTGTCATGTCACCAGAAGCCCACTTTTTTTTTCCTGCAGAAGAGAGAAAAATACGGAAATCGTTAGTCCTAACAAGCAATCATTAAATAATTAAATATTTACTTTCCTAATTCAAAGTTACTTTTCACAAGTATTAAAATGGGACAGAAAATAATAAAGTGTCTTAGAAATTCCCTTCAAGGTTCCAGCTCTGCATCTGAAATAATGAAATTTAGCTTCAGCATCATTTCAAAGTTGAACATTGAGAGCATCTGCATATTATTTTAAAAATCTTCAGAATAAGTTGATCTATTTGGGTGTGGTTTAATTGCTCTGTTGGGGTAATATCAATTGCTACATTTTATGGTATCAATTAAATCAAGCTCTTTTACAATGATCAATGCTTCTATGTTTATGGTTATATGTCATTCCTGTGTTAAAAGGGCAAGACTGAAGAGACCAATTTGAGGGTATGACTCTGTGACATATACACTATATACTTAAAAATTTGTACATGAGAGCTGCTGCCCTTCTACATAGATCACACACCTTGTCAAATAACAGGCCATGGGACATTCAATTTTCCGCCGACTCTTCCCTCTTGATGAAAGATAATGTGGAGTCTTCTCCTGTGACCTTTACAGTAAGTAGTCACATCGACTGAAGAACACTGATACATTTGCTTCATTACCTAGAAAGGTTTTAGCTTAAAGCATTGCCCTTGCTTTCTCCACTGAAAAAGGGGGAATGTCCTTTGATACAAATGATTGATCACATCTCCTTGCTTAAAAGATTTTAAAGACTTTGGTCTGCAAACCCTGTACAGTCTCAACCAGCTAGCATTTGAAGCCTACACTTAAAGATTTTATTTAAAATACTCTGTCTCCTAGGGAGTTATGCATTCTAAGATTATTTTTGTTCAAGACAATCATTCTCACTTTCTAATATTGGGGATTAGGCATTCAATTAAGTATGTTGTGGACCCTTCATCTCAACTTTTTCTTCCTGTTTGTACTATGCCAAAACCACCAGAAAACTGAGAAGCAGAGGGAATTCAACACTTAGTTCAGTACCTTTCTATGGATGAATGCTGGCTGCTATGTTGCAGGGATGGGAATTAATTTTACAGAGCAAACTTATGGATTACAAATATCAGTGCTTCTTTTAATGCATTACTTCTAGTGTTGTTGTTGTTGTGTGCCTTCAAGTCATTTCCAAATTATAGCAACTCTAAGGCAAACTTATCATGGGGTTTTCTTGGCAACGTTTGTCCAAAAGGAGTTTGCCTTTGCCTTACTCTGAGGCTGAGAGAGTATAACTTCTCAAAGTTACCCAGTGGATTTCCATAACTAAGCGACAATTCAAACCCTGATCTCCCAATGTCCTAGTTCAATGCTGAAACCACCACACACACTGGTTCTCTACTTCTAGTGGTGGTGGTGGTGTTGTGTGCCTTCAAGTCATTTCCAACTTGTGGTGACCCTAAGATGAACCTATCATGAGGTTTTAGGGGGCTGAGAATGTGTGATGTGCCCATAGTCACTCTCTGGGTTTCCATGGCTGAGTGAGAAATCCCTCCCTGGTATCCAGAGTCATATTCCAATTCTTAAAACCACTACATCACACTGGTTGTCACTTTGAGGGTAGCAGGGCATAGTAAGATTCCTTTCACGAAATTATATACTTATTGTATTGTCATTGTTATTTGGAAGAACAACTAATTTGTATAACATACTGTATGTGGGACTGCCTTTGAACAGTGTTCAGAAACTTCATCTGGTTCAAAGAGCTGTAGCCAGATCCCTAATGGGGGTTGGCTACAGGAAACACACAACTCTTGTTACAACAGCTTCACTGGTTGCTCATTCATTTCTGAGTATAATTCAGAGGTGCTGGTTTTGACTTAAAAAGCTCTATATGACTCAGGCCTAGGTTATTTGAAGGACTGTATTGTTCATGCATGCTAAGTGCTGTGCAGGCATGGCGTAGGAGGTGGAACCAAAAGTTGGCCTCAGTTCATTCCAGTCAAGCACAATGAAGCAGCAACCAGTAGCCTTGGTGGTGGCTGATACAAACACCAGAACCACAGTCTTGGCCTTCCTTAGAAAGCCGTGGGCACTGGTGGGTGATGTGCCAAGCAACCAGTTCATCACCTGGAGCCAGAATGACCTGAATTTCCTTGTGCTGAATGAACAAAGATTTGCCAAAGAGATTCTTCCAAAGTACTTCAAGCACAACAACATGGCAATTTTTTTTGGAACAGTTAAATATATTGCTTTTGTAAGGTTGTTCATATTGGCTCAGGCATTGTTAAATTAGAAAGAGATGCTCCTGCTGAGTTCCAGCATATCTTGTTCAAGCAAGGACAGGAAGACTTACTGGAGCACATTGAAAGAAAGGTTTCTTCTTCAAGATATAAAGAAAATAAAATTCACCCAGAAGACCTGTATAAAATCATAGGTAGTGCACAGAATCATAGAATGATAGAATCATAGAGCTGGAAGAGACCCCAGGAACCATCGAGTCCAACCCCTTGCTATGCAGGAACACCCTCAAAGCATTCCCAACAGATGGCCATCCAGCCTTTGCTTAAAAACCTCCAAAGGAGGAAACTCTACCACACTTTGAGGCAGCATATTCCACTGCTGGACAGCTCTGACAATTAAAAAGTTCTTCCTGAGGTTCAAGTGGAATCTCCTTTCCTGCAGCTTGAATCCTTTGCTCCTTGTCCTAGCCTCTGGAGTGGCAGAGAACAAGCCCACTCCCTCCTCAACATGATATCTCTTCAAATATTTAAACATGGTTATCATGTCCCCTCTTAACCTTCTCTTCTGCAGACTAAACATACTCAGCTCCCTAAGCCATTCCTCATGGGGCATGGCTTCCAGACCCTTCACCATTTTGGTCACCCTCCTCTGGACATGTTCCAGTTTGTCAATATCCTTCATGAATTGAGGTGTCCAGAACTGGACACAGTATTCCAAATGAGGCCTAACCAATGCTGAATAGAGTCGTACCATCACCTCCCTTGATCTAGACACCATACTCCTATTGATGCAACCAAGAATTGCGCTGGCTTTCTTGGCTGCTGCATCACACTGCTGACTTATGTTCAGCTTGTGATCTACCAAAACTCCTAGATCCTTTTCACACATACTGCTATCCAGCCACGTATCTCCCATCCTATATTTGTACATTCCATTTTTTCTGCCTAAGTACAGGACCTTACATTTGTCTCTGTTGACTTCCATTTTGTTAGCTTTGGCCCAGCTCTCCAATCTATCAAGGTCATTTTGAATTTTGACCCTGTCCTCTGGTGTGTTAGCAACCCCTCCCAATTTGGTATCATCTGTAAATTTCATCACCATTCCCTCCGCTCCTTCATCCAAGTCATTGATGAAGATGTTGAATAGCACGGGGCCCAGGACAGAACCCTGTGGCACCCTGTGGTTCAAATTAAACAAGAAATGATTGAATCTAGGCTCTCTGCTTTGATGGGAGAAAATGAAACTCTTTGGAAAGAAGTAGTAGAACTGAAGACAAAACGTCTGCAAGAACAGCAAGATATTCAGAAAATTGTGCAGTTCATTTTTACCCTTGTTCAGAATAACCAGTTTGTGAATCTGAAATGCAAACACCCATTGCTTCTGAATACTAATGGGACTGCAAAGTCCAATCTATTCCAGCAGATCATTAAAGAAACCACACAAAATAAACATTCTCTTGTAAATAGGCAGATGCCACACAACAGGACTAACGGTTTAAAACACAGAGATGAGCTGTCTGGTGAAATTATTATTTACGATATCACTGATGCAAGATTGGTGATGAAGAAAAAACCCCAGTTACTCCAGAAACCAGTGAGGACACTGCCTCAGATTTCAACTACAGTCCTGACATTGGAATAGTAGAAGATGACAGTAAGAATGACTATGCATCAGCAGTTCAAGAAAATGCAAATGCTGAACCAGTCACCATTCCACCACCTGATTCTGTCAGTCTTCACACCAATGGTGCAATTCCTTTAATGTCCAGTGCAATTCAGGTAAACAGTCAGTGAACCTTAACAACAGAAGACCCAATCTCAATTATGGATTCTATACTCTGTGAGAATGGAGTGATTTCACAGAATATTAATCTCCTTGGAAATGTGAAACTCCTGGATTACCTTGATAGTACGGATTGCCGTTGAGAGAGTAAAGGAATAAGAGAAAGGGAATTGAAGGACGGTGTTCCTTCTTGTGAACTGGCCTTTCGATTGTTATTTGTGTTCTCCTGTTGTGTTTTTTTATGGTTTATGTTTCTAACTAGTTTTTCATACTTTAATCACTTTTTAATGTTTCTGTTTTACGAATGTTTAACTATTTTTTTAAGCTGTTGTAAGCTACTTTGAGTCCCAGACTGGGGAAAAAGTGGCAACAACAACAACAATTTACATCTACTCCTCTCCTACTCATTGCTGAATCCTTCATAACATCAATTACAATTTTATACCAGGCACTAGCTCTCACAATACTGCAGTTCCTGGATACTATCCAATCTCTTTATCCTGAAATCATAAACAGATAAATGTCATGCTGCATCAGATCAAAGATTTATCTACTCCAGCACTGAATTCAGAGTGATCACATTGGCCCTGTCTGCACATGGAGGGGGAAACGGGGGGAAAATGCTCTAAAGCGGAGCTTACAGGCGGCTGGGTAAGTCCGTCACCATGCGGAGCAGCACAATCTTGCTGTTCCGCAATCCTCTGGCATCCAAAATGGCAGCCTCTGTATCCAAAATGGTGGCTTCCAGCTGGTGAAGGCTCTCCACCAACTGGAGAAGCTCGCCAGCCTAAAGCCTGCCCCCGGCAGATCTGCAGGCATGCACTAGTGCGAGCCTGCAAATCTGCACCGGAGCACGGTGAGGGAGCTGCACAGGGCTGCGCGCTCTGTGCTTTTTAAAAACCTCTGAAAAGAGGTTTTTAAAAAACAAGCCATGCCACCAGTTCTGATCGCTTCAGAGTGGATTGAGGTGCGGAATTACGAAAAATAGTCCGCCCCAATCCACTCCACGGTGCAGAAGATCTCCGTCGGAGGTCGCTCTGTACCATTTTAATACCCCAGCGCGGAAAGGGCCATTATGAGAAACTCATGGGGATGATGCAAGTGCAACATTATCCTGCTACATCTACTGCAGCAACTACATCTGGTACAAAATGTAATACAGTATTAGAAATGAATTGCAGCTGCCATCCCCTCTGTCTGAGTGACTTCTTGTATTTAGCACCCACATTGACAGTCAGATACAAAATAGTCTGTTCTATGCTGAGAATAATTATACTGAATTTAACCACTGCAAATACAGAAGAACTTTAGTTCAATTCATTTTTGAAGACTCTCCAAACACTTTCATATGTATCCACATTTGGAATGGCAAGAACATGAAGGTTAAAAAAATTAAATGTAAGAAAAAATGGATCTGTCAGTTTTTCCCATCTGTTCTGTAGTTAAACACACATATTCATTTCTCTCCAGCTTTGCAAATTTTCAGAATATTTTAACAGAATGCTTCCATGAAAGACTGAAGCTTAAATTCACTACCTTCACATCCTCTAGCTGCTAAAGTCTAGCATTAATGGAAATGTCAAATAGAAGCTCACCAGTTGCACAGTCTCTATTGAACACATGTAGATTAGATACAAGCAAGAATATTTTTGTTTTAAGAGTTAAGTAAGGCTATTTGTCAAATAATACAAACTCTTTATAACACAACACTAAGGGATATAGAATGCCAGTATTAGTGTAGTCCTGAGGGTAATTGCTTCTGTCTTATTAAGGTTAACTGATATTTATTCAAAGCAAAATGTGATGTTGAAAAGTAGATGGTTTTTGTATAATTTATTTTAATTTATTTTCCATTTTGTGTTTGTCTAAGCAAATTAATAGATATATTAGTAATTTATAACACTGCATTATTACCATCCGCTATTAGGAATTTAAAGATTATATCATTTACAAATGATTTAACCCCATCTGAAAGAGCTTAGTATAGCTACTAAGGGATTGTATATTAGAGGTTTCTGTTATAAAGTTTTCTCAGCAGTTTCCAAGACACAAAATGTATTTATTCATTTATTACACTTTAAAAACCATCTATAATAACAAGAATTTTCTAGGTAAAGTTAGGTCCTTTAAAACCATCACTAAGATATTGTAGTTAACATGAGGACTGTGGACAGCATAATATAAATCAAAATAAAATCACAATATAAACCACAATAAAATCAGCTGTATGATATCATTAACCAATTAATCAAAGTAACCAAATTTTGAAGGGTCAAGTAAAAGAAAACTCTGTTCTTATTTCCAAACAAGATAGAAGAGGCTTTTGGAGAGACATTTGATGGTGGAGAACCAAGAAAGCATCATTTAGTCAGCTCTTCTCTCCTTGATAGTGAAGGAATTTCACCATTTATCCCTTTATGTGAATATTTTAAATAAAAAATAAGGGAAGAACACTTGGAAAAGATGTGGATAGAAGAGTTGAAATATAGGTTGAGTTATATCCTTAGAGAAATTTATGGGTAGTATTTAATGCCAGGAAGGTTGTCTAAAATGTATAAAGGTTCCTCAAATGTGTGTCGGAAACGGAATCAAATAGAAGGAACTTTTTACCACATGTACTGGACCTGTGAGGAAGCCAAGGAGTTCTGGGTAATGAATCAAAGACCGATAGAAGACATCTTAAAAGGAAAGATACAACTCAGACCTGAGCTTTTCTTATTGAGTCTGACTGATGAACAGGCTAAGAAGTTGTGAAGAATCTTTTACTACATGACTGATCACAGCAGGAGAGGTTTGTAGGCACAAAAATGAAAAAGTGTGGCTATTCCTTTGCACGAAGACTGGCCATTGAAGAGGCTGAATTTGGGAGAAATTGATAAATTAACTATTTTAATTAAGGAAGGATATTCCTTTAAATTTAAAAATGATCAGGGGGGGAATCAATTACTGATTTTGAAAGTTAAGCCTATAGTTATCAAACTCTAGGCAGTAGTGTAATAATGATAGACACACTAGAAGAAGTGTACTTTGTAGGTCATCTTAGAACCAAAAGCTGGTATGTTAGAAGTCATTTATATGTATTTTTGGCCCCCTTTTTAGTTTAATTTAGTTTAATTTTAATCCTTTGTATGCTGTTTTATAATACACAATGCATGTTAATTAACATAAATGAGAGAAGGAAGGACAAGGAAAGAAGAGGGGACGAAAGATACAGAAGAAAACTTTACATATCTCTGGTATGTATATCGGAAACTGTTTACAGAACAGTTCTTACAACTTCAGTGAAATCAATTCTTGTATGGGATATCCATTAGCTCTATGCCTCAACATAGAGAATACAGTTTTATCTTATATAGTGACAGCAGCCAGGATAATCTTTGTGAAATATTGGTGACAGAAATTGACCCCCTCAATAAATGAATCATTGGATAAGTTAATGGAACCAGCAAAAATAGATAAATAGTCTAATTAGTTGAAGGGCAATTCCATACAATCATGTTTAAACATTTGGAGACCCTATATACTTTATGTTTTATGACAGGTTTTGTGAAAAAGCACAAATAAGTTTTGATGTTTAGTGAATAAATAGCTCTGAAATTCAGAGACAAAATAATTTACAAGGATTTTCTTTCTTTCTTTTTTTTCAAAGTGAGGGGATGTATCTTGATCTTGATTTAATAAACTGATGTTGGAAAGTGCGGGAAGTCTTGTGGCTGGGAGGTAAGCAGCAAGCTTGATAATGCCCTTCCACTCCTCTTTTTAACTTTTTCCTTTCTTATATCTATTTTTTCTTTTCTCTCTATCTTTCATCTACCTTTCTTAATCATTTATTTCCCATATAGCATATTTTCATGTTCTAAGTAGCTGATGAATACGCATATTTGATTTGTTGTGCTATAAGACTTTTCTAATGGTATCCTCTAGTATGTTACTATCCATGTTTTTCTCCTCTCTTTCTTTTCTCTTATTCTTTGTATATTTTCTTCCTCTTCTTTTCTTTCTCAGTTTAGTTTTTCTTGATAGCAATTATACTCTATTATTCCTATGTACTTTTTTTGGTGGAAATTTGATAAAGAATATCTATCTATCTATCTATCTAGAGAGAGAGAGAGAGAGAGAATACAAGTTTTTTTTAACAAATGTATTCTGTTGTTTTAATGGGTTAATGGTCCCACTAATTTAACAGTTCAACTTACTATGTACGAGAAGCAGTAACATCCAGTTAGTAGTTTAGCAAAATAATTGGATCTCATGTTAAGAATTATCTTAATAACAAATTCAACAAATATAATTCAACTAAAGAAGTTAATAATGGCTTGTTTTGTTCTGCTTTAAATGAAAAAGTAGATATATTGTGTGTTACAGCTGCTGCTCATTGTTTGCTTCTGTTCTCTCCCAAGGTTGTTATTATCACATTTAGTTTAGATATTTCTAATTCATTCCTGATTGTTCCCCTGTTATTTTAAAAAATGCAATGGTTACATGGCCTTTAAGCCATTCAGTGTGGCCCTATTCTTCTTCACTCACATAAAAAAGACATGTTTAAAATGTTAGTTTTGCACTTAGTCATTTTAATGAATCATCTACAGTCAAATATAACATTTGATCACCTTCTTCTGTTTGACATGCCTCTCTTAGTGAGCTGTACCAGAATTCTTTCATAATCGCCCTCAAACCTCATGAAAGTCTAGGGTCTATTGTTTTTCTATTGAGTCAGTGAGCTGGAGCTCATGTTCTTTAATTATCTAAAAAACAAAGCATTTCATAGTTCAGTCATACATTTTCCTCTAATAAGCACAGACTGAAAAGAAATTTGGAAATACAGTCAAATTCACCAAAAAATTTGAATTTCAAACTTGCTGTAGTTAAACTTTTTTTCTTGCTGAGCTCAGAATATCACCAAAGATGACAGAAATTCTAATTCTGGGAAGAGGGGTTATTGGAAAAGTCCCCTATTGGTTATGGCTGTACAATTCTTTCCATTTTAGAAAAGGTATAAAGGAATGTCTGCCATGTGCAAGAAGTTCGTCTCAGCTGTGCAGTGATACTCATCTTGCTCCTTTAATATATTTATGATATATTGTGTATAAAAGATTCTCAAATGTTCTACTCCTAGGACCCTTTAGCTGATAGTGACTGAGGCCCAACAGTTACAAAATGGTAGTACAGGAGCTGAGTGGTGTAGAGGTTTCAGTGTTAGAGAAGACACTGCTTAGCCATGGAAACCCACAGAGTGACCTGGAGAAAGTTGCAGTCTTTCAGCCTAAAAGGAAGGCAATGGAAACCTTCTCTGAATAAATCTTGCCAAGTAAACCCTAGGATAAAGTCACCATAAGTCAAGGGCAATTTAAGATCTTGACGACAACATAATCATCATCAACAATGACTTCAACAACACAACCAACAAAATGCAGGGGCAGTCACACCAGGGTGGCAGATGGCATCTGCTTTCACCTTGCTCAGCTTGCATATCACAATATAATTTTATGTCTAGTTGCCTTTTGGAAAAGGACCACAGCAATTTCTTTCTTGCAGAGATATTCATGGTTCATTTTTCATCAGTTGCATTACAGACATTAGGTCTAGAAGTATATTGATTCAGCCACCCCTTTTCACAGGCAGAATTTGCAGATCCAGTTAAGCAGAAACCACTTTTCATATCACATTTCTTCCCCATCTCACATATCTTTTAAAAATGTTCATACTCATTTCCTGTTGTCTTTCTTGTTTACTAACTTAATAAGTACTCTATCCCAACTACCAGAAATTTTCATCCATTCTTCATCCTTCTTTTAAAGTTACTTCCTTCTGTAACAGTTTTTCCCTCTTAGTCTCTTCCTTTCTATTCCAGGACGATGATGACTACAACAGGAACAACAATGACAATGATGATGATATTTTAAAAAGTTGTACCAATGTCTATTCACTCTTTCAAGTCTTTTCAAGGATTCTCTGGCTCTTGCTCTAAGAGGAGACAGGCTCTCTCCTTTCCATTCTGATCTTCTCTGTCTCCAGCTTTCCACACTTTCAGTTTCTTCCCCTCTTCTGCCCTTTCTACCACTCAGGCAAATACCCAGACACTGTTCCTGGTGGTTGTGCCAAGTTGCTCTTCGGATGTAGAGGCACTGGCCTGCATCATAGCTCAAAAGCGTGTCTGAAATCTGAGGTACTTTTCCTCATCCTCATCCTTTCTATGATTTCATCTTATTTATTTAAGATATTTTTAAAATCCTCTTTGAGAGAAAGCAACACTGAGGCAGTTAAAAAAAATCAGGTTTAAAATACAATCAACAATACTGTTTTTTCATCTGCTTTCCTTCCATTTGTTATTTTGCTTTTACTCACACTTGGTTTGCTTCTGTGTCTTGCAATGGTCTTCATCTTATTCATTCATTCATTCATTCATTCATTCATTCATTCATTATATTTGCATGCCACCTTTTCTCCCAGAATGGGACCCAAGGTGGCTTCCAAAAATAAGTTAAAAACATTAGAATCATAGAATCATAGAGCGGGAAGAAACCACAGGAGCCATCCAGTCCAACCCACTGCCATGCAGGAACACACGTCAAAGCATTCCCAACAGATGTCCATCCAGCCTCTGCTTAAAGACCTCCAAAGAAGGAACTTCCATCACATTCTAAGGCAGCCATACAGCTCTGACCATCAGGAAGTTCTTCCTGAGATTCAGGTGGAATCTCTTTTCCTGTAGTGTGAATCCATTGCTCCCTGTCCTAGTCTCTGGAGCAGCAGAAAACAAGTCCATTCCCTCTTCAATCTGACATCCTTTAAAATATTTAAATATGGCTATCATGTCTCCTCTTAACAGACTAAACATACCCAGCTCACTAAAACACTCCTCACAGGACCTGGCTTCCAGACCCTTCAGCATTTTGGTTGTCCTCCTCTGGACAGGTTACAGCTTGTCAATATCCTTCTTAAAATGAGGTGCCCACAACGTTTAAAACAATTAAAAACATTAAAACATATATCCTTTAAAAAGCTACAATTTGAAAATGAGTTAAATAAATAAAAAGCTCCCGACCTCACATAAAAGTTCGTTTAAAGAGTAATGTTCTTGTCTGTGGGCAAAAGGAGAGCAGGGAGGATGGCAGCCTAGCCTCCTGTGGAAGAACATTCCACAGGGTGGGAACAGCCACTGATGCTATGCAGACTACTGCCTTTCTCTCTAACTAGTCCCCAGTTTCATATATTCCAGTGCATTATTCATGCACAGACACTCCACTACTGGTATCCAGTCATGGGAGGGAAAATGTGCTATGTAAAGTGATTTGTCTTAGGATATCCTGGTGATGATCCTGAGACATCTTTTGGTGTAGGAAGGACATTCTTAAAGGTCTTGGAGAGATGGAGGGAATGGCTTCCTTTTTGAGCTATTGCTTGGAACTAGAGTGGTATCACTTTTTTGCTTTGGAAACAATTATATTATTAATGTCTAATCTCCAACGTGTTAAGTGCATGTTCTTTATTTGAATTTGAATCCTGTTGAGGAATTGAGAGATTTTCAGTAACAAGTCTCCCAATTAGTAGAGTATTCTGTAATGCACAGGAAGAAGTTGAACAAATTACGAGTCCCGCTTTATCATCTCCACCCCAGACACACTTAATCTGGCTCAAAATAAACACAAAGAGTTTGGTTAAAAATATGAAAAGTTTACTCACACAATCTTGCGCATAGTTTACACAGGTTCAAGTTCTTGAAGAAAGGTAAGAAGAAAATAAGAACTCACATGCTTACAGGGAAGCATGCTTGCCAAAGGATCTTAGACCAGGGAAGCCAAAGAACAAAAGAAGTAAGAGGAAGAGAACATACAGGAGGCAGTGGATGTTGACCAAACTATAGGAAGTTTACTCTAGGCAGTCCCCTCTATGCCTACAATAGACATGCAAATTAACTAACCAGTTAATTAAAACATGAAAAGGTTACCACTTCCAACAAATCCCCACACGTTCATTGCAGTTTAATTAATTCAGTAAAGATGTGTACTGCTTTAAATCCCTAAATTCTAAGGTTTGAGGACAAAAGGCTGAAGGATGGCCATGCCACAGAATGACAAAGCAAAGAAATGCTGGTTAACGAAAATTGATCTTAATCCACAGTTTGAGAAATGCTGTAATACAGACACAGTTGTATTTATAGAAGGTTAATTTTGACTACAGGTTTGTAGGAGGTGAGTGGGACATCCACACATTTTCCCACTCAGGCAACAAGTTCCCCCACTTTTGAATCAATAAATCTTCCCCTTCACACAGATTATAATGAAATCTTATAAAGTTAAAAACTTAGGTGTGTTTTCACCTTACAGTAATATGCCTTCTGTACAGCCAAGAAATAGGTATGTATTGTAGGGCAGAAGAATCACGAAGCAGTTCTTTTACTTGTCCTCATTTAAACTGCCTTGTGTTTTTCAGAAATGTGCTTGGATCATCAAGCGTCACAAAATCATACATCATGAGAACGTGTCACCAGCAGCAGATTCCACCTCTGCCTTATGCACGTTCAAACTGTCTTGGAGTTGTGATACAGGAGGGGGTTTCCCCATTTGTTCTTCTTAAGTTTAAATTGTGAGCAATCCTGGTGAAATCAAATACTGTTAACTATATCTTCTTCTTCTTCTTCTTCTTCTTCTTCTTCTTCTTCTTCTTCTTCTTCTTCTTCTTCTTTTTGAGGGACTGCCTTTAACAGAAAGAAGGGAAATGTTTCCTTTCTCTCTCTCTCTCTCTCTCCCACACACACACACACAGTGTGTATGTGTGTGTGAGAGAGAATGGAAATGCTTACTGTTTTTTTTTCCAGCTTTACCCACCATTAGTACAGCTTTGTTTTGTTTGGGGCTAGGGTGAGCCCTTCTAGCTACAGTTGTTCTGTATCCCTTGTTAGTCTTGGTCCAATTTGTTCATACTGAACTGTAGTCCCTAAATAATTTCTCAGTTCTCAGTTAACATATCAGTCAAGGAAGGCAGACAGGCACAGTATTTTTTTTTCTATTTTTTTATTTATTTATTTTTTGGCTAAGCAGAATACAGTTGCAGCCATCACTTTCTTCATTTTATTTTTTATTTTCCAGTTCATTCTGAAGTAAAATTTGGAAGCCGATTCATTTTCCAGCAGCGTGCTTTGCCCAAGGTATACCAGACTTTGCTCTATTACACAATCAAAATAAAATAACATTTTCCATACACACATACACACAAACACACTGTTTTTCTAAAATAATACTATTCAGTGAAAACAATAGAACTTTGCACATAAAAATAGAACATGTAATCCTTTGACTCTACCAGTCTGCATTTTTGCAGAACTAATCACACCTTTTAAGTCCCTACCATTCTTGTAAATTAATTTTGTAGTGTGAGGAAATGTTATAGGCATTTAGATTTCCCAGTGGAAGTGAAAGGAAGAAACAATTATCTGAATCTCAAATAGCCATCTGGATCTGGACTCCACATAAAGTCAGACTGAGTCTGGAACAAACTGGAGCAGATTTATCACTAAATCAGGCCCTGTTTCAAACAGCGAGCCTTGTCAGGAATTTCTCCCTGCTGGGCTGCAGCCAACAAGAGAGGAGAGAGGCCAGGAACTCTTGGGGAGTCCAAATATACCCAACACCAGGAAAACACAAACCGAGCCAGGTCAAGGTCCAGTCCAAAGGTTCAGGAGGCAGACATCCGTCCGGAGGGGTTCACGGAGCAGGAGACACAAAGGTTGTGAGGGCTTGCTAATAATTTGCTGCAAGCAAGGAGCGGCCACACCGGCAGATTTAAATAGTCCTTGTGAGCAGGTGCTGCTCATTACTGTTTCCTCAGCCTAGTCCAAGCAGCCTCCCTCTTGCAATCTGTTTCAGCCTTCTGTGTGATGGAGGGCTGATGGGCCCCGCTGGCTGCAACTCCTCAGCATCACTGCTGGTTCTCTCTCCATCCTGAGCTGGCTGGGTTAACTCAGTCTCTGTTTGACCTTCCAGTGCAGGGAATGTTTGCAGGTTGACTTGCTCAGTCACAGGCTTGGCCCCCCTGCACAATCAGTTGCTCATCAATCACAGCATCATTATCTGTCACAAACCTCTACCAGTGTAGTGGTTTGAACACTGGACTACAACTCTGGAGGCCAGGATTTGAATCTCCACTCAGCCATGGGAAATCCCTGGTTGACTTTGGGCAAGTCACATTTTCCCAGTCAGAAACAACTTCAAGTTGTGGAACAACAAGCATAGTCTTTATTTATACCAAATTTCTTGAAAGAGAAGAATAGTTACAAATATAGACTGGAATTCTGCTGGTGACATACACAGACATAATGCCAAGAAAGAGGTATTCGTTGCTTCTTTGTGCAATGGCTTCCTCCCTGCGGAACCCAGCCTTCTACAGACAAGGGGCCCTCTATTCTTATTTAGTGCCCAAGAGAAGGAAGGAGTGACCAAGTGCTATCTAACTGCGTTCCTCCAGCTGAATGTACAGTGAAGAAGGCATTGTCTAGGACCTCCTCCAGAGATAGAAGAAGATGATATTGTCTTTGTGCAGCTGTAGAGGCATAGTTGAGAGTTGGCTGGTTGTTCTCTGCTCAGCCCTAGCCATTAAATGGCCATGGAGGGACAGTAGCAGAAAGGTGGATCCTGCTTGTTGGAAGGAGGAAAGGACACACAGTTCCATCTACTGGATATTTAAACAGTACTAGATCCCTCTAGGATTTGGCCCATACATTCATCTTGCCAAGTAATAACAATGATTTTATCACACATTGGTTACTGTTCTGTTGTAGAAGATGTAGAAGACTGACTGGCAACATCAGCTGAAAGATCTGGAATATTGGAAACTGACAATTACACAACAGTTTATCTGAAATATTTTGTAATGAAAATCTTGCAAAATTTAAAACTGTTTTTCAGTTTTTCCAGAAAGATATTTTATTGTTGAGGGTCACACAAAATAATTGCCTTTTCATCCTTGCATTTCAGTCTTATATAGACTGAAATAGACTTACCTACATAGAATTAAGAGAACAATATTCTTGTCCAACCAGAAAGCTTGAAAGTATTAAAAAGAAAAAAAACACCTTTTCAGCAAGTCTTGAATAGTGTGTATGTAGATTTTCCCTAAAGTGAGTTTTCCACCAACACATATAGAATGTTCAACCTTACTAAGTACACCTACTATGTATAGTTCTTTTCTATTTATTTTTTAAAAGAGGCAATTATATTTGCTTTAACTGTACTTCCATTCACAGAATATGAACATAAAAGCAAATTGGAAATGATATGGCTTTTTTTTCTTGCAAATTAACCTCACTTGAACTTTTCAAAGAATCTTGCAAATTTGTCTTACCTGAACTATTAAAAAAGTATATAACTTGTATTACATTCCTTGAAATGCAAATCTAACCATATGGTTGTAGTTCTATATAATCATCTTGGAACAGATTTTGACATAGCATCCAACAGTTTAAGGTGTAGCATATGAAACATTTAGCAGAAACATTAAGAAATGCTATAACCTAAGCCTTTCTTTTTTTACAATCAACAAAGTTGTAGAAACAGAGCAACTTTTTTGTGGTGGAAGGATATTGAATTGATTAAATATGTCTTTATAGTGCAGGTGGTTGTTGTATGCTTTCAAGTCATTTTCAGCTTATGGCAATCTTTAGGAAGATTTTTTCAGACGAGATTTGCCATTGCCTTCTCCTGAGTCTGGGAGAGTGTGACTTGCCCAAGGATGCCCAGTGGGTTTCTTTGGCTTAGCAAGGTTTCAAACCCTGGTCTCCAGAGTCCTTGTCCAGCACTGAAATCACTATACCATGCTTGCTTTCTCTCCCTCTCCCCCTCTCTCTCTCTCTCACACACACACACACACAGATAATCATACACATAAACACCCATATCAATAAAGCATCAATTATATTTATATGCAAATACTTATAAATTTGGGGGCTCTTTTCAGTTTCAAATTCTTTCTTTCATGTCTTTGTAGGGTCACAAAAAGCAAACACTTAGGCCATTTCCGCACTACACTGTCATAGTGCTATTATTCTACTTTCAGTGTTCTATGGAATCCTGGGGTTTGCAGTTTAGAGAGGGGCCTTCAGAATTCTCAGCCAGAGAGCTCTTTGACCTCAGTAAGCAAAACAAACAAACAAACAAAACAGAATTCCATAGGATGTAGAAAGTGGAATAATAGCATGATAGCAGCAGTGGTGGAGCTTGGGGTGCGTGGAGGGTGGATGGGAGGGGGCGGGCCATGGTGCTGGGATGTGGCCACAGTGCGCGGAGACATGGCTACTAGCTAGGATGCTCCAAAAACATTGCTGCTGGGGCAAAATGCCCTCATCGTCCCCCTGTCCCTATGTGTAGTGCGGAAATGGCCTGAGATTGTCTTACTGTCGGGTTGGCTGCATTCCCTGCCACTTTTGAAAATGTTGCTCTGTCATGCCAATGAATGCTTCTTGATTATTTCATGCTTGTTAATATTTTATGCTGATATAAAGCTTATTATGTGCTGGAAGTCTATACTCTTTTGTTGTAATGAGTAGTCATCTTGGATAGCCAAAGGCTTAGGTTCCTATCATCTGCTACATGTCATCATATGTTAAACCTTGTATGTAAGTTGAATGGTTGTTGAAAGTGTGAAATATGAAGTGATTATATCGCCACAGTATGCTGGATGAAGAAGAGGATGATTGTGTTCTTATTGCTTTTGGTGTAGAGTTCTGTTGGAGCTGGTTCTGTTAGAGATCTGTCATATATTGTGTGTTATTTGCCTTGCTGGAGAAACATATTACATCTGATTCTAGAATGTATGACTCATCTGTGTTACTATGTAGTTTTAATATACTGCATGGGATCTTGATATTTCAGGATCTACAATGCACAGTGTACAATGGGCTTTACTGTATGCATGCATTGAAGATCACTGATTATTGTTATGGTTTGATGTGTTATCTTTTGCAATACTCTTTGCCTATCCTTTCCATATGTAATAATGTCTTGCCATGTTATTAAGCAGGCCTAGTTATCACATGCTGTTGATCATACTTAATAGAGTTATTATATGTTTTGCTTAAAGGCTTCCATATCATATTACATGTGTGTGTTGCTGTAGGCATAATATGTTTAGTGCCTTGCTGGATTGTAGGAATGGTTACTGTAAACTTTACATATATGCTTTGTACCCCTGGCTAGAAAATCATGCCTGTGCAATGAAGTATCATGGAAGAAAGCTACAGGATGTCAGAAAACAGATTGTAAAGCAATAGAGATCAGAGGAGAGAATGCGAAAATAGTGTGAAGATCTTGTGTAAACTGGCAATACAAAGAGATAAGGAAATAGAACTTGTTTTGGCTCTCAAGATGAAAGCTATGTAAACATCAGATGGGTCTGACAAAATCTGGTTCTGCTAGGACAGTGGTTCTCAACCTGTGAGTCCCCAGATGTTCGTGGACTTCAGCTCCCAGAAGCCCTAGCCACTGTGGTCAATGCTCAGGGCTTCTGGGAGCTGAAGTCCACAAACATCTGGGGACCCACAGGTTGAGAACCACTGTGCTAGGGTGATGGGGCAGTATGACTTTTACCAATCACTGAGATGCATACCTAAATTTATCTGTCAAAGATATAAAACCTGTAAGCATCCTACACGCTTATGAAGTGTTGCTATGTTGCTTGCTTTGCTCCAAATAAATGCCTCTGATTCAACTCTGAATGAAGTTTGTGAGCAGCTGTTAGCCAGCACATTACATGAACTTTCAACGTATCTTAAGAAGAACATGACTCATTAGAAAAGACAATAATGCTTGGTAAGGTGAAAGGGAGTAGCAAAAGACAAATACTGCATTATAAGTGGATACACTCAATTGAGGAAGCCATGGCTCTGAATTTGCAAGACCTGAGCAAGGCTGTTGAGAAGAGAGTGACTTGGGTGTGTCTCATTCATAGCATCAGTTTGACAGCAGTTAACAGCATAATAACAAAATAATACTTTTAATGTCATGAGAGGATTTTGCTTTGTTTCATATTGTTTTGAAAAAGAAATACATGGCATGGCTGCTAATCAAAGTTTGGTGACCTACCATACATGGCCTTGGACATTAAATGAGTTAAATTGTATAGAAGATAGGTGTCCTGCACCTTCTTTTTGAAGTAGGAATGAAAATTATCCTACCTTTTCATGTACTTAATAATTTGTACTCATTTTCGAAAGTAATTTCCCCTAATGCATACATTATATTCAACCATTCCTTTAAATATATACCTTTATATAGGCAATTGTACTTAATGTATTCATTTTAGAACATGGAACTGCATTCTCAAATTCAGACAAGTGTGAAAATCAAAGGGTGTGTTCCAGTTAGCTCATATAGACTAGTTACATTGGTGCATATTAAAATAGGAAATTGAATAATTTTCCCGAAATGCATAGAGTAAAACCATATCCAGAAACAATATTCAAAATCATTACACAGTCGCTCCAGTGAGTTATGAGTGCAAAAGAACTATGATAGGGTTATTATACAATCCTATACATGTCTCCTCAGAAGAGTGAGAGGAAGATATTTGGTTGGTTTACAATTTAAAGTGTTATTCTTATTTGGCAAGTTTTCTTCAATTTATGGCAACTCTATGAATGAGAAACACCCAAGAGATCTTGTTCATAACTGACCTGCCAAGGTCTTGCAGATTCAAAGCTATGACTTCCTTGATTGAGTCAATCCACCTCTAATGTGGATTGACTAAATGACTAAATTTAAAGTGACTTTACCTGATTTTGCCTGATTTATCTGATTTTGCAAATTTGAACCAAACACCAACTGAACCAGTTCCTTTGGGAACCTGCATTTCTCTGAATTTGGCAGTGGAGTGCTCCTATCAAAAACACAAACAAAGCTGTGTGTTCTAGCACAAAATGCACATGCAAAATTTATGTAGGAAACCTGCTTACATAAAATGTGGCAAAACTTTGATGAAAGTTATATTAATTAAGGACAATGTATGCAAAAAATGTGTACAAATTCTTGTTAATACTCTTTTGGTTCAGTATAAGACAGACTTTAAATTGCTAAAATTCTCAACATTTGTGATGACTTGAAGAAGATTGGGAATTTTAAGAAACTGAGATAATTTGAAATGTACAGATTCATCCATACCTAAATCAGAAGCAGTTAATCAGTTTAATGAGGAATAGGTCCTTTCCATGTGAGGACTGCATCCTGGCATCAGGATATGAGAGGAGTGGGACCGTTATGATGCTTTCTCAAGATGTCATTGCAGTTCTGTCCTTCCTCCATCATCAGCTGGTGGTGTGATTGTGGAGTAAATCATTGATGGAATTTCCCTGGCAACGATTCCTGATCGTGTGACTGTCTCACACTTACCTGTCATCCAGAAGTGGAATGGAGGCACTTTCTGCCCCAATGCAACATGGGAAAGAGCCCAGCTGTGCTGTGGAAGGAAGAGGTGTGTGCATTGTGCTCTCTTCCACAGCCAGACAGTCCAATGCGGAGGGAAATGCTGGAGCCATGCTCCCATCTGAGCAGAGGTGCTGCTGGGATCACAACCAGAAGACTACAGGATAATGTTACCCTGTTTACTGGGCGTCCCGGGAGGGACACCAAAATGTGCTTAACTATAGGTGGGGAAAATTAGCTCAGAGCACTGCTTTAGCGTTACGAAAGGCAGGGTAACTTTGCAGGATCTTGTAACCCAGTCTTTACGGGGTCAGGCCAAGTCAAGAAGCAGACCAGTTTGAAAATAATGAATGATCTTTATTAAAAACAGGCACACGATGTAAGCAACACATGCACACAGATAACTAAGGAAAATAAAGGTGTGAGTAAGATAGCGGGATTTCCAGAGGGATAGTTGGTTCGGGTGATACGACACATGATCCTGAAGCCCGGAAGAAGATAGAGAGTGATGCTGGGGTTCGGTGTATCTCAGCACGTGGAGCTGAGGGGAAGGTCGCCAAGCAAGGCAGCAGCAGGGCAGTCTGGAACTCGGGAGCGATCCGAGGAAGGTCTTGGAATCGGGGGTTTTTATAGGGAGAAGTGTGACTGCAGGCTATGCCTTACTCGGGGACAACAATGAGTTTTGGGTGCAAGACAATGTCTCCGAAAGGTCACAATTTAGCATGATGGAATCAGACCCAAATTAACAATGGTGTAGCCAGTATGTAAATGTGCAATGCTTGACAGTGGATGGTTCAGCCTTTGTCAAGTTGCCTGCTCAGGGCAGGGAGCCTTTTGTAGGTAGCGTGCATACATAATATAGTGCTTGCCAGGTGAGGTCCCCGAAGCTGAGATCTGGCTATTTCTGGCTTGCTTGTATTGTTTGAGAACATTTCAGCCGTTAAGTGCTGAACCTAGTTTTGTGCTTGTCCGGAGGCCACACAAGCACATGGAGAAGGGTGGTAGAATAAGGCTGAATTATGATATCAAAGTGATATCGGGTGCTATCACCAAATAGGCTTAAACTGCAGTAACAATAAGGTAACCTGCAGAAATGCCCATAGTTGCAGGCAAGTGAGTATAGAGTTATAGTGTGGCATGTGGGTAGGTAGGTATTTTTGCTAATGGACATTGGAAAGAATAGCAGCTTATATCACTGTGGTCTGCACACATTAGTTAAATAAAATTAAGTCTGTTAAAATTAAAATAGAGTCTGCACATGTTAGTTAAACTAAAGTTAAACAAAAGGCATGACAATGTTAAGAAAATTATTTTAAGATCACTCTAGTAATAATTGCATCCTAGGAAATGTGGACCATCTGTGGTGACAGATCTGAGAGAATTGGATGCAATGATAATGATACAAAAGATTCTCATTATATCAGGCTTGCAAGAGTTCTCAGAGCCATATTTTTTTTCTTTTTCTGTCTCCTGCAAACTGATCAATATGTTCTCAACACATAATCCACATTGCATTTATTTCTGTAATATAGCTTAACTTCAATTGAGGCTGTGGTTAATTGCTAATCTATATTCATTGAACAGAACAAATGAGGGCAGCAAGAGTGGATGTTTCATGTTCTTGTCTCATCAAGCATGTGAACTTATGAGCTCTCTCTTTTTCTCTTTTGAACTCATCTATTGGCATAGTTTCTTACCCAGCAATTTATGGAACCTTTTAAGAAATGATAGCAGTGTTTTCTAGAATAAGATTAGAAGGCAGGGCTTTTAGAGAAAAAAAACTGAAATTTATTAGATAAGAGAGTCAATAAACGGATCTGTTGCTTATTTGTAATGATGATTAAAATGCTTTTATTTTTAATTCTTAAATATTCTCTCATGAGAATATAGTTTTCTGCAACTATACAGGTAGCTCAGATGATGACTTCTACTTCCTATATATGACCTATCAAAAATCTAAATGAATGTTATTGACTTTTTTAATTTTTAAAAAAGTTCTTTTTTAAAAAAACGTGAGCCACAGTTATATTTCCTTCCTTCCTTCTTTCCTTCCTTCTTTCAGTTGTTCATTTAATTTATGCTTTGCCTTTCTTCTGGATGGGATCCAAAGTGGCCCACAATATCTAAAAGAAATGATTAGCTAAACACTTATTTTACATAAGTTTAAAAACAAGTAAATAACAATTCTATTAAAAAAGGCACATGGCTGCCACAAGTTAAAATAGTTTTAAAACATAACTGAAGGCATACCAAATAAAAAGATGACACAACACTTTCAAATTAACTGCTGGTGGGAAGAGAATAGGGAAGGGAAAAGCTGGACCTGCGGTAGAAGAGAGTTCAACAGCCTGAGACCAACCCCTGAGAACTCTCCCATATCGTCACCAAATGAAAGTGTGGTGCTGGTGGAATCTAAAGAAGCCCTCCTGTGAAGGTCTTAAAATTCAGGCCAGCTCTTATAGGGAGATTCAGGCTGTTTCTGCCCTACACTGTTACAGTGCTATTATTCCACTTTCAACCTCCGGTGGAATTCTGGGGTTCGTAGTTGACTGAGGCCAAAGAGCTCTCTGGCTGAGAATTCTTAATTGCCCCTCCCTAAACTGCAAATCCCAAGATTCCATAGGAAGTTGAAAGTGGAATAATAGCAGTATAATAGTGTAGTGCAGAAATGGCCAGTCTTTTAGTACACGCTTTATACAGTAGACACTATTGTTAAAAAGCAAAACAAAACCGCATCATAATATTGCTATTTCTGTTAGATGTGCAAGACCGTCATAATCCCTTACCTGTTCAGTGAGAAGGTTCATCTAGTCCAGAACCATAGGTGGAACTCCACCAAATGCCACATGATCTTTGGGGCCTAAAATGTACAACCCTGCTGCTGAAAAGAAGAAAAAAAAATAACTACAAGGGTTGAGAGTGCCTTTCAGCCCAAGGATTTCACTTACTTTGAGTACGTTTCTCAGGGACCACATTCTGGCCATGTATGAAGCCAAGGGAAAAGGAGTAAAATCAAAAAGGCCAGCATAATGTATTATTTTAGCTTAAAGCTCTTCCTGCAAGCCACTAAGCATTTCAACCTCTTTTGAATTGAAAAATAAAACACAGAAAATGTCAGGAGGCACAGCGCCTGTCATAGTATGTTGACAAAGAAAAGTGTCTGACAAAATATAGGCTAATAGGTGAAAGTGGGGTATAGACAGCCAGCACTACAATGTATCAATTGGCAATTGCTGGTTGCAACTATGGATCCGGTTGTAAGTTCGAAAGCATACCAAGGCACCAAGTGAGTAATTACTGTAATGTTTGATATTACTTAGTGTCTGGAGAGGAGGGGAAAGATCAGAAGGCGGGATGTGAAAGTAGCAAGAAGTGTTATGGGAATGGGCATAGCTAAGATAAAGAGACAAGAATTTATGCTACCTCACAGGATGAAAGATATGCAAACAACAGAAGGGTCTGGGAATATCTGCTTCTAGTGGGGTGAGGTGACATTTATGACTCTTGCCAATCTTCCAAATATGCTCCTAATTTTTCAGGACAACGTTTAAAACCGGTAACCATCCAACATATGTCAGTCCCAGCAACTTTTGGGAAAGTTGCTGTGTTGCTTGTTTGCTCTCCAAAAAATGCTTAAACTCTGAGTGTTTTCTGAGAGGCAAGTTATCCAGGATATGACAAAAAAGCATAAACAAGCAAACAAAGAACTATGGAAATGGGTCTGGATGTCTGCTGAAATGCAGGAGGGTTGCATTAGAAGCCACTGACTTCACACCCCAAGGATCACATTGTCCAAATTGTATCAGTTTGCTTTTAAATTAAAGTGGGAGGATGTATGCTCCCTCCCTCCATTATATGATGACAGGCCCATACAGCATCATCTCTCTGTTAGCTTTTCCTCATTTCTGCATTAGATTTTTCAGCTGTTCTGCTCAGACAGAAAACTTTTAAAACTTTGTTATGGTTTAGTCTTTGAACTATACACATAAACGTTTAAAAACGTACTGCAAGAGACAAAAAGGGAGGAGCAGGAGGAAGAGAAATAGCAGCAGCAAACTTCCTTTAATCTTAGTTGGAAGAAATCCATTTTGCTCTTTTCCATTTGTAAAATGTTCTCAACTGCAGCCCTATTTGCACAAATATCCCTCATGCCCTGCTATCAGCAGAAGGCATGCTTGCCAAAATTAACAGTCTGTAGCAAGGGGGTGGAGGAGGTAGTATATTTGTGAGAGGTTACTTCCAGGTCATAACATTTGAAGTAAAAAGTAGCAAACTGCTCAGGCTATAAATCTGTACCAGGATCTGCCTCTTAGGGATTCTAGAAGTATTTGGGCTGTTGCCTATATTAGCATACAATCCCTTCAGTAGTTCCCTGGAAGGATGAAACAGTGCTTTTTTGGCTGGCTAATTTCGAGAAGACATTTGCAGGCAGGAATGCTGAGCTGTGAAGATAACAAGCGACTCAGAAAGGGGTTGTTGAGTCTTCTGCTCTGAGGAATTCACACTGGAGTTATGGTTTTTGCTAAGCAGGGTGTCTATGCATTTGGCTTTACAAGACAAAACACCTCTGTTTTTAAAGGACTATCCACACCCAGGTTAAAAATGAAGCATGACAGGAAAGGAAAAGAGGAGCATTGAAGTTAGCATTTGGGTTGAAGATCAAGTAAATACCTGGTGTCAAGTTGTGAGGTTCCTGCCATGGGAAATGGGGATGGTCTGCTTGAATGTGTATTGAGGCAAATGTATTTAATTATTGCATAAGTAGGCATTATGTATTACCGTTAGACAAGTCTATTGCTAATTGTTCTTTCCTACAGTGCATCTGGTGAGAGGGAAAGAATAGAAAAGGGCAAAAATTAGAGTATGGACTGAAGAGACATGTTGTTTTGAGAACCCATTTCTGGGAGATAAGGGCAGGAAATATGAAGTCAAGTTAACCTGGTCAAGGATGGAAAGGTGTATGTGGTGGGCAGGGGTCTGGGAACTGTTGGGAAGGTGGTGTGATTTATGGATTTATGGCTCTCATCAATCACAGCTTTGCATGCATTAAATTGGAACATTACCCTATAAAAGTTGTAAGCTGTATAGATACTTCAGTTTCACAACATCCATGGAAGTGTTACTCATGTTTATCTTGCACAAATAAACATCAGCATGAAGTTTGTGGAGTGTGGGTTATTCAGTACATGAAACCTAGTCCCGACGAGGGATATGTATTTTATTTATATTTATATTATCACAATTATGTCTAATTGTTTATCTAGAAATATAACTTAGAATATGCAAAATTTATGCAAATCTCTGTGCCCTTTTCAGTGCTATGTAGGTAGCCAGCCTCCTTCAGGTCAATATCCAGAAATTCTGTGACGAGATAACCCTCTGAATGTTAAATTAAATCCAGTGTCAGTCACTACTGCAGAAGAACCAGTGAAATCAACGGCATTTAAATAAGTGATGTATAACAATTCCCAATCATTTCAGTGGATTTACTCTAGTTGGAACTAACAATGGATTTAACTCACTCCAAGTAGAAAAGGAGGGGAGAATTATGCAGAACAGCCAGAACATGGCAAAAATTAATCAATTTTAAAAGGAGCATTCTTCAGAGCATCTGCAGATATTTATCCGTTATTACAGAGACCCTGTGGGATTTTTATGTCCCCAAACAACCGATAGCCTATTCTGTCCTTTCAGATCTTCCCTTTCAGCTGTAGAATGAAATCTGTATCACATCTCACTCATCCTTGTTCTACAGGCAAAGGAATGATTTGCATGTCTGTTCCTAACTAATACCTATATATTTCCAAGAAAGAGGGGAGAGAGAGAGAGAGAGACAAAGGAAGTAACATCTTCAGTAACGCATCAAAAGTTTGAGACATGACCTTATTTTGACTTCAACTACCTAATATTTCACCTGTCAATTTATCATTTAACTATTAAAACAAAAACAAAGGGTAACTCCTGTGATCTGAATTTAAAAAAATAAAAATAAAAACTATGAGTTATTCTACGCTATGAAAATATTAAAGTGCTTTATTGGAATCTTATTTCAGAATTCCAAAAACTGCGTATGGGGCATGTACAAGATGAATAAGATGAGTACTTCACCTTGACTATCATCTGCTAACCAGGAGCTTAGAATAGATGACTTCCAAGGTCCATTCCAACTCTTATCATTCTATGTGGGTGATTTTGGTTGCAACTGGAGCCTTTTAATGTAGAAGGTAACATAGACTTCCTATGCCTATTCCAATAAAGAGAAATTTGGGACTTAAGTCTACCATTCTTGTATTGCCAAGGTGAATCAGAAAGCAAGATTATCCATACTAGCTGAAAGAGCAATTAGCAAAATTTACTTTGGGGCCTGTAACCCCTCTAGACTTCCTACAGCCCTTAACTCCTCTAGACCTCCCAGTCCATCTTTTCTTTGGCAAAAAGAGAGGGAGAGAGAGAGAAGGTGAATTGTCTTTTTAGGAAGCCTCTGGGAGTCACAAATTACTTTTTAAATAGGCTGCAGTGTTCCTCTGTACTATGGAAACCTCTTCCACTGTTTAACATCAAAAGTGCCCATTTATCAAAATTCATAATGGACCACCGCTTGCAGTGAAAATTGGCCATTTTTGCCAATCTCTGCAGTTTCCAAAAGCAAACCTGATACAGCTGCCTGTGCCTGGCCTGTCTGTCTGGACTTTGATGGTGTGGCCTTCATATCTGCGATTATTTAGTCTTTTGAAGATCAAGTGAACAAGAAGAATCCTTTATGCAGAAAATGAAAGGTTCACCCTCCCAACATGGAGGACTATTTTCACAAAATTGGCAAACATGAAATAAGACAACGTAGATATACATATGACTTTTGGGTTGGGTAGGCAATAATGAACATGATATAATCCATGCTTTATTAATTCCATTGTGTCTCATCCACAGTAGGTAATGTAAATCCATATTATCCTATCTCATATTTCTCAACGTATGTGAGGAGGACAAATCATAGATATGTTGCAAGAGAAAATATCGAGACAGAAACCAATGTTCTCATTGTACATAAGATGAATCTCCAAGGAAAAGGCCACAATTTCTATATGTGCTAGTCTGATCTTGATTATGATCCTTGTAACAATGAAATCATTTTTAGTAACCAATGGCAGATGGCAATTGGCTTTTTTTTATTGATCAGATTTTTTTTTTTTTTTTTTTTTTAGTATAATTATAGCATGTTGTCAGTTCAAGGCAAATTGCCATGTCCCTATCTGGATTTAGTGTGTCATTTGTTCTTGTGTCTGATTTTATAAATGCACACGTGTGCACCTGTATACATTCTCTTTCTGAGTAGCATGCCTTTTTGAGTTTCAGTTTAAGGAAACTTTTGAAACCAAAAAGAAGAAGGAGGAGGAGGAGGAGGAGGCTACATTTTCCAGTGCTTTTGGACTAATGTAACAGGAAGGATAATTACATAATACATCTTGTACTTCTGTGACAAGGTACACATGAGGTGCCAAAGGCAAAAGGTCTCTGATGTAGTGCAGATCTTTAGGCTGAGAACACAAATGGACAGCTTCCGTTGCAGATGGCTCTTTTGCAGGAAACCATGCTATCCATTAAGAAACCCAAAGGGAAAAAGAACAGGACAGGCTGCAGTTGAATGTGAGCACTGAAACAGCGTTAATGTGTTTGCTTGAAGGCAAGATATCCAAATGGGTTTTGCCCATTAATTTCCCTTCAGTTTGCTTAAGCAAAACTTCATGAAGCAAGGCACTTCTACTTGAGCCATTTATCACCTATTAGCTATAGTCTGGGGCAAGATGTCCGCGCTGTAGAGGAACAGCCCATTTCTTTGCCCTCTCCAGCAAAACCCAACCAAGAAGACAGAAGGGGAAGGAAACACAGACAGAAGTACCTTGCTTGTTTGCATCGCAGACAGAAGTGACAGGTAGGTTAACAGGCAATGAGAACAAAGGAAGTGGGGTCAACAGTAGCCTTATATTGAAATGTGGGCCCAAGTATGCTTTTGATGTGTTTTAGGGACTGCAGAAGGATCAGATTCATAAACTTTACTCCCCACCCCCAAATCAAGTCTTTACAACATGCAGCTCTGCAACACTGCAGCATATAGAGCTCTTAAGCCAATTTCAAAAACCTTTAACAAGTGATCAGTTCAGAGAAAGAGATAGTTCTACCCATTTTTTTAAAAAAAATCTGGTCCTGTATGCAACTGTCATGCACCCATAGATTCTCTATCCAATGATTTGGATTCTATCCAAGAATCTAAAATGTAGTGAGTATTGTTGGATAATGTGGCCTGCTCCAAGCAGTGTCACTTTTTATAATTGTGTTATTGTGATCTTCTGTATGGTGATTTTACTCAGATACTTTGTCAGTCCATTTGATACTGGCTCTAATCTGCTCTCCAGGGGAGACAGAACTTGAGACTGCGGGTGAACGGAGGCATCTTTTATCATGGGAAGTACAGACAGACACCAGGTGTTACTTTCAGTTGCTGAAACTGAGGAGCATCAGCCCAACAAAGTTTATATAGCTTCAATTGATAATTATTCAGTGTGTATCCCATTGATTGGTAGAATTCACATGTCTCATTAATTCATCAGTTTCCTGATTATGCTTAGGCTCACTCTGGCTGTTTACATTCCTGCATAGCTATCTCCTTGGCTCTCTTTTTATTGCCCTCTCTTCATGCCTGACTTGATACCAGGCCTCCTTAGCCCAGCATCCTGCTTCTCTTTGGTCTCAGCTGATATACCATGTCTCACTGGACATCCCTGTTGTTATGCTAGATAATAAAACAATCTTTGAAGGCTAGTTCAGCATCTGGTTACCCATCAAAGCAGCTTTAGTAACTGCTTTGTTTATTGCCCTAAGTTTCCCCACTTATCCCACCATCCTATACAACACAGTTTTTTCACACTACAGTTCATATCCCATCATTTTTTCTTCGTTATGCAATGTAGCAATTCATTACACATGTCCTACTTTCTATACAGCAACAATACATACATGTAATATAATATGGATACAAACAAGCAAGTTATATAATAAGCCCAGTAAACATGACCAATAGCAAGTATTAACTAGACCTGCTTAATACAAGGCAGAACCTGCTACATATGGCAAGGGCAGTCGAAGCCTATAGCAAAAGACAAGACATCATAACATAAGAGTAAGTGTTGACAACCAAATTTCAATACCATACCAAACAGCAAAACCCATGGCCTGCTGTAGTACATTAGTACATTTCAGTATCACATATAGTAGGGTATTACATAGCACTACATAATAGCATACATGGTTATGCATTCTCTAAGCAGATATAACACATTCCTTCACCAAGACATATAGCATGTATCATGTGGCAAAGGCTCTAACATAGCATTCTAACAGGACTACATATATATCTAAATACAATAAGAATACCATGATCTTTATTCAGCATACTGTAACCATGTCATGGAGTAATTCTAACATGACAGTCCATTTGGAATGGCTCCCAGATCACTGGAACAACACTTGTTGTCTTCTTCTTCCTCTTCCTCCTCTTCTTCTTCTTTTCTTCACCAGAATCTTCTTTTTCTTAACATAACTTTACCTATACTTAGCTCAGTAGCAGAGGTGCTAAGAAACCTTGCTAGTGAATTGTAAAGATGTATATCAGGACAATGGTAACAGTGTCTGATATGCATTTGTATCATTTTGCAATGGTCACTTTGCCAGCTCTACCATATAGTAACATAACAGCAGCCCTCTACTGGATACAGACATTACAAAACTGCTCAGTTCTAATTCCCACATTAATTCCACTTAAAAAGATGTAACTTTGCCACATGAAAGAGAAGTCATGGTCACGTGAGTTCTAATTTGGGCTGTGCAATCAATCAAAATGATTTGGGGCTGATCTAGACAAGTGTAATAATGGGGCTTCCCATTATCTAGGCTTAGCAAAGGGAGATACTTCCCTCTTCTGGTAAACCAAGGGTTAATGAGGTGTTAGGGTTACATCAAGGGTCACAAGGTGAGAATTGACCAACCACAAAGAAGGAGGTGGGCATCTGGGAGAGGCTTCCAGATCCTTCCAAGGAGGAAATATAAAACTTCTGAGAGGCCATGTGGCCAGAGAGAGAAGAACCAAGAGAGAGATGGGATCTGGGCCAATGGCAGACTGGAGGCCCCACACCTAGTCTCCTGGCCCCTTCCGTCTCCTTTAGACCATCGAAGCCTATAACCTACTTGTGAGTAACCAGGAATAAGATAGTTAGTTGCATTAGGGCTTTTATTATTTTGGAGATTGGCTGATCTTAAGAATGTATCTGTGCTTTTATATCTGTTTTTGTAACTTCTTGTAACTAAGCGTACCTGGGAGGGGGGAGCCTCTCATGTGTATTGCTGTCTTGTTTATTTACATGCCTGATTAAATACTTTCTGTAAAACCTCCGTTTCTCTCCATTCCCATGTCAGCCTTTGGCACACGCTAGCTAGGACTTCTCTCACTCAGAAAGTGGGGGAGGTCCTTAAACTCATAGAGATTGATAATATACTGAACAGCATCCCACTGTGCTGTTTGGTTAATTCAGAATTCAGTGGGTGGTGGCAGCAAGGTTAAATAATGTGGAGGGAATTGCCAGCCTTTGCCAAGGAGGAGAGTCAACCTTGGAGGCTGGTATGAAGCCAGTAAAACGCTGGAGGAATTTCCAGTCTTGCAACTTGAAGGGACTGGAAATAAACCTCAGTATGACAACAAGTTTGGTTCTAATTCAATTTTGGAGTCAAAAAGCACATTTCAAAGCAATAAGGACTGATTCAGAGATTTGGATATCCAAAAAAAAAAAAAAAAAAAATGGTCAGTGTGTCTCCAACAGGACCATATAGAGTGAGTGCTGAATGGGTAAGACCTGCGCTTTAGTTATTAGCAGCAGCATGCAAGAGAGTGTAGTGAATGTTGTTTGTTCTCTGAGCTTAGTATTTTTGCCTTTAATTTGAGTGTTCTAGTTAATGCTTTTATTTTCCTTTTCTGCAAATTGCATAGTAATACGTTGTGAACAAATTTGCGTATGCTTATCAGTTATTACCATCTAACTAATTAAAATCTATTGTGTTATGATTAATTTAGATATTTGCAGATGAAAAAAGGCAATACTTGTTAATGACGATTGAAGGCCATTTTCGCACTAAAGGCCACTAGTGCATTATATCATTATAATGGTGGTATCACCATTTGTGCGACATCATCGGATTAGAGACGCTCTTTTCGTCATTGTTTCCCCTTAAGTGGATGGGTGGTGGTATTGCCACTGGTGTTCCTTCTGCATTACAGTCTTCTTGGCCACTCCTGTGCCCCCAACTTTACTGTGCCTCACTGCCCCTGATTGAGTGATTTTTTTTTGAAGCTGTTCTAATGCAGCAGTGTTGTAACAGCATGACATGCCAGTACACTCTTGTACTTTTGCCCTATATTTTTAAAAAATGTATTAAAAAAATAAAAAGTTCTGACTCAGAGGAGATTTTTTTTAAAAAAAGACAAGGAGAAGAGATAGAAAGTTACCATGCCATAGGAGTCACTGAGGGAGGGACAAACTGGACACATCCACAGCCCACCCACTGCTGGATCCCCCAAAACAGGAAACAGTATCAAGTGCTATAATGGTACCGCTCTATGATAGCTGATGAGATTGAAGCACTATAAGAGGATCTTAATGGTTTTTCTCTGGAAATGAAAAAGTGCACTTCAGTAACACTTGGGGATGTGATATGAACTGGATAGAAGTGATGTCATATGGAAGCATGGCTCTCGGACTGTCAACAACCTGCTGCTATAGCATTATAGTGATGCTGTGCAGAAATGGCCAAAGTCACACTGACCAGACAATGTGTTTTGAGGGTCAAACTGACCTGAGCCATATTCACTTCAGAATTCAGGGAGGATTAGGTAGGAAAACCCAATGTTGATGGGTTTATGCTAATCCTTTTACACCCCAGGCTCTTTGCATTTTCAAATTCAGTGAAAGAAAAAACTGTCCAAATTAGTGAGAAATCAGAGACCATCCCTCAATCTTATCCTATGGACATCTTCCCTATACAGCTTGCCTGAACATTAAAAGACTGACATGAGCCCCATCAATGTTTTGTCACTCCTGAGTTAAGTAATCAGCCTGTTCCAGAACCCTTTGTTAGTCCTATGGGAAAGCCATTACAACTTTGTCAACACACCCTCCAGGGTGGGAAACAGGGTATAAAAACCCTAGCTTTGACCCCAGTCTATTGTAGTACTTTGGATGTAGTACATTGTATGTGGTGTCCCAGAAAGTTGTTCTTCCGTGCTACCTTCAAATGTTGCTTGAGCCACTCTACTGTAACCCATTCTTCAGGACCTGTAACTACCACACTTTCCACCCAACCTGTCTTTATCCAAGCCTTCTTGTCTCACTTTCTGACAGCCTTGTATGGTTCTTAAGAGTATCTGACTTCTTGTGTGTTTGTCAATTCAAATAAAATACTTTGTTAACTTTGACTGGAGTCCTATCTACAGTTAGTGCTGGTATACAAAGGTGAAAAAATCTTGCTGTTTCTCTCCTTTGGCAGGCCTCCTTTGAGCTATAATTTTCCCAAATTCTAAGGAGATGCTGGTATTGTAGGTGGACCCCAACATTATCCGTCTCTTAGGGTAACAAATACATTTATTTTCTTACTTACTTTTCCCTGACATGCATTTTTTTTTGCCCAAACACTGTTACAGTCTTGACCATTTCATTCATATTGGTTGAGTAAACAAACCATATATCTAATTTCCATTAAATCACTCTACTAGTTAAGCTTGCATATCATTTACAGTTTAAATGATAATTATTACCATTATAGCCAAACATTAGTTTAATTTCATTAATCAGGAGATATCTCCACATCAGTCAAACAAATCCCCATGATGCCCTCTGGGACAAGATGGAAGCAGAATGATTTGCCTTTAGCTGCAGTAAAATCTAGTAGTTTTGTTGGCATAGAAAGTCAGACTGGAACTGTCCAGGTTACAGTCACTGTTCAAGTTCCAGATTCCAGTCTCTCCTTAGCATAAATATCACCAGTCAGTCCTTCAAACCACTCATAATCTCATCTTAATCTAGCACACAGAGCTATTTAAAAAAAAATAAATCACCATACATACCACCCAGCCTCTTGGTGGAAAGACTGAGTGAAAAACTGTGGAAACTGTGTTCATGTTGCGTTGACTACCTCATGCCTTTTTTTTTTAAGCACACTAAACTCATTTTAAGCT
The DNA here is from genome assembly GCA_948472985.1 of Iguana delicatissima. Taxonomy (NCBI): domain Eukaryota; kingdom Metazoa; phylum Chordata; class Lepidosauria; order Squamata; family Iguanidae; genus Iguana; species Iguana delicatissima. Next base: position 598,751 of record CAOKZL010000178.1, read on the forward strand.
TTCAAATTCATTTGGGCATTCTTGAACACAGGGGGAATGCAGTACTCCGTTGCTGCTTTGCATGAAAAGTGGCAGGCCAGAAAAAGGGAGAATCCTCTGACCATAGGAGTTCTCTACACAAGTCTCAACCCTGTTATGGCTCATGTGGAGAACCTTCACAAACAAAAGAAGCTCTTCTTTCAAGAGTTTGCTTTCTTGCAAAAAGAGTGACAAGGCAGGGGATGGGGTTAGCATACTCCTTTCAACCCATGTTGAGTCAACACAGTTAAGAACAAACACTTGAATGAGGCTTCAACCTTATGATTAACCAGACAGTGCTCCTATTTTTATTGAGTTTCATAACATTTCTCTAATATGTTTGCCAAGGACACTTACATATGCCAGATGAAAGTGCTTAATGCTTTCAGTTTGTGTGAGACTTTAATGCATACTCATCAATCTCTCAAGCTGTGGTATGTAAGCTTTCAGCCACACATTGCTTTTATTAGTTTCTTGTTTGAAAGTTCAAGGTTTATTCAGTACAATGACAATTTGATTGCACTATTTCGTACCTGAGTCTAGCTTCATAATGATTCTGGTTTTAAAGGATTGCTTTTTTAATTTGTATCTAAACATATTGGTTATTTATTTAGCCCTCATTTATTGAGAGAAGTAGAGATGAGAGGAGGACTGTTCAGGTGGTAGTAGTAGTTTGTAATGCCTCTCTCCAGCAAGTCATGGTCCCAACCTGCCTAAACAAGCAGTTGTAAGGCCTTTGTTTAAAAAGTCTTCCCTGGACTTTTCCCTATTTGGTAATTATTGACTGATGTCCAACATCCTATTTTTATACAAGTTTCTGGAATGTGTGGCGGCCCCACCCAGTTGCTGTTCCTCATCACAGTTTCTGGATGAGACTGATTATTTGGACCCATGTCAATCTGGTATCAGGCTTCTTTATGGAATGGAGACAACTTTGGTCACCTTTGTGGAAGACCTACACCAGGAACTAGACCAAGCTCTATGTCCTTGTTGGTTGGCTGGACCTCTCAGTAGGGTTTGATAATATCACCCATGGTATTTATTTTGGCAATCTTGCTGGCATGGGACCTGGAGGCAAAGTTTTGAAGTGGCTCTGTTCCTTCCTGGAGGGATGAACCCACAAGGTGGTGCTGGGGTACTCCTGTTCAATTCCTTGGCCATTGGTCTGTGGGGATCCACAGAGCTCTGTTTTGTCCTTCATGCTATTTAACATATACATGAGGACACTGGGA